>CM035228.1:73600787-74256188 GCA_020226215.1 Sindora glabra
GTATGTCAAGTGATCTTCATGGTCATTTGCAACAAAAAGTCCTTTTATTTGTTTCCAGTATATTGTTGAATCTAAGATATTGTGTAGACTTTAATAACTAGCAAACATGCCTTTTCATGCTTAATCTCTTTTAAGTTCCCATGAAAATAGTAGATTCTGATTCTTTTATTTTCAATTATATGTTAATATATACATGCATATATGTTACCTGTGTGGTATGGCAATTTTAGAAGATTCTTATTTTGCATCAGACAAGGCAGCTGACAGACAAGGAGCAGCTGGTACTGCGGTTGGAAAAGCAATACCCAGCTGATGTTGGTGTCATGTCAGCCTTTTTTCTCAATTATGTGAAACTTAATCCAGGAGAAGCCTTAAGCCTCGGTGCAAATGAACCGCATGCATATATAAGTGGAGATTGTATTGAGTGCATGGCAACTTCAGACAATGTTGTGCGTGCAGGACTTACCCCAAAATTCCGAGATGTCCAGACTCTTTGTTCCATGCTCACATACAAACAGGTAACTAGGACATCAATCATATAAATCATATAGTCGGTTAATGAAATGCACAGTTCTATGGGGTGTGCTTTCAACTGTTTTCGTGACAACACCCTATTGGTGGTGTTATATTTCTAATTGTACTATAGTAGTGAGAATTTCAATAATATTTTCTCTTACATTTTTTGACAAATAAACAAACCACTTCCTAAATTTTAGAAATCATTCAATTGTGATGTCAAAATAGCTTACTGGTCAAAATGCAAATAAAAGTAATACTGAAATTTCAGTATTACCGTAGAACTGAAAATATTTTTAGTGAATAAAATGTGTAATCATCTTAACCCATGATCTGTGTCTGTTTCTATTGCAGGGTTCTCCTGAGATCCTAAAAGGAACTCGCCTAAACCCATATATAACAAGGTACCTCCCACCATTTGACGAATTCGAGGTTGATTGTTGCGTACTTCCCCAAGGGGAAGAGACGGTGTTCCCAGCAGTCCCAGGTCCTTCCATCTTTCTGGTCACAGTTGGGACCGGAATGATAAGAAATCGATATCCCAGCGCACATCTAATCAATGAAGGTGATGTTCTTTTTGCAGCCTCAAATACCGAAATCAGCATCACCAGTACATCAGGATTGTTGCATTTGTACAGGGCTGGTGTTAACAGTAAATTTTTTCAATCTTCTTAAGTCTTCAATATGCAGCTCCAGAGTTTCTTGCTGAGTGATCTGATTATGTGTCACATCCTTCTGCAAGTGAAAATCTGCAATTCTACCTTTGTGATGATAGCAATAGTTTGGTGTACATGAAAGAAAAATATAGATCATATAGTATATTGAGAAATAATTGCATTAGAAGGAAAGAAATTAATTAGTGGGGTGTCTAAAATTTTCCTCCAATTTGATTCCTTTTGATAAAATGCCTTGCTAATATTATATATTCGTTTTTATTTCTTAAAAAAATGATGCAGTAGCAATATATATTTTGATGCATACATGTGTTAAATTTTTGGTTTTGGTTTGTAGCATTAAACGTGGGAATTATGAGTATAATGTGTATAATGTAACGTTTTATATTTAACTACCTATGCTAAAACCTTCACAGTTCATTAACCACAGTAATTCTAATTTCTGCAATTCAGGCCAATGTCTGAGTTTGAGGGAGTGGGTGGTCCTCTGACCAGATTGCTGTTTGTTCCATACAGATATTTGAGCTTTGTTGGAAAATATTTTATATAAAATATAATTATAAAAATATTAAAATAAGGAATGGTTTTCTCATTGTTTAATATTAAATATAAAAAGTTTAAAGGAAAGTAATTTCTTCTTTTTCAAAGAGGAATTTGTTTTCTTCCATTAATATTATCTTTATTAATCATAAATACAAGTAATATGTCATTATTTTATTAATATATATATATAAATAAGATTTTTCTATGAAAATATTTTCTAACGAAATAAAGGAAGCCTTTCAGTAATTCTAATTTTACCAGATATCCTTCACAATCTCTCCAAACAACTGAATCAAATTGTTATCACAATTATCCATTTGTGAAATTATTTTTTCAAGTCCATTTGTCACTCGGGTATGTTCAATTTTGGGAAGAATTTTTTTTTCCTTTTTAATCACACAAAAACACAGCCATGGTTGTTGGGAAATATCTGGCATATCTAGGATAGAAGTAGATTAGGATGAGCTTGAAACTCAGCTTATATCGACCCAACAATCAGTAGACATTGGTAATTAGTAGTATATTTCTTAAAGTAAGGGTTTTGATATTCAATATGATTATAAATATAATCAAATATTTTTACATTGATAATTAAAAAAATTATAATCAAGTTGCTATCACGCCAAAACAAGTTGAGAAAAAAAAATTGACTTGACACGTTCATCTAAATGGGATTTTTTTTAACACAAATTCAATATAAACAAGTTATGAAATTAAATTGAGTGGTACAATTTTAAATCAAGTCAAATGAGTAGTTAAGCTGCTTAACCCAACTATCATCCCTAACTAGCTCTATATAACCGCATCTTCGGTCTAGCCTAACTTATGGGCTTCGTATATAATTTTTTTTTAAAACAAAATTTAGGATGCAATGATAATTTCATCCCTTACTTTGAGAAACAACTATGATGAGTCCTTGGTTTTTTTCTATTGTTAGATGAAGTTGTTCCTCCGGTCACTGGACATTAGTGCCATGGATGGAAGTAGCTGATGTGGTGGAGCATTAAGCTCCAACTAAACCACACTGAAAAAAGAGCAGCTTATCGCCCACCAAAAGAGCAATGACATTGCAGCTTGCCTTCTGGAATGCTCCGTTTTATCAAACTTGTTGATTTTTACAGTATAATCAGTCAAATAAAAGTGCAGTAAGGAGTTCTAGGACAAAAAATAAATCTAGCATCCATTCATACTTAAGTTTCGACAATTGTAGTACGAATGAAGAAAAGCAATAAAAATAGAAAATTTTTTCTAATTTAGCTAGAAAATTGGAAAATTAAATAGAGAGTAGACAAGACGGATAAAAATTAGGGACTTCTCAATGTTAATAGTAATTGCAAAATTTCAAGTTAGATGCCTCAAAGATTTCACCCTGATAGGGTGCAGATATGATAGAAAAATTTGGCTTGTAAGGCAGATTTTTAATCCGGAACAAATTCAAGGTAAAAGACAATATTAGTGTAATCTGCCCCATGAATTTTTGCATATTTAATATTACAATTTGACCCATATAAATGATACATGTATATATTATATATGTAGATTTTTTTAGTAATTTAATTGTACAAAATAATTTTTAATAATTTTATTTTTTCAATGTTTTAATTTAATTATTATATGAAAATTGAGAAAAAAAGAAAATTAATAAAGAAAATAAAAAATGAGATTATTATTGACCTAATTGTTGCAATTTTTTGACTAAATTATATATATTTTTTTGACCTATATGGTAAAACCCTATTAAATATTATATATTATTTATTTTTGAATATCAAATATATGAAATTTCATATTTTTATTACATTTTTTAAATTTTTTTCTATTTTGTAAATTTCCCACAAGACATCAATACCCTAACTTGTCTTGTCCTACAAGGCAGGACAAATTCAATGTAGATGATATGACAATGTAAGATAAAACAATTTGAGGCAAATCTATTTTCACTCCACTCTGCAGTCTATTGCCATCCTTAGGTAATAGTTCCTTAAATTGGGGGATGAATTAAATTTTGGAACTAGTCGTTGCCTTCTGCATAAGAATTATAAAGTAACTATATCAAATATTAGACATTATTTATTTTTGAATATCAAATATATGAAATTTCATATTTTTGTTAATTTTTTTTCATTTTTTTCTATTTTGTAGCTTTCCCACAAGGCATCAATACCCTAACTTGTCTTGTCCTACAAGGCAGGACAAATTCAATATAGATAAGATGATAATGCAAGACAAAATAATTTGAGGCAAATATATTTTCGCTCCACTCCATAATTTATTATCATTAAGGGTGCAAACAAGTTGAACTACTCGCGAGTAGTTCGAAATTAATTCGTAAAAAATTTGATTCAAGCTCCAATGTTAAGAAGTCAAACCTAAATAAGCTCGGCTTGTTTAACTCATTTATTAAATAAGCTGAGTTTGAATTTTTTATTATTCGATTTAAATTGTTCACGAGACTAAACAAGTTTAGTATAAAATATATTTTTATTTTTTATATTATATATAATATAAATATAAAAAACTCACTAATCTCTTTTAAACCTATTTAGACTTGTATATTATATATAATGTAAATATAAAAAACTTACTAAATTCTTTTAGGCCCATTTAAATTCATATAAACTTGTTTAGGATCGTTTAAGCTTAAATATAACCTAAACTCGAGTTTGAGGTTAAATACTTGGATTTGATCAGAAATTTAAAGTAAGAAAATTAAAACTCGTTAAAACTCAAATAAGTTCAATTAAACTCGTGTTCGAAATAAGCTCAAACTTGACCTCGACTTTTTCAAGCTTGATGAGTTCAAGTTTGAACTCGTTTAATATTGTCAACCTTAAACTTGAGCATGCAGATATTCAACTCCACTTGATTCGACTCGTTTGCATCCCTAGTTGTCATCCCTAATTGATAATTTCTTAAATTGGGGAATGAAATAAATTTTAGGGCTAATCATTGCCTTTTTGGTCAAAATTATAAAGTAACTATTAAATATTATATATTATTTATTTTTTAATATCAAATATATGAAATTTCATATTTTTATTAATTTTTTTAATATTTTTTATTTTGTAAATTTCCTACAAGGCATCAATACCCTAACTTGTCTTGTCCTACAAGGCAGGACAAATTCAATGTAGATGATATGATAATGCAAGACAAAATAATTTAAGGCAAATCCATTTTCGCTTCACTCCAAAGTCTATTACCATCCTTAGGTGATAGTCTCTTAAATTGGGGGATGAAATAAATTTTGGGACTAGTCATTGCCTTCTTAGTAAAAATTATAAAGTAACCATTCAAATAATCACATAAGTTAATTTTAAAAGAAATAGTTAGTATTACAATTCTTTCATACACTTTTTTTAATGTATATGATAATATTACATATAAAAATATACAAGCTAGGCTAATAAATTAATATGATCTACCCTATTTTATAAAACAAACTAAAAATTAGACCCAAACTTGCTTTATCTTAAAAATATACTAGGCTAAAATAAAAACAAACTAGACCATTAAGTCAGATAGTTCCCACCCCTAACGATAATCCCAGCACATGCGGAACAAGCTGCATCAAAGTCTAGCATTACAGGCAAAATCTATATTACAGCACTCGTTATTTGTAAGCCATTTTCATGGTTAGCAAATCTCATTGGAGGCAAACACTCCACCCCAAAACTTTCCTTCGCTGAAAACTAGTGTTCTCACAAGTCAGTTTTTATGCTTACAGGCAAAGTCATCAACAAACAATAATGTAAAAACGTACAAGAAAGGCATAGAACTGTTAGTAATTATGATTGTATTTGGTTTATATTTTTAAAAACAGTTTTTACTTTAAAAATAAAAGAATAAAAAAATCTATTTACTTAAGTATTTACCTTTTTGTTTTTAAAAATTGTTTCCAAAACATATATTTTAAAAATAAACTGAGTTGTTTTTATTTTTCTATTTTCAAAATACACTTCATTAATGACATTATTATAACTCAAGACTATTTTTAAAATAACTTATCAAACACTTTCTTTTTCTCATCATTTTTAAAAACTAGTTTTGAAACCTATTTTATAAAACTGTTTTAAAGAGATAAAACAGAAAACACAAACAAACAGACCCTATGGTTCTTTCTTTCTGAAAATAGAAAATTATGCACATTTCTGGCTTGTTCGAATTTCCCTTTAATTATTCTCCACCCTTCCAGATGATACTAGAACGATTTTCTGAGAATCTAAAATGGCTGCCATATTTAAGATATATCTGAACCAAGAACTAGAACCACATAATAACAGAAACGCTTGCCTACTTGGAAAAGGAAGCAATGGCAAAATTCAGATATAAATTGCGGGACTCATCAGCAAACTACCAATGTGCTACATAGTCTAACAAACTTGGAGCTTTGCCCACAGAAGATATTCTCTTTTGCAGTAGTTCTAAAGCAATATGGTGAACAGGCATCAAGCGAAACGCCAGAAGTCAACATTTAGGATGAAAAATTTGAAGTGCTCTAGTATTAAAAAGAAAAATGCTACAATAAATTACAGAACCCAGCACAGGACAAAACAGTTCAGGCTTCTGTGCCTGGATAATCAAATACTACATCCTTCCCAGTGAGCTTCCTGTAAACCCCAGAGAATGTCTCCAGCTTGTACTCAGTGTTGTTGCGTTCCTTAGGGTCCAAGAAAATCTGAAAAATTTATACACATTACCAAAATAAATTTATTAATAATGAAATATACAAAATAAAATCGAATTCAAAGTAAATCAGCTTCACAATCAAAAATTGACACAGCTTACCTTTATAATCTTTGAACCATCAATCCTATATCTAACACGTTTGCCAACAATCTCTGCAGGATGGACAACATCCTCAAGCATGGCATCATGCACAGCCGTCAGTGTGCGGGAGCGAGGTCGCTGGACAGCAGAGCCTTTCTTTGGTGGTCGAAGGATCCTTCTTGTGGCAATCAAGACAACATCCTGTTATGCATAACAAAAAGTCAGTAAATAAAATATTTAAACTCTACATTGATTACATATAAAGGTCTACCATAGAAGACAACCACCTTTCCACTGAATTTCTTCTCTAACTCCCTGACAAGCCGGAGATGAATTTTACGGAATGCCTTCCTCAACCTGTAAGGCACATAGATAACTACAGCCTTCCGATTCCCAGAAATATCCATCTGACTGCATAAAAACATTGGTCCTCATATAATGGGTAAAATTCTGGCCACCGAATATCAGAAATATACAACGCAAGCAGAAACATCCTTACACAGCTTGGTTTATGTAGAGATCTTTCAAGTCACTTTTCAGCTCTTGGTTAGTGTTCTCCAAATCAAAGAGGTACTGTGCAGGATCAAATTGCAGGTTTCAATAAAAATTCAGGGATCAGCATGACATAAAAAAACAACTCCTAAATGAAAATAAGATCAACCTGTGCCACTGTATCCTCAAATTCAGTGGGTTCAGCATCTTTATCCTTGTGAATTTTCTTCCTTGAAGTGTACATTCTAGTCAATCTGTATCAGCCACATAACAATTCAAAGTTTGCAAAACAATGTTTAAGGGGTCCGCAAAAGCTTGTTGGTTAGGGGCAAACAAAAAATATGGCATACAGTGATATAACAAGAACAAAAACCTACGAATCCTAAAGTTTTAATAATGAAAATTAGCATACACTCCCTCCAGAGAGTCTCATGTTTATCCAATGAAAATGTTTGATCACATTTGTTTCATAGCTGTAGGAACTGCCCCGTGATGAACACCAATTATAACTCTTGCTGTCAATTAAAGAAAAATTAATCTACAAGCTATTCAAATATAATATATATGAATGACAGAAGCAAACTAAGAACAAGAACCCATCAGATAAACACTAACAAATTTCAAATACTGCAAGAGTGCAGTAGCATTGAAAAAACAAAACATGAATTATGAAGTTTGTAAAAAATATAAAGCAAACCTAGTGCCGTCCCACACAATCTAGATAAAATATATCCAACTTACTTCCACAATTACCCAACACAATAAGCATTTAAGAAAATCTCAATAGCGAAAGTACCCAAATTTTAAAATTTACAATCCACTCATACATCAGTCAGATAGAATAAGAAGAAGAAATACAAAAAGTGGAAGGGAAAACCAAGTCTTCTTCAGAACAAACTAAATAAAGTTTAGGAGCATATTCTCGTAAACCCAATTGAACAGATGAATGTAAAAATCATGAGAATAATGGCAAAGCGTACCAGGTGCAGAAGTAGAAGCCCTCTGTCCAAAGCCTATGCACCGAGATGAACTCTGGCTGCTTCAGTTTCCAGGCAGAGAGGGAGACGAGCGCAGTTGGATACAGAGGTTTTATAGGTGGCGCCGATTTAGCGGCTAAGGTTGCCCTAGTTTTGGACCACGAAGGCCTTTTAGGTTTTTTTTCATTATTTTTTCCTGGTAATTAGTCTTATTTTTATATTTTGTAAGCCCAACTTTAATTTTGAGGGAAAAAATTGTAAGATATCCCTTTTAATTTTGGAATGCTTAGATTTTGCTCTTTTCAATTTTAAAAATTTAAAAAATATTTTCTTAAATTTTACAAAATTTAAAATTAATATTTATTATCCGCTTAATTAATCATTTTATTAAATTATATTATTTTTATAAAAATTTTAAATAAGAATTATAACATTAATTTTTTAATATAATTTTGCACTTCATTCAAAAGTATTTAATAAAAATTTTATATAAATAATTTATTTTCTATTAATTATATAACATAAAAATTAAACATAAATAAGTGAATAAAAAAGCATATTATAATATTGTAATATGTGGTAAAAATCTTGCAAAAAATCATAGAATTTGATAAAATAATTAATTAATTTAATAATATATATTAATTTTGTATCTTTGCAAAGCTTAAAGGGATAATGTTTAAGTTTTTCTTTAAAGTTAGAAAGAACCAAATTCAATCACTTCATAATTGAAAATAGTATTTTGTATTTTTCCATTTTTAAAATGGCAAACACTACTAATTCATTTATTATATTTTATGTTACGAGATGCCTAACTCAATTGGTGATATCTTTGACATATTCAAGATAAGGGTGTAAAACAAATAGTTCCAATCCATTCAAACTTTAGTCCATATAAATCTATTTAAAAAATGACTAAATTTTAGGTGGCTTGATTTAGTTTGTATATGTAGTTTGATTTGTAAACTTATGGACTTTAATTATAAGTTCGCAAATTAATTTGTATAAACTCATGATTAAAATGTATCAAATTTTAAGAAATTTAGTCCACGATCCATTTTACTACCGTACTTCGAGATTGGTGACATTGTCCAACTCTTTCCTTTACCCTAACCCTTACCCCCTCCCTAGATAAAAAAAATATTTTATGAAATAAATATTAAATAATAGCAAATCATTTGATTTTATGCATATATTTTTTGTTCTTTTCAAATGCTAAATAGTAGACTTTTGTCTTCCTAATTTTAGTTTTATTTTTTTTGAAGACAAATTTTAATATTTAAATGGGAGAAAGAATTAAAAAAATTTGCTAATTTATAAATAATACTCACTTCATTCCTTTTTATCTATCACATTTTGAAGAAAATTTTTATTTCTTTTTATCTATCATTTTAGAATTCTAATGAAGCATTAAATATTCTTTTTCTAAATTTATCCTTCTCTTTTATTAATAAATACTTTATTATTCTACACTATTAGTCAACTTGCATTTATTTCTTTACATTTTTCTCTATATTTTCAATTATCTCAAATTTTGTACATAAAGGATAATCTTGTAAAGTTCATTAAAAATAAACAAATTCAACTACTTTCTTAATATGTGTGAAATCAGTTAATGACGACAGATAAATAAGAATGGAATGAGTAAATAATAAAGTGAATTACAATTTACACACCTTTAATTTATCACTATTTCACTTTACATATATGTGATTTAAAAAGTGAAAAGTTATATACCTATATTTTGATGTTAATAGTGACATCTCTTAAAAAAAAGTTAACAAGCTAAGCATATGAAAAGTGAACAGGAATTCACTCCCAATATATTTTTAATAATTGTATCTATAGTGGGTATAATGTCATCCCATCACTTATAAAACTTATCATTTTACTGAGCATTTCTTTCACTCCTTTTCCTTCTTAAATATCTCAACTCTTATACTGAACTAAAAAAAAGTCATATCTAGCTATCAAAGTTGATCATATATATACAAGAGACATAATGAGATTAAGATGAAAAAATAAACTATAATGATAAATTGATTACAAAATCTAACTTAAAAAGAAGTAGAGAATACATATAAAGATTATCAATACCATTGTATAATCAACAATATGCTCATGTTTTATTTTTCTTTCCAAATTTGTATATAGTTGCTGTTGAAATTATTAGACCTATTAGGTCATTAAGGACATGTTAATTAACTCTTGGAAGAAGAAGTTCAATAGTAGCTATGGAGTTAGAACTATTCACAAAAAATATCATACTAGGAACTAAGAAAAAGTACTCATTAAAATTACAATAATGCTATCTACAAGTCTTCTTCTAAATTCAACTCACAAGAAGTATTATAGGTTAAAAATTGGTATTGATTCATTTCTAGAGGTTAGACTTTAAAAGATGGTGAAAATGGTAAATGAGTTAAAATTTGAGTGGCAAGGCCAACTTTTGAAGACATTTAGATTGAAGATTATCAATAACCATAATGAACATGGGAAAAAGAAAGGTTAAGAGAAAGAATTGTATAACTAAAACAATGAGTCTAATAGAAGGTGATATAATATACTATGGATTATAGGTTTAGTTTTGTTAAGAAGAAAAAAGTCAGGTTTTTTGGAATGCACCTCCCTTAATGAGAGAGAATCCAAATCTTGTGAAAAACATATGTCACCTTTTTCCTTAACCTTTATTTTAAAGCTATTTTAACATTCAATAATTTTTTAATTTTCTCATTTTTACTTAAGAAGATGTCCAAAATGGTTTGCTTTAAGAATTATAAAATCAAAAAAAGGAGTTCTTGCTTCCTTAAACTAATGGAACCCTATAGAAATTGCTCATTAGTAACTTTAATTCCTTATCTTATTCTAATGTCTACAATTTTACTTGTGTTTTTATCCTTTATTTCAATTTTTTTTGTTAGTAATTTGAGAAGAAAGTTAATGATAGCAAACTATCTAGAAGGAAAAATAGGCAGAATTTTTAAGGAAACTAATTAAAAAAAGAGATTGAAAATGTAACATTATTCCTTAAAATTTTTAAACCATGAAAGAGTTTATTTCTACTTATGGTAATAACAATAGAAATTTGGCTTCATTATTACACTTTACAAATTTATTTAACTTTGTTTGGATTTTGTAAAAAGATATTTCTCAAATACATTCTCATTTGAGTATTAATGAGAAATAAGTTGGAGTTTTTAAATAAAAGATTGTAAGATGAGTCCTTTTTCTCTTTACCTAATGATGTAAACTAGTTGGTGCTAATGAAATAATTTATGTGAAATAATATTAAAATAAAAGAAAAATCTATAGTACAAATATATTTTTTTTAGTGTATGACATACAACATAAATCAAAGCCAATGATTTAGTGTCCACAAGACCACATCCCTTTATTTTTTTTACTATTTGTTACCGATTATTGGATATTATAATGTTTATTTAATAGTTCTTCTAATTATTTATTTGTATTTTTTACCTTTCAAAATATTAGGATACAAAATTTCTTATAACTATTAGAAAAAAAATAAAATTATAGGACTTGGAATGAAAAGGCTTTCTACACAAGCTGTTATATTAATAATTTTCACAAAACATAAAATTTTTTACCTTATTACTAGAATTTTTAATGTCTTTCACTCTGGTCCTTTCTTAGCCAAAGCTTGTTAGGGTTGAGTGGTGTTCTTAATCTCTTTCTTCCTCCCTAGCACTATGGCATTTGCATTCTTTCTTTGGCGTACTTATCATGACCCCTTAAATTATGACTGGCATCAACCTATTTCTTAATTTCCACCAATTTAACTTGAACCTAAAACTTGGTATAATCAAATAAATGCTAATAACACAAACTTACTTTATACACACACACACACACACACACAAAAACACACACACTAAATTTATTTACAATTATTTATCTACACTATTTTCTATGTAACAGTATGTTACAATGCCTAAAGGTGTTCTTTGACAATGTGCTATTTATTTCTATAGCAATCTGAATAGCAAAAACTTTACCTTATCAAATTTCATAAAGCTTAACCCCTTTTAACAATTAAATACTTCAATTGAATTTATAAAATTAAATTGACTATAAATATTTCATTTATATTAAGTAAAAATATAATAAAATCAATAAATTCTAATATATATTCTAAAAAAAATTGATGTCCAAACTCTATACATATGAAAATAAAAATAAAATGAAAAAATTATTAGCTCTCGAATAATATATTGATGTTGTGCTTATACTATTTAATCATTAACTATTGAGATGCAAATCACTACTCTTAAGCTGTTATCTTTTTCAGCCATAATTTGTGTCAAAATACCATATGAAAATAGAAAAATACAACTTTGTTTCAATTCACTCACTTCTATAAGGGTTCACTAATAAAAGCTCTAAGAATTAAAATAATTGTAATGGATATGAAAGTAAGAAATTGCTTTGAAGATACCATAGTGTAAAGGAATGTTCATCACCATTAATTTCCTTCATTAGGCAACCACCTTTGAATACATAGTTATTTGCACTTGGTTTTCATCACCATAAGACCCACACCAAGTTCCTTGGTTGCTTATATTATGGGCATGTAGAAGTACAGTCTCCTCTCATAATTATATACTCCATAATATTTCAACATGCTTATTTCCTTAGATTTAAAAAAATATATAAATTGCATGTAAGTTTGTAACAAGAAAAAGTATACTTATGGAAATTATTTTAGAAGATAGAATGATCATCTTTGCTTTGCCAACCCATTTAAACAAAATAATGATATTCCCATGCATATCATGCCCTTTATAATTGTTAGAAATTTCCACATCTACGTCCCTAGATAAGGGAGACTTGCAAAAGAAATTCTAAGTAAAATTGATATTATGAGAGGAGAAAAACGAGTCAAATTTAGGTTAAAAATAAAAATAATTATTTCTATATCTTCCTCAACTTGAAACTTCCTTCTGTCTCTTATATTTAGTTTCGCTTAACTTTTCTCTTACAAGCCTTCCTTAGCTGGAGAATGTAAATGTGAACATTTTGGACAAATATGAAATACATAATGTGCATATGAATGCCATTACTTTGTTTAAATGGGTTAGCTAAGTAAAGATGATCATTCTATTTTCTAAAATAATTTTTATAATTATACTCTTTCTTGTTGCATACTTGGATGCAATTTATATTTGATCATTTGTTTAATTCTTAAAAAACCAACATATACAAATACTAGGAAGTACGTAATTATTAAGTATGATTATTTAATAATTTCCTAATTGTGAAAGGAGATTGCACTTTTACATACCCGTAACATAAGTAACTAAGGAGCTTGATTTAAGTCTCATGGCTTTGAAGAAAAGGTACAGATAATTGGGTATTTGGAGATGGTCGCCTAATGGAGGATATTAAAGTTGATAAAAATTCTCTTACACTATGGTATCCTAAAAATAGTTCCTTGTTTTCATGTTTATGCTAACAATTTTAATAATATTTAAGGTCTTAAAAATTAAATGGTTGCCATAAACATGAAAGTAAGGAACTTCTTTGAGGACCCCATAATATAAGAGAATTTACATTACCACTACCGAATATCTAGTTGTCTTGCACCTTTTCTTCATAGTCATGAGACTCAAGCAATGAGTCACTTTCTTCATTATTGCTTTCTTCACGCCTTGCTTTCTACTAGAAAAAGTTATCTCATCAATACCTACTATTTTGATGTCGAGCGATATAGGTTCTTTGCTATTTGATTCTCTTATAAAAGATGTTACACGTTTGTTGAATTTGGTAAGGATAAGGGGAAAAGCTCAATGAGATCCTCTTTGACCCATTTATGTATTACACTTAGCAACCAATACGACAATCTTTGTTGCACTACCCTAGTAGTATTTTAATTTTTTCACCATAATTATTTAATGATTTTCTAATTGTAAGAGGAGAAATCATTTCTAAATGTCCATAGCATAAGTTGCCAAGAAGCTTGGCATAAGTCTTTTAGCTTTAAAGAAAAAGTGCAAAATAATTGAATATTTAAAGGTGGCCACATAATGAAAGAAACAAATAGTGATGAAAATTCTCTATACTACAATATCCTTGAAGAAGTTTCTTATTCTTATATCCATGGCTACCATTTTAATCTTTAAGGTCATTATTAACAAATCCTTATAGAAATACATACTCATTTTACCTAATGGTACTATCAAATTCATTCAACTAAGTTGGTAGCGAATGATTTAAAATAGGGTCATTATTAGCAAACCTTGTTAAAATATAAATTTTTTATTCCTAATAGTACTAGTATCAAATTTGAATTGGTAGCGAATGAATTGATAAATGAACTAAATGTACATGCTAATAGAAAATTAGTGCTAATAGGGAATTTGTTATATGTCTTATCTTAAGGAACTATTAGCAAAGCCAAGAACCCATGATTAGGGGGTTTGACATTATACATTTAATTTTTAAACTTAAGGTTATTTTCAATATATATATATATATATATATATATATATATATATATATATATATATATAATATGCTAAAAATCACAAATTTTGACATATTTTATCTAATTTTTTTATTAATATAGAATTTATAAAATGTAGAGTCCATCCATTTTAACGATTAATTACATCAAGTGAATAATTCTTTAGGTCACCAAATTGTATTGAAGCAATTAAAATATGAGAGGAAAAACACTGTCAATCTATGACTACTCATAAAATAAAATTATATTTCAAATTTAAATAAATGTTAAAAACATAGGAAGGAAGTTAGAAATTATTTTAACTCTAAGATAGGAAACTTAGTAATAACATTTTAGTTTTTCAATAATCTGAAAAATAAAATTATAGATTTTTAAATTTAAAATAGAAATTCAAAAATAATATTTTATACTTATATTTATTAGATAAAAAGGTTATGAATAAATTTCAAAAAATAAAATATTTAATATTGACAAATGCATCATGAGTATCATAATTTTTTTAAAAAAAATTAATTAAAATATGCAATATGTTTGCTATTTGTCTATTATTATATTTCTTATTTTTATAACTAAATTAGGCCATTTTTAAATTTTAAAATAAAATTTTATTATCTTAATTTCTACTGATTTAAATAAAACAGTGACAAAATCAATAATGTTCTCCTTGAAAAAGATTATTAATTTAACCTATTAAAATAACTTTAAAATTAAAATATATGTTTATATATTATTTATATTAAATTTAAAAATATAATTACACAAATCTAAGTTTTATACGCTCCAACTAATATTATGTTATTAAGAAGTTAGCAATGCGTTGCACAAAAAAATTTAATTCAATATTATGTAATATTATAAATATATATTAATCATTTAGAAAAACAAAATTATAATAATATAATTATCAGTTAATTAATATTAAAAAATATAATAAAGTAATATCGATAGCTAAAAATGATTGCTTTTAGCTACGAGTTATAAAATAAGATATGCAATGAGGTTATTCACATTATTATTCAAAAATTCTTTATATTATAAGTAATGCATTTATATCAATACTTTATATATATTATACTAATACTTCTCTATTATTCTCAGATAGATAATTGCATATTTCTTTCAAAATGATAAAAAAGGACAAAAAAATTTCAAATCTCACCTTTTCTAAATTTACAATAAAAAATTTAATGATAATATATAATTATTATTTGATAGAGGGATTAGTGGATTGTTAATATTATTATTTTTTAAAATATAAAATGTATAGTTGATCTCATAATTGAAAGGTAAAATGCAAGTGAAGTTTTTTTAACTAATTCTTGATGTATGAATCTAACTTTTCTAAAGTGCAAAAATATATTTTAAAAGCTATAATAGATGATTTTAATTGTTGATAAATAATAAGAAATGAGATAATTACAAATTAAAAAAGCACTTTTTTTATGGCTTGTTATTTGTCAAATTTTCAACCTTTAATTTTTTTTATTAATAGTTGTAATTATCTACTTTACTCTTTAGCTAATTTCTAATTTATTATTAAGAATGAAATAATTAAATATACATATTGAATGATTAATTGACACAATAGGTGCAAAATTTCATCTAAATATTTGTGTGTTATACTTCAGTTATAAAATTTCACAAAAAAAATTAATAATAAATTTAAATTGATATTTCTAACTTTTTATTATTGCTTTAAATATAATAAATAGATATTTTACTTATTATAATTCAATATTATTTTTTATTTTTTAATCCTCTAATGCAAAAAGATAAAAAAGGATACAATATGATTAATAAATCATAATTTAGTATTTACAAAGATGTAGTTTTCATGCAACAATCATTATAATATAATTTTGTATAGATTATTACTATTTTTTAGTTATACATGTTATATTGAGTTGTAACTTTTAAAAAATATACACTTATTTATCTATATAAGAATCAAGTATAATCCCTAAGTACCAAAAAAAAAAAAAGAAACTATAATTCCTAAAACAATATTAACAAATTCAAAAATTGTTAAACCTTTTGCAAGGTAGATATTATAATAAAATTATACACACACATTTCTACGTATTTTAATTATTAAATTTCTTATAATACTCTTTAGTGAGAATAAAAAAATAATAAATAGCAATATAAGCTATGAGAAAATGTATGACAAGTACCTTAAATACAAATTTAATTATAAATCTAAATGATAAAAATTATAATAATTATTTATAATAAATGAACCTTTTAATTCTTACTAGCCATTTTTTAACTCTCACCAACCATCTTAAGATCTTCTAATCATCCTAAAATAAAAAGACTAATTAATTTAATTATCTAAAATTGCTCAAAATTAATATTAATTTATGACTTCAATATGTATTTGAACAAAATGCTTATAGTTTGAGTAACATTATTCTGGCATTTAACTTTTCATATTCTTAGTAAATAAAATATATTTTTAGTAAAAAAATACTAAAAGATAATAAGGAAAATATAATTGATTTACTATCAGCAAAAAATTATCACTAACATATATTTGCAAAATTGCAAATATCAAAATTATGTAAACTAGTAGATTTGCAAAAGTCATGCCTCTTAGCTGTAGATTTAATTTGAAAAAATCATGTAACTAACATACTTCATATAATTGATTCTTAAAAGAAGATGTTCTACATAAAGGGATAACCCAAAGGAAAAAAGAAAGAATAATTTTTTTTCAAAAATCACATTAAATTTGCATGAGAACTGATTTGTGTACAAACTAATCAATATTGTAGAATTAATTCTATGTGTCTCAAAATATTTCATTGGACTAAAGCCTCCTAATATCTACCATCAACAGTCATATAGCAATATCTCAAATAAAAATACATAAATTTGTTAATAAAGAAAAGAAATAAGGTGAGAAAGGTATTTAAAAAAATTAACTTCAAATGCCGTGAGGTTAAAAAAAATGAAATTTCCTAAAGGGAAAAAATCAATCATCAACTATGAAAGATAAAAATATTGAAAAAAATTAAAATCAAACACTTCATTGTACATAATTTTAGAAACAAAGATATAAAATCAAAAAAATCTATTCAATCTTCTGTAGTAAAGCCTTATAAGAAATCTTCAAGCAAAACTGAAAGAGAAGAAGAAAAAAATAAACTAAGAATTTGTGAAAAAAATTTGTAAAAGAAGAGAAAAGGAAAAATATAAGATGATGGTTAAAAAAAAAATCTTGAAACCAAATGTTCACCTATGCATAAATCTAGAAATGATAATATAAAACTAAAAAAAATTATTCAATCTTATATAGCAAAGTGGTAAAAAATCTTGAAGCAAAATTAAAGGAGAAGAAATAAATTGAAAATCTCTAAACAAATTTCATGAAAGAAGAAAAAAGAGAAAAAATATAAGATGATGCTTCAATAGAAAAAACCCTAGAGGAGACAAGGAGGGAAAAGAAGAAAATAATAAAAAAAAATTGGAGCCATTAAATAGCAAAAAATAAAATTGATGAAAGGTGATATTATAAGAAAAAATTTTAAAAAGGAAACAAATCATCACTCTATTGATCTAAATTAGTACTTAATTTTGAATTTGAATTAAAAGAAGACTTTTATAAGTTTATTAGATAAATTTTTTCAATGTCAATAATTAATTTTGAATTTAGATATTAATTTTGAACGTATTTTTTTAAGATAATCCATTAATTTAAAATTCAAAATTAAATTACGTTAATGTAAGATAATGCTATAGATTCAAAATTAAATTTTAATTGAAAATTAATTTAATATTAAAAAGATCAATAGAAGATAAATAAAATTATCTTTTAGGTAGAGAAGAAATGATAAATTGAATTTTCATTAAAAATGATAAATTGATACATGGCGAATTGTGAAAATAATATTTATCATAATATGAGATAAAAATATTATAATTAATATATAATATATATAAAAAGAGAGAAATTAAGAATTCTTTTTATAAAATAAAAAATAAATATTTTATTTATTTCATATATGTATATAACTTATTCAGACTGATAACTAAATTTCAATAAATTAATAATTCAAATCAGACTTTTTTGCCTTCAGATATTAGGTCAAAATTTTCAAATTTCATAAATAAGTTTAATGAGGTCAGAACATCCACCTATATATAACCAATACCAAAATGGGTTCAAGCTATAACACACTAAAATACGTGACATCCTTGTGTTAAAACCTACTTTAGTTTTGGAGTGTTAATGGATGAGACGAATTGAATCGAATCAAAATTCATACAAATTCAATTTATTTAAGTTTGGTTCATTATGGTTGAATTTTTAAATTGGTTTATGTTAACTAATTCAGACGTTTAATCTTTGCGTTAGTCTGCTTTTTTAAAATTAATTTTTATATTTTACTTTCTATTTTTATTACATTTTTATATTTTTAAAATTTATTTTTATATTTATTTTTATGTTTAATAATTTTATTATTTACTTTTATTTTTATTATATTTAATTATTTTGAGTATTTGTATTTAATTTTTTAATAATTGAATTATATTTTATATTAAATTATAATTATAATGTAATATAAAATATAATTGATATATTATTTTTTAAAATATAAATATATATTTAAATTATTAAATATAAAAAAATTAATTCAAATTAATTTAGACTCATGAACCATTCCAATTTATTTAGAATAGATTTGTTTTGGTACGCAATCTGCTGGATCAAATCCATTTGAACCCGTTTTCTGATGGACTTAACTTTCTAATTCAATCCATAAAAAGTTTGTGAATCGACCCTTACTTCAGTTTGCATTGTTTTTACCCTAATTCACAAAACTAGACATTCATAATTCTGTATGCTTCCAAACTTTAGTTTGCTAGTAATCAACTATATATGAATCTACCCGTGCATTGCAAAACTATTCCTCAACTGCCCCAAAGGATCCAAAAAAGTAAAAACATTTTACCTTGGGGGATTCCTAGGGTTTACATTTTCACATCTACGCCGAAAGTGACAAAGAATGGGCAAGTTATCACTGGGAGATCTTCTTGAAAACTTACTGGTTGAAATCCTTACCCGACTGCCTATCCACTATGCGATGTACATGGGTCGAGTTAGGTGAGTTTCAAGCGAGGCTTAATATACCGAATTACATAAAATTTAAGGCCCAAGCCCATTTACTTTTTAAAAAAATTTAACTCGGCCTAACCCGATTATTTATACTACATGGCTCGAAGCCTAACCCAATAGCTCGATTAGTGTTATTTTTTTAAAAAAAATAAAATTTTAAAATAAAAAATATATATATTTACAAAGATAATATGATATTTAAATATTTAAAATATTTAATTATATCAAATTAATTTTTTTATATTAAAAATAATTAAATATAATAATTTTTTAATATATAATTATATTATTAGAAATCTATTAATATAATCAGGCTGGGCCGAATCACTTTTTTTTTAACCCAGCTTAATTAATAATCAAGCCTTTAAGAAAAAACCTAAGGGGCCTATCAAGCTAAAAAAAAAAGAACTTAAACTTTATATTTTTTTGGATCGAACTCATCGAGTTGGGTGACCTAATTCTACTATGGTGCTAATGGAAGAAGATCTTTCATTGGAGCATCTAAAAAAATAATTAAGATAGTAAGTTTAAAATTTAGTAAGTAAATAATCTACTTAATAAAATATATGTAGAATTAATTGAAATGGGGTATAACAAAACCCTTTCCAACCATATTAATTCATATTTACATAAATAAGCAATATTAATAATGAATAATTAAAATAGAAAATATATAAATCTCCTTATTACTTTTAATCAATTTTATCTCTTTACAAACCTAACCTTATTCTTCTAGGACCAATCTTATCCTTTCATAAACAATTTCCTTAATTCAATACTATATCATATTTTCATCATTTCAATTCCCCTTTTATATCTCCAATCATATACACATCCTAATCTAGGATTCTATATTACATTTATTTGCATTTATGAATTAACTATATTCATATATGAACTATGCATACTTAACATACTATATAATTCTATATTATCATCAAACTGAGGATTTCATGGTCATAATCAACTATAGAAGTCAAGTATATGCAGCTAGAACATAATTCTAAAGGTCATAACTAATTATGATAGTGGACTATATTGGTCCAGAAATGACAAGATTAGTAGTAGTCAACTATGATGATCGATTATAGACCCTTAAAAAAAAACTCTCAGGCTACAGTCGACCATGATAATTGACTATTTGCTCCCAAAGACAACATCTTTGGGAATAATCAACTATAGTAGTTAACTATAGAGCCTTTAAGAATAATTTATAGTACTATAGCTAATTATAAGATAGGTTTCTAGCTCTATTATGAATTTTACTATATAAATGGTCATTTTACATCAATTTAAACTCACATGCAATCACAAATCCAAATTTTATTACAAAATCAACACTGTATTCATATTTTCACCCTTAATAACAAGAATCTCATTTCAACAATCAATTTATATCACTAAATTATCATATTCCCTTAAATTTAATAATTTACTCTCATTAATCTAAAAACTATGCAACATAAAAGGATTCAAGTAGATTGTTTACTTACTTAGATATGAAGGATATGAAAGGTAGTTGGAAGTGGGTTTGACTTACTTTAAACAACATTTAAACAATACCAAATTAAGGAAAATTAGAAAGTTCATTCACAAACCCTATCTTCCCCCATATATGACTTATGTCTAAGGAAAGAAATGTTATAAGACTTTAATTCATAAAGTCACCTTAAGTTAGCTTGAAATAGATGAAAATCTCTAGAATTCCTTAGCTAAAACTTGCTAAAATGTGATAAAAAAAGGACTTAAAGCAAGAAAGATGAGGATTTAGTAGTTTAGTTAGTTAGAAAATGAGGCTCTATATTGTTTAAGAGTTATAAGGCAATTTGACCTTAAAGAATAATTTAGTAAGTTAGTAACTTTAGGTAATTCCAAGGGTAAAGTTAGAAATAGTTCTTAATCTCCTTCATACACACTTAGTTCCAATTGTATCCTTTTCATTGTTGAATTCTTCCTATTCTTATTATAAAATTTTATTATTTTCAAATAAATTCTCACCTTAATATCAATCTTAATAATTAAATAAATAATTAGCACGTAAAAATACTCTTAAATATTTCTAATTTTCTAAGGGTTGTAACATTTCTACTATTTAGAGGGAAGTTTCCTTAAATCTTAAGCTTCAAGCTTAGTTATTGTTGTTGTGAACTATCTAATTTATGTCTCCAAGTGATGTATGTTAGCCTTTGTCTTTTATTAAAACTACATTATATTATCAATTAGAACCTTGACAATTTATTAAGTCATATACTTGAATTTGGAGCTTAATTCACCTATAGTCTAGCTTGAACAAGAGGTTGATAGTAAACTTAACCAATATGGTTACCATAGATGAATTAGGATGATCTCGCTAGCTTAAGTAGTATAAATTAAAATAAGGGTCATATTGATGTTAATGTTACCATATAAACCCTTTTATTATATAAGCTAGTAAGACTGCTCATATTCTTATAAGGTTGGACACATATCAGTATAGTGCCCAACCATTGAATAAGTACCACATACCTTGGATGCTTGCATGTTTCTAATAGCTAGTAAACAAATAAGAGAGGTTAAGTTAAAGAGTTAACATTCAATATTAGATGTACTTACTTTTTAAAATGTATGATCCATCTTGTTTTCGAATTGTTAGGAATTAGTTGCCATATTAGTGAACAATTTTTTATCAACCTTTTGAGTTTTATCCACTAATGCTTTTTCGCTAGCAATATTAATCATGCTCCTATCCATTGGCAGTAGTCCTTTATATGGATCAAGAATTGATCACTCATATGGTGGTGTGGGCAACATGCACATAACTTCTTAAAGTGCTCTTAATATTGATATAGGGTCTTTTTATTATAGTGTCAAACGTCACATATCTCCTTCTTTACATTTTGCAGCATAAGATGTAGGGAAGTACTTTTCCAAGAAGAATTACTTTATATCATGTATGAATTGATTAAGCTATAAAAAAAAGTAATATAGTCAATCCTTACTAAAATATTTTAAAGAAAAATGGAAAGCTTATAGCTTAATTTGCTCCTTTAAGGTGTCTTGTGGTTTCATGCTAAAACAGATCATGTGAAATTCCTATAAGTACTGATTTGAATCTTCACTTACAAGACTACAAAAAGTAAGTGAAAAATGGATTAGTCAGTATTTTATTTTGATCATATAGGCTCTTAATTTAGATTAAGAATAGTCAACTCCTTCAATATTTTGTTATTTATAGCATGTTCTTGAATTTTAATTTATGTCAAGTTTCACTTCTCAATTTATGCATGGTGTTCTTAATTTTTAGATCGAATCTTAATTTAGAATCATGAAGGGATGGAGTCATGAACAAAAAAATTCATAATGTAAAAGAAATTGAACAAAATGAATATAGGAAATAGGAAATCTATGATAAAAATGCAAAATTGGGTTAAAAACCCTATCAAACAATGAAATTTGGCTAAAAAATGTTAGGGTATATGATAAAGCATAGATCTTGATTAACATGTCATTTCTTCAAAACTACAAATTCTGTTCCTAACTTAATATATAATATAATTTTAGTAACCACTTTACCTACACCTAGATACATAGAAACTCATCGTCATTGCATTTCTTTTAATTTTTTTGTATAAGAATTTTGTACATTTTTTATACAATTTCTTTGTTTATACTTCTCTCCTAATAAATATTTCATAATTATTCTCTTTAATATAGTGAATATTATCTTCCCCAATTATTTTTAAATAAATTAACTAACATATAATTAGTTAATTCTATCTATTACAATATAAATACAAATTTCATCAAAATTATAATACTATAAATCTCACTTTCTAATTAAAATTGTGACAATAATAACTTTTTAAATTACATGACTTCAGTAGATACATATATGATTATTAAAAAAGTTATTTTATAGAAAATAAAAATATTTTTTAAAGCACTTATATAAAATATGGAATAAGAATATCATCAAATTTGTATTTATTATGATACTCATTTTCTAATTAAAATTGTGATAATCATTATGAAAATGAAATTAAAATGCTATAAAAATAGAAGAAAGGAACATAATAGAACAAAAGGAGTTTCTTTTATTTTTGAATGTGTGGAGTCTTTCTACAACTTTCTCTATTTTTAAACTCCTTATGCGCTAATTGATAACTATTATAATAATTATTATTATCTTTAATTGATAATATCACTTATTGATTACAATTAGATTTTAGGTTAAACTTAAATTTACAATAACTAATTGATAATTAAAGAATTTGATGATATCCATATAAATATATTTATAATCATTTTGTAAAGAATATGCCTTGTTAAAAGCTCTATTTATAGAAAAAAATTTCTAATTAAGGAAAAAGAGTACATTATTCTTTACTAAATAATCAGCATTATTAAAAATTTTATCAAGAAAACCAAATGAGAAAAAAATCATGATTAAGAAAAAAAGAGTGCAATATAAACTTAACTCCCTCTGTTAAGAATATCACTAAAGATCTTTAAATCAATACATTTACTAGCAATTCTATTAAGTATCATTCAAATAAATTTATTATTTTGATTAAATATCACCACAATTATTTTGTGAGCATAAGAAAAAGCTTTGATGAGATATAATTTGTTTCATCTTTTTTAATGAAGTATTCTCCAATTAAGCTTTTGCACATACTAATACCTTCATATGGATATATTGAAATTTCTTTCTTGAAATTCATGGCATATATCTATAAGATATGGTAAATGAGTGGGTTCTTAATTGTTTCATGCACGTTGAAGGTATAACATAGTTTATCTTACTAAGAAGAATTATATAGATGCATCATCATATGTGAATAAATAGTAATATGAAATTAAACTTTATGTGAATCAAACATCCTATATTTACATAACTATATAGTTATGATTCAAAATTCATACATATAAAATAGTCTCGTATCAGTTATTTTACAAAAATATCAAAATATATGTTTAGTTTAATTTTAATATCTTGTTAGAAAAGAACTATATCTTGTTAATAAACTTATTAAAAAGCAATACTAGAACAAATATTATTAGCAAAATATATTAGAGTATCAATTGCACAAAAATATAATACTTCAAGACTAAGAAATTTTCATTATTCTTTATATTTTGAAGTGAATCCTTATTAATATCAAGTGATTGAATAACCATTAGAACATTTAATGGGTATAATTTATCAATATAAAAATATTTGAGGATCTTCTTATTTTAATTGGTAAATAAATATTCTATCATTTAAATGTTTGATCTACAGTCTCAGGTAAAATTTACTTTTTCAAGATCTTTCATCTTAAACTCATTTTTTCCAAATACTTTGCCACCTTTGAAAACTATTTATGAGTTCCAATAATTTTAAAATTTCAATATATGTAGCAATTCAAATTTAAATATAATACAAGGGATTTTATATAATTTTTTTAATAAATATTCACTAATGTTTGTAACATATTCATCCTAGTTGCTTTAATTCATATAAAGATCCCAGTAACTTAATTGATGATATTTCTTAATAATTCAAATTACATATTTCAAATATCTAAAATTCTTCAAGGATTATAGTATTATTGTTAATTGTCATACATGAAATAGAATATAATTAAATTCATCTAGCGCATATCAAGTTTTTGATATATTACCAAAAAAAATTTATTCACCATATGCAAATAAATATTTCTTATAATGAATACAATTTTTGTAAAAAAATCTTGTGCTATCAATTATGCATTATATTACAACTTTAATTTTCATGTTCTTTAATTTGCAATTAAATTTAAAATTTAAATTTCTATCTAAATTGCATCTTTTTCTATTTTTTTGGCTAATGGTCATATATCATCATTACATAAACTCAATATCCTTACTAATTACTATCTTTCATAATTTCAAATGCTATATGATGTATAATAATAAATGTTATCAATAATGATTTCTATTTTTTATTAAAAATATAATTAATTGAGATCTCTTTATTCCCATAAATTTTAAGTACCTGAACTCTTTTTAAAAGTTTGTTGTTATGTCTCAAATATTTTAAAAGCATTTAATTTCTCGATAAAGCCATTTATTTGCTCATTCTTCGTATTTGCTTATTCTTTGTTTTGAATATATGTGTATTTGGAACCGATAGGTTTATCATGCTTTAGGCATATTTTAAATTCAATTATTATTAATAAGAAGAATGCCCTACTTAGTCATGGATAAGAGCATTAATAGCTAATATATAATATTTATTTATTTTCTTTTAATCAATAATATTTGATAATTTTTCTATATATTGTAAATCAATCATCTTATGAACTCTAGTTTGATAGTGATAAGTTCATAATTTTAGATATTTTTTACATTTATTTTAAATAATTTATTAGCATGTTTTTATCTTTTGATTTATATTTTATACGTAGTTATTAGTTTTTTTAGGAAATAAAATACTAAAAGTTCATGAAAAAGGAAAAAAATGAATGGTATGTTTGAGAGTTTTTGAAAAAGCAAAAGAAAAAAAAGGAATTTGAAGTAATGTTAAAAAAATAAATTAAAAAATTTTAAAAATACACTAGTTGGCATTTTAAGGAAAAGATCAAAAGGCCAATAACCCTCCATAAGCTAAAAGCTTAAGAAACTTCAATTATATAATATTAAAATAACAAAAGCTTGTGGGCCACTTTATAAAGTGCAATAAGTTTCACAATATGCCCTTTGTGAGATAAGGAGTGAAGTTCAAGAAAGAAGAGTAACTTGAAAGCAAAGTATCAGGAGGTCAGCATTTTTCCAAGTATGAAAGAAGGGAGCCATATGATGGTAATAACATTCAGTGGCATCATCACATGAGGAGGTACACAATGCTTGGCATCTTTTTCAAAATTCAAAGGCATCTTCTTTATTTTTGTTTGAGATTTTTTATTTTTTAATTAGTTTAATGCTATTTAGTTTTACAATTATGAACTAAATAATTTTTATTTTAGGGCTGTAATGCATCTTATTTCTTGATAGATTAATTTTTTTGAAGCTTTCTATTATTATTCACTATTGCTTATTATTTGCCTATTCTAATCTTGAATATTCTTTAAATTATTCAGCCAATAATTTTTAAATTTATGAGTTAATTTAAATGAGTATCAAAAAAGAAAATTTAAATTATAGACTCTCAAATAGATTATACATGTTTAATGTGGAATAGGAATATATTTATATTAAAGGTATACTCTTGATAATACTTATATTTAATAAGTTCTTTTAATTTTTAATTCATATAAGAATATAATGTTTTGAGTTAAAAAAATATAGAATTTATTTATCAAAAAAAGGTGAATTGTATATTAGAGGATTGATTGATAATAGTATTTGTTGATAATTAAAAGGAAGTTATAAATTTAGTTCATTTCAAAGTGAGATTATGGACCCTAGGATGCTTTCTTGATATTTTTCATAAATTATAATTTTTTTTATTTTGCTTAATTTTTAATATTAATTTTACTTTTTATTTAGGAATATTCTTGAGTATAATTTTTTATGGTGCCCAACTATATTCATGGAAAACAACCATACAATGAATGACGTATGACAAAATTATGGTTGCCAAAAGCTTGCTTAGTTTGAGATATTATGTGCTATTTATTTCTAGTTTTTTTTTAATTTGTTCTTTTAACTTTTTTCCTTTCGTTTCCTTTTTTTTTTACTCTTTCTCTTCAATTTTTGATTCTATGTGTAAATTTATTGTTTTTTTTATAATTTTTAAAATTAATGTAAAAGTGCTTTTCTTTTTAATTTTTCTTTTATTATTTTGGTCAAAATAAACAAAATCCTTTATATTATATCTTACATATGTATAAAAACTCCACATTTTAATATTGTAAAGAGAAAGTGTTCAAGATGTAATAAAATAAAATAAAAAATATAAATTTTTATAAAGTTGTTTAGTAGAAGAATTCATTTTTAATATAATTAATTATAAATAATTAATTTAAATAAATTAATTATAAATTAATATTTTATATAATTTGAGTATTATATCTAAAAGTAAAAACTATTATTTTCAATTAATTTAAAATTATTTTTAGAATTAATTTTCAATTAATTTAATTTAAAATTAAAAGGTAGTTTTATGCAATTAGGCACACTAAAAAATAATAGCAAAAATCCTTTTGCTATTAAAGGTTTGGAAGGAAAGATAACTAAGAGAATTTTTTGTACAACATATATAATTTTAGGATTTAATCACTCCTTTTAAAATATCATGAATATTTTGTATATGAAATATAATATAGAAAGTTATGTATATTTTAATAAAAAATAATAAAAGAAAAGGCCTCAAAAGAAAAGGAGAAAATTACATTATATTCACCAACCATTTGCAATATTATTGAAGACAAAATTTCAATAAAATTAAGATTTTTAGGATAATTTAATTCTGAGTGAACATTAAATTAAGTCAAAAGTTGGAAAGGTCAAGATCACATGTTATGTACATAAGTTTTCACATATGTATATATTTTAGATAGGAAATAGTTTAGATAGACAAAGTATTAATAATTGAAAGCAAAAATGGGTAAACTATAACACTTAAAATCATAAATTAGTTAATTAAATGAAAAAAATACGAAACTAGCTATAGATATAGTGTAATTAAAAAAAACTCTTTTACTATTGTTAAAGGTAGATCTTAAAAATAAACAATACATTTATACTTAAAATCAAATTTGAGAATGGTAGAGTAGAGATCGATTAAATTATGATGATCAAGATACTTGAATTTGTTGATAAGAATTAAGAGTTTGATTATAATTGTTAAGCCTATAAATATAAACGCCCTTGTTAAACTATCTTAAATTTTATTAGTAATTTTGGAAATGGGATAATGATATAAATGATTGGTGATGATGAGTTAAAAAGTTAGGATATGTGTAGATTAACGAAATAATACACAATGAATTAAATAAAGGAGTTGGAGGAAATCTATGGCCTTTTTCCCATTTTGACCTTTTTAAAACAAAACAAGCCTTTTTTTTCTTATATTTTTCAAAATCCAAGAGAGCACAACCTAGTAAAAAAGAAGAGCTCATTTCCCCCATTCTCATATTCTCATTTGCATTCTCAAGCAAACAAAGGAAGGATTTTATGACCTTTTCAATCTTCAAGGAACCTCTTATAGGATTTTTTTCATTTACTTGAAGAATTGTTAGAAAATTGGTTGAAAACAAATTTAAGGAGTTATATGCTTAACTTGAAATCTCCTTCTTTTTGTTGATTAGTTGCTTAATCCAACATAAAATCCAAATCAGTCCTTCCTCTTCCAACTTAGGAGGAATGATTTTCTTAGGAAATTTGTTATTTTAGTTATTTTATAGTTTTGAAGAAATTTGATTTTGATCTTGTGTTTGATATAAAATTTGCAAAAAAGTTATAAGGGATCTTATTGTTATAATATAATTTTTATTAATGCTAATGGTTTAGCTGAAAGATTTAAGATTTTGATTGAGTTCCATGTTGAATTATATTAGATGAATAGTTTTTTCATAGAACAATCTATAAAATTTGTTGATATAGTGCTTATTTAATAAAGCTTATAAAAATCATGATTAGTAATTATAGTTCAAATAATTGACTATCACTATTTTAGAGATATTTGGTTGCAATTTTAAAAATTGTTAATAATCAATCATATGTAATAATTCCAATTACAAAATAAGCTATTCAAAGTAGCTTCTTTTTTAATTAAGATTATAGAAGGAAAAACTTTAAGGTTTATACTCATACTAATGTCACTTTTTTACCTTTTTTTGTCTTTGTTACCCTTCTTCGAATGGTAGCAAATTAAAATTAAGTAAAATACTAAAATAGTCATGTATATGTCTTTGTTACCTTACTCCATCTATTATGTATTTGTATTTTGAATTTATGAATGACTTTAGAAATTTAATAATTTAATTATTCATAATTTTATTTGAATTACTGAATTGTCAAAGTAATTATAAATCTTATTTTAAATATTAGAAAATTTAAATGTTCTTATTTATGAAAAATATTTCAAGTAAATAATTAATATTTATTAACTAAGAATGTATATCAAATAATATTATACATGTTTACAAATACAAATATTAAAAAATATTAGAAAAAATAGTGATTGTGATTGAAATATAATTACATGTATTTTATTATCCTTTTTAATAATTTGGTAACACAAAATGATTATTTTGTACATCATCAAACAAGAATAGATTATATACAATCAATTATCAATTGATGTTACCAAACATGAAATAAATTATCTATAATCAATTATTTCAAAATTAATTATTATAATAATTATTTAAATAATTAATTATTTTTATTATCATACCAAACAAGCCCATAATGGCTTACGTAATCAATTACTCTTTAGACTCACATAATAACTTATACAATCGATTATAAGTTCTCTAGGCTCCTATTATAGCTTACATAATCAATTATAGTAAAAAAAAATTTGCTCTCTAAACTTATATAATGACTTATATAATCAATTATAACTAAAGATTTGCTCTGTAGTCTTCTATAATTGATTATACCCTTCCTTTTATTAAAGTTATATATAATATAAGGACTTTAACCATAATATAAATTTTTATATATTTGATATGAGAATGAATGATCTTAATGTAAATAATTGGAAACCAAATGAGTATAGGTACCTATGATTATGTAATAAATGAATGAGATAAGACCATATAGAAAGATAAAGTAATGATATAACTTATGAATTAATATTATAGTTGAAATGTTAAATAATTAAGTTTTATTGATGTCCATTTATGAAACTAACTAAATTAGAACTTTGCGAAAGATTTATATATGCATGTGTTATTATTATGGGATGATGATAGAAGAGGTTAACTATACTAATGTTGAGGCTTTTGCACTAAATCTGCATATTTATTTGTGAAAGGATAAGATCAATCTTAAAGGAATAAGATTAAATTTATGAATGGATAAAAATGATTAGGAGTCATAAAGAGGGCTAATTGCTCGTCTACTTATTGAATATTGAATTATACTATTACTTTCTTAATATTACTTGATAGGTCTTAATCTTAAAATTGATAATTGAATTTTATTTTGGATATTTATGCTTAATTATTTAATTATCTTGTAGTAAGTCTATATGAGAGCTTGTTTATCTTTTGATTAAACTATTTATACCACTATTATTTGCGTTAACTTTACACTCTATTCAATTTTATTCATCTTTTTTGCATGAGTAAGCATTCCTCTTCTTTCACACCGATGTATTACTAACATTGTAGACCAGCATTATTCTATTCATTTATCATTATCAAGCTTCCTTTTATGTAAGTTGCTCTTTCATTCATTAGAACAGAGTTTAGGGTTTGCTTTGACCTTTCCAATTTGCATTTCTCAAAGCATTAATTTGTATTTATTAATTTATGCTAATTTTTTCTACTATTTTACTATTAACTTGATTGAGAAGAATGCTTAGACTTATTTTGGCAAATTTTAGATTTATCATCATAAATAAGCCTTTCCTCTTATACGATTTGCAAAAAAAATTGCTTTGCTTTAGCAATTTTACATTATTATATTCTATTTGAATTTGAATTTGAATTTAATTTTTAAATTTTAAAAGGAAGTATGAAGAATTTTTCTATTCATTTACAAATTTTCTATTTATTTGCTTTGACCTTTTATTTCAAGTTCATCTTAGTGTTAAGACAAAGGCATTCACCATTAACCTTGTTTAAGCTAGTCCAATGGAAAAAAGATTTCAAGTATTTTGAAAAATGGAGGTAATGATTTGTAGGGATGAGTTTGTTGTTGTTGAATTAGTATTAAGTTCTTTTTAGTCTTGTCGTGACAATTTTGATAATCTGACACTTTAGTTAATCATATTCATTTTCTATTTCATCTTCTATTGTTTAATTCTTCTTCTGTGAAGGTAGGCTTAATAGGATTAGCGACTATAACTAGAAGTTTGAGCATGAATTGAAATTAAAGCATTTAGAGGTGAGTGATTATTTTTCAAATCTTAAATTCAAGCATTTTGTGTTTCCAAATCAAAATGTTTAAGATTGCTATCTCTATGTGTGATATAATAATCGAGGAAAAGGTACTATTTTAGACACATTCTGAACTAGATTTTCTATTCTAAAATCTAAATAGATCCAAGTGGGAAGATGACTACAAAGGGTAAATAAAGTGGTTATAGCAATCTCATATACAAAAGTATAAACTTTAAACCTAATTGGTGTTATTTAGTTATTTCTAAGGTGCTAAAGTGGGAAGATAACTATAAAGTGGTATATTCCTGTTCTTCATCTATTTTTAAGATACTCAATAACTTTTTTGTTTATTATTTATGCCTCTTTATTATGTCCATTATGTATTTGTTTTTTTGTTTCTCATATTCAAAGCTTACTTGTGTCATTTATCCTTTTTTTGTAGTACATATGTGATGAATGTGCAAAGATTATAAGGTTCTAAACAAATAAATGCCTTATTTGTAGATAACCAATTAAAAGGCTTCTGAAGATAAAGGTTAACAATAAGTTTGAGGAATGATGACACATTGGTAGTGCCCCAAACTTTTTATATAGTTCAACTGTTATAATTCTCCATATCCTATTTTTTCCCTTATAGTTTTCTTTTCATTTTTATTTTTTCTTTTTATAGTTAAAATGGAACTATATATGATATAGTTTGATATGGATAACATAGTGGCATTGGAGTTGATTTCTATTGATATATTATGCTTATGTATGCTATAAATATCTTCTAGGTAAAACACAAGACTAATCATTCTCATTGCACCAGAGTAGATTTCTACTATTATGTTATGCTTATGTATGCTAAGCTATGATTGTAAATAATTTAGTGACCTAAAATGAGTTTTAGAAAGTTTTTGTAAAGGCACAGCTTACTCTTCCCTTACTTTCTTTTCTTTGCATCAAAATTTTCAAAGATATAACTTGAAAGGTTTGAATATACCTTTTAAAGTATAAATAAATTGTTCTTTTTATTTTGATAAAAACATATCAAGAATTCCCTTCTAAAATTAGATGATCAAGATTTTACTTATATTGGACTTAGTAGCTTGTACACTTCCTTTTAAGATTATTTCATGTCCATGGCATAATTTTTTGGGTTGCACTCTGCAAGCTCATTTGAGCTAATTCATTACCTTAGTCTACTTTGTACATTTTGTTTATTTAATGGATGAGGTATTGACTTTATAATTTGCACAAGTTTCAAACCTATTAACTCTAAGAATGGCTTCCCTCTTCCATATAAATTACTAAATTTCAAAGAAGTTGATAACATAGAAAGAACTTACTGGACAAATTGTTCTCAATTATCATTGTAGTAATATATGTTGGTCAAATAGCAAAGCACAAACCAAATTATCAAGGTGAAGTGAATGAAGGTTAGTAATTATAACTTTTGTTTTGATATTTATTAATAATCAATTATAGCAATTATAAGGGAGCCACTAAATTATATAATAAATGTCTATCATTCCACTTTTATATAATAAGTTAAATAATATTGGATTATGACTAGAACTATTATTGCTCATGATCTATTTAAGAATATTTTAGATTATATTTCAAACATGTGAATTTTTAGAATGATTTAGATATATCTAAATTGCTTCCAACAAATTTGTGTTGCTTTTTCAATAAATCTTTAGATTATAACGTCACAACCCATTTTACGGTTGTCATAACTACTGTAAAGATACCTATTTAGTGCTAGCATTTTAAATAGATATCTTTACAAGCCCTTATATTATATTGATAATCTTATCAAAGAAGTAGACATTTATTTTTAAAAAAGCAAAACTATTTACAATACACTAAAATGTACATATATGAAAATATAATTTAAATAATATATATGATAATACATATACCTAACTTGATCCATCAGGTTCTATTCTTTAAGATCTAACTTTTTGATAAAAGAAGAAGTACCATTACTTGTTATGCCCTTAACCATAGGAACCTAACATAGAGGATATTGTATAATAGGATTAGGTTCTAAATCTATTTGTTTAACTTCTATCTCAAAATATACTCTTGCATTTGTAGGGTAAACATTACTATACACTAAAATACTATCTTATATGTGCTATGAGATGATAAGAAGGTTCCTCAATAAGTATCAGTCTCTTACGCTTAATCTATGATTAAAACCTATAATTAATTCAATATAATAAAAAAGTTAGTACAAAGTATACTCAATGAATGGTTACTCTTCATCTTATTTAAGGGATTCTCATTATTAAGGATTCACCTTTTATTTATTTGTACTTGCTAGTTAATATTTTAGGAACAAATGTTCCATATAAATATTATTAGTGAGTGTTACTACAAAAAATAACAATAATAGGTATATAAGTTTTACCTTATATCTTTAGTCTAACTTTATTGCCTACCACTCTAAACCTTAAACCACTAACATTTTTCCTCTACTACTAACAACTCCTCTCCTTCTCTATGCCTATATTTCTCCCTTTTTAATTCAAAATAAGAAATAATGGAATGTAAAAATATCAACCATTTTATCTATTTCTATAAGTATTGTCAAATATTAACCATGCTATAAGTGTTTTATATAGTATAGCAAAATATCATATCCATTCAATTTCTTTCTTAATAATTCTCAAAAAGTTCCAAACAAACTTGTTTATATATCATGATTTAGAGCCCCTTTTTGTGCTCTTTAATCAACTTAAAATTTTATCTCAATTTATTTTAACCTTCATAACATATTATTACATAAGATACAATAATTAAATTACACTAATTAACTCTAAAGGTATTGTTCACACAAAGCCCATAATAGGAATCCACAATCAGGGTAGCACAGGAGCATTAATAATCTAAGCTCATTTTCATTAATCAAATGGAAGCTAATTATTTTCAAATTTTACCATAACATTTCTAACATGTTAAATGAAGGATAACATAAGTGTTGTACAAATAATTTCATAAGTTAGCTAATGTATCGAGGATAAGAATTCAAATTAGCCAATTTCAAACTACATCAAAGCTGTCAAAATAAAACTACTATTTAGGTAACCAAATTAACTTCAATTACCATCAAATTTTGACACAAGTTTGCTAACATCTTAATATCATATCATAAAGTTTCATAATTTTGCTTATTCATTCGTTAGGTCAAACAAATGGAAACCCAACACCAACTAGATAGGGGTTTGAAACTGGGTAGATTTAAGTATTTCACATACAACTTGACTTTTTATACATCTAAAAATTTCTAAACTTATTTATGATCATTTTATCATAAATATGACCTTAAAGTGCTAAGAATTTAACTTTTAACATTTTCTAAACCTTAGTTGCACTAGATATTCAAAATCCTTGATTTAGCATTGCATGAGAAAAGTTATTTCTATTCCCATAAATTCCTATCTTTCTTATTTCTAAACAATTTTCACAAAAACCTTTTCTATCACTCTCAACATACTAACAATATGCCATCATAATATCAATTAAAAACTTTAAAAAAATAGAAACATGTGATAGTTTATTACAATGGAGTATAGAAAAGCATAAACCAACAATTTTAGTAACTATTTCTTTTAAGATGATCCTAAAAATAGAGAGAGTTACCACTCACCTTAATTTTTCACTCTTTGTCTTTTAATACCTCCTTGAAATAGCAATTGAGTGGCTTCATAACAATATATCAAATTTTTTTAAAAATTTAAGAAGGAGAAGATCAAGAAATCTTGATAAAATTAAAAGAAAATACCTAATTACCTCATAAGATTTAAAGTTATGAAATAAAAAATTTACTTAGGTAACTTGAAAGTTTGAACTTTCTCATTAAACTCTCACTTCTCTTACATGTTATGGCTGGCCAAGAAGCATAAATTTTTTGCTCCAAATGGCAAACGCATGTATATATAAAAGTCCAAAAAAAATTTAATTGTAAAAATTTATTATTTCTTATTTTTATTCATTGATTTTGGATAACTATCTTAAGATAAATGGCTGCCCTTAGCTAGCGTCCAAATGGCTTGATACAATCAGGAAATAATTACTTTTTAACGAATCAAATTAATCTGTTTAAAATAGGCAAATAAGATTTATTACAAAATGGCTCTTAGTTTTGACTTTTTTTCATTAAAGTCCTTGGCTTCTTTTAAAAGTTTAGGCCCACATTTTTTAGCCTTAAAAATCATATTTGGACCTCCAAACTTTAGGCTAAATTAGTTCAATACTAATAAAAAGTAACCACTAAAAAATACAAAAAAGATTTATTACAATTTAGCCTTAAATTTTTCATTTTTCTTATATTATTGCCTCTAAACTTTTGAACATTTTAAAGCTTATTTAGACATTTAAATTTTGAACTTTCATACACATTTTAGGCTTAAAAATTTAATTTAGGGCACCCTAATATTTTTTTAAATTAATTTGATAAGTTTTGACTCAAATCTTCATTTTTTGATTTATTTGGATTTTGGAATTTTGACAATTTTCTATGCAAATTTTTCTAAATTTATTATTAAGTTTTTAAATATATTTTTATCTATTTTTATGTCAAAATTCTTATAATGATTTTAGTTAGGCATACTTTGAAATTTCTCTTACGAGTTTTCTACATTTCAATTGATGTTCTTATTAAGTTTTTCTAATTTAGGGATTTTCTAATAAACTATCTATTTGGAATTTCTAATTTACTTAAGATAACTTTTAAAAAGATTAATCCTATAGGCTATTATATATAAGAAGGTGTCCTTTTTACCATTTTTTTTATCTTTTGTGCTGTCTTCCATTATCAACATTCGATTTGAAAATTTCCATAAAGTAATTACTTTTTAGCTATATATTTAAGTTTTCAATATCAACCTTGAAGATTTACTATCTACTATTTTTTTATCTGAATTTAATCTCTAATGAATGCTGCATTGTACTCTTTGAATTATTAGTTTGCTAATTTTGATTTAAATGCTCTTAATTTAATTCATGGTTTAAGTTAACTTTTAAGATCAATGATTTATATTAAAAGTAGCATGATTTGATATCATATGTTTGTAAAGTAGATGAAGTTATTATGTAAAGTTACCTAAATGAGAGTATGTTTATGGAGGATGAAAAGTGTGTATAAGTTGTATTGACTTAATTTGATTTTTATGCTTGCTATTCGATTTAAACTTATCACCAAAGACTCAATTAGATTGTTGTTCTTTATTTCTTAATTATACTTATGCTTTTTAAATAATTAGTAAGACACTATAGCATTTATTTTTAAATTTCAAATGTTTATTGCTAATTTCTTTTTCTACCTAAATGATCTTCTATTTTCATATATTTTTTGTTAAATTCTATAAATTTGTTTGGAAGAGCATATTTATAGTGAAATATTTCCTCCTTTGAATTAGTATGTAGTCTAGTTTGATTTCTAATATGCACTCTCATTTGCTTTGTTTTAGTTTTATGATGAATATTGTTGCAAGGTTAGTATGATTCTTTATAATTAATTTTATAATGATTTTTATTTGTTGCAATTCTAGAGTTGCAAGATGCTAGAAATTTTGGTTTGTATAGTTTTTGGCAAAAACAAAGAAAACTATCAATGGCATAGTTTTCACGTTAGACTGATATAAAGTAATATTAGATTGTAAATAACTAGATAGTGTTATTGTTAGCCTTAGCTCCTTATTTAATAGAACATTCTCCTTTTTCTAATTAAAATTAGTGTTCAAATAGTTCTCAATATGTGGTGTCGGAAAGGAAAACAAAATTTCCTATTTGATCAAACCCTGTAGTTGAGTTATTATTAACCTATCTCTATATCATTACATGAATTCATATATGCATACTTGAGAAGTTCTTATTGTACTACATATCTTATTTATAAAAAAAATTCATCAAGAGGTGGCTTAGGAAAATTGGATTTTGCATGAAAGGATTCTTTCAAAATCATAAAAGTAAGATATGAAGACAAGATTATAATTTGTCATTACTACATTTTGAGAAAAAAAAACTTAGCCTAAAGTATTTAGTATGATTTAGGATGAATATATTAATTATGTTTTTCATTTGCATTTATAACAAAATTTTATAATATGTATGTTTACTCGCACTGTAATATGTAGACTAAATGCATAGTATTTTGACCTTATGGTTTCTAAGAGAGCTATTAAACTAACAAGCCTTTTCTTTTTGAAAAAACATGTAGATGTAGGCAATATCAAAACATTGCCTATTTTGATGGAATGTAAGCTTTGTTCTTTTGATTTATAGGCACTTGGTTTACATTGTTTATCTTTTCCTTTTTCAACTTTGTGAAATCTTTTATATTTCCCTTTTCCTTCTTCTCTTTTCAAAGTGAACAGTGTATTATGGATGTCCTTTTTTTGTTACCATCCATTTTTTATTAGTAATCATCCCTTCATCCTAAGCTTGCTTTCTTCCATATGGTAAGGAGTACTTTTCAAAGATTCTTTTGGTTGCACTTAGATTTCCATGGAAAAATTAACTTTAACAAAGTATGATGTATTTGCAAGTCAATTCTTTTTAAGATCTCTTTGCTTATCTTGAAAAATTTTATACATTTTTACATATTATATTGTATTTAGAATATAGGTTTTTCTAAACGAGAATAGATTTCTTCATTTATTTTACTGTGAAAAAGACAAACCATTATACTAAAGTCCTTTACTCATAGTTCTTCATAATAATGCTTGAAAGGCTGCTTTCATAATTCAGATTTCAAGTTGTGTAGTTAGTAAACTAGAAATCATTATGTTATAATTCCTTTCTTTTTCACCTTTCTTAGTCAAATTTTGATTTTATGCATTTTCTAATGCATTTGGACTATTTCCAATTGATTAGCCCTTTAACCTTTTTATAAGTGACACTTTTGTTATGTGGATTTTCAATTAGTGTAATGGTGCACATTCTAATTTTTTTTCTTCTTTACATCTGTTTCTTACTTTCAATGTAATTCATGTAGAAAAGGCTGTTAAAAAGAGTGAGTTTTCAACTAGTAGCTTGCAATGTCTTACAATAAAGGAATGAGTTTTTTTTTTTAATTTATTTCCATGTCATATAACTTTTCAAAGTAATCTTAATTGTTTTGTATAATTTAATTTTAATTTTTATAATGAAATTATGAGTTTAAAGTAGTCATTTTAATTGAAATTTATTAATATTTTTAATTTTAATTTCCTTTATTATGGTTTTAAAGGTTATATTTTTGGAAAATTCAAAATTGAACTAAATTAAATAAAAAAAATTTGAAGTGTTAATTTTATATTATCAATTAAATAATTTTAAATATTTATCAAGAAATTTATAAAAAAAATTATTTGTTAAGAAATTTTACTTTTTATAAGGTTTTACTTTAGATTTGTGAATCAAACTAATCATTAAAACTTTTAATAAGTATAATGCCCCTACAATTATAAAAGTAAAATGAAAGATAATTTTATACAAGTCCAAACACTTGTAAACTTCAACCTATATATATTAACAGGAATGCCCCCATAATATTTATTGTGCCTTACAAATAAAATTTTCTAAATTTATTATTGACCATGATTCATAAATTGATTTTCTTCTCGTATTTAGAATACAATGCTATTGATCCTTTTAAGGATATATACCCTTACTTTGGTAATAAATACAAAAGATTTTTCAAAATATTATCAGTACAACAATTCTAGCAATTTCTTCTTAAATGCCAAAGATAAAATAGTCATTTTGGAGGAGAAAGATAGGGATTTGTTTGTTGTTAATAATAATAATAATAATAATAATAATAATAATAATAATAATAATAATAATAATAATAATTTTAAGCATTTCTGCAATAAGGCATATATCATTTGGATTGATCTAAAGACATCAAATAAAATATTTAATGATCTTATTTTATATGAAATATCAAGATAGATATATTAAGATAGACATATCATTTAATAATTATTCAGTCATGATATTTCATCTTACCCAAAATATTTCATCTTTAATAATCATTCACTTGTGATATTTCACTTACTTAAAATATATCATCTTCATTATTTAAGATGCTTTTTATTTTATTTTATTTTATAGTGATTTTAGATAGATTCACTTGGAAATATATGAAACTAAGGCTTGAATCAAATTATGGTGGTAAGAGAATTTTGAAGTTGTTAGTAATTTTTTTTATGAAGGATTATACATGGTGGATATCACATTGATCAAAAGGCATCAAAAGCAAGGTTTAAGTATTTTCTTTAGGTAAAATATCAAAATAACAATATCACTTTATAATCTTTTACTTAAAATATCTCATCCTTATTATCTAAGATACTTATGGTTTCATGAATTTGGTCATATTGAGAAGCGAATCTACATAAATGATGAATCTGGTTTTAGATTTTAAAGTTATTATTAAGTTGTCAATGTTTTTCTTTATGGAGGATGATATGAAGTGAGTATTAGTTGCATTGATCTAATGGCATCAAAAAAATGTTATGAGTATTTTTTTTAAGGTTGAATATCAGACAACCATATCACTTTAATCATTCACTCATAATATTCTTGAATCTAGACAATAATAATGTAAAATTGGATAAATGTTAAGCACATTAATAAGATGCATCCATTTTACCTAGCACTGTATTATCCATTAATATTTCTATATGTTGAAGATAGCTTCATGCTTGAGATTGATGATAATTTCTACAAAATAAGGATAGCAAAAGGAATAACTTGTCAATGAGGGAATTTTTCACATTTAGATTACAAGATTGATTTAATGAAATTTCTATTCAATGGGAAACTAATGCTACTTTAAGGGAAACAAGAATAATATTACATTTAAGCTTTACAAGAGATGCCAGATATTTAATGTAAAATTACCATGATGTAATGGTTATTTATAGGTGGTTTAGATATCCTGATATATTTCTCCTTTTTACATGCAATTTGAATTAGCTTGAAATCATTTGAATAATAGAGATTCTTAGTTTGAAACCTATTAATTGTGTAAATTTAATCTACAAGGTTTTCAAAATTGAATCATGGCATATGATGAATGACTTGAAAAAAGGTTCATTCTTTAGCAAAGTAATTAAATATGTTATAATTTAGTTTACCATGAAAATTATTCCTTAAGTTAAGCATTATTGAATAAAGATGCATTATGAGATTATACTATACTAATACCTAAGTTAAGCATTGTTGAAGAAGTAAATAATTGCATCCTTTCATTGATTAATTCAAAAGAGAAAGAATACTTCAGCTTTGATTCAATTTGCAAATCAAGTATGAATAGATCATTTTTGGTACAATCAATATGGCCATTTAAAATTCAAAGAAGATAAATCTTTAATCATATTATCTTATGCTATAACTATAACCAAAGTTTAAAGGGAATCTTTAAAAGGCATTAACCTTTATTTGTTTGAACTTGTTTTTAATCTCAGTTAACTTTATGTTGCATTATCAAAAGTTAGAAGTAGATAAGAATTACAAATTCTTGTACATGATCTTGAGAAAGAAAGAAAAAATATGATCACAAATATTGTATTAAAAAAAGTAGTTCAAAATCTAGAATAATGTTGATGTAATATTATTAATGCAATATGTAATTGAATTGCTAAATGTACTAAGAAAATAAGTTGAAGTTACATAAACCTTTTTATCAATAATCTTATTAAAACAATACATAAAATTTTATCAACCTTTGATATATTTTAATTGATTCATTGTAGGATCCCACAGGGTTCATTCTAGCTAATAGTTGATAAGAAATCATTTTATAGAGCTTGCTCTCTTAAAGGGTTTTTCCTATTATTTTGTGAACCAGGGTAACATTTGAATTGTAATTCATTTTGTAACTTTAGATCAATTTGTAGACTTACTAGCCATGGCTATGATAAGTGATAGGGTTTAGAATTATGTTAAGATAAATTATGTAAGAAATATTAGTTATGTGGCTTATTTAGGCCTAAGGGTGCAAACAAGTCAAAGCCAAGCTACTTGTAAGCAACAACTTAGAATTAACTTATAAAGAGTTTAATTTGAGTTCGACTTTAAATAAGTCAAGCTTGAATAAGTTAAGCTTATTTAAAACACAAGTCAAATTTGAACTTTATATTATTTGAATTAAATTTTTTACAATCATAAATGAGTCTAATAATAAGATTATTTTCATTTTATATTATATATAAATAATATAATATATATATAAAAATTCAATTACATTAGTAATGGTGACGTTGCTTGAAGAAGTATGATATTTTGATTGAAATAATTAACTTTCTAGTAAATATTATTTTTTACTAAGTGTATTTATAAGTATTATGTAACTACTATGTAAATATTTTTTAATAGATTTGATAGTTATAGGAAAATTTATATTGATAAACAAAATGAGATAAACAATGTTATTTAATTTATTTATAAATAATAAATTTTGGAATAAAAAATTGTTTGAATAATATTATATAAATTTGTTTAAGTTCATGTGTTTAAACTTGAATTGAATATTTTACATTGGAAATTTAAGCTTAATCACATATTAATCGAATAAGCTTTTGTAAACTCAATCAAGTTCATATTTGATTTGGGCTCGAGCTTAAGTTTGAGTTCAAATTATTCAAGCTTAATGATGTTTGATTCAAGTTTATGTCCATTTATTCCTAATAGGTTTAAACTTGAGCATATAGATATTCAATTCAACTTAATCCATTTATACCCTTAGTTAAGCTAACTCATTCCTTTAGAATGAAGGTATTTAAGTTGGTTTGATCTCTCTTTTAGAGTAACCTTTCTTTATGTTGAAATAATGCAAATAAATGGAACGAATTTGTAGTTTCCCTTTTTAATTTTGCGCTAGCTATGAATATATGAATTCATTATCATCTAATATATTATTTTCGCTATTGTCATTCTTAACTTAAGCTAGTGGAATTGAGGTTAAAGATTCCATATCAATCACTGTTATATAAGGGTTGCAATAAAACCTTAAATATGACAAGGAATAAAACTATAAAAATATGTCAAGAGCACTTAGCTCAAATGATATTTGATGTTACTTAAAGGTTTTACACCTTCAATTGCATCTAAGGTTCGATCTTTGATCCTCGTATGTGTACATCTAATAGTTTAACAATTCCTATTATCACAAAAAAAATCCAAAGACATTATTAAGTGCCACTATACCACTAAAATTTTTGCTATCCATTACATTTCTATTATTACAAAACCTTCAAATTTATTAAAGACTACACTAAATATTTTGTTTTTCATAAAACATGTCTTCTATTAATAATTTTATCATCATTCTAACATTTTATCATCATGATATCTTTTAACTTGAGATAAAATCTATTTATATGTCAATTGAGATGATTATTTTTGTTGGATCATGGGTTCGGGTTGCCTAAAATGGGTCCATAACTCGATCCATACCCCGACCCAATAAACGCCTATAAATAGGCAGATGAAGGAAGTAAATGGGTTGGTCAGAAATCATTTCCTCATAACTTCTTAGAAATTTTTCCTCTTTTCTCTCTGCACACAAAAGAAAAATTTAGCCCGTGAACAAGTTATTTTTCCAAAGTAATTGACAATTCGACCAATAAAAACAAATACAAGATCCTGAATATTTTCGTTGTGTACTTTTGATATTTGGTATGTATGAATTTGAATTTCATATTTTATATATTCCAACATTGGTATCAAAGCCATGATTGTTTATTTTTTCTGGTTTCTGTTAAATCTGTTCATATATATATATATGTATATATGCATGTCCTTAATGTTTGATGAAATGATGATTTTTTTTTTGAAATTCTATTCTTACTGCCATTGCCCATTTTGTTATGGTACTTGTCTGATGTAATATGGTGTGGATTTCCTATGATATTTTGAGACTAAATAGAATTTTAGACTACAATTGTGTGCCATGATTTTTTGGGAGATTATCTATTTCTGGAATATTATATGATTATATATCCAAGATAGTAATAGATTGATAAAATGGTGTTGTCTCTGTTTTTTTTTAATTCTTTTTTACTTTCTATGTTTGTGACTCTGTGTCTCTATTTTGGGGTCATTTTTTTTATTTTATGATATTCGGTATTTGCATGATGAGAAAGAACCCCACTTGTATGTTTTTGGCACATGCAATCATGATAATATATATATATATATATATAAGCCTACAAACAAATGCAAAGGAAAGTTTTCCTTTTTATGAAAGTTGGAAAGTTCAGAATATATATATATATATGCTATACTGATAGAATCAGAACTATCTATTTCTGATATTTGGAAAGTTTTAAATTGCCTGTTTAATATATATATTGTTTCTCGTAAACCAAAACTAACTAATTTAAAGGAAAGTTTGAAAGTTGGAAAGTTCAATATATATATATTTGGATACTGTTTCTCCTTGGATTTTTTTTTAGAGAAATATCATGCCTTTTGAATTGGCAGAGAGAAATTCAGTTTGTTTATATATATATATATATATGTTAAAAAAAAACTGCATGGCAGTTTATATATATATATATATATATTGAAGAGGCAGTTAACTAAAAAAAAACTGTATGGCAATTTAAAATTTTTTTTGAAAGGAAAGTTATTTAAAAAAAATTGTAAAAATAAAAAACCGTCCAACATGGGAATTAAACCCACACCATTTGAATAGGGAAACCAGCGTTTAAAACCACTTGGCCATGCTTAATTTCTTGTAGTTATGTGCCCAACAAATTTATGATATACTATCTTGAAATAATGAAAATGAAAATGTCACAAACGAGATTCGAACCGCCGCCCACTTAGATAAGCAACCATGTGCCAAACTGCTTAGACTAAATTCTGGTTGTTGCGAAGGCTGCCTAATGATATTGATAAATAATACTTAAACATGGCATAATTTTTTTTTGTTTTTTTTGTACACAATATTTTTATATTATTGTGATTTTTTTTCATACTTTTTACATGATGTAGAAAAAAAATTTTTAAAAAAAAATTATGATGGAGATTTTTTTAAAAAAAATAAATAATTTTTTTATGCATATTATTACTTTTGGAGATCTAATTGAGTTCTTTATTTCTGTATATGTTACAGAAAAATGGTGAGACTTATACGTACACCAAGAATCATACGGACTCCAGCACAAAGAGAAGAAGTTAATAGGTTGACTAACGAACTCAATAATCTCCAAGCTGATCCAGAAGTTTATAAAGATAATTTTGTACATCTTGTAAATTATATTATCAAGTTTCATGAAAAAATTCAAAACTTGATATGGGCTGGTGCTTTAAAGATAAACCGAAATTCAAAAAAATTAAAGGCTTTACGAAAAGTCTTACCCACTGATTTCCAACAAAAAATATTAGATTTCCTTTTAGAAAGAACAAAGGGATACAAACAATATAACAATATTGTCCATAAATTTATATTGGACTATTTAGAGTGCAAAAATCATAGATATAACTTGAACTTTTACAAAGCCTGTCAAGTAGATAGGAAATCTAATACTGAAGTTAAGTTTCTCTAAGAGCTATATGATAGGTTTATTAGCTCTTTTCCACAAAGAATCAAACATTTGAAAACATAATAAGATTTAGGTAAATGTTTGATATTTGATATTTTATGTAATTTCTTTTATGTATTGTATTGTTGAAATATGTTTCAATTTATGTAATTTTCATCATTATTATTATTGAAATTGCATATCTATCAGTTCTTTTATTTAATGTACTTTGCTTAATTAATTATTTTAGCATTAGCCTCACATTAGGAATTTAGATGATGATTGGAAACGTAACGACCTTTTGACTCTAAACCCTACATGTGAACTAGTTCTAACATAATTAATTAGAGCTAAAGTAGATATATATGTATGGTTAGACATTAATTACGTGCAATTTTGTCCACATATAGAACTTAGTGTTTCTACAAATACAATGGCTACTGCTTCCAAAAACATTGTCGCTGAACTTAATAAGGGTGAAAAATTGAATGGTGACAATTACGAAATTTAGAGCATGAAAATTCAATATGTGCTAGAAGAGCAAGAGGCTTTAGAAACACTTAATATTGTTATAGATGAGCCTGAGGCAGGAAATACGGCCCAGCATAGGCGGGATCGAGAGGCTTATGAAGCCTGGAAAAGGAAGAATTCTCTCGCTCGCATTACGTTGCTGAGTAGCATGGATAATGACATCATGCGAGAATTTAGGAATTATAACTTGGCTAAAGACATGTGGTCTTCTCTGAAAAATAAGTTTGGTGGAACATCTGTGACCAAACTAAGATCCCTCACAATCAAATTTGACACTTACAAAAAGAAACCTGAACATTTAATGAAAAAACATTTATGAGAAATGTCAAATATGATTTGTGAATTAAAGGATGCAGGTCATGTGTTGACTGATGAGCAACAAGTCCAAGCTATAATTCATTCCTTACCTCATTCCTGGGAGCATATGAAGATGCACTTAACCCACAATGAAAACATCCAAACAATGGATGATGTTGTGCACCACCTTGAGCTAGAAGAAGAAAGGCTTGAAGCTACTAAGCTTAATACAAATATATATATGGCTTCATCAAGCTCAGGCAAAGTTCTTGAGCGAAAGTGTAAATATAAAGGTGGGTCCTAGGAGAAAAGAAAAAAGACAACTCATTTCAGCAAGAAATCAACAAATAACCAACATGGGAAAGGAAAACGTCCTTTCAAAAAGAACATGGCTAAAGTCAAATGCTTTAATTGTAATAAGAAAGGGCATTTTGCCTGTGACTGCCCTGAACCTAAAAAGGTATTAAGCTATACTCAAGTTAGTGAACTTTATGTAACTAGTTCTATTTTTCTAACAGATTCTCATCCTTTGTGGATTGTAGACTCAGGGGCAACAGACTATATAGCGAAGGATCGAGACACCTTCATGTAATTTTAGCGAATACCACATGGAACAAAATGGATTTATGTGGGAAACAATGCACGAGTTACAGTTCAAGGAATTGGCACATGCAAGTTAGTCTTGCGAGGCGGCCGAACTCTACTCTTGCATGACATTTTATATGCATCTCAAATTTGTCGAAATTTAATATCTGTGTTAGTTTTGTTAAAACTTAGTTTTAATTTGTATCTTGCTGATGACAATATTGAATTATCTTTAAGGACAACTCATTATGGATCTGGTTTTATTAGAAATGGTTTTATTGTCATGGATACTAATTATTATGAATGTAATTTTAGTTATTCCATGTTTACATTGTCGCATAATTCTGAAATTGATGCGAATGTTTGGCATGCTCGACTTGGCCATATTAGTCAACATCGTTTAGATAGACTAGCTAAAGAATGATTATTGCTTAATTATAATAAAGTAAATCTATCTACTTGCGAGCATTGCTTAGCTGGCAAAAGTACCAGAAAACCATTTGGAAAAGGAACCAGAGCTGACTTTCCTTTGCAATTAATCCATTCTGACATATGTGGTCTAATGAATGTAAGAGCTAGGCATGGAGCTTTCTATTTCATCACATTTATAGATGATTTTACACGATTTGGTATTATATATTTGATAACACACAAATCTAAAGCATTGAGTTGCTTCCAAAGCTATCTGAGCTTAGTTGAAAATCAATTAGATAGAAAAATAAAAGTATTACGAACTGATCGTGGTCGTGAATATTTGTCTGATCAATTTAGACAATTATGTGATGAAAAAGGGATTCAACATCAGTTGACGAATCCACGTACTCCTCAACAAAATGGTGTTGCAGAGAGACAAAATTGAACGCTTCTAGAAATGGTTAGATCTATGATGGCACATGCAAATTTACCTATCACCTATTGGGGTGATGCACTTTTAACTGCCACATTTATCCTTAACCATATGCCTAGCAAATCAGTTCCCACTACACCATATGAATTATGGTTGAAACAACAACCTGACCTAAGTATTTTACGACCTTGGGGATGTGCAGCCTATGTTTTGGATACCTTGAACCCATATGGCAAATTAGGTCCTTGAGGAAAGAAATGTATCTTTATTAGATACTCCGAACATTCAAAACGCTATGTGCTTATTGGTGAACATGACAGTGGGAGTTTCACAGAATTTGAATCACGAGATATTACATTCTTAGAGAATGTTTTTCCTAAACAGGGCGACATAAATAAGGACTTCTCCTTATACGAGACTATGGATACAAGTGCTCAAGACTCACTTCCTTCGAGTGGGAGAATTTTAGGAAACATGTTTCCAATCCCAAGTGTGAATGATAGTGATCTTGATCAAAATAGGAGTAATTCAAATGGGAATACTTAAACAATTAATGATCCTAGTTCGAGTGGGAGCAATTTGAGAATCCTTGAGAAATATGTTTCTCCAGAACCTCAATTGCGACCAGAACCTCAATTGCGACGTAGTGGCAGAAAAGGTATTCCTCGTCGTCGTTTTGACATTGAAGGTGGTGAAGCCTTTGTAGCCATTACACAAGATGAAGATGAGCCAAGAAATATCACAGAGGCTCTCTCTAGCCCTAATAAGGAAGATTGGACAAAAGCAATGGAAGAAGAAATGGAGTTTATGAGATCAAATCAAGTTTGGGAACTTGTTGATCTTCCAAAAACACGTAAGGCCATTGGGCACAAATGGGTTTTTAAAATCAAGCGTAAAGCTAATGGCACTGTTGAAAAATATAAGGTTAAACTAGTAGTAAAATGCTACACACAACAGGAAGGAATAGATTATGAAGAAACTTTTTCACCTATTGTTAGATTCACCTCAATCCGTTTGTTACTAGCTATAGTTGCTAGTATGGACCTTGAATTATATCAAATGGATGTAAAGACTGCATTTCTCAATGGAGATTTAGAAGAAGAAATCTATATGTAACAGCCTGTAGGTTTTATCAAAGAAGGCCAAGAAAATAAAGTTTGTAGACTTTTGAAGTCTATATATAGCTTGAAGCAGTCTTCAAGACAATGGTATATTCACTTTCACAACGTGATTATGTCAAATGATTTTATCATGATTGACGAAGACCATTGTGTATATATAAAAAGGTCCAAGGATAAGTTTATAATTTTATCATTATATGTTGATGATATACTTATAACTGGAAATAACAAGGAGTATATCAATGAAATTAAAGGATGGTTGTCATCTAATTTTGAAATGAAAGATATGGGTGAAGCTGCCTATATTCTTGGAGTTAAGATTTCAAGAAATCGTTCAAAAAAATTATTATCTCTGTCACAAGAGCATTATATCAATAAAAATCTTGAACGATTCCAAATGCAGCATTATAAACTCATAGACACTCCTATTGCTAAAGGTGAAAGTCTAAGTCAAATGATGTATCCTAAGACTCTAGAAGAAGAAACATATATGAGAAAAGTTCCTTATGCAAGTGCAGTTGGATGTTTGATGTACGCAATGATGTGTACAAGACCAGATATTTGTTTTGCTGTTGGTATGGTAAGCCGATATCAATCTAACCCAGGCCCGGCATATTGGAAAGCAAAAGGATACTAAGGTATCTAAAAGGTACTACCGACTACTCATTGTGTTACAAAGGAAATAATCTGCAATTGAAAGGCTATAGTGATGCTGATTGGGGAGGAGACTTAGATGAAAGAAAGTCTACCTCTGGGTACATCTTCTTACTAAATAATGGTGCCATATCTTAGAGTAGTAAGAAACAATCATGCATAGCCTTATCCATAATGGAAGCTGAATTTGTAGCATTTTCAATAGCAGTACAAGAAGCGGTGTGGCTCAAAAGATTCTTAGATCATTTGGGTGTAAATGCTAACATTGTTGATCCAGTTTTAGTAAACTATGATAACCAAACAGCAATAGCATACACAAAGGACCCCAAATATCATTGCAAGACCAAGCACATAGACACAAAGTACAACTTTGTAAAAGATATGATTGCACGTAAAGAAGTGAATGTGAAATACATTTCTACGCATGAGATGGTAGCAGATCCTATGATAAAGTATATTCCTCAGGATGTATTTATAAAACATGTGAAATCCCAAGGATTGCGTAGATATTGATACAATTATTGTAATTTCTTTTAACAATCTTCATAGAATATTTATGTCTGAATAATAATTGTGTTTATTATAAGCCTACATATATTGATATAAGAATGTTTCTTAGAATATTCTTTAGTTATTGAAAAGTATATTTGACAGATAGAAGATTACCCTCTCACACGGGTAATCACCTCTAATTAATTTTTATAATTGATAAGAGATGAGACAATTTTTAAGCTTCTTATCTAAGTGATAATCGAGAGCCAAGCTTAAAACATGAATGTCATCTTGTTAATAAATAAGATGAGGTTATATATATAAAACCGTTAGTGAATTAACGAATTCACTTCATCTATCTAAATTGCCAAATATAAGTTCTGATAGAAATAAAAAAAATAGATTGGTGAACTCAGGTTAGACATTAAGTATGTCTGAACCATTATCTGTATGGTATTAATATATTATGGAAAGACATATGCTCCATAAGAAAAAGGAGAGAATATCATAACACGTGTTTCATACCACGTGTGCAAATTATGACCAATAAAGGTGATCAAAGTCTAGATCTCAGCTTTGATGTGTGAGACCTTTGAGGGAATAAAGTCCTCATACTTGTACCCTTATGATTTTATTCTATTTCTTGAGATTTAAATTTAATGATTGCTATTTTAGAATGTTACCAAAGGACTATGAGAGATTCAGTCTAGTGGGACATTACTGGAAAAGCAAATTAAATTAAAATCAAGAGATTTGAGAAAAGAGGAAGATCATTAAACGTATCACATTATATTTGTATTCACTGGTATACCAGTTATAGAATGTCTATAATTGTGAATATAATATTTAAGACATATGATGCATATGAATGAGATCATTTGAGAAATTCAAATGTGATAAAATGATCTAGGGTATTGCATACTTAAACTCTACTCAAGATTCATTGTTTATCGAGAAGCTATATATTCCTAATAGATGTATAACAAAGAGCTCTCGAAGTATGCTGGTCACACGGCCTATTTTTCTTGTATGATTTGTTGCAGAGAATAAGAGATAATGTTCTCTTGTGAAATGCTAAGAGAGTAATGGATCCCATTATGTGCGAGTGGGAGATGTTGGATCATGGGTTCGGGTCGCCCAAAATGGCTCCATAACCCGATCCATACCCTGATCCAATAAACGCCTATAAATAGGTAGATGAAGGAAGTAAATGGGTTGGTCAGAAATTATTTCCTCATAACTTCTTAGAAATTTTCTCTCTTTTCTCTCTGCACACAAAAGAAAGATTTAGCTCGTGAAAAAGTTATTTTTCCGAAGTGATTGACAATTCGACTAGTAAAAACAAATACAAGATCCTGAATATTTCCGCTGTGTACTTTTGATATTTGGTATGTGTGACTTCGAATTTCATATTTTATATATTCCAACATTTTTTGATATTATTTTTTAGATATTTGAATTCATTTATAAAAATAGAATCATTTTAAAAGAAATGAGTTAAATCCAAATTTTAAAACAATAGAATTTACACAATCTTTTAATAATTCCATGCAATTATAATATATTTGAATTGAATTTATTTACAAGCTAACTAAAAATATTTTTGTGACATTAATTTCAAATATTAAAATCTAGATTAAAAACTTATTTTAATTTTTTATAAAATTAAATTTTTATCAATTTTTTATGACTAAAAATTTATATTAATTTAATTTTTATAAGATTAAAAATCTTAAAATTTTAATCTTTTCATAAGATAGAATTTCAATCTTACATAAATCAAAATAAATTTTTATTCTATTTACTTATAAATAAATTAAAATTATTTTAACAAAAAATAAATTAAATTAAACATTAGAAAAACGAGTTGGAAGCCAATCATTGAGGAAATACCTTTTTCCCCGTTGCTTGTCTCTTCTGTGAAACAAATTAAACGACATCGTTTTGTAAGATTTAGGGAGCCAGCCAACCATGGGGATCCTAAGAGTACTCGTCGTTGGAAAATTTTCATAGCCTGAGAACCGAAAAAACCCTAATTTGGCTGCAATCACTTCACAAGGGAGCTAAGTTGAAGCTGTAATCTGTTCGATTATTCTTCTTTGAAGTGAAATTTGAACAAGAAAACAAAATTCATATTTTTCGTGTATCGATACGGTACTATAGCGCTGGATACAATCAGATATTCTGTTGTGTCGTCGAAATCTTCGAAATTCCGTGTTTCTTCTCTATTTCATAACTTTCGGGATAGTATCGGGGTTGGCATCAATTCGCAAATGAAGGGAAATAGATGAGCAAAAATGAGTAGGTTGTCTATCAGGCCTCGGCCACTTGATATCCACAAGAAGCTCCCCATTATCAAGTCTCTCAAGGAATTTGAAGATGATGAGACACCCACATCTACCCGTAATTCACAATTGCTACGTCTCGCTCCTGAGGTTGATAATGAGGTATAGGCCATCTACCTTAAAAGGGTTTTGCTTCTTGCAAATCAGTGATAGTGATATTGTATTGCACCACATTTCGAATTAGATTGTTATATCACGTTAGGTTATGTTTGACTCATTTATATATATCATGTATAGCAAGAAAGGGGGGGATTTTGCCGCATAATTCAGTGGCATTTTCACTCATATGAATAGTATAGCGCTTGGCATGCTTAGCTGCGCAATCTGTTAATTAAAAAGTACAGGGTTATGGTTACCTTAATCTAAATTCTTAACACTGTGATGAATTATTGCTTGTATTCAGATATTCAGAAATTTATTCAATAACATGCTTCCCTGCTGGATACTGACAATAGGAAAGAAACCTGCTGGTATCTAATTGTTGTATTGTATCGAAGAATACTTTCTGTAGACAGATTGTCCTTTCATGAAAAATAGTTGTTTGCCACTCATGTAACCTTTTATGGGAGAGATTATGGTATACCATTGATGTAGTGGTGTACCGGTGCACCACCACATCTAATTGCACAATAAGTTTACTTTTTTTTGAAAGTCAAATTTGGCATGCTGAATGATAGCATATTAATGGTTAGATTTAATGGTACATTAGTGCACTACCGCATCAATATTGCACCATAGTCATTCCAACGTTTATTTATCATGACTTGGTGCGAATTAAAGTGTGACCTTGTTTGAGGTTCACGAACTGCACAGTAACTTTTATATATCTTATCCATTATATTCCCCTAGGTACAACAAATTCCCACCAAGAGAGCAGCTCCTGAAATCCCAACTCCTCAATTTGTTGTTGTGGATACATATGAAAGGGACTATTTATGCACTTTTGCTCAACCTACTTCTTACTTGCGGGCAAGAGGAGGTACATTCACTGGATAGACTTTTCAGTGATATTAAAGTTTTAATTAGAGATCCTGATAAAATCCCCAATCCTTGTGTTGAACATTGTCCCTTTCTTGCAGCTCGGGCTGAGCTCGGAGAGTTTGTTGAGTATGACGTAGACAATGAAGATGAGGATTGGCTTTCAGAGTTTAACAAAGAAAGGAAGATCCTGACACCTGAACTGTAATTTCTTGAGCCTCATTGTAGCTTCATTCATTTCAGTTTGATTTATTGGTTTCTATGAGTGCTGTTTAATATATTTCATCTATAAATGCTGTTTTGCTTTCATATGGTTGAATGAATGCTGTATTAAGCAGGTAAAAAAGCTAGAGGGCTTGGAAGTGATAGAATTGTTTGTGTCAAATTGGGGGCCATGAACAATATCTGCGAGGATGATGATTTGAGTTGATAGATTCCAGTATAGGTTTAAGTAGGAACAATTTAGGTAGGTTTCTGTTGAGATATATGCTTAATGATGTCTGCCAACGAAATTAGGTGTGATTGATGTCAGGTAAATAGTTCCAAAAAAGCAGTCAGTTACATTTCTCTTGGGCATTTAGCTGGTGAGCTTCCTTGTAGTGCCTCAAATACATTAATGACGTTTGATTGAGATATAAAAGTTGAATTCTTGATGACTACCATTTTGATCTTTTTTCCTTCCCTGTTAGAGGAGTTATCTTTGAAAAGCTTGTTGAGAAATTAATTAGGGTTTTGAGAGACAAAAGTAGAGAGAGGCTAGAGAGAGTTGGAGAGAGAACATTGATATATTATTGAATGAAAGAAGATGGGTGGATTCTATAATTCTTAACTCTAGCCTTGATACTATACTTATAAACATAAATACTATAATACTCTTAATGTTGGGTGCAAAACAAGTAAACCCATAACATAGCATAACCTAAGTTTATAATATAACCTAATTACTAATATTACTTTCAAACACTTCCCCTCAAGCTAAAGCTTATAAGGCTTAAGATTGTCACATTAATTTGAACGCTCAAAAAGAAAATATATTAAATATTAGTATTAAAATGATTTCGATAAACTTCAAACTTCACAAATGGCTTGTGAACAACTCCTTGTGAATGCAAACACTCAGGAACCCCAAAACAAAACTAAAGCCTCAATGAAAATACCTTCCAGAAGTGTTCTACCAGCTTCCCTTGAGTTGCTCTCCCAGCTTCCAAGCGAAGAGCATTGACACATATGGATGGACATAGCTTTTTGAAGTCTACTCAATTTCCTAGCCAAAAGAAGTACCAGTACATATGGTTCAACACAGCTTCCAGAAGTCTTCTCAACTTCCTAGCCAAAAAAATTACCAACACTTATGATTGGATATAGCTTCGAGGAGTCTCTTCAATTTCCTAGCCAAAAACACTAACACTTATGGTGGGACACAGCTTCCATAATTCTCCTCAATTTCCCAGCCAAAAAACATGAACACCTTGCTCATTTTGGCCTGTCAACAAGTCCTCTAACTATGTTTGACAAGCATGAACTGATCCAATGCTAAGTAGGAAAAACTAGTAGACTAAACCACTTTAACAAGAGGATAACCCCGTCAGATTAGAGTTGTGCAAACACAAGTCACCAAACATTGCTCCAAATCACATAAAGGCATCAAAATGAAAGTTTTTAGCTGTGCACAGCGCCACAATGCAATCCATACACATAGCAACACAACTTTGCCTACAACAAAGTTGCAAGACTTAGCTACACTCAATGTCTTTCTAGCTATTGGGAATGCAATTCGGGTTTAGAAGGAAGAAGAAGAAGGGAGAGGCAGAGAGAACACTGATATTGTATTTCAATAATAACGGCTCAGTACACCATAAGACTCCTAATGCTCTGTTTTACTAAAAAACATGGACTTCGGCCCATAACATAACTTAAGCCCGTACCATGACCCAATTACTAAATAATACTTTCTAACACTAGCTTTGAAATCATTGCTGCTAGAATGTTGCCAGAAAAACTACCTTTCATAACAACTCTTCAAGTTGTATCTCCGCCAGCCCAAAAATGACCTCCAGTGGACTGCCCAGCGAACTCCAGTGTAACACACCAGAACACACAAGCCATAGCACCTCTCCATGCCAAACAACTATGGCATGCCCAAAAATGAACAGCTGAACACCATGAAAACACATGAAAAACTGCCAAACCATCCAGAATTCAGAAGCCTAGTTCTGGAAAGGGGTAGGCAGACCACAAATATATTAAAAAAAGTCTGCTTAGATGCAGACAGTACCAGATCAGCCAAATTGTGTCTGAAAAACGACCAAAACTATCTCTGGCAATATTGAAATCCACCAAAATGAGTCCCAAGAGCACCCAATTGGAATAAATCCATTACCAACCAGCAAAATCGCATGAAATCTTGCTTTGAAAAATCTCAGATTCAGCAACACCTCCTATAGAATATCCAAAAGCAACCTTACCCGGACCTCCACAAGACCAAAATCAAATAATTCAGAGTTCAATCACACAAACCAGGTGCAGAAACAGTCAAACAGAAAAACATTACATGTTAGATGTTGAGCCAATAAAAAATCACAGCAAAATGGCACCAAAACACTCTCCAAACAGTAACACATCACCATAAGTATAGAAGCTAGGGCTACCCAGACCACAACAGCTCACTAAATAACAAAATGCCCTTCAACAGAACCAAACTCAAACGAACTGGACAAACCCCAAAGCAACCAGCCAGACTTACAAAAAATTTTGAAGCAACTGTTGCTAATGTAACAATATAAACCGAATCCACAGAATACAGAATCACTTATCTCCACAACAGAACCCAGTACTTTTCAGCTTAAAAAAAAAAAAGGAGTCCATCAGATGCATCCTCCAATGACACACAAACCAGCAGACCTCAAACTGCCACCGGCCGTTACCTGAAACTCCAAATCAAACTTGCCCAGGAGGCCCACCACTCGAAACACTTGAGATTGAGTTAAACTGTGCATGCAGTGCCAAAATGTGCTAAAACAGAAAAAACAAGAAACCTGGCCGCAATATACTGTAGCTCAACTAGTAGCCGGAAACCCAGAAATTGCTACAGGTATTTTCTTTGTCATCACCAACCACAGCAATCATCCCTTGGTTGCTCTAAAGGAGGAACTCAGACAAAAAGTTAGTGAAAAGAATGAACTTTGCTACTGCCCTCTCTCTCCATCACTCATTGGAGCTTCGCTGGAAACCATTGCGCTTCAGGTGGAGTTGCATGCCACCAATCGGCATCTTCTCTGATTGTTGGAGAACAAAGTGGATGAACCTTAGTTGTTGTTGTGGCTAAACTTCTTCACAACTCAAAAGTGAATTTTTCTATTTTCTTTTCTTTTTTCATCAAAGTGCAAATAAACAAAATATAAATCTAAAATTATCTTTGGCAACATTTGGACCATTTATTTATTTATTTTCTTGGTTTGCCAAAACTCAATAATTCAATAAACAGTAACTAAAAAATAAATAAACCTAAAAACATCTGCCAGAATATCAGATTTGAACTCCTCATTTTTTTTTATTATATATATATATATATATATATATTACAAAATCAAATAACTCACATTAACAAAACATAACAAAACCTAAATTCTACATCAAAGTTTAACCTCTGATTGCTGAAAGCAGTATAACCCACAATGCCTTAAGGCAGATCATACCACTTTGATACCATGTTGAGAAAATAATAAGGGTATAGAGGGGATGAAGTAGAGAGAGGCTGGAGAGTGTTGCAGAAAAAACTCTAATATATTATTAAATGAAATAAGGTATCTGAATTCTACATAATACTTAAGCCTAATACTCTAGTTATATGGAGGTAGTAAGAAACATAAACACTATAATACTCTTAACTATGGGTGCAAGACAAGTAAGCTTATAATATAACCTAATTACTAATATTACTTTCTAACAAAGATGAAATTCATAATTGCAGTTCATCTACGGTTTTGTCACCCTGGATTTTGTTTACAATTTTCACGTTTGGTGTTTATACTGGTCTTCTTTTTTATTCTGAAAGACCTAAAAGGTCTAGAAGAGTAGGGGGTAGAATTTTAGGATACCTGTAATGTTAAGACAATAGAGCAAGGTTCTAGATCTCCTAAACCATTCGTGCCCATCAATCATCTGTTAAATTTAGTGTATTTGTCATCTGTCACCATCTTTATTATCTTGAAATGTTGAAAAGGACGTGTGCAGGATATGATTTTATACTGTTCTTCCAATATTCATGTTTATTCCCTGGTCGTAGGTTTGAGAGTCTTATTTTCAAGTTGGAGGTATTGGACCATAAAGCTCGTGAAAGGGCTGGAGTTATAACACCCACCCTTGGTTCTCCAATTCCTGTGCTTCTACGATTTGATGCTGCTGTTGAGGTGAAACTTATTATGATTGAATGGATTTCACTAATGTTAACATTTTTATATCACTTACGATGGTTATGAGATTTCATTATTAATGAACCTGAACTTGCTGTTTTTGTGTGATGATCCTATAGTTGGATCTTTTACATGAAAACTTAATGAATTAACTATTAATGCACTTGCTTTTTTGTTAAACTTATCTCCTACCACTGTCTCAGTGTCTCTGTTGCAGTTCAGTGTTCTACCAAGTTTGTTAGTGCAATATAGTACAGTATTATGTTAATGACAACATTTAGGTATTGAAGGTCAACATGAGATATATGTATTCTCTTATAAAATATTTTTTTCATAGATACTCTTTAGATATTATCTGTTAGATGCCAAAACCTTTGCTTTCTAAACTATTTCATGACACAGAGGACTTGAGATTCTTTTTCTTGAGCATCTTTGAATTATTAGTAATAGTATCTTTTAGGGGTGTTCTCTAGCAAGCACTTGCTTATCTAGGTTATTTGTTTTTCACTCTTAAGAAAGATGGAATTCATATTTCAGAATGGGATCGATATAATTGTCCATCAAATGTTGCTTTCCATTTGTGTATACTTCTTGTTTGTCTTACTATAAATTCTTTCCTCTAAATGATAGGCCCTGCAAGCCCAGTCCATCAAATATACTGTTCTCCGGTCTGTTTATGATTACTGGAAAGAAAAGGTATGGACTCAGTATCAGACTATGACTTATGAAGGACATGCCCCTTTTTTTGTGTTGGTGTAGATCTTTGAATCAATATTGCCTACATTAAGAGATCTTGAAATTGTGCTGCAGAGGATTTGCTACAAATCTATAACGCTATGCTTTTGATGATGAAACTAATACTGTTGTTATTGTGCTTGGTGATTTGTTGATTTATTGGTCAGTAGTTTTCCAAACATATTGATGTCTTGTTTCTTTCTTTTCGGGGGCAGCGAGAACGGTGGCAAAAGCCAGTTTTGCGACGATTGCAGGTTTGTTTTCATGACGTCATTTTCAGTTTATTCAAAGCTTTGCTTTCATATACCAGTTTATTGATACACCACTTTCTAAATTTAATCAGATGTATTGAATTCTTGATATCATTTCTATCACTCTCTTAAATTACTCATTTACACCAAACTTTGTCTGAGAAGTCATAAATGTAATATCTTTTTCACTCTATGCATTGATTTCTGCGTAAAATGTCAGACTTATGGCCTTATGCCCATAACTTGCTTTGATGTCTGTTCTTGTGCTTTTTCTTTTTTGTTTTTTTAAACATTTTTCTGTTTAAGTTCTCACTGTATTTCTATAAAGAGGGATATTTTATCCTCCTTTTTTTCTGTCCTAATATAGTTATCACAGCCTTAAATTCTATTCTAGGATTGAAATTGGGATCGCAATTGAATTTCTCTTCTTTTTCTGTTGAATTTTCCACTTCTCACTTGTCATTCATTCCCTCCCCCCCTCAAATATTTCCCCCTTGTTCTTTTATTTTCCCTGCTATATTTGTTCATGGAAGATGATGATGTGCGATCTGGTGATATTTACTTGTAATAGCCTTGTTAGCTACAGTTTCTTGTTTGCATAAAGTCGCAAGCACATTAACGAAGTGGATTGACAAGCTGAACTGCAATTTTTTTTTTCTTCTTTTTGTAGCCTCCTCCACCTGTTAATGACACCAACCCATATAATGTCTTTAGGCCAAGGGAGAAGGCCCACAGGCTCCACACAAGAAGGGTATGTGGAAAACATTTTCATTGTACCACAGTTTTGGGGGAAATGCTTTCTGCTTCAAGATATTTTTTTTATAGATGTTGACACAAATATTGGGGACTAAGTTTTTGCTCATTTTCTATCTAGATGCAAAGGAGGGAAAACAATGTGCAGTCATTTGAAAAGCTTCGTCAGGTTAGCTCCAATTCTGATTCTTTGAAGCATATTGAAGTTGATAATTGAGCAAGCTCATTCAATGGTTTAAGGTCCTTTGCTGAGAAATTATACATCACCCAGCAGCAACTATCACCTCGATTTCCCCTTTTACTTCTGAAACTCATTTGGAATCATAAAGTTCAAGGAATTCTGAATGAAGTGCTCTAAGTTCTGGCTCAGAAGCTATTTATTAAATTATATGGTTGTGTACTTGTCAAAAGTTTGGACTCTTGGTCTAAAAAAATTAATTTACTTAGAAAGAGAGAGCTATTTCTTCTGGTATGGATTTGGTGAAACATATGTTCCCTTGAATATTTTATGTTAACGTTATTTCTGCTTGCAGGTGAGGCGCAACCTTGACCAAGCTAAGAGCTTGTTAGAAGCTTTGATCAAGGTTTGACTTTCAAATTATTTATTGAGCGTTGCTATCTAATTCATATCCTTTTATACTCATTTATTGTCGTTCGTATACAATCATATAGAGGGAAGAGAAAAAAAGAGAAGTAATGGACAGTGAAGTCACACTACAGAGGATGCAAATGAAGTATAAGGTATGTGTTGTGTATGCCTTCAATATCATGATTTTTTTATCTTTCTAGCATTGGAATCATGGAACAATATTCTTTAATAAAAAGTTGGCACAGCTCTTATGCTGATTTTGAAACATTAGGGACTAAGCGCTCGTTTGGCTTCTTGTCTGGAGGCTCTGATCTTGCTTTTCAGGAAACAAAATCTCTTTCACTCTAATTTTGCTGTATTCTTGCAAAACTTCAATATCATTGAGTTCCTTAACCATTTTGTCCATTTTGTAAATTGATACTCAACGGTCCTTTTCCCCCCTTCCTGATGGGAAAAGATCTTATTAGGAGAACTATAACAAGGGGACAAGAAATTTACCTGAAAAAAAAAAAATACAAGAAAAAATACCATGCTTTAGCTTGAGAGCACCACAATCCCTTTGTAAGTCCACAAGAGAAGCCCTCTTAAAACACCCACATGGAAGCAGACAAAATATTGTCTCAGAGAAGATGAGATGGAAGAAGAGATCTGCGTTCAAAAATTCTTCTGTTCCTTTTCAACCATAGGCACCACATTTTGGCATAAAGAGTGCATTTAGGACATGACAATCATTCCTAGTACTAAAATCTCAAGAATTAGCAGGCAAGAAGTTTATCCTGTGATGCTGGACAGGGCCACTGCTCATTTAAAATACCAAAAAGCTGATTTCAAAGTTGACAAGCCACCTCACAATCTAAGGATGGTGGTTTGATTCTGAACCTTGATCGTGCATAACACAATTTTCTGGAGAAAGAGCCCTGAATTTGATAATGAATAAGGGATCACTCCTTGATAAGTCAAACAAAACAAAAGTAAACATTATTTTGCAAAAGCATTCTTCCAAAAGCCCATATCAAGTCTTGCAAGAGGCATTTTGTTAAGGAAAGGAATCTTACTGCGATCACAAACATATTCTTACTCTTTTGGTTGTTGAGAAGTGAAGGTAATGCAATTCTTGGGCCCCCCCAATAGTGTTTCGTGCTTAAGAGAGTTATTATACAATCTGTTAGCTGAGTTAGCATTAGAAGTTAGTTCGTTATGCTTCAAAAAGAATTAAGAAAGTCCTTCATGTTGTTTCTTGTATATTGTATTGATGTTCCTCCAATTGAATCATTGATGCATTGAGTGTTACTGTAAGACAACCTTAGAGTAGTTGAGCTTAACCACACAGAATAAATTCTACAGTTTCAACTTAAAGCATGTCCTAAATCAACTTGCTCTGTTTAGAAGGGAAATGAGCGGCCAATACTCCCACACAAGTTTTCTCTCTGAGCAATATTTTGTATCTTCACTTTACCATAAAGAGGCCCCATTTTTCTCATTAAAATCATCCAATCTTTTGAAGTGAAATACAGAGTGTTTGAGAGCATTCTTTCCTATTTTTATTGTATCTTAGGAAGTAGCCATCCTAACTGATGTTGCTAGGCTAGAATTCACACAGTGGGTTTTAAAAGCTTGCCAAAATTGGTAATTATTCTCTTTTCAACTTGGTTCCTAAGCCACTGGATAAGGAACTCCGGTTGGAGCTTACATGGTGCAGGTATTACATTCAAGTAATTACCTTTTTTGTATTTTGAGGGTGAGATAAACATTTTTAAAAAACCAGCTTTGGACAATTGGACACTTGCATATTAACCAAATGTCTGTTTAGTCACATCTTATGGCCTTGGAAAGCAGCTTCTTGCTGCATAATAGAATTCTATTGTTAGTATTCGACTTTGTCTATGTCCATGACTAAACAATCCAGCTAAGTCATGTTTGTGAAGAAAGCAGAAAGGATAACATGAACAGTGGATATGACATACATGAAGGAAAAGATTATTGGCACAATAAAACTGCAATTGTAATTTTAGCAATTCAACAAGATGTAAGTGAATGTTCTCCTGGATGGGTCTGCTTCGCAACCTCTACTGCTTTGAACTCAAAGTTCACCTGGAAATTTTGAGAGGGGTGATAGTCATCTCCTAGCCACTGTCCCTCACCATTGCTGTTACCTCCAAGCATCACTACTTTCTTTCCTTCAATTTTACCACTGCCACTGCTACTTCTACAATTGCTCTTGCTCAGTCACTGCTACACCAATTCTGCCTCAGTCATCATTGTTAAATCTGTTTGCTCTCATCTTCAGAGCCTCTACAGATTAATTTTAGATGCTGTAGAGTCTCAAATTCACCTTTTATTTTTCTCTTCCCTTCAGTTCTAATTAATCCAATACATATTTTTCAATGAAGTTTTAGCATGTGCTGAATTTATGCTTGAGTGCTAGATTTCATTTAATCAAGAGTTACTTAGTCTGGAGGTGCCAACAGACCTGATCTTTAGTGTTAAAGACCATATCAGATTGGAAAGCACGCCTGATCACTGCCACTATCATTTATCACAGTCTAAGTTACAATGTCCTTTAAATATATTCCAAGACCTATTTAACCCATTGAATATATTAGGAGAATGATCTTTCTTGTTTTTCATTTTTATTTCATAGTGTGCAATTTTCTGTGTCAATTTAGCCATTTTAGGTGTTTGTTTGAACTCAGTTTCCAACTGATCTCCTTTTCCTTCTTTTTTTTTTCCTTTTTTTTTTTTGGGGTGGGCTTTCAGCATGAAATTGAATTCTTGGAAGACGGATTTCCACCATTCTCCTCCAAGTTTGGTTCAAGTGAAGAGGAATACTTTGATTCAGATGATGTCATGACTAACCGTGCCCATAGACGGTCAGCTGTTGTAAATCTGCCTTCTTATGACACCAGCCTGCCCATGGTTCCTGCCGTTAGCACGAAGAACGAGTTCAAGAGGCGATATGTCCCAAGAGGATGGCCTCATAAAATGGTAATTGCTTGTTCTTCTCCCTATCATGGATTAGGTATTGTCTCTCTTGCTTGGTTTTGTATTTCCAAGGTCTGTGTCCATCTCTCCATGTATGAAAGGTAGTTGTTTCTTTTCTGGTGTCTTTGTTGATGGGTTTTTGCACCCGACCATGCAGGATCCTCTGGAGCCAGTTTTATTGTTCACAAAACCTTTACTTCCGGATAAGTTGGCCATGGCAGGCATTCTGCTACCACCAGATTCTTTCAATACAAATGGGGTCTCATCACCATCATATAAATTCCGTGGAAGAATTGGCAGGGGAGGCCGTATTATATTTGATCGGTGGAATCCCCTTACGCGGACTCCAATTGACTGTGGTAACTCTTACTATATGCCTCCAGAACCTTGACCTTAAGTATGTAATTAATCTTGTTTTTGTATTTTCTCCTAGTTTGAAGCCATTATTGGTACCCTGCTGCGAGGGGATTTTTTAATTGGTAATCACTAGGATGGTACAGGGTAGCAAGGGAGATTTGTAGATGCAAAACAGTTAGGCTGAAAGTTAAAAGGAATTATTTGTTGGGGGCAGCAAGTTAGATGCATTTTCTTGTTGTAGTGATATAAATTCAATTGCATTCCTCTGTCCTTTGCTTATGTAATGGTTTCAGTTTCTTCAAAAAGAAAAGAAAAGGTCAAATGTTCCTTGTATCACAACAATGCTAGTATCGTTTATATTTTACTTAATCGCACTCAACCAGAACCAGAATCACTTTGCCAATTTCATTTGTCCTGTTTAGTAAGAGTGAGTGAATAAACCGAGCTAGACGATCATTTGTGTATTATAAAAAAATGGGACTAAATGTTAATTGTAAGACAAATTGATGGAGGTCCCCAGTGGTTTTTGTCAAAAACGCCATTAGTCCAAATTCATGGTACCCAAGTGTTATTGTCTTCTATCTTACTGTGATAAAGATAGAGTCGTTTAGGGTTTTGGGGTTATTATTCACAAGTGGGTTGTATGGCATTAGATGTTGATATATGCTATCCTTTTCTTTAAGGTTTGGCAATCATTAAGATGCATCGATTTTACAGTGCACTAGTAGTTTAAATCATTAAATTTTATTCATTCTACATTGTACTGCATAGATAAATGAAAGCAAACCTTAGGATTTATTATATTGTAAAGCTGGTACCTCAACGTTTCTCCCGTAAAGTTTATATCTTGAACATTAAATTTATTTGGTTTGTATATATTGGCTTGATGTTTCATTTGTTCTGATATCTTTGATTGTGATGTAATTGGGTGTTTATGTGGAAGAAGATATGGATTTTGAAAACCTGGTCTATTTTGGAGTTGATGGTAAGAGAAACCATTAATTATATTTTATGAGGCAGGCTCATTTTTTCCGAAGCTCATTCATGTTTTAGGCTAATAATCATATAAGATCCCAAATTTTTTTAACTATCCATAGTTTTTTTTTTTTAATAATTATTTTGGGTAGATATATAACTGAATAATATCCTCGTAATTCCATATTCTCTGATTTGTAATACAATAAGTGAAGAGATTAATTATATTTAATAATGTTATGGTTACATTTTGTCTGTAAGTTCTTATTTCTTGAACACACTATTTATTAATCATCAGGTTGTAAAATTGTGGATGAATTCTACTGTTCATAATTGTCTTTGCACCTTATGGTCCACACTTTCTTTACCTTACTATTTTTAATATTTAATTTTAATAAAATGATTTTATTCTTTATTCAAATGTTAAAATGTTATTGATTCTCATAACATTTTGCATCAACAATATATTTTTTGAAATTTTTTTTTTTACTAAGAGTGTGTTTGATAATACTAAAGTATTTAAAATTAAAATTAAGCATTGAATTGTAAGTGTCAAGTTCAGTAGGTATTAAATTTGTAGTATTTGAATAATTTTTTACTGTAAGTATTGAATTTAGTTAATTGTTTGAAAATTGTATCGCAAAATGTTAAATTTTTGTATAATCTCAAAACTATCCTTAATTATGATTTTAAAAATTCTATACATTATATTTTTTGAAATGTCATTATTTTTAAAGACAAAGTGTCTTTGATTCAATTGACATTTTGAAAATTTTGTACTTTTTTTTGTATCTAAAATATGATTGTTGATTCCTGTATTTGTGTGTTTAATGATTTAATGTCGGACATATTTATTCAATAATATCTCAAAAAATGGAGATAATGATGCATTCATTTGTTCAATAATAATTGGATAAAATTAGTTGTTGAATATATTCAGTTAAGTAGTTGCTCCTAAATGGATTTAATAGATATTCATCTAATTTAATATTTAATTTTAATAAATCAAATAAATAAAATCTTACTTTAAATTTGAATTTATTCAATTGTGTTGAGCACTGAGGTGGTATTTTCTGGCACACCTTACTTATCACTTATTGTATATTTAGGAAAAAAAAATATAATTTATCTAACTATAATATGACTTAAATTTAATTTGCTATTGAGAGCAAATTTGTGATTTGTGTCCTCAAATTGATTTCTAAGTAATTTTTCTGTCCAAAAATGGCAAAATTTTCACGCTCGGCACATTTTCCTTCATCCATTAAATTTAAACCGAGCTCACAAATTCTAATTTCTAGCAACTTTTCTTCCATTTTTTCTTCTCAAACCTTAACATCTTATTATCACATATTTGAATTTCCATTCGACATTTTGACTCCAATAGGATCGAGCAACTAATGATTTTATTATCCACTAGTCACTAAAAAATTCTATATTGTTTTTGAAGCATATATTAGTATAGTCATTAGAAAACAATAGGCATAGAGGTTCCACAAATCTTTGTCTATGGAAGTGGCAATCAATTTCCTCTTACTCTTGCTGCCTTTTTCTGGGAAAATAATTACATTTTAAAGATAATTTTTTTAGGGTTTGTGTCTTTAATTAGTGATATGAAATAGAATCAAATTGAGTGAATTTGGGGTAATAAACGGGATCGCTTGCTGGGCATGTGAGTTTTCCGTTTGTTTCGGACCTAAAAAATTGCACACGTAAATAAAATGTAACAACAAAAATTATAAATAAACATTTTTTTCTACATTTTAAATCCAAGATGAATTAATTAAACAAACTCAAATCATATCACAGATGGATAAATTGTATTTTTTCTACATACTTAGTGGATTTTAATTTAAATTACAAATAATTATGGGTGTATTTATTGTTATACATGTAACATCGGCCAAGCCAACATTTCATTTATGTCCGCCGTTACCAAAACACCAAAACTTTAATATAAATTATAAGGTGTATTTTTTTTTATGTATATTTAATAGATTTTAATTTATATTATAAATACTTATGAGTGTATTCATTGTTATAAATGGTAATGACTAAAGGAATAAGATTGTAAACGGTCAAATAGTCCATTAGAGGCTTATGATCTGATTTGATTTGAATTTATCCTTACTTAACTTATTTAATTGAATAAATCAAATCAAAACTAATGAATAAAATAAAGTTAATTTTTCTAACATCTGGCTCGTAGACTCACTGAAGCCTGGAAAAAATGAGCCTAAAATTTTAGATCGGAATTGCACAATATTCATGAGTTGGCTTGCAAAATCCACATATCGGAATCCGTTTCTGCATGGCCATCGGTACGAACAGGCTGAGATTTGTGCAGTCCAAAGCGAATGGTCATAGGTCAGCTTGCGGCTAGGCTGACAGTGTCATACCAAATTAACATCAACTTAAACGTGCTCGAACTATTTCGAAAAATAATCGTATCAAGTTGTTTATTAAATATATTAAAATAAATCAATTTATTTAATAATTTTAAATAATAATTTTTTATTAAATTTAATTATTTATTATTTTATAAAAAATATTTTTAATTATTAATAAAATATTTTTTTAATTTTTATTATTATTTTATCAAAATATAAATTTTATATTTTTATTATGTATAATTATTTATCATTTGATTATTAATTATTTTTAAAATAATATATTTAAACTTTAATAAAAATTTGTAAATAAATTAATGTATTAATCCATTTATAATTATAACTTGATTAATTTATTATTTTTATTAAATGAATTAATTCATTTACAATCCAAATTTATGTAAGCCCAATCTAAACTCGTGCAAAGATTTTGTATTCATATTGAATTATTATATCGTATTAAAAATTATCACTTTACTATCACTTCTTTCATTTTTTTTAATTTTAAATTTTCAATAATTCAACTCTAATCTTTTTCAATAAGTTTACACATTTATTAGCTCCACCCAATTCATCCTTTGGTAGTGACCAACCAGTGGACTTATGCAAACTGATTATGGGACGGGAGAGACCTATTTTTCTCACCCTCTTTAGAACGAGGGCTACGTAGATTGAGCTGTTTAAATTTGCTTTGTTCATTCCGCATGATCCAAAGCATTCAGTTTCTAAAACTAGGGTTGTTTACATTTACATTTACAATTACAATTCAATAAGGCGAGTTAAAACAAAAAAAAAGTGGGGTCTTTCATATCTTATTACTTTATAATTAATAGTAGGTTGACATGTGGCAAAGATGTAATTAAATAGAACTTTTTGTTTCCTGATTTTGGTTGAAATCTCCATTTTTGTAAAAAGTTGAAATTACAAGAAATGCCCAAAACCTTTTTGTTTTTGTTCAATAGGAATTGCTTGAAGCTCAAATCTCATATTTTTAACCCAAATAATTTCGCTTGCTAATTTGTAAGACTCCTAACAAAAACCACTAATGAGTAAAAAAAAATTTTGAAAAATTAGAAATACAATAACTAAACATACCCCATATCTAATATTAAGTTATATTATATTTTAAATAAAATTTAAGTGATACTTATTTTTCATTTGGTCATTACATTATTTTAAATCATCCCACAAAATCCAAATTACACCAAAAAATCTCACTTTTTTGTAGTACTTAATCTTTCAATTTTATACAATCAAAACTTAAGTAGTATTTATTTATTTTTAATTTCTCAACATAAAATCAAAAAATTAATTCCCTTTTCCCTTTTTTTTTCTACATCCATTATATTTACACACCTTTTTTTGTCAAATATAATTAATTCTTATTTAAAGTGAAAGCAGTAAATAATTTTTAATTAATAAAATTTATATTATAAGATTATTTATTAAATTTAATTATTTAATATTTTCATAAAAATATTTTTGATTATTAATAAAATATTTATTAAATTATTATTTTATTAAAATATAAATTTTATATTTTTATTGTATATAATTGTTTATAATTTCATTACTAAATATTTCTGAAATAATATGTTTAAACTTTTAATAAAAACTCATAAATAAATTAACATGTTAACTCATTTGCAACTATAATTTGACTAATTTATTACTCACATTAAATTAATTAATTTATTTACAGTTTGAAATTGTATAAACTCAACCCAAATTTATACGAAAATTTAATATTTATATCGAATTATTATATGTATCACGAATTATCATCCTACCATTACTTCTTTCGATTTTTTTCTCAATATTTTTCAATGATCCAACTCTACTCTTTTTCAATAAATCTAAACATTTATTAGCTCCCCCCAATTCATTCTTTGGTAGTGACTATTTTTTTAGCCTGTTTACGACGTGAGCTACGCAGATTGACCCGTTTAAATTCGCCTTGTCTGTTCTGCATGACTTGGAGTATTCAATTTCTAGAACTAGGGTTGAGTCCTAAAATACGCTAGCGGTGATTTCCTGCCTTTTTCCTAATCGCATCGGGTTTGTTTTTTTCACGGGTGATACGATGTCGTTGAATGAGCAGCGGGTGTAACGGTCGTTGATGTGATGGATCTTACGTACTTCTCATTCAATTGGAGCCGTCCACGTAGAAATATATTTTGGATTGATTCTTGTTTTTGTTTATATTTTCAAAAATTATAATATATTATTGATGTTATAATATATTTATATCTAATTAAATTTAATTATACATTATAGTTATATTTCTAAAAATTAAATATAGTATATTAGATAATAATATATTAATAATTAAATCTAATAATATATTATGACGTATATCCATCTTATATGTTTTAATATGATATGATATGTTACCGGGTCCTCGTAGAACATAAATGAAAAGTCTAAAAATTGAATACTCACATTGAAATTACAACTAATGCCCCAAAATATAATTAAATAGAATTTTTTGTTTCTTGATTTTGGTTGAAACCTCCTTTTTTGTAAAAAATTGAAATTACAAGAAATGTCCAAAACGTTTTTATTTATGCTCAATAGCAAAGCTTGAAGCCCAAATCTCATATTTTTAACCCAAATAATTTCGCTGGCTAATTCCTAATAAAAACCACTAATGAGTAAAAATAAATTTTGAAAAATTAAAAATACAATAAATAAACATATACCTCATCTAATATTATATTATATGATGTTTTAGATAAAATTTGAGTGATACTTATTTATCATCTTGCCATTACATTATTCTAAATCATCCCTTAAAATCCAAATTACACCAAAAATCTCACTTTTTTCTAGTATTTAATATTTTTTAGTTTTATACAATTAAAACTTAAGTCATATTTAATTTTTTTAAATTTCTCATCATAAAATAAAAAAAGAGTAAACCACCAAATTGATCCTTGAAAGATACAAGTTACGTTAGATTTCTCTCAAAAGCTTATTTTATATCAACTAGTTATAATTTTGAGAGAAATTTGATATAACATCTATCTTTTAAGGATGAATTTGATATAGAAATTAAGTACTTTTATACTTATATGATGTAAAATAAACTTTTAGGGGAATTTTGATGTAACTTGTATCTTTTAGGGACTAATTAAAAGGTTTACTCATAAAAAAAAAACTCCCTTCTCTCTCACTCTCTCTCTCTCTTACATCCATGATGTTTTCACACCTTTTTTTTGTCAAATATAATTAATCCTTGTTTGGAGTGGAAGTAGTAGATGATAAATCCCTTTAAATAAAAGATAAAATTCAAAACTATTTATTAAGCCTAAAATATTTTGTAATTCAACATACTTTCAAAGAATCAACCATTTATTGGTTCTTTTCTCCTATGTTGATACATACAAATAAATCTCATTCTTTTTTCTTAGTCTAAAAGTAAGCATATAAATCAGGGTGAACTATGGCCCTATAAGCCCATAAAGATTGCAAAGAAAAATTATTGTATTTGTGGATACCTGCAGGCATATTGCATTATTTTTTTTATTATTATGAATGATTAAATTACTAATTGTGTACACACAAAAATTAGGTATTAAACTCTAAATATAAAGAAAGGACGACATCTTCAAACTTTTAAGGGATATTGGAATAGGTTATATTAAAAAAATCTATTTATTTTTCTAAATAATGATTGACCAATTAATTTTTTTTTGTTTTGTATAATATGTTAATTAAGTAAAATTAAAAAAATTATATTAGACATTAAATTAAAAATTAGGTTAGAATTAAAAAAATTCTCATATACCTGAAGGATTATAAATATTTTTAGTATAAAAAAAGGCTTAAGTTTGGTGGCAAGTTTGCACCAACATAAACAAGATTGCATGGACTTATGCTTATGCAGGTTTACTTACACTAACTTGCAAAAAATGTGGGTTTCAACATAAGGAATCCAACCTATTTTGTGATCATAGGTTGCTTGCATTATCCATAATTTTTTATCCATTTTACATACTTAAAAAGCTATCATTTGGTATGATTGATAATTAATATTCTTTATTTATGTGCCTCCCTTTTCATATCATCATACACAATCAAATCCTTTATTTTTCATTCAGGAGTTTCTTGGGTAATCATTTTTCCTATACTCTTATGTACTCATAGCTGAGAGTTAGTGTAGTATTTACACGTGTAAGGGAAATTAGAAGCAGCCAGTTACAAAATTTGCCCTTCCTTCTTTTATCTTGAATAGACTATGTTACCCTTGTTATTTGAGGAAGAAATAAACCTCTGTTTGTTAACCAAATGACTACTCCTTCCAAAAGCCATTTTTTTCAATCTGGAGTAGTGTTTCCCAAGTGTTCATTATATGCAGCTCTAATATTTACTCCACCACTTACCCATCCTTCAGTAAGGCATTTTCAAGCTAGATATGGGATGCCTAACAACTCTTCTAAAAGATTGGATGAAGTTATGGTAACTAAAATTGAAAATTTAAAGTGAGATATTGTCCTCTGTTTGCTGAACCTTGTTTATGCTGCTATCTTTTGTTAACTTGAACTTCTGGTTAAAGGTTTGAAGTTATGTTGCCAATTTTGTGTTAAGGTTATTTTTATTTTCTTCTGATTTGTCAAGCTTGGAGTCTATGTGGTATGTTATGGAGCTTTTGAGTGATATGCTACAAGCAACGAACATTAGCGACTGTGCTAGTATGCTGAGCAATGTTGTGCCCTTTCTATTTAGCAAATGAATGATTATTAATAATTCATTATGCATTCCTCTTTATTTATTTATTTATTTTTATTTAATGCTTATAGGATATAAAAGATGAAGTGATTATTGATCTTGTTGGTCGCTATTATACTAACAAAAAAATTGATGCAAATGCTTACAATAATGAGGTTAATTCACTCCTAAGCCTTTTGCTTAGCCTTGAATGTTTCACGCATTTTTGTATAATTTACATCAATTATAAGTTTCATTCGAATGATTGATAGCACCAGTTGCGAGTGAGGTAGTGTTGAAGTCTTCTGTGACCTACGTCGATTTCAAATCGTAAACCTTCAGCCGATAGCGCTCTACTCAGTCGTATCTGCATTTAATAAGAAGGGCATTCTCAGTCATTATATTTCTTCCCTTAAAGCAATGGAACCAGTTATGAGTCATTTTAAATTAACGACAGGGATGCAATTGAATCTTTTTTAATGGCTTCAGATTGTGATACTCATTAGTACTTCTACTTTTAGAATGAGTACCTAAGAATCACACTTTTCATTAAGTCATTTTTTTCCTCTTAGGCAAATCTAAATAGAAAAGTAAAGGAGCATATGCACCTTCTTCCTATCATTTCTTAATATATTTATATAGATGTAGTTTTTTTTAATCAAATCTTAATTTTATTTATAGTAAAATTTGTTAATGATTTCATTGGATTTTATCAATTATGATTAATGTCTCATTTCAACAATAAATTAATAATTTGTCCTTATTTAATGTCAAAATATGTTAAGATATTTTTAAAAATTATATATTATGACATAATAAATTTTAAAAATAAATATTTTTGCAAATATATCTTACTTTGCTTTCCAAATGATGTTCATAAAATAATCAAATTTGAATAACAATGCTAAGAATACTTAAATTAAATACCTAATTCAAAATTTATTTTTTTAAGATTCTATTGAAAGTTTATTAGAAATATTTTAAAATATTTCTACTTAGAATTAGAAGTTATTTGGTTTATATAGGAAATAAATTTTAACAAAAAGTTAAACTTAATGGAAAGTAAATTTTTATATGCAACTTTTTGAAGGTGCTCAAATTTATTTTGTTAATTATATAAATTAAAAGTTTCTTTAGATTTTTTTTTATCTATGGAAGAGATGCATAAACAATAACTTCATTTTATGGGTAGTAGCACTTTTTAGAAAGTTTTACTTATGCATTTTGTTAATCAATGACCTATTAAACAATTCATTTATCTCTTATTTCTCAAAAAGTTATAGTTGTTGCATTTCCTATATAATTTTTTGCCTACCAAATAATAGGCAATTCATTTTAATGAAAACCAAAAAAAAGTTATATACTTTTACATTTTAATTATTTTATTGCTAATTTAATCTTTATTTTTTTCATTGTTTAACTTAATGATATATGTTATTATTGGAGGCATAATGATGATGATAATGATAATAATAATTTATATTAATATATAAGAAAAATATTATTTCTACTAAGATATGCATGCCATTGGGATAGATGCTAGTCATAAGTGGTAAAAAAAATTAGTAATTGCTTTTCTTATTTTTATAATTTTTTAGCATAAAATTTATTTATGAGCTTGTATTCTTTGCCACATATAAGAGCATGCTTGATGGATCATATAAGAAACACACAATAGTATAGATAAATATTATCTATTTTATTTAATTTTTAAGCCTTACATAAGATAATATAATATAATTGAGTCAATTTCTTTTATACGGTGGTCATAGGATAAATTAATCTTCTTTTTTTAAACTCATTATAACATTATAGGATTATAATAAAATTTTATCATTTTGATTTTAGCTTTAACTTATTTTTATATCATTTTGATCCATTAATGATTATTATTTAGCTTAATTTAACTTTAAAATTATTAATAATTCAATCTTAATTTATTTTGACTTATTTATCATTCTTAATTTAGTCTTAACCTATTTTATTGTTTAAAAAATTAATATTTATTATTTATGTATAAAATAGATAAAATATAATAAATGTATCAATTATTATTGAATTAAAATGATTATATAATGTTTAAAAATTATAACTATTAAACCCTATGAAATAATCATGATAGAAACTATTTTTGAAATAAGGTTAATTTTTTTGAGCAAATTTTTTAATACTATCAATGTTGTGTGTGCGCGTGCCCCCCCCCCCACACACACACACACACACACACACACACATATTTATATTTATATATAACAAAGGCATAATAATATAAATTTATACGACTAAATTATTTATACAATTATTGATCAAGCTCTTGATAATATCAAATTCTATTCTTTTATCATTACATGCTATATTATCATATTTGTTTATTTTATTTTATTCTATACTATTATATTCTTCAAATACGTCCTAGGTGTAAATAGCATTTTGTGAAATTCTATATATTAAAGATGAAGATTATATTATACAATTTATGTCAAGACTTATTTCTTTTAATCATATTATTAGACGTTAAATAACGTATCAGATAAAGCTTTAACATATGCAAAGTTCAAATGAGGTTAATATTTTGCATTTAGATATGTGAAATATTTTTTATTTTATTTCTAAATATTCAAGCACCTAAGCTACTAAATTAATGAATTACAATTTAAGCTTGAAGGCCGAATCCGATTATCTGAGTAGGTATCTAAAGCCATTAAGCTAGAGGCCAGTCCAATAACATTTGGGTAAAATTTGTTATTTATCAATTATTTATGCATGAAGAATAGAAATATCAAACACTTACTTTTAATATGTTATTGATTTTGTGGGATTACAATTTAACAAAAAGCATGGATAGCTTCACTTATATTAGGGTGCAAATGAATTGGACAACCTATCAGGGATTTATGATATGATCTAATTTAGGCCTAACCTAACTCGGCCTATTTAGTTAAATAATTTAGGTTAAGGTCAATATAGAATTTTTTTAATTAAATAGGCTACACATTTTTATTTTAAGCCTAACCTACAAGCTTATTAGGACGGTCTATTTAATATTTTTTATTTAAATTTATTTACTATAAAGGTAATGACACTTAGGCTTTTTTTTAAAGCCCATTATATATATTAAATATTTTTCATGTTTGTTGTATAATTTATGGTGAATTAATTTGCTTTTGTTGTTAACCTTTAATGTTATGATAACTTGATGTTATTTTATTTTTAATTAAATATTAAATATTTAAATTAATAATTTTATGTTATGAGTATATGAATTTTTTTATTAATTAGTTCTTATATAAAATTTTGTATTAATTTTAGTATTATTAGGAGTATCTTAATAATATATTGATATAAACTTATATAAGTTATTGATTTATTTAAGGTCTTTTAATAATAGATATTTTAAATCTTAAATTGTTGGTCTATTTAAAAATATACTTTTAAATAGGTTAACAGATCAGATCAGACTTTTAAAATAGGATAGACTTGGGTCTGAAATAAAGTCTTATAAGAGGTTAATAGGTTAGGCTTGGATTCAATATTTTGCAATACAGGTTCAGCCTATTTAAGGTAAAACTTAATTTGACCTAATCCATTTACACCTCTAACTTTTGCTAAAGGCAATAAGTCATGGCCATACGATAATTAAGGATGAATTTGTTCAGATCCGTCGGGTCTTACCCGACCCATTGGATATTAGATCAGCTGGGTCCTTTCATAGTAAACCCATGTAGTATTGGGTCGGTTTCAGGTCTGGCCCGCAATAAATCCATCACTTGGAGTCCAATTGGAATACCCCAAATCTTCTTCCTTTCTTGCCTCGATTGGCCTTCGAACTCTAGGGATTTGGTTTTCTGAATCACTTTCTTTTGCTCTGCGACTACATGATCTCATCTCAAATTGCTTGGCAACTGAATCATCTCGTCTCGAATTGCTCTGCAGCTGCATCGCCTGGTCTCAAATTGCATCTGCATTACCTGCAGAATCTCTTCGCATTTGTTTTGTCTCTCAATCTCTTCATTTTGCTGCATCTCATCCTAGTAATTGCATCTTTGTTTTCTCTTTTTTGTTCTTGCTTTTCTCCGTTCTTTGTATCTACTTCACTTGTTTGTATCATTGCTTTGGATAATCCCATTTGTAATAGGGAAGCCATTCCCTGGGAAGAAATTTATTTGAAGCTTCTAACTGTTGTGTAATATTACAAATCTATGACACGATTAGACCATGTGGGTATTGCGTGAATTCTGTTATGGTGACTTGAGTGAATGACTAGGATCATAAACATCTGCTATGCTCACATTAAAGATTATGTTCACGTGACCATCATAGACGTATTTTTTCATGAATCAGTATTTCCATAGCTAGAAATAGACTCAGTACAGAACTGCAGAGTTTTGATCTTTTGGCTAACATTTGAATTTTTTTTACTATTTTATTGTTAGAGAAAATACCCTATTTTTTTTTTACTGAAAGTCTAGTTACTGATAAAGCCCGATAGCGTTGTGCGATCTATGTAGCCAACTTCAGTTAGTGGAATAAAGGCTTTGTTGTTATTATTGTTGTTGTTTATTGTTAGAGAAAATATCCTATTTTATTTGGAATTTAGAATTGCATTTTATCATTCTTCTACCTAGGCCATCCCATGTAGTTGATTATCTGACTAAATGATGTTTAAGAAGGTTGAAACAAATGAAAATTCCTTCTTCTGATTACTGGCTGTAGTTAATTTTTCTGTTGTAACTATAAAATATGATATGTTCCTAATCTTTGCAATATGTTAAGCTGGTCTAATTGATCCAACTGCAGTGATATATTTGTGATGATGAAGTTGTTCATTTTCATCTGCAGTGATTTGTCTTCTTACTGATGTGTTCCTAGTCTTAGCAATATGTCCTCTCACTGAAGCCATATTAAACCAAACCCATCTTGATAGCTAGTCTTTTTGCCATGGCTACTCCCACATAACACACAAATCCTCTTAAATTTCAACTGCCTTGCCTCACTTTCCACCTTCATTGTTATCTAAAAGCTTAAGAGATATAGAAAAGCCTGCTTTGTATCTCACTCTGCTTCTGGCTTTTACCAATCAGAAGAACTTGCTAGACACAAGAATCTAGCTCCTTGCTTCCGCTATAAATAGAAATTATGGGTGAATGGTTCAAACCAGAAATGTGAACACTGGTGTTGAGGCATTGCACCGGTACCCTTGATTGGGTATGAGGGGAACTATATTGATATCTGAACTTTAGTTGGGAATATTATTTGAACCTTAGTTGCTGCATATATCTGACAATTTACAGTAAGTGCTTGAACAAGAGATAAATATCCTTAATGGATTTCCATGTATGATGTATTATGTAGTGCCATATGTTATTTAAAGATAACAGAAACACATAATTAACACATCACTTTGAGCACTGTACTAAATTTGTAAAATGATCCTTCATCTAAATGTTCATATTTATTGTTAACTATGTCGGACTAGTGTATTTGTTGTTAACTGTGATATTGATACTATTGGAACCTGATGATATTTGAATTTGTAATTGGATATTGGATATCTGAATAAGTAATTTTGTGCTGAGTATTTGGATTTATTTCTCTTTTTGTTTATGGTTGTTGCATAAGTTTTCAAAATGACTTCTGCAATATTAGGTGCATCTTATGTATATGTGGGCTTAAATAGGCTGCTGACCTTTTTGAGGCCTTTTTAGCCTTGCCTTGTTAGCCTATATAAGGGCCTATTTGTGAATATAGGCTATTAAATAAACTATTGGACCAGACTGATCTGGAGTTGAAGCCTTAGATAGGCTAATAAGTCAGGCTTAGGTTAACGTTTTGCAATACAGACCTAGCCTTTTTAAGATAAAGCTTGGCTTGGGCCATTTACACCCTTAATCCTTTCTTGATTTACTCTGAATTTTTTAGAATATACATACATATATATATATATATATATATATATATATATATATATATTTGCTTTTGAATCTTGTTTTAGTTTCCTTCTATTTATTTCTGATCTCGATCTGGGTTATTTTCATTTCAATTATTTTGAGTCTTTTGCTGTTCCTTCAAAATCTTATAAACATTCGCATTCCTCCTCCATTTCTTTTCCTTTGCTACGGAGGCTGAAAAATATTAGTTGTATAGAAAGAATACAAATGGGACAAAAGCATATTAAAATTTATGCAACATGCATTAATATTCTAGGAGATGAGTGTATATAAATTAACCCAAATGATTTCTGAGGAAAGGTAACCAAGGTATCTTTTGAAGGGTATTACTGATTCGGGGATTTATGGATTGTAATGGTTGTTTTGCTGTGAAACTGGGAACTGCAGTCTTTGGGGATGATAGAATTTTATTTGATGAAATATATGGTTCAGAACTATGCTTTGATAAAGACCGTGTCATGTTAAACAGTGGAGATTAGAAATCAAGTATGATGCAACTTTCACATAGATCGTAAACTTCAAAATTAATTGCTTTTTCTTTTTGGTGGAATGTCCCTGATTGAATAGCTGGATAGGGCAAAATGACAATTAAACATGCTCTTTTGCTAATAAGTTAATGAACATGAAGCGACTATGGACACATACTTTTATTCACAATCAAGCTTAATACATTGTTAGTATATCTTACAGACTATTCCTCCTTTATATAGTAGATAGAAGAAATTATAATGTTACTTGACCTTATCTATTGCTTATCATTAGAACTTTCCTATTTTTAGAGCCCGAAATTCCTTTCAGAACCATTGGGAATTTCTAGTAACTTCTTTTCTCATCTTTTGACATGGGAATGCGTGAGTCATTTACCCTCTACTTTGTACTTTTGTCAATTAACCACAACCCTGGTTTTAAACAGGTTTAACTGAGAATATATTGCTGGATAGTTACCTATATGAGTTGCAGTTTCATCTAGACTCAAAAAATGTGTGACCAAAATAAATTTTCTTCATTGCTTAATAGCTGACTTTCGGAAAATTCATTTGATTTAGTGATTGAAATGAACAAACACAAAAGCAAAATTCCAGATTCCAGCAAATTCGTGGAGAGTGAAACTGACCAGTCTTCTTCTAGTTCATCAGATGAGGTGGGTGAATATACAAATTCTTAAGCTACCAACAGTTTATGAGATATTGTTCATGTTGAAATATGTTTATTTTGATAATATAGGAGGAGGCGATCCAGCAGGAGCTGGCCAATGTAACATTTGAAGAGCTGCAGAAAGCACGCTCAAATGGGTCCCATTCATTTCTCCAGAAACCCAAAGAAGATAAGAAGCCGAAAAGGTCCAACAAGAATAGGTATAACAGCTAACAGTGGTTTTATTTGTCTGTTAAAAATAAAATATGGAAGTAACTGATTTTTATGTTTGCCCAGGCCAATGGAGGCTGGTTGCAAGAAGCCAGTTCCTACTTTTAGAGAGGTTGTACCAACTCCTAAGAAGGTGAGTTTGTTTCTCATTGACGTGCTGTATTGAACCATGGTTGTGATAATGTTATTGCTTTTAACTGATACAATAAATAGCTTGTATTGCTTTCAATATCTTAGCATTTTAAGCATTGGATTTCCTTCTTTTATACCTTATTGTGTGCTTGCAAAGCAATTAATTATTTCCTATTTTCATAACAACCACCTTACAAAGCCAATTCTGGCTCTGGAACATTGATTGCATTAGGCAAACCCTCATCTCTTCCCTTTCTATAATAAATGAATAAACTGTTTTCTTTTGTTATGTGTGTAGTTTGTAAGTCTAGCTGGGAAACAGTTGCACATTTGTTCTTATGTTTCCCAGCAGTCATTTCCATGTGGAATAGGTTTTCTGGTGTGTTGGAGAAATTTTGGGTGTGCCCTTAGAGCATGGACCCTCATGTTTTGATCAATTTTAGAGGTTGACTGGATCAAGGAAGGAAGTGCCTTTCTCTGGTGCTCGGCAGTCCTTTATAGGGAAAACCGCTTATCAGACTCTCCATAGAGATTGGGCCCCCCTTCTATTTAGATATTTTTCTTGGGTTTCTTCACACAATACCTTCTTATGGAGGAAACCTTATCCTCCTATTTCTTTAATTCCTTCTTACTAATGAGATTTCTTCTTCAACTTAAAAAAAGGTTTTAAGATTTGGATTGATTTAATCATTTAATGTTACCACGGAGTCTCTTAATATGTAACTACAGAGATGTCTTCAACATAGGCATTGTTGATTATTAGATGGAAAATACATTGATTTTTTTTTCAATTTTACCCATGTCTCAATTCTTAATGAATTATTTATAGCTTCTATTATGTTTAGGTGGTACGTGATCCCCGATTTGAATCTTTATGTGGTAAACTTGATCCTGATGGGTAAGTTCATCTCTAGACATGCACTCACATATTATCATATTTGTAATATCCTGCTTTGTTTAAATTTACTATGGACCACAATTTTTGTGGCATTTATTATAACAAAAATTAAAAAATGTCATACTGAAGTTATCTTCAGTGTAATGTTTACTTGTACAGTTGAAACTTAAAAGCATGGTTTCCTGACTGACACTTCCCTTTTCGTTCTGTTGAATTTTACACTTGAAAGACACCCTTTGAGACTAGCGTTTGGTATATTCTTTCAGGATTATGGTATGGCTGTTTAACATTCTTTTAGCTAGTGTAGCATTTGCTTGAGAAGTGGTATTTAATCAGTTATTTATGATGCATGGTGCACAATGGTGATGAGGGCCCTTGATGTGATAGTGCATTGCGCATGGAGTAGTGCATGTCGATTTCATTTATAGTGCACATTATTTTATATTATAATATTTCATATATTACAAATTGAACAATGATCTATTATCAATAATATCAATAATATAACGATAAAACATTAAATTAAAATATAAAACACAATATATCATTGAATTGATCCACCTATAATTCACTTGAATGTCTATGAGTGGAAGAATTGATTAAAATGTCTATAAATGAGATGAGCATAACAAGATAAAACAAAAAACAGATTTGAAACTGCCTCTAATAAAAACTTGCCCAGAACCTTTATTTTCATTTTGAGAAGTATTGCATCAAAGCCCACCCACATTCTCAAAATTCCATCCTTTTGTTATTATTGAGTAGTTGAATAGAGAAAACCAGAAGCAGAAAAAGAACATAGGAAAGAAACAAAAAATAGAGCAAGAGCAGGAAAAAAATAGAGAAAACAACAAAAAATGAAAAGGAGTGAGTGTTATATAATTGCTTGAGAGCCACTGCAACTCACTGGAGAAGCCACTTTAGACGCCAAACCAAAGGAAGTTTGGAGTTTGGCAGTCACTGGTTGCTGTCTCATGCAACAGAGGGGGAAAAAATTGGTATGGGGTTTGGTGTCTCTATATCGGATATATATATTGGTAGATTATTTGTGGGCCATTGCGGAAATTGTGCTAATTGCGCTGTGCCTCACTATTGCGAGAATTGTGCATGCACAGCCTTGTTAATATCATCTGGGCAAGGTAATGGGTGTTGCGTGGTGCAACAGCCTCAGATGCATCCCCTTGCACCATCGCACGCTTTTAATGTTGTATTAATCTGTGCTGCATGAGTTCTATCATTTATGTTTACTGAAAATTACCCATTTTCCTTTGAGATCATCTGTTTTTGAGTCTCTCTCTTTTTTTTTTAAATTATTATTTTAGTATTTATGTCTTGTTCTAATTCAGTATTAGTTTCCTAGAGTCTGTAGCAATCCTGCATGAGGTTGCATAGTAGGATCTTTAGTGTTACATGAGGTGGTACAAGATGGTTTTTGAGATCCGTTAAAGTGTTGCTGACTTCATATCTCTTGAAAGTTCTGCTTAGTAATATTTCTTTTCAAGGAAAAAAAAAAATACTTTATACATGTATATTTAATTTCTTTTAAACCAATCTAAAAATATAACTTATTTTGGTGAGTGGGAATGATTACCAGACAAGTAATATTTGATCTTTGATTTGCAGGTTTAGGAAGAGATTTAATTTCTTGTATGAAAATGATCTTCCTGCTGAAAGAGAGGTAGTGATGCTGAGCCTTTTTCTAGTGTGTTATCCTTAGCTTCACCTATAACTTAGTTTCTCATAGAATCTTCTGGGAATAACAGGCACTAAAAATGGAGTTGAAAAAATGCAAGGATCCAGAGATTGTCAATGATGTAAAAGGACGCATATTGTGGATTGTAAGTATTTGTCTATTGGAAGGAGGGTTTATCTTTAATTCTAATCTTACCATTTTCTCTATTTGTGTTGGTTACCACTTTAGAAGTTTGCCTTCCATCTCTGTAAATGTGATTCTAGTTGAATGACTGATGTCATATGTTTGTCCTTTCAGGACAAACAGTTGAAGTCTGGGTCAGCAAAGCATATTGATGCAGGAATATTGGCCAGTCACAAGAAGAGAGAGAGAGAGGCAGCAAAGCAGGGCAAACGTCCCTTTTATCTGAAGAAATGTAATGCTTCCTTTCATCCCTCCTTAAATTCACTCGCTATGCAACCACTTTACTAGGTTCTGGATGTGAGAAATGCAAATTTCTGCATGTATTGTTAATTTTTCTGACCTGCCATTGAGGGAGCCAACTAGCCAAGGTCGAAAATGTGGCCACAAAATATAAAATACATATCAAATTATGTTGGTTCATTGGACAGACTTTGAGCCTTAAGGCCTAAAACTGAAACCCTTAAGTCCTATTGGATGACACTGGTTGTCAAGGTTATATCATGTCAAATGGCAACACTTTCTGAATGGTAGAAATGATGCTGTATTAAGAGACCGTCATTGGTGATTCGTGTATTTATGTAGGTAAGTCGCTATAGTGTTGATTTTGGGTATTGTCAAGGGATACAACATCCATTTTTAGACTTTTTCCTAACAGCTTAAGTTCTAGGGATCAATTGGCAACTGATAATTTATTGGCAATGACATGTTGATGACAATGATGATCATAACAGGCATTAATTATGTAACACCTTAGGATATGAAGCAGTATGACTTTAAAAGCAATGTGCTCATTATCATCTACGTGGGCTATCCTATAAATTGAGATGCAGTTCAAAAAAATGTCTTGCAAATGAACTTAGAAGCACATCAAAATGAATACAAAAAAGAAGCAAGTGAAACAATAACCATTTATTGCTGACTTCTTTTTGCTACTTGCAGCTGAAATACGCAAGCAAAGGCTTATCGAAAAGTACAAGGAACTCAAGGTATGCATCTATCTGCTTGGATCTATACTTTGAAAGATGGCTGTTCGACTTCTTCCACTCTGAATAATGTCAGTAATAGATTGTCTTTTGTGTTTCACTAACTGGACATGCACTCTTCATTATCAGTCCTCTGGGAAACTTGATGCATATATGGAGAAAAGGAGGAAGAAAAATGCAGCAAAGGACCACAGATACATGCCATATCGTAGATCCGGTGACAACGTGCAATGAGTTCAGATTCAAGGCTGTTTTGCATTTTAAGGAGACTGCCTGGTCACTTTGTCCTCCATTTTGTTTTGCATGCAAAGATGATCTCCCTTTTCAGTGGATGTTGTTACATGTATCGACGAGTTTTTGTTGAATGATCCATTTTGCAGGAGACTGACCAGCTGTCTATGCGGTTACCTAATGTGAAAGACCTTTCTGCGTATTCATCATTTCCCTGGCGATGATGATTCTTTTCTTTGATTCCGTTGATTCGCTGAGCTGCCCTTTCTGGTGGAAGTACAGAAACAAAAACTACTCAATTATATGTTGTGAAAAATATGATTTATATTTTAAATTGATGAATTTTCGGAGGGATAAATTTTAAAAATTTACAAATTATATCATCACACTTGAGAAATTTAAAATTACTCAATAAATTTTGGATAAAAATAATAATATTTGGGTTTTAATTTAATGAATCAACAACTGTATCACATGGTTGAAAATCTTATTAAGGCACGAAAAAAGCATGGATTGTTTTACCGAAATGAATTTTAATCTCCAAAGCTATAGCATAAGACTCTTGTCCTAGTAAACTAGTGAGACGCTCAATGTGTCCTTGAAGTTGAAGGAATAAGGTTTCTAAGGGAATTCAGGCTACAATTCTGTTAGTTTCAGTCACAATTGTTTTATCTTGCTTAATGTATTTTCAAGAAACATTAAGATGATATTATGTAGCTAATTTAAGATATAAATATAATTTATTCTTTTTAAATTTAAGGGAATAAGTTAAAAATAACTTGTCACTCAAAAAATTCTAATACCTCTGGATATGGTTTTGTATCTCAAGGCTAATCATCTCAAGGGAAAAATTTTAGTGGCATTTCAGTATTGAAAATTCAATGTTATATAAATATTATTAAATGTATTATTTTTTCAATTCAACAATTAGAAGCAGTTGATTTCTTATGAAAAATAATTGATTTTTTTTTATCAAATCAGATTGTGGAATTTAAAAAAATAATATATTTTATAATATTTGTATATAAGTAACATTAAATTTTTGGTACTAATGTAGCACTTCTAAAGTTTCACATCTCAGAGACTTATCATCAGTAGTAATTAATGAGTGATCCAAGGAGTTCCCTCGTAGTGTTGGATAAGCACTAACCAATGAGGAAATTATTCTTCCTATTTTCGTTGGCTCTGAAGCAATTCTACTCATCTCATTTTAAGCCAAAAGAAAAGGGTCTTGGGCCATGAATTTTAAAATACTTGATATTAAAATATTGTCTTACTCGATTATTTTTTTTATCAAAATTTAATTTAACATCTAACCATTAGGTTGATTTTCATAAAGGATATTCGGATGCTTTTAATCAACGCAAATTATCCCTATTCTTCTTTTTTCTTAAGGGGAAAAAAAATGTTCCGAGCCATGGATTTTAAAATATTTAGTATTGAAATGTTGTCTTATTCGATTATGTTTGATCAGATGCGGTTAAAAAATTTTAATTTAACTTCCAACCATTAGGTCGATTTTCATGAAAAGATATTTAGATGCTTTTAACCAATTAAAATTTTTGATCAAAATAAAACTACCAATTCAGATAATTGCCGAGGGTTTAGCTCGGATTTTGATTTTTTCCCACCTCTAAATCAAGGTCTTACGCGTATAGAAGGACTTACAAGAGATTTTAGAGGAAATTGGATAAAAGGTTGGACATATTCATAACATCAATATCATCGCTTAGGATTGCGGTCTGCTCAAGGGATTCGAAAGGACCCGGAATTGGGCATAACCCATCTAGATGTCCAGATTGATGTTGAGATTGTGGAACGTAGATCCCTTCTATTCCCAAAGAAATTGAGGGTATGAATTTGAGAAAAATACACCAATAAGTTGAGCTTGTCTTAAATTTTAAATTCAAGATAAATATTTGTGTTAAAGTAAGATTGAAATTTATACCAAGTAAATATTTTTAAGTTATAAATATTTGTGTTAGTTAAGAGTTTAAGGTATAAAAGAGATAATGTTAAAAGTGCTAATGAGAATTATGTAAGAAATCTTATAGAAATTTGTAAGAAATATAAGGGTAGTTGTTAAAAAATTGTGGGATTATGATTAGGGACTTTAACATACATTATCTTACAATTTTTAATGATATAGTAAATTTTTTTATTTATATATTTTTTCTCTTAGGCCTCATTTGTCACATTACATAACATAGTATAAAGACTATTGAACAGTATAGTATAGGATTGGATGGAATAAGACAATATATTATACTATATTTGGTTTGTCATTGTATATAATGAAGATTTGTACAAAATTATTCTATCTTCTGCTTCTTGTTATTTTGTACAAGAATATATAGACTTAAAAAATAATTAAATTAAAACATCCTTACATATTAAAAATCAATAAAATTATTCTAAATGAATTTGAAATACATAATTAGATAAAAAAGTTCTTCAAGAAAAACATCTTTTTTTTTAAAAAAATGATAATATATATAAATTAAAGGCTTGCATTATGCACATATATGTGTACATACTCATTGACATGTATGTGAGAATATATGTATAATAAATTAGTAAAAGAGTATAATAAATTAATTTAAGAATATAAAATTTAATAAATATCTTATATAAAATCTTAAAATTTTTAAAAATATATGTATTATAATATTGTCAAATAAAATTTTTAAAGAAATGCTAAATCAAAATATAATTGCAAATGTAAAAGAATTTTTGAATTAATTTTATAAAAAAAAGATATGCAAGAGAGATATAAGAAAAAATATTTAAAATGAGTTTTTTTAATTTTAACAATGTAGAATTTATCTTAACATTATCTTATCAACTTTTATCATTTTTCTTAGAAAATGGATAACTTTATATGAAATTTAATGTATGAAATAAGATTTTTGGATAAATTACATAATATTTTTAAAATATTTAAATATTGTATAAATTCTAATTGCATATTTCATCCTATGATATTGGATTTTATGTAGTGTCAAATAAGACCTTAGAGTTTGCGTGATTTTTAGTATTTTAATTAATTTAATTGTCTGATGCTTATTATAAAAAAATGTTTAATTCTTGTTTGTTTGGAAAGAGAATAATTTTCCCACATAAATCTTTTTAGTACTAAAGTGGTGGGTCCTGGTAAAAAGGTTGTAAGTTCAAGATTATATCTCTCTCCTCTAAATTAAAGAAAGTTGACAGGATAAAAAATGGAAGAGATCCGAATCTAAGATAAGATACTGGTTATATGAAGGATGTTTTTCTGAAACGCTAATGAATGTGCAAATTATCTTAATCAAATTAGGCTGGCGTCATTAGCCAAATAGGGATCCTATTTTGTTGTCCTATTGCTAAGCTCCTAGTCTAAAGAGAAAGAACATCGATGACAAAAATCCCTCAGGAGAGACTTTGATAGTTAAATTAGTATCAAGGTACGATGTACGTAAAAAGGGAAAAAAAAAAGAGAAAAATTCTTTAAGAGAAAGATTTTTGGAAAGAGATAAATATAATTTTTTTTTCATTTAGATTTGTTGGTATCAATAAAAATAATAATGAGTTTCATAATAGAAGTTATATTTTTATCTTCTAAAAAATGACAGAAAATATGCAGAGAAGATTTTTCCCCCCCCGCCAAAACATGAGTATTACGATCATATGAGGAAAGCCAATAAACACATTTTAAAACATCATTTATAGTTATAAAGACGGGTTAATAAAACCATATAAATTTATATTTTAATCATGTACATTAATATAAAATCAAATAATTATTATTCAGTCTTTTTAAATTCCCTTTCATTTCTTCTCCTTATCTTCCATTTTCTTTCCATAGTTATAATATGAACACCCAATTTTTCAATATGTCTCAAAAAAAAAAAATGATGATATAATGAATTATATATTAGATCCCATTAGCAATTAAAAATTAAAATAGTGGAGGTAGATGATGGCAGCTATAACTACTACTTTGCATGCATGAGAGATTGGTAGGTGAAAGTTTTCTACATCCATCCAGAAAATCATAAGAAAGTTGTGTCAGTTACTCAAGTTATTAGGAAATTGATAAACAAAACAAACCCAAAACATATCCAATTATGAAAAAGAAAAGTCTTTGTTTCAAACCCCCCAATATATGATTTTCTAAACATTCTTCACAGACTAAGTACACTTAATTTGCTAAGATGGTTCATCAATCTTTCTAAATTGGCCAATATATTTGTATAATCCAACTTAAATTGAAACTTACCCAATGCATTAACTTCTAATCCAATCTTTGGAAGGTACACAAGAATGTTTATATATGGTGTGTGTGATCATTATTTTATTTGCTATCAAATTGACATTATTTTTTATACTAGAATTATGGGTTGTTGGACCAAGTACAATGTCCTAGTAGTTTCTTTTCTCACTCGTTTGTGTGTACTTATTTAAATTCTATTCTATTTACCTTATACGTATTTTTAAAAATTAAATTATATAATATACATACATACATATGTAGGTACGTACGTACATGCATATATATTATTTACATATATTTTAAAATATGCATGAAAAATTTTAACACATCCTCACATTTTTTTATTTTAGTTTATAATATAATTATATAAACAATTGATCTACAATTAGTGTTATGATATTTATATTTATTTTGATAAAAAATTAAAATCCAATTAAATAAAAATTTAAACTTTGTGATTTTTGTCTTGTCAAGATAAGCTCAAATTACACTACTATCATTAGTTTGAGTTTGAGTAACTTCCTACAGTTAATTGAGTTATGCTAGGTAATATCTAAATTCAACTTGACTTAATTCTATTCTTAATTGTAGTTTTTTTAGAATGTTTGCTAATTATTAATAGTATTTTTCGAGAATGTTTACTAATTATTAATAAACCTACATAAGCTAACAATTTATGTCAAATCTTGCAAAATTTATGTATGAAGTAGGTCAAACTAAATTTTAGGCTTGCTGCACACTTATAAGTTAGGTTTAACCAATATTTTTTTTTATGCATCTCTTGTCTATTCTAAACAAAGCCTAACTTGTCTTATCTACTTTCATTCCTTGTACAAAATTCTTAAATAATATGATATATTATATATTCAATTATTATTAAAAAAATGGGCATAACGTTGGATATATTCATCTATGGCTGAAATAAATCGAGTTAGCTTAAGAATCACTTATGATTCAAAATAAGCTAAATAAATTAGATTTCAAAAACCAAAGAAGTTGAACATGAAAGATTTACTTGTTTGCTAAATAAATCAAATTTGATTTAAAATTAGTTTAATTGGTTTGATTCATGAACCAATCAAACAAGTTAATTATATATGTATATCTTAATAATATTTATAAAATAAATTATGATGTTAAATATAATATTATATATTATATTGTGTATTTAAACAAATTTAAATGACACTTTTCTTAATGGTTTGAGACTAAATGAACTAAACAAATCCAGTTAATATACCAATAATATGAGTTAATTTAGTTCATTTTGATTTAAACTTGTTTTGCTTGAAGTTTTAATTCATTTAATTTTTGAGTGGAATCATATGGTTCTTGAATTTAATTTGAGCCAAATTCAAATAAAAAATTTTGATTTAAAATATGAGTTAAGTTTCAAGCTGAGCAAAATTTATTAGAATTGACATGAGCTAATTTACACCTCAACTTATGTCCACCTGTATGTTTGTCCAACAAAATTTTATTTGAATAGGAGGAGCCGGTGAATGTATTTAGTTAGATTGTTATTGTTGAATATATTCAATGGATTTTCATTTAATTCAACATTCAATCTTAAGAAATGAAATAAATAAAATCTAATTTTAAGTTTGAATTATACACCTTTGGAAAACTTTAGACCTTTATGAAATTATTATTTTTTTTTTAAAGAGAAAGGGTAAAACTTGTGACTCTAACCCCAACAAGCTTTATTGACATCAACGAAGTGTTATCAACTTGCTCGAGACTTATCCGAAAGGCGGTGCAAAGTATCTAATTAGAAATGAAAAGTATAAATCTATTTAGAAATTAAATGAATTTACAAGAAGTGACAAAACTAATTTAACATTTTTTTATACTCGGAGACCATTCCATCAAGGTTTCTTGCATTGCAACCAAAACAGTACCAAATTTCAAAAGTTCTCTTCAATCACTTCATTGACCACAGATTTGACTGTAATACAACTAGTCCTTAGTGATAATCTTTACAAAATTTCTTATTACAATGAAATAAATGACAGAAAAATAAAGAAAAAATTCTCTTAGATAATACCTATATTTATTAAAATATTGTTATAAATATAGTTACTTGTCAATTTATCTAAATATATCCATTGCCGTCCATTTGTTGCTGTGGACCAGCTTCTAATTTTGTATAATTTTATTAGCTTGCTGAGTTATCCAAAATTGCCTAACCTCATGAATTAGTATTGTTTCTGCAGACGTTTATGTTTAACCTTACATGCTTCCAAATCTAAACGTTCTAGAAGGCAATCTAGGCTTTGCGTCACAAATTATGGTAGTATATGAGGACATCTATGTTAATAATGTATAACTTAAATCCCAGGTTAAAGCTGCTTGTAGTTGAAACTACTACTTAAATTAATTAATGATGATGATATCATGATACGAATTTGTAACTTAATAATATTTCCTTTTTTTACCTATACTTTTAATTGTGTAGTATTTGATGTAATTCTCTTATGTTGGGTTTGGATAAAATATTCAGTAAATATTAATAATTTTGAAATTTTGCATAGTTTAATTTTAATAATTGAATTAAAAAGAGATAAATTTGCTTAATTTTTATGGATGAAGAATGATAGTTAATATAGTATTTCAAGAGTAAATATGAAATTTACAAAATAAAATCTGTTTTGATTAAATTTAAAATGTTAAATTTGATTATTTAAATTTTTATTTATAATATTTAAGTAATTTATCATTTTTATCAACTTACTTCTAAATAAAACGTTTTGGCATATAAAATTTAAACTCTTTGATAATTGAACTGTCAGCATTAATTTTCAAATCCAAGCTTTTCTCCTTAAAAATACACAAGTGAAAGTTTTTATTTTTTCTGGAGACAATCTAATAACTTAAGTTTTAAGGATACAGTGACTCTGAAATGATATGAAACTCTAATCAATTTGATTTGGTCAACCGGAATTCTTTGATTAAATTAATTTTCAATGAAAAAAAAAAGGTGGGATGTACTTAATTTATTTAGACTTCAAATTCAAATTAAACGACTAAGTAAGATCTAATTGGGAGGGGGTTTAAATAATTACTTAGTAGAAATCTTTAGTTTAAACTTCTTCGTTACATTTATATTAAAAAAATGATTTATGGCACTTTCAATGCAGAGATATAAAGTAAGAAATAATGTTATTTTTACTTTTACAAATTTACTTCTATTTATTCGCTCTTTACAAATTAAGATATCTGTAATTTTATGAAAGGGAATGTATAATACATTTCTAAAAGAAACTATATCAAATGTTTTTCTTAAATAAAAAAATTAACATTCATAATTTTTTTGATATATAATCATATGATATCTGAATATTACATTGGATACCAACAAGTTCAGATTCGATCTGGATAGGATCACATTGAATAGTAAAGTTCTCTTTATCTAATTTTAATAGTAATTATATTTTCAAGAATTCAAATCTGAACTCTGATTAACTTAGAACAAACATCCATCACTTAAACTATAATATTTATTAAGCTTAGAGATATCCAAAGACAATAATTTATATTACCCTAGCTTTCTTCCAAGAGTATACTAATATAATGCAACGAATCTTGCAGGTACTTGACATAACTTGATAACGTTGAATCTTGTGGTTTTCCTCGGCCAATACAACCTGGTACGGAGGTCATATTTGGCGAATTGGTCAAACTTAGAAAAGAGTGTTTTCTGCAAAATCCAACGCATGATTAATGACTTCAATTCTTAATGCACGTGGTTCCGAATTTTTTTATAGGCGGGAATGTTCCTCAAGGATAATTTTTGCAATGAGCTCACAGGGTAGAAAATAAGAGAACATTATTTTAAAATTCAGTCTGCATGCATTTAAGATAGCTACAAGAGAAATGGGGACTTATATGAGTTAATGATTACTTAATATTTATGAAATTTGCTATAGTACATCCTTCAAAAAATTGCAAATTTTATGAGAAAAGTTTAATACAAACATTATAAAACTTACAATTTTTTAATATAAATTTTATATTTTTTATAGGATTTAGATTTGATTTATTATTAATATAAATTAATTTTATACTATAATCTATCTATGTATTGTTATGTTACTAAAAAATTATTAAAATTTTTTACTCATTAAAATTTCTTAATTATTACTACCTCATTTATTTATTATTTATTGTCGTCAATTGATTTCATAAATTTTAAAAATTAGTAAATTTTTTAAAACTATCCTCTATGCACAAAATTCAAATCAATTAAAAATAAAGAGAAAAATATAATAAAATAAATGCAAGTAGGTTAAGAGTATAAAATAATGAAATATTTATTAATAAAAAAGGGTAAAATTAAAAAAAAATATTTTATTAAAATTCTAAAATAACAAATAAAAAAAATATTTTTTAAAATGTGATAGATAATAATAAATGGAGAGAGTATTACTTTTTTTAATAATATATCTTTTTTGTATTTACTGATAGGATCAAATTTATACTTATTTTTATATAAAAAGTTGCAGCCGTGTATAAATTTTATGTTTAAGAAATATATAAAAGTTGCAATTTCATTGCTCAAAATTGCAACAAAAACTTTTATTTTTTTTAAGTTTCTATAAAAAAAATTGCAAAATTTTGTGTGAAAACTTTTAACTATTAAAATAGATGGGATTAAGTTGTATAATGTGTATAATTATAAAAAGAGTTGTTCACGTTAAAGAGTGAAAGTGGAAATTTTCTTATTTTAATCCATTGGATTAGCATAGTTTTCTTGCAGAGAGTACACTGTGTCCATCATTACCATGTGCCCTTGAATAATATTTCCCTCACCTAACACTCTTTTACTTGATAATCTCCTTTTTAACTAATGGTGTCAAAGTAACTAAGATCTAGTGGCCTTCCCATGCCTTGTAGGCTTGATGATATATTTTATTTTAAAAGAAAAGACATAAAATATCAATAAGAATATATTCGTTGCATGCCGATTTTAGCCGTTAGTAGGAAGGAATTTATTTTTTATGTGGTTGTTTCACTAGATAATGCACAAGAAAAACATAAGATAGGCATATTATTGATTGTTGGTTTCAAAATTTAAATTAATTTGATGAATATTAAAATTATAAAATTAAAATTATTCAAATATAATTTTTTAATAGATATAATAAAATTTTTTTAATTCAATAATTTTTGAAATTGTCATATGATTTTAAATTTTAAAATTTTAGGAATATTACAGAATATATTTGTATTTATTTAATTCTTTTGTAACAAAATTTTATTATTTCTAAGATTAAGATTTTTTTTTGGGTAACTGAGCTTGTTGGAGAGTTTCAATCATTGTCTGTCCTGTATATTTGCAAATTTCAAACTTTCATCAAAGTGTGTGTGCAGTGACTAAGCAAAAGTAAGCTGCCAGCCAGGAGTCACAAGTTGTGTACCCCACAAAAATATCTTGATCGTTTTTTCAATGGAATGCATCATATCAGTGGCTTCCATTTAGGAAGATTGCTACCAAATTCTTGGCATTATGAGTAATGAGAGAGGGACAACTGAGTTGAGTCCAACTGGTATCAAGAATATATTGCTTGCTTGCTTGTTTAATTTTCATAAAAGTGACTTAAACTTACATAATAAAATTGGAAGATATTATATTATACCACTAATATCGAGGTATATCAATGTATAATTAAATATAATTATATATTAAATTTATATTTTTAAAATTTAATTTAACACATTATTTGATAATATATTAATAATTAAATTTAGTAATTTATCAATATATTAGTACATTAATAATATATCATAAGCATCACCATAAAATTACTGTTTATTTTTGTTTGGATGAAAAGTTAAAAAAAAAAAAGGAACCAAATGATACTTTGATTATGAAAAATTTCATGGTGCATCATTGACATTACATTGCTAAATTTAACTGTTAATTTATTATGTATAATATATTAAATTTAACTTTTAAAAAATAAATTTAATATATAGTAAATTCGATAGTATGTCAATGCACTGTTATATTAATAATGTATTAAAATTTCTCCCATTGATTATTTATGAGAGACTATTTAATTAGAATTAAATATAACAATAACCAAACAAAAATAGCTAATCTAATTAAAATTTTTTCCTTGATTAAACCGATCCAAGTCCAATCCCTCGACACTTTGACATCAGCTATAGCTAAATCAAATCATACATTATATAAAAGGAGAATATATCTTCGATAATTATTTTTTAATTATATGAGTCGGAATCTATTTAATATATGCATAAAAATAATGAATTAAAATCATGATATAAAACGAATAAAATTTTTAAAATAACATTGGATATTACAGTACAATTAAGAGTGAAAGCTATATCTCCAATAATATTAATTGAGTAACAACAACATAGTTCCTATTTCTTCTTTTAATAATTTTTTTTCAAAATATATTTTATTTAGAATTGTATGACGTATGCTTAAAAATAATTGATCATGAAAATATATAGTTCTAACTTCCCAGCATATTTTATTCCTACATCAATAGGAACCAAGTTACAAGCTCCTATGTAATTATCTCAAAATTTATTCCTTGTCCAGAGGAAAAATATAAATGAAACCTTTAAAATAGAGTTTAGTGTTGTATAACTTAATGGAAATTTTAGAACTTATAAATAATTCTTTAAAATTATAAAAGGTGAATTATTAAAATTTTAATTAAGAAAAACAAAAAAAAGACTCACTTATCATTTTTTATAATTATTTTATCTATTATGAGTAATAAAAAATAAAAAAATATATATATCTAGTCTCCCCAAATACAATTTAATCAAATTTTTACATAATTTACACAAGACCGGAGGCGGTGGCGAATGTTCTTTTGTGGGTCAATTGACCCCACTGGGCTTGAGAAAACATCACATAAGAGATTGGAAAGATACTTACATGACTCTAAAAAAAGTTTTTTTTTTTTTTTTGATCCCTTCGTTTTGTAAGATATTTAAGGAACAATGGTCTAGGAAATTTTACTAGATAAGATTATCTGATTTTGTAAGAAGAAATCCATATGAAATTTATTAGTTATTTGAGAAAGATCCCATGCAAAATCCCTCAAATCATAAATTTGCATTATTATTTGGCATATCTTTAAAAAGAGAATTGTAATTGTCATTATACATTTTTTTAAAGTTTTTTGGTTAAAAGATAACTTTTTGTATAATTTTTTATTAAATATTACAATTTTTTATAAAACCCAAAATTTTTTTAAAATCTTGTAGTACAACTTTATATGATGAAATTGTAAATTTTTTTATATGAATTGATCCTACTAATAATGTTTTCTTGCTACAGCACTACTCAAAACAATTGTTTTTATTTAAATTATAAACACATCATAGAATCAATTATATTGTTAATAATTTATTTTAAAAGAAACTCATTTCACAATTAGCTAAATTTACATTAAAAATAATTAGAAATAATTTTTTGGGACTTATATACTTTTTTTTATTTTTTTAAAATTGAATTACTAATATTTTCATTTTTTAAAAATTCAAAAGAATTATTTGTAAATTTTAAAATTTTAAAAATGTTATGTATTACTAAGCCATCTTTCAAGGAATTTATCTGTATTTTTTAGGGATTTTGAAGATAATATTACCTTTCTATTAATAGCAAAAATAATAATTCATTTAATATATATAATTTTAAATTTAAGTTTAATATATAATAAGAAATAAAAATTTTAAAATAATATTATATATCACTGCATTAATAAAATATCAATATCATTATCTTTCTATTTATGAAAAGGAGTGAACTTTATGTCTAAAAGTTCTACCAAAAAAAAAACTTTATGCCTAAAAGTTGAAATATTCCGTGGACAAACTCTATTAAGCATGTGGAAAGCTGATATTATGTTTAATATACAATGAATCGAACCTATGGAAGTTAGTAAGATCCGAATAGATTTTGTTGTTATAATAAAAGACTAACCCAACGTCAATCACGCAGACATGCTCAACATAGTCCAGCAAGCACCATACGCTATCGTCGGACCCACCGCACATCCCTTCATCATTTTAAAAGCTTTGCCTTCATCGCTTCACGTTGTGCACTTCACTTTTTCCATTTTAGCTATTTTTGGGTTGTCTGATGAATTTATGTGCATTCTGACTTTTTGTTTAACTATTTCGATCAACTTATGTGCATTCTAACTTGCAATTATATTATATGCAGTGAAAAAGAAATTTTAAATTGGATTTTTGAGTAAATTAATAATTAATAATTATAAAATTATAAGATAAATTTATAAAACTTAATTATTTAAATATAAAATATAAAATTTAATTTTTAATATTGTTTTTAAAAATTGAATTTTTTTTAAAGTATAAGATTTACTTTAAAGAATAAAATATTATATTATAATTTTCAATGAAAAAAAATTAAGGAATGTAAATTTAATGAATGATAATAAATTAAAAAAATAGATTTTAATATTTTAACTACACATTCGTTTAATTTTTTTTTATCAAAAGTCATATAGTACTTTACCTTTTAAAATATATTTTATATTTTAGAAAAGTTAAATCTCATTTTTCATACTTATAATATTTTGATTCATTTGATTTCATTTCAGTAATTTTTGGCATTAAATATTATTTTTATGCTGTCTTATTATAAGTTGTGTAATTTTATAAAAAAATTAGTTTTTAATAAAAAATTATTAATATTTAAAATATGAAGATGCAATTTTTTTCATAAACAATTTTAACACAAAAAATTATAATTTAACTATCATGTCAACTGTATTATATATATTTGTTCTAGATTAACCATTGTCTAGAATCCAAGACTAATTAGGTAGGGACAATTGGCTCAAAGACTAATCTAATAAGTTTGATTAAGATCACAGACGTATCTAGCATTTACGGCCAACAAGTAGATACCCTTTTGTTTTCTTGTCTTAACCACCCTCACTTATCCAACTAGTTTATTCATTTGCTTCTAGGATGCTTGTGGGCTTTCTTCAACTACCATATTATTTTAAATTAAGATTTACTACTATTTCATCACAAGATTCTAAACTATTGTGATCAGCAAATTTACATTTAAATAAAAAAAAAGGTATCATTGCAGGATAAAATTATAAAAAAAATTAAAATTACTAAATTAGAAAACTTGATAATAATATTACATACAATATTAACTACAATTGACAATTTAAAATTATGATATTTCATAAGAATTTATCATTTTTCTACTAATTAAAACCTTATAATTTGCATGCACGTTTATAGACATGTACATGAGTCAGGCAACCCATCTAGTTTAAAATGCCCAATTTGAGAAAATATATGATTTTGGATATTTTTATATGATTTGAATATTTACTGAATTTTTTCTTAGGACCCTAGTTAATATTTGGAATAGATTTGGATCATAATAATATGTCAATTTGGCTCAATCTAATCATATAAATTTATTTTTTATATTTAATCATTTTTAATATAAAAATAATTAATTAATATAATTAAATATTTATATATATATATTTAAATATCCTATTATCTATTTAAATGTATAGTTTCTATGTGAAAATTTTATTTTTTTACTTAAAATAATAATAAAAAAGTAACCAACTTTTGATCCATAAATAATTTTAATCAAGTTGAACCGATTCAAATTTTTAAAAAATTAAATGAGCCAAATTTGGGTTTGAATTATTGTATTTTGTGTAATTATTATGAAAAATTCAACTTGAAACACAACTATCCCACCCATGAATACCTCTACACATGTAGAGTGGCATTAGAGCCTTTTCCACCCTCATATTTTGAATTTAAATATACAACATAATGCATGTATAGTAAGTGATTTTCCCTTACATTAAAAAAAACATTATATTTAGTTCTTAATTTATAGATGAGATGATTGTTATGCCACTCAAAATCTATAATTAATACTATTAATATTTTATTTTTATTTCAATAATACTATATACATTGAAAGTGATATTCAAAGTTAGATTTTAAGTGTAAATCTAAGTATTGTCAATGCAATGCAATGAATATAACTCAACAAAAAGTGAAAATGAAAATTAGGGCAAATTTATAAAATTAAATACAATGAATATGAAAAATTCAGAATTTAATTTTAAATTTTATTTTTAATGCATATAACATTTTTATTCCAACTTTTATTATAATTATTCATTCTTCTTATAACTTGTAATACTAAAATAAAAGATTAAAGAAAGGATATAATTGAAAAGTAAGTATGTATTTAATATTATTAAGATAAAATTTGATAATTAATGTAATTTTTATGTTAAAATTATGAATAAATGGAAGAAGAGATAATTATAACAAAAGTTAAAATAGAAAAACTTGAGAAATATATTCGCAACTTTTACGTACAAGGGAGTAGTTATTGTATTTATTCTTAAAAAAACTCATAACCTAGGATACCTTGTACAAGGGAGTAGTTATTGTATTTATTCTTAAAAAAACTCATAACCAAAGATACCTTCCACTCAATCAAACTATGCATTATTCATTTCGTGCCCAATAATACTCAAGAAAACCATGGCTCACCTGACGAAATAGAAAATATTAAAAAAAACCTATGACTTGCATGATGCAACTTATCATATCAAGCATAGTGTTACTTCTCTCTCTCTCTCTTCCTCTATATTATATATTACATCTCCCATTCCTGACTAAGTGATAGTAGGTACAAAGTACTGGAATCAATATTATCTAAAGCTGCTTTAGCTTTTCTTCATCTTCTTCTGTGCTTTTACCAACATGATTTGCTTTCTTCCTCACAGATTTTCACAACCAACTCTTCTTAATTTCCCTCCTACAATGATTATCATTTCTTACATCGAAGTGTGAACTTTTCTTTTGATCTTAAATCATATATATATTTAAGTACTTTCTAAGTTTCTAGCCCTCACATTCTCACCATTAATAAAAAATCTTGATCTCTTCAAATCCCAAGATCTCAGTTTTTTTTCCTTCTCTGATCAGCTTTCGGATTTGTTTTCCTTTTCTTCACAGATTCATGGCTGATACTGAAACCTACCATGCAAAACCTAACCCTAATTCCCAATCTCTGAAGCTCTTCGGCATTAGCATTCACAACGTTCCAGAAGAGATTATTACAGATGCAGATTCCAACAAATCTCTGGCCGGATCGCCGGAATCGGAGCCTTTCAACTCCAGCAGCGATAGCCGGAAATATGAGTGCCAGTACTGCTGCCGCGAGTTCGCCAATTCACAAGCGCTCGGAGGCCACCAGAACGCGCACAAGAAAGAAAGGCAGCTTCTGAAACGTGCTCAGATGCAAGCTGCTCGTGGATTTGCCACTTCACATATCCAAAATCCTATCATATCAGGGTTCTCGCCGCCGCAGCACCTCCTCGTGGCGACCGGCTCGCCACCGCCTCAGTCATCTTCATGGCTGTATCCGTCTCACGCGACTTCTCCTCCTGCTTTTGGTGTATATCATTCAGGGACTTTTGCGGCTCCCGGGAGACGGGTATATGGCGGCGGCGATGGTTTTGGAGGGTCCGTCACTAGGGCTTCGCCGGATGCCAGAGGACGGCCGGTTATGCAGGTATACGGTGGCTTTAATGGCGGCGATGGTAGTGGCCGTCATAGTGAACAAGGCTATGGTTTGGATTTACATCTTAGTTTATAATTCGTGAGTTGGAATTGTCACCTGGGCGGTTTAGCTTGCAGGCGCTTGTGTGAATCATTGAATGTAAATTTTACCACTAATTGCAATTTTAAAATTTAAGCACATTTTTAATGAATTTTCCTAGTGTAAATCAGTTTTTTTTTTTTTCAGGACAGGTTACATCGATCACTTTTAAAATTTGATTCAATTATATTTAATACATGTGCTCTTTTATAATTATACACTTATACTTCTCTAAAATACTTTCATTGTTTTAAAATATAATGATATTAATTTTTAAATTATAACTCTTTCTCTAATATTATTTTTTATAATTTTTCTATATTTTTATATACAAATATTATAACACAATTATTTATAAAAAGGAGAAAGTGCTTTTTTCTTCAAAGAAATAACATATTTATATGTAAAATAAGTAGAGAAAGTGCTTTACAGTCGTGAAGAATAACATTAAAGAAATTGTAAATTAGAATTGCATTTCAAGATAATCTGTGGTAATAATTTCAGTAACTGTAATGGGCCGGATTCGGTTATGAGTTAGTTTTTACCTAATTCAGTAATTTTATAAAAATAGGATTCTTACTCTTATATGTTAATTAGATTGTATGTGCCCCATTAATATCTAGTTAAATAGCCTTTCAAAAATTTATTCTAAACAATTAGGTAATTAAATAGGAGAAGTTATCTTTGCGACTCGTTTTAAGTGCCATAGTAGAAAGTAGTTTCAATTGATTTTGTTATTGTGATCATGATCTAGAAAATATTTTAATTTCTTCATTTGAAAATGGAATCGATGAGAAGTAGATGTATTTATGTAATATTTAATTTATAGATTAATTTATTTACATATAATATTTGTATTACATGATTTGAGATCAGGTAATTTTCATAAAATATTAACAATGGGCAGTAAAAATGCTTTAGGAGTATGTATATATTTTTAAAAAGTGAGAATTAGATCAAAAGGAAAGTAAATATAGTTTTTAAGTTAATTTTCCTTATCTCCTACATTTATTTGCAGATAATATTAAAAAGAAAAGCCTGGGACGTCAAAAGATTTCTACTTTCGTACATGTTGTTTAAAAAATGGTTCATGTGCACGTGTCCATTCCGAATTCGTATTTTCCTTTTTATTTTTTCATAAATAATTCAGGTTAGACGAGGAAAAAATAAAGGATAAATTATTATCATTTTTCTTGAAGTTTAGTTTAATTATACTTTGCTCAACCCTTATTTCAAAAATTACATCCAGCTCCCTTGATTTGTTTAAAAATGTTGCAGTGCACCCCCAAAAATGCTAACAGATGTTAGGAAGGCTAACAGAAATTTGGTCAAAGGGTGGAATTTGTGGGGTCAAGCCATTGTATATTGGACGACTCATTTTTTGAACAAAAATGCCTCTATGACACAAGATATAGGCTTTACAATTTTTCTTTCCCATTAGAAGCTAAATATTGTTGGGGTGGATGCTGTGCAAATCCAAGAGTGAAGGAAGAAAAGATAAAATAAAAGGGCCCCAATACGAAAGGGTGCAACAAGAGTGTGAGAATTTTCTTTGTTGCAATATTGTGATCTTCTTCTTCCTAAAGTGCCAATTATGTCTGCATTTTTTTCTTGATGCATTTTCATTAATTTTCCCTCATTTGTCATTAGTGTGGCAAATGTGGGAAATTTTCGTTATTAATTTAATTTTTGTAGTTAATTTATTCCCTTCAATTGGTATAAGTGATCAATAAAATGCATTTTATTTTCCATCTACTTGAAATTAATTTTGGATCTAGTTTTGGAAATTAAAGAAAAAACATATTTTCCTAAAATTTAAATGTGGCAAAAAAATTTGTCATAAGTTTACATACATGAATAAATTAATTTTGGCAATTTCATGTGGTATAAATAGTAATTGCAATGTTTTCCTAAAGAATGACAACTTCAAGCATGAGTGAAAGTGGGGGAGGTTCTATTCCATAATGCCAAGCTAGAAGATGTTATTATGGGAAGAAGGCATATATCAACGTATTTGAGATTGTGAGCAATCCTGAAAAATTATTCTTTACATGTGCAAAACGAGGTTGTAAACTCTTTGAGTGGTGCAAGCCCTTGGATGCTACCAACATGGGTGGAGGCAGTGAGAAGAATAATGAAATTACCTCTCATTCTCATTTAATTTAAGAACTTAAGAAAGATATTAAAAATAAAAAATGCGAGAATGATACCTTGACTTGGAAAATAATGGTAGCATTAAAGCCCTAAAAGTAATCACTATTTCTTCACTAATTATGTGTATTATGTTTTTTGTAATACTTTGTTTTTGGTATTATTATTAAAGTAAAATTTGTAAAAAAATGTAACAATGACATTATGTAATTAAATGTTAATTGGAAGTCATGTTCTTCCTATTTACTCACATAATCATGTGTTGAGAATTAATAATCTTTATCCTAAATATATTAATCACAATGCCTTTGTTTTAGTGAGAAATGGCCACTACCATATTGGCAACTAGCATTAGTTGCAAATGTAATATGTAACAAAGCTGGCTTGCAATAGCAAAAACTAGAAGTTGACCAAGTAGGCCTATGCTTCACAAATCCTAAACCTAGAAATTGCAAAAAATTAAAACAATTATAAAGGGAAACTCACATTTTCATACACAATATAAATGGATATCTACGCAAATGATTAGGAGAATATACATTTGCATTTATAGGTTAACTTTTTATCCGTAAGTTTAAATAAAAAAAACCAAAAAACTATCTTCCTAAAAGCAAGTAGCATGGTCCCCATATGGACCATTTTCATTTGATAGGGTCCCCATATGGATTATACAATTATGGTATTCATCCAAAAGAATTCCCTTTATCTACCCCTATTATTTTTTTCCACTATGTGCTAGACATTAAAAGTCAAAAGGAATTGTACTTATGCATGCATATGGACAACAAACAAACAACCAACCAAAATTCCTTAAGTTACTACTTTTTACAATAAAAAATAGGAGATAAATAGACTACTAAAATGTTGCCCACTCATCATTAGCCTAGCAGTTGTTTGAGCTAAGGTTGACATTTATGGCACTAGTTACTTTTGCATGTGCTTTGGCTTTACATTAGCAGTGGACTAGTACGTAGCTTGTAAATTTGAAGTTGTAGATACAAATTAGGATATTCCAACCTCATTTATAAGTTGATTGAACACTACTTGACTTGTAAAGACTTTATGTGATATTGCACTTATTGATTAGGAAGCTCCAAAGCTTTAACAGGTTGTGATGTTGGACATTCTGCACTCTTACTAGTAGAAGCACCAATTTTCTTCTACAGTACAAAATTTATAGGATTACTTCTACAAAAAAAAAAAAAAATCATTCATAATGATAAAGTAACGGTTTTGAAATAAATACTTTCTTGTTTGCATTCTTCCTAACAATAACTTGAGCTTGAGCTTTCTGTACAACAAGGAAAAAAACTATTCAAAAAGTTGTTATCAAGGATATTTAGGCAGGCAGCAATTATAAATAATGTTATTGTATTTTCAATTATAGATAATTAGTTAGACATTTAGCTTGACTCCTTTTTGTTTCACTAGCCTTCCCTTGCATGTGCATTTATTGCAGCTAAATTCTTTGCAAATATCACATTTGATAGTTCTTGATCTCCTAGATTCACTCACTCCACTTTATGGTTCATTAGAGGCTCTCCTTCTATTCCTTTTTGGTTTACCTCTAGCCTTTTGCAATTCTAGAGGGTTTATTTGCTTGGAAGACTTTATGCCATCATTTTGCTTAAATATGACCTCTTCGAAATGAAGCATTGGGTGAATAATTTTAGTGTATGTCAGTGTTTACTTCTAGCTTGACTAAAACTCATGATAGAACCTTTCAATGTTTTTTCTCTTATAGGTTACAACTGTACATACATGCTTATTAGGTAAACAGGAGATGTTCCACAAATTAGAATCATAAGTTCTTACCTTAAGATTAACTACAAAAGTAGTAAACCTATCCTTAATTTGATATTCATTATCACTAGCATATGTGACATTACAATACTTGCTATCTTGCATTGTTTTGTTTACATCCTTTCTAATCTTAGATGATATGTAGTGTTCTAATATACATGCTTTTTCATACCTTTCATGCAAGTTAGATATCAACCTACATCTTATGGACTTAGCCATTGATAGAATACTTTTTTTTTCCATATCATCTACTAGCCAATTGTTAAAGGACTTACTATTGTTTATCATGTGAATTAACTTGCAAGCAAGGTCTATTATATGCTTTGCTTAGGAGGAGAATGGTTTAGCTAAGAGCCAATCTATAACCTTTATGTCAATAGCCTTGATTCTATCAATTGCCTTCTAGAACATAAAGTGTTAAGGGCTTTGGTGGCGTTCCAAAATAAAAGCCTCAAGATTATGGTTGGAAATCTAAGTTTGAAGTTATTAAGTAAGTGATTGCAGTAAATTCAATGCCTTGCATAAGGCATAATTGAGGCAATAGCTTAGTTAAGGTCTTATCACCAAATAGGGAATATATTAGTATAGACTGAGATATATCATGAATAATTGAATAAATTACAAAATCAATAACAAAAATGACTAAAACTCATTTTTTATTGGTTAGACATAATTGTCAAGCTTTGTAATGCCCTAAGTTCCAATTCAATGCACAATGCTTCATGGAAGTTATGAAAGAAAAATTTCCATAAAGCTCTAGATTTAGATTCAACCATGCCTATAGCTAATAGAAACATTCTTTTGTTGCCATCTATTACAATAGCAGACAACATTATCCCTCAAAAGGAGCCTTCAAATGGCAACCATCAATGCCAATCCAAGGCTTATACCTTTTCATAAAGCCTTTTTTCATAGTATCAAAGCATAAGAAAAGCCTTTTGAAAATCAGGTTCACATAAATGCAAGGTATGTCATATTATAATTGAGCTACACTTCCCAGGTTTGTGTCTTTTAGAATATCACACCAAATTGGTAACTTAGTGTGGAATTCTTTGTTGTCTTCACTTAGCCTTTTCTTCACTTAATAAAGTTGCATGGACATACTTCTAAGCTATATCACTATCTTAATTTAGTTTTCATTGATGCACATGTCATGTTAGGGTCCTTATACAATTTATTATATAATTTTTTTGGCAATCCATACTAAGGTTTCATTTGAATTTTTAGTGCTTTTAATGTAACAATGTATAAGATTATATGTTTTAATCTTGTATGTCTTCTCGTCAAAGGTAGGAAAGGCATGAATACACCATTTACAATTTCTTCTAGCACATATAGTGGAAAGCATTAGAATTTTTTTTGAAAGCATTAAAAAGCATTAAATGAAGACACAAATCATAAAATATATCCTAAAAGTCCCTCCACACTTAAATTTTATATTATCTTTAATGTAAAGCATATCAATATTATCAAGAAAGATAAATGACAAGTAAATAAAAGTGAAAGGTAAGAAAAAACAAATCTAAAAAATTTGGGTAGCCTTCTAAGATACATATTTCTTTAATGTCTTTAACTAGATCTCCTTTGCTTCTAATTTGCCAACCTTTAAATCATCCATCAAAAAGGTTATTTGAAAATTTGGATCATTTAGCATAATTTCTCCAAGTGCTATTCTTAAATCATTATTACTCTTTGAATTTTTAAAATTATCCTGTATAATAAATTTAACATGATGAGTAAATTAATTAGAATGAATAATATAAAAGCACTCATTTTCCTTTAAAAGTGGAATATCTCTACCATTATTTTTTTCCATAATTTTTGAAACTACATTGTTTGTATCACCTATAAATGTAGAAATTTTAAGCTGATATGATATATTTAATATCACTATCTCTACAAGCGCACTCATAGTCATCCACATAATTCATAAACTTATAAATTTGAGGAAACTCTGTGAGCATGTCATCAAGAACAAAATCAATATGTAAATTAGAATGAACAAACTTAGAACCCTTAACATTAGAATAAAAAATAGCAGAACTAGAAATATCAAAATCAGAAATAGAAAAGTAAAAAATAGAAGAATTTAAACTAAAAAAAATTAGAAATAGAAAAATTAAAATTAGAAACAGCAACATTAAAAAATTTAAAAGGAAGAGTATCATGCAATAAAGGCTCCAAATTATTTTTGTAAACTTAAGAATGTCAAACTTGGCTATAACACCATTAAACTACATGGCTAATGTTCCATCTCAAACATAAATTATGATTTTTGTTGTTCTGAGAGAATGCCAACCAAGAATAATTAGGGGAAGGGCCTTGGATATCTTATTTTTCATCTTCAAGGTGTAAAAATTTATTGGAAAAATGAATCTATTAACTTGTACTAAAATATTCTTAACAACACCCTATTTTCTAATTAAACAACCATTTTTGTTTATTTCAAAAGTTCCAAATTTAAAGCATTAAAAATAGAAAAAGGGATGACATTAATTGAAGCTCCTAAGTTTAACGTAGCATCCTTAGTCCTAGTTTTTCCTATAACACATGGAATGGAAAATATGCTTAAATTTTTGTATTTTTTTAGTAATTTTCTTTGAATGATTGCGAACATATTCACCCTTATACTTACTTTCTTATTATCCTTTAATTTTTTTTATTGTTGCACAAATTTTTTAAAAAGTTAGTATACCTTAGAATCTATTTTATTAAATCTAACAAAAGTATGTTAACTTCTGCTTTTATAAGTGAATCAAAAATATAATTTTCATATTTAATTTTCTTTTATGGAAAAACTTTTCTTGGAAAAGAAAGAGGAATAAGAGAATCAGTAGGAGGTAAGGATTTAAGGATAGAATTTACCTTACTTCCATTATATATTATTTCTTTTTTTTTGTTATTGCAGGTTTTTCTCTTCTAGTTATTTCTTGCTTTTGGTTGTGAGGATGAAGGATTATTAGCTTGCTTGCCACTTCTTAGCATGATGACATTTACAACTTCTTTACCTTTCACATTGCTAAAAGATGGTTAACTTGATCTTTGTGCTCTTAGATCACTTATAATAGAAAATCATTGGCCAATCTAGGTTTACAAATTTGCAATTATGGCCTCTATTCTTTGCTAAAATTGTAGGTTATTTTGTTACCATTTGATTGGCCAAATCTTTAAAAGATGGTCGAGAAGAAGAGGATGAAATTACTTCTAGTTTAGGAGCAGGATTGGATTGCATTCTATTATAAGTAGGAGGAGGATGGTGAATTTAGCCAAAATTGGTGTTACATCTAAAATTTTAGTTATCTTTCCAACTAGAGTATCGAGCTTGCTATTGGTACTAGTTAGGCTACGACTATTAGTATTAATATTGTGGTTTACCAGAGAAAATGGCTGTTGCATATGTTAAAGGGTATAATTATCATCTTGTAATGTAGGGCAAGAATTAATTGGATAAGTTGGACATGAGTAAATTCCATAAAATTTGGCAAAAAAAAGATCTTGGACTTATTGCTATTCCATTACCATTTGTCTTACTAGAGAAGTTAATTCATCCAATTTGTTCTCCAATTTTTGCTAGTTTAAATTGGAGAAACTCATTTCATGCATGCCTCGAGTAGTAGCCATAATTTAGTTCCAAATTGCTGAGAGCTTGTTACTATATTTGCTATCACATCTTTTGCTACGATAGGAGTTTTATCTACTAATGTCCCACCATTTGCTACATTAATCATATTCCTATTAATAGGAAGAAGTCCTTCATAAAAATATTGGATAAGAAATTGATCATTGATTTTGTGGTGTGAACAACTTGTATATAACTTCTTAAATCTTTCCTAATATTCATATAATGTTTCATCATTTATCTGCCTTATGGCACAAATCTCTTTTCTTATTCAACAACTTAATGTAGACAAAATTTTCTTTAGCAATAACTGCTTCATGTCATTCCAACAAGTGATAGAACATGGTTGCAAATAATATAACCAATCTTTGGTGCATTAGCAAGTGAGAAAGGGAATGCCCTTAACTTAATTTGGTTTTCTACAATGTCATGAGGCTTTATGGTTGAGCATACCACTTGGAACTTCTTCAAGTGCTTATAAGGGTCCTTACCTACAAGATTATAAAATCTAGGATGCGAATGAATCAAATCGAATTTAAGTTCAAAATTAACATCAAGTTCAGAATATTGGATGCCTATGAGTTAGTAAGTAACATTAAGGGTAGCCAATTTGTTCAAAGTCTTATTGTTTTTTTGCTATATTATTAGAATTATTAAAATGTTTAGAATCAAGGGTGGGGATATTATAACTATTTGTATTTCTACTCCTACAAAGAAAATGAAAAGTCCTATTTATTTTAGAGTCAAACTCTAATAATTTAGTAGTAGTTCTCCTAATCATGCATCATACTACACTATACTACACTAGGCAGAACTATAGGAACACATAAATACCATAATACTAGTGCAGAATGAAAAATCACTCAAAACTAACATATTTAGACATTTTTTTAAAAATTATGGGACCATTATAGAATGAAAGCTGTAATCATGCAGAATAAAAAAATGCAATAAAAAATCTTAAAAAATTAAAGAAGTAGTCAAAATAATGGAATTTCGCTAAAAAATAAGGCACCTTATAAGTTGCAAGATAACTTGTGACTATGGATGAGAAAAATCAATTTTACCATTATAAATTTTTTTAGCTCAATTGAAGCTAGTAACTTTCATACTGGTTCATGGGGGGTAGGTGCAAAATTATGTGCAACTTGCTTTTTTGAGCCAAAAACCTTTTATGGAGTGTAAAACAAAGTAGTATATGATGAAAAAATGATGAATTGCAGTGGAGGAATATGCAATAATAAAAAAATGCAAGAAAATACAGAAAAGTGATAGTTACCATAAGATGCAAGTAAAAGACTAACCGATATAATTATTAAATACAATGCTTAAATAATTATGCAAATTATAGCTAGTAAAAGATAAGTAAAGATGAATTCAAATGGATCCCTAGCAATGATGCCAAAATTTTGACACACGCATTGTAACACCTTAAAATTGATTATAACTAGTTTGCTAAAAAGAATGCAATATAGGATGACAAACCAGGTTATATCTCTAGTGATTCCTTGATATGTCATTTCTTAATTATTTACTAACAATGAGTACATATTTGTTTAAGCTTTTTATGCACTAAAAATAGAAATCATGAATGCAATAGAAGTAAATAGAAAATGGAGATAGAATACACACAAAATGTAGATAGATTTAGATAGTAAGCAAAATGTAGAGCAAAATTAGCACAGAACCAAATTTATGGGGTTTGATATGAAATTAGAATAAATCCATTAAACAAAGAAAAATATAGTAGTGAAATAGAAAGAAAATTAATAAAGTAAAGTAGTTAATCCAATGATTTGAAAGCTCTTAGTATAGATTAATCATAAATTATAAAATATTTGACCATTCTAATTAATTTGTCAACCTTGAATTATTTGGAACCTTTGCAATAATTAATAAATCCAACACTAGATGACCATTTAGGATTTAATCAGTTAATATTAGCAAAATTAAGTGACCACTATAATTCATAGAGGAACTATATTGAAATTAATTTGAAAATAGAATTTAGTTGAATTAAAGAATTAAATCAAAACCTTTAATTTAATCTCTTAACCCTTAATACTTATATGAAAAATCATGATTAATTAACCATTATTTAACATAAAAATAGATAAATATTAGAAATCATAAGGTTGAACATCAATTGTACTAAATCAACATTTAACACATGTAATCTCAAAGTAATGAACACAAACAAAAAGGAAAAATAGAAAAACTCAATAGAAGAAGTCAACACTACAAATTAGGATCTTATAATCTAATAGAAATGAGCCTCATAATTCTTGATTTAATAAGAAGTTTAGCCTTCCATGGTTAAAGAACAAGAAAATTAGACCTAAATTATATAGTGTGTAAAGTCTAGTATGTGTTCTTGCCTCTTCATTTGACTTGATAACCCTAAAACCCTATTAGATCTAAATCATATCATGTTAGGATTACAAGAATAGGGCCTTGATAATTTTTAGATGCCTAAAACCTATTTTATAAAATAATAAACTCTAAAAGTTACAATAATGAAATTTCACAGGTTTGACTTCTATACAATATAAGACTATTTAAACTATATAGTTTTAGTAAACCATAAACATAAAAGTTGTATGGCTGGTCTTGGAAAGCTTTGGGCTCTAGTTTCACATTAATTGGATTTATATATCTTTAAATATGGCCTAAAAACCAAAGCCAACTTAGCTAGGAAAAAAATAGGGTTTTAACTTCTTAGCTAAATAAGACTTTCTAGATATCTAAATTGAGCTTTAACCTAAACGTAAAAATTTTAAAATTACTTCTAAGCTTTCCAAAGATATAAAGATCACCCCAATCTAACATTTAAGACTCAAGATTTAGCCAAAAAACTAAAACAGTATAAAAATCTAATATTAACTGAATAATTTTAAATCATTCTCAAACTAACTTTAAATTACAAAAGAAGGCCAATTCTATGAAATTAAGCATATGTAATACACTAAGAGACATGAAATAAGAAGAAATAATATAGATAAGATCTTGTGCATCATATAGCGATAACCCTAGCTTTCTCATTTTTAGCTTAACAATCTTAAACCTTTCTTGTATCATAAAATCCCTAATGGCCCCCTTAAATTCATTAACAATAGCAAACAATAGGCCTTTTAATAGAGGAACCTTCCCATTGCTATTAGCCAAATAGCTTACACCTCATCCTTTTATTAATGTACACCTACTCTCTATTTGAATGAGACCCATTATAATGTCTTATTATGTAATTACCCTCTTCAAAGTCAATTTACTTTTCATTTTCACTCTCACAACCTACCTTATCATTTTCATTGAAAAAGTCATCCTCATTCACTAGTACTTATACTATTTTCTTCCTAATGAGATTGGTTCCCATCTAAATCAGTAATCTCATTAGTGTTAATAGCATATTGATACATGCATTGCAACACACCAAAATTGATTATGATTGGTTTGCTAAAAGTAATATAATATAAGATAACAAACTAGGTTGTACCCTAGTGATTCCTTGAAATATCCTTTCTTAATTATTTACTAACAATAATTACATAATTGTTCAAATTTTTACACACTAAAAATACAAGGAATAAATATAAATAAAAGTAAGACAATAATGAAACAAAATGCAAGTAGAATTTTGATCAAATGTAGAATACAAAATGAACATAGAACCAAAATTAAAAGGGTTGTTTGATTTTAAATTAATGTAAATGCATTAAATAAAATAAAACATAGAAGTAAACAACAAGAAAGAAAATCAATATAATTAAGTAGTTAATATAAGGATTTGAGAGTTTTTAATTTAGATTAATCATAAAATCACGAAACATTTAGCCATTCTAATTGATTTTCCAATCTTGAATTATCCAAAACCCTTGCAATAATTTATGATTACTATACTAGATGACCATTTGAAATTTGATCAATTAAAATTAATTAAATTAAGCAACCACTATAATCTATAAAGAAGCTAGATTGAAATTGATTTAAAAATAGAATTTAGTTAAATTAAAAGATTAAATTAGAAACTTCTAATTTAACATCTCTCAACCTTATGTCCCTTTATGTAAAATTATGATTAAATAACCATAATTTAAGATAAAAATAGTAAATTATCATAAGTCACAAAGTTGAACACAAATTATATTAAACAAGCATTCAACTTATGTAATTTCAAAGCAATTAGCATAAAAAATTAAGAAAAGAGGAAAATTAATTAGAAGAAGTCAATATTACAAATTAGGAACTCCTATAAAATTTCAAAATCCTTGAATTAGCTAGAAGTATAACCCTTTATGGCTGGAGAATGAAAAGCTTAAAGAAAAGGAAAATTGTATTTGTTAAATTGTGTAATGTGTGAAAATCTCCTTGCCTTTAAAGTCTCAAGGTTGCAAAAATAAAGCTTTGCTAATTGTTTTACTGTTATCATAATTGGCATAAAGATATACAGTGCTAGCATACTTAAAAGATATCTTTATAAGCCTTTATTTTATTTTGATATCCTTACCAAAGTAATATTATTAAAAGAAGTATACATCTACACCTAGAGAATAAAACTATATATTTTATAAGTATTGAAATTATATATACATATATCAAAATTTATTTATCTGAAAATATGATTTATATAATATATAATAGATGCTATAGCTTCCTAATTAGATCCATTAAAGTTCCATTTCTTTAAATCTAATTCTATAGAATAAGAATCAGTACCATTATTAGATGAACCTTCAAGTGGGAAATCCCAATTTAAGGGACATATTATAATAGGATTAGAATTTAAATTTATCTACTTAACTTCTATCTTGTAGTATATTCTTAAATTTGCAGGGGAAGATGTTATTGTATACTAAAATATTATTTCATACGTGCCACAAGGTGATTGAAAGGTTCCTACGTAAGTATTAGTTTATTGTGCTTAGTATATGATTAGTACTTATAATTAATTTAACACAACAAAAAGAGTGAGTATAAAATATACTCAATACACAATTACTCATCACCTTATTCAAAGGGTTTTCACCATATAAGATTTGTCATTTCTTTATGTTCAATTCCTATTTAGTATCTTATGAAGAAATTTTCTTATGTATATAATTGATATAATTTATTACAGAATATGATAATAGTAGGTATATAAGTTTCACCTTATATCTTTAGTTTAATCTTGTCCTTCCCCATCTTTGGTTTAATCTTGTCCTTTGCCATCTTAGGCTTTAAGCCACCAACCTTTTCCTTCCACTACTAACCACTCTCTCCTTTTTCGTGAAGGATGTTATATCTCCCTCTCTCTTAATTCGTAATAAGCAATAGTGGGATGTCAAAATATGAATCATTTAATTCATTACAATGGATATAGCCAAATACTAACCATCCTATAAGTATTTTATGTAATTTATCAATGTATTATATATATTTAAACTCCTTAATTCAACATTTCTTAAAGAATCTTAATTAAACTTGTAGGTATGTTATTGTGTGGAGCCTTTTGATGCTATTAGATTAATTCAAAATTTTTCCATAAGTTATTCCAACCCTTATAACATATAATTACATAAAATTCAATAATTAAATTGTACAAGTTATCTCTTTGAGTATTGTTTACGTAGAACCCAAAGGATAAGTTTAAAAATAGGACAACATAGGGACATTTGCAATCCAAGCTCATTTTCAACCATCAAATGAAAATCAATTGCTTTCAAATTTTCCTATAATATTTTTGACAATTGAATGATAACTTAAGTGTTGTGAGGATAATTTCATGGATTTGCAAGTATATTAAAGGCATGAACTTAGAATAGCCAATTTTAGACTATATCAAAGCTGTTTAAAAAAAGTTACCATTTAGGTAACTAAATCAATATCTATTGCCACCAAATTTTTATATAAGCTTGATAACATCTTAGATATTATATTTGAGAGTTTTATAATTTTTCTCAATTATTTAATAGGTCAAAAATTGGAAACTAGAGACTACACAAACAAGGTTTTGATTTTATTTATTTTTAGTATTTCATTACTAACTAGCTTTTTCATACACCTAATTTTTTTTTAAAATTTCCAAATTCATCCAAATTTATTATAACACTAAATATGACCTTAAAATAGTAAGAATTAAAATCTAAAATTTTTTTAAACCTTAATTACACTAGGTAACCAAAACTGTAGTTCAATAATATTAGGTAATACTAATTTCATTCCATTAAAAATTTTTTCTTTCATCTTTCTTAACCAAACCTTATGAATCCTTTTTCTAAAACTCTTAACATCAATATACCAATCTCATGCCCTCATTTTATCATTTAGAAAGCATGCAATATGTCATAAATAGCATAATAGGAAGTGTAAACTAACAACAACAGCACCTTTCTCTTAAGAATATCCTAAAAATAAGGAAAGTTACCACTCACCTCAATCCTTTCATCTTTAGATTTTTAATATTTTGAGATATCAAAGAAGTGACTTCATGACAACAAATAAAATTTTAGACATTTAGAAGAGAAGATGGTCATAAACTCTTGAAAAAATTAAAGGAAAATCCTTATTTACCTTATAAAATTTGAAGATGTTAATTGAAATTTTTTTTAGCAACTTATAAAACTTGGACTTCTCCACTAAATTCCCTCTCCTTTTGCATGATTTTCTTGGATAAGAAGTAAAATTTTTATACTACTAAATGGCTCATATCTATTTATATAAAATTCTAACCCTAAATTCCAAAAAAAATTATAAATTTCTTATTATTATTTATTGAATTTTAAGAAAATTCTTAGGACAAATGGCTGGGATTCTTAGGCATCCATATGGCCTAGTGTAATTAGAAAATAATTACCTTATAACCAATAAAATTAATCCATATAAAAGGGTAAATAACATTCATTATAAAATGGCCTCAATTTTTTTTACTTTCTTGCATTTTTATCCCAAAATTTTTAGATATTTTTAAGCCTTATTTAGGCCTCTAAATTACAAACTCCCATACACATTTTAGGCTTGAAAATTTTAATTTAAGTAGGCTAAGGGCTTTTAAATTAATTTGCTAGATTTTTTGCTTAAATTTTTGTTGGTGTATATCCTAAGAACTAATTATATAGATGATTGCAATATTACACAATGTATTACATTTCATTTTGATAATATAATTATTATATTATATTTTATTTTATTTTGTGTAAATTATAACTTATATATAATAATTATCCTTGAAATAAGTTTCGCTATTCTTAAAATACCCCTAATCAAGTATTATTACGAAAAAGATAGTAATAATATATCGAGACTAGCATGTATAGTGATTGATGATTACGAATTATAGATATCTGATATCAAGTCAATACATGAGTACATTGTTAGTGAACAATAGTACTGGACTGACCCATTGTGATAATGCTGAATGGATAATTGTGTCATTAGTTATTCTCATATGACCATAAATGCATATAGTCTTTTGACTTGAAGTTACTACAGTTCCTTACATGAGGAGTTACTCGCTTTGATGTCATCCTATGTCACCTTTAATCGAGATGACGAGTAGGGTATTGATTGAGTGTGTGATGAATCATGCAGAGGGAAGTGAGTGATGTAGATAAGATTTTGTTACTCTTATATAAAAGAGAAATATCCTTGGGCCCCTTGGTTGGGTGAGACTTAAAAATATAGCCATGCTCAATTGGATCAATATGTGATATTGATAATTTGTTTTAAGTCTACTTAGTATCAAGAAATATAAATTGAACATTGACGAGGATGACATACTCCGATGCCTCCAGTTCGATTTGGATATTGTTACAAAAAGGATTATGATGCAAAGTGTTGATCACATATTAGGTTAATGTCGAATCACAAACATTCTTACTACTTGAGTGACAGTGATGTATTGCTAGATACTACTCACTGCGTATGGCCCAAAGATGAGTCTTATTAATGTAGTAAAAACCTACAGGGTCACACAAAAGAAGTAGAAATGAGACAATAACTAATTAAATTTTAGTTAGACTAAAATCAAATTAATTGGACTTATTTTTGTGCATATATATTATTATTAAGATAATAATATATTTTTCATGTAATATATATAATATTATATAATATTATTTGATATTAAAGTAATATTAGATAATTATGTTATTAGATATTAGATAATTATATTATGACATAATTTATTATCTAATATAAGATAATTATATGATAATTTAATATTAGATAATTATATTATGAGATAATATAATTATCTAATATTAGATAATTAATAGATAAGTCCTATCTCTCTTCACTTTCTCTAGGATAAGGATAAAGGTAATAGTTATTTAGTATGATTAAGATTTTTTTAAAGCATTATCCTAGTAGGACTAGGATTGTGACATGTCTTAGTTCTATAAAAGGGACTTGAAGGCAGTATTTTGATGCATGCAGATAAGCTTCAAGAAAATCCTAAATCACTTAGAAAACGCCCAATCCTAATCATAGTGAGAAAGACGAATCCTAGTAATTTCATGGAGGGGAGAAGTCATTGTTCACTTCGTGTGGATACCATAAAAATGCTGTACGTTGCAGCCGACGTTTGATTCATCTTGGTCTCTCAAAGATTCAGTTAGAAAGAACACGAGCACAAATAAGATAAAATCCTAATACTAATTTATGCCATTTTGCATGGATCTTAGTGTTGGTGTGTGTCCTATAAACTAATTATATAGATGATTGAAATAATACACAATGTATTATATTTTATTTTAGATAACTTAATTATTATTCTGTGCAATTTATAACTTAATAGAATAATTATCCTTGAAATAGCTTCGCTATTCCTAAAATGCCTTAGTCAAGTATTATTATGAAAAGGATAGTAATAATACATCGAGACTAGCATGTATAATGACTGATGATTATGAATTATGGATATGTGATATTAAGTTAATACATGAGTACATTATTAGTGAACAATGTATTGGACTGACCCACTATGAGAATATTGCATGGATAGACATGTCATAAGTTATTCTCATATGATAAAAAATATATATAAATCTTTAACCTGAAGTCACTACGGTTTCCTACATGAGGAATTACTCACTTTAATATTGTCCTATGTCACCTTTGATCAAGATGACGAATAGGGCATTGATTAGGTATATCATGAATCGTGCAGAGGGAAGTGAGTGATGTAGATAGGATTTTATTATTCTTGTATAAAAGAAATATCTTTAGGCCCCTTGATTGAGTGAAACTTAGAAATGCATGGCCATACTCAATTGGATTAATATGTAATATTAATCATTTATTTTAAGTCTACTCAGTATCAAGAAATATAAATTGAACATTGATGAGGATGACATATTCTATGCCTCCAGTTTAATTTGGATATTATTACAAAAGGGTTATGATGCAAAACGTTGATCATGTATTAGGTGGATGTCGAATCACAGATATTCTTACTATTTGAGTGGTAGTGATGTATTGCTAGATATCACTCACTGTCTATGGCTCAATAATGAGTCATTGTCAACGTAGTAAGTACTTACAGGGTCACACAAAAGGAGTAGGAATAAGATAATAATTAATTGAACTTTAATTATATTAATATCCAATTAATTAGACTTATTTTCGTACATATATATATTATTATTAAGAATAATAATGTGTTATTCACATAATATATATATATATATATATATATATATATATATATATATATATTATGTGATATTATTTGATATTAAAGTAATATCAAATAATTACATTATTAGATATTAGATAAATATATTATGAAATAATATTATTTTAATATTTGATAACTATATGCAATTATATAATATTAAGATATTTATATTATGAGATAATATTATCTAATATTAGATAATTAATAGATAAGTTCTATCTCTCCTCATTATCTCTAGGATAAGGATTAAATGAGTTATTAAGTGTGATTAGGATTTTGGAAGCATTATCCTAATAGGACTAGGATTGTGACTTGCCTAAGTTCTATAAAAAAGGGCTTGAGGGCAGCACATTATGCACATGCTCATAAGCCTCCTAAAACCCTAAATCACTCAGAAAACATCGAATCTTAATTCCTAGAAAGAGAAATGCATCCTAGCAGATTCATGGAGGGCGAGAAGTCGTTGTTCACTTCGTGTGGATACTGTAGAGATGCTGTATCTTTCTACCGATGTTTGATTCATCCACTCTTAAGTTTTGATCAGTAGAAACATGAGTGCCCAATAGGTAAAGCCTTAATCATTGATTTATGCTTTTTGCATGGATCCTAGGTAGAATTGGGATCAAAATTTTGAAATTCGGTTGCATGTAATAATCTGAATTCACAACACTTAGGTAGGAATTGGATCAAAAATTTTAAAATTTCACTGCGTATGTTAATCCAAATCCTAACAATTTTTACTTTTCGATTTATTTGAATTTTGGAATTCCAACAAATTCTTATACGAATTTTCCTAAACTACTATTAGATTTTTAATTGAATTTTTTTATCTATTTTAATACATAATAAAGTTCTTATAAAAATTATAATTAGGTTTTGCATCTTATAAATCTCTCAAATTTCACCTGATTTTTACATAAAAATTACCTCTATGAATATCTCGAATTTTAATACCTAATAAAGTTCTCATAAAAATTCACTTGATTTTTGAAATCTTAGCTAGCAATTGTGTATTGCAGCTTTTTGGAGACACTAATAGTTTCATTGATTGTCATAAGTTTGTTGAGGACATCATCCACCAAATCTAGATGGTAATATTAATTAGGATCCACATTCATTATCTTTATTATTTTTTTCGACATGATGCAAAATAAGGTCAAAATACCTTAATAAAGGCATTTTATTTGCACCAACAGGATAAACATAGTATCAAATAAATAACTAAACAATACAATATAAAGTAAAGAAAAAATTAAACATTAAAGATATCACCTATTAAATGTGAGCAACATTTTAAATTTGAATCAAAACCCCTAATTTGGTTTTGAGTTCATTTTTTCTTTTTGCATTTTGTCTACATTTCTATTTCAATTCTATTTACATCTTTCCCTTCTATTTTTAGTGCATAAAAAGCTTAAACAATTTGATAATCATATTTAGTAAATCTTTAATAAAGGATATATCAAGTGAATAACTAGGGTTTGACTTGGTTTGTCACACTTTACTGCATAAATCTTTATCAAACTAATAATATTTAATTTTAGTATGTTATGATGTGCATTCATATTGTAGGGTAGTTTTACATTAATGTTGGACCCCTTTACCTAACTACCACACGTAAATACCCGTTATCTAACTACTTATTGCTAAGTGCTTTCAATAATGTTGTAGTTTTACATTAATGCTAATCAATTAGTTTATTTGTCCTTATAAGGTGGATATAGATGTCTACTTGTGGTTGCAAGACTCCTTATAGGCAAATGGCGATATGGTGATGTGCATAGCTTTCCCAAACCACATGTTCCTCATCCTTGTGCTATTGGAGGACTAATGTAAAGTTGTGATAGATATTATTAAGGAGGACACAACTGAGGTGTCATTACTAGCTGATAAGGTGATCACAATGGCCTAAGCGATTAACGCCTACTTAGCTTAAACAAGGTCTTGATTACATTATGCATAGAGGTGAGGTTTCTTATCACTTAAAGTTCATTATTTATGGTTAAACACATATTGTTAATGTTGTTCGATTCTTATCCTTTTTTACAACATATTTTAGGTATCTTAGCCTAAAAAATTAGTTAAAAGTGGCTAGAGGCAAACAAAAATGATGATAGCAAGTCTAAAAAAATTAAAGAATTTGGTAGCTTATCCTTAACAATCTACTAAAAAGGATAATTCTTAGTTAGAGTTCCAATTTATCATAGATAGGATGTATAAAATAGACATTATACTACTATATATAAGATATAAGATCGTGGCACACGAATATGGCATTAATTTATCCAAGGAGTTCATTTTGCATCTTCTTAACATAGAGGAGCTAGATATATGTATTGTGAAAATTTAGATCAAGTGCATTCATCTTACCTTAAAGCTGTCCCAATTTTTATGTACATACTAGACATTATGAAGTTGAGCTCATACATTATGAAAATGATAGATACTTACACCATGCTGTTGAAGATATGAAATCAGGTTCTTACTTAAATTTCCTAGATCCATACTTCACTTAAACAAGTGGGGAACACACTTAAGGAACATTATAAGTGCACAAACAAGGCTATACCAGTAGACAAGAAGTGAGAATGCTTTATGGCATCATGCCATAAAGGGTATATAGGTGCAAAGATGATTACCTCATCTTTGGTTATATTTTCTCATCAATTGCTTTACTTCGATATTAATAAAGATGCAGGTGCCATTGCATGCTTAATGTAATCCATCCAAAGGATAAAATGGTGTACTGACTTAATTAGTTAGGAAAAGCCTTGTGCATAACTTGGAAGGTAGTAGTTGATGAGTTTTTAAAGCTACATTATATGTTTGACAATGCTAAAAAGTCAGGCACCGTCGAATAAGTGCATATATAGGCAATATTATAATACATGTTTAGATATCTAGTATAGTAATCAATCATCATTAACAAAATTAGTACTTTTTTGAGTTGGTTTATTGTAGTACCCCATACAAGAAGGCAATGTTAAGTGTGCTTACTTCGTATGAGATATATGGGTGATGTAATTAAACACATGAAGAGGACTAAAAACCCTAAAAAGGTAACTTGTTGAATTTTATTTAGGAAGACACTTATGAAAAACATGTAATTCTATCTTCTTATTAAGTTTTATGTGTAAACATGCAATTTTTTAAAGAAGACACAATCTCTTATAGCAAAAAAGAAATAAGAGGCTTGCAAAAGAAATGATTTGTATATGTCTTGAAAAGGAGACTAACATTAGCTTGAGGGGTTGCTAAATGTATTGTGGTGTATGTGTCCTAAGAGTTAATCATAAGATAATTATACTAATACACAACATATTATGTTTATTTTAGGAAATGCAATTATTATTTTTTTCATTTTAATATTTATGCAATTTATAATTTAATATAATAATTGCCCATGGAATAGTTTTACTATTCTTAAAATATCCATAGTCGAGTACTATTGTGAAAGGAATAGTAATAGTATATCAAAACTAGCATGTGTAGTGATTGATGATTGTAAGTCATGGATATATGATATTAAGTTAATATATAGCTACATTATTAGTAAATAAATGTACTAGACTGACTTGTTGTGAGAATATTACATGAATTGTTACATGTCATTAACTATTCTTATGTAATGACAATGCTCGTAGTTCTTTAACTTGAAGTCACTATGGTTTCCTACATAAGGAGTCACACACTTTGATGTCGTTCTATATCACTTTTAGCCGAGACGTCACGTAGGGTGTTAATAGGGTGTGTCATGAATCATATAGAGGGATATGAGTGATATAGATGAGATTTTATTTTTTCTGTATAGAAGGAATGATATTCTTGGGCCCCTTGATTAAGTGAGACTAAGAAATACATGGTCGTACTTAAATAGATTAATATGTGATATTGATAATTTATGTAAGTTAGTCTACTAGGTATTAAGAAATATGGATTAAACATTGATGATGATAACACATTTCATACTTTTAGTTTGATTTAGATATCATTACAAAAGGGACTATGTTGTAAAGTATTGTTCATAGATTAGGTGAATGTTGAATCACAAAAATTGTTACTACATGGGTGGTAGTGATGTATTATTAGATGTTGCTTATTGTCTATTATTCAAAAAAATGGTTAATGCTAATATAGTAAAAACTTACAAGGTCACACAAAATGAGTAAGAATGAGACAGTAATTAATTAGGCTTCAATTGGACTAAAATTTTATTAATTGGACTTGTTATTTAGTGCATATATGTATATATATTATCAAGGTAATAATATATTATTCACATAATATATAGTATGTTATGTGATACTAATATAATATTAGATAATTATGCCATTTGATATTATATAATTATATTATGAGATAATGTTATATCTAATAATATTTAAATAAATAATTGATAAGCCCTATCTCTCCTCATTCTCATCATGATAAGGATAAGATATTAAGTGGTTAAGTGAAATTAAATAAAGGAGGCAATTTCCTATGAAGATGAATTGCGACCAAAATAACAAAAAACGCACTAAAATCTTATTCCTTTGTAAGAGAAACTTCTTTAGTAGATTCATAGAGGTTGAAAAGTCATCATTCACTTTGCGTGAATACCGCAAAGGCACTATTGCTTAACTGTGTTTGTGATTTGTGATTTGTAATCCAAGAGCTAATCCTTGTATACATAATTCTTAATCTATGTCCCTATGTATTGTTCCTAGAAGGTTTCACAAACTTTCTAAAATTTTGTTACACTTGATTATATGTGACATCTAACATGTATAACTTAGTAGGGTTACTTGTAAATAGAAATGCATATACATTTGTCTTTGTAAGATGTTTACTCCTAAGATAATAATATCCAATAATATATATTAAATTGGACTATTAATTTTAGGAATTATAGCATAAGGTCCATGTACATAAAAATTTAGTTAGAGCACTAAAATAATTAACTACAAAGTTTGACTTACAACATTATTCAACAATCATGGCATACATTTGCAAAGAAAAATAAACCAAAAGAACAATTTTGGGGAAATCATTTATTTCTTGACTCTTCAGCATTCTAGCAAATCTCTAAATGGGTAAGAGTACACTAATCATTTTGGAAACATTTCACAATCTACTTACTAAGTGGATGATCATGGGGATAAGGTGTTTGGGAATTATCTTTAAAACGATTGTAGTATGGATGGCCACAACACTAGCAGAATGCAAGAACATAGAATATGTATAAATTTGTATTTTGGTATTAATTTAGCAAAATAAAGCCTTTTGGCTATTGAGATACCCCTATTTATAATCTTTGCTAATTAGTTATAGGGACTAAGGAGTTGAGGATATTATCGTAGTTGGTTACAAGATACCATTTTCTAAAAACATAGGCTAATACTTTTTTTGAAGTAGCTCCATTAATAAGTAACTTCGTATCACTTTAAGTAATGCTTCTATTGCACTTGTTTCACTTATGATGGCTAGGTTAAAATTTGATATCATCCTTAGAAAGGCCCTTCTAGTTTTATTCCCTTTTACCTAGGGGAATAAAACTAGTTAATGGATAATGTCAAGATCTTAAAAAGGTAACAAGCTTTAACACCTATATGAATAGTGAAAATGTAGTGATTTTGATTGTTAAAGGCCAATCAGGCTAAGATTTTGAATTGAGAATCCCCTCCTTACCAAACTAAAACAAGTTACATCAGTTGAATTCTATCAATTTGCTTCAAAGTTTTGCAAAATTCTCATTTTCTATACTCTACAATATGCTACCATTCTATCTAGTTGTACTTATGGCTATTTCTCTTAAGCATGCAAATCATTTCATTAAAAGGATGCATGGCCAGCTAGGGTGAACCCATAATCTTAGTAAGGCTTAAGGTGTCATCATGATGAAGAGCTATATCAATGTCTCTTCAAAGTGACCAATGCGTGAATTGATATTAATCACTTATTAAAACCTATTAAAGCCCATTATCTCTATTTAAACAATATTTTTCTTTCCATTACACTATTTACCCTTCCTTCAATTTCTTAATCTTTTTCTACAACCTTACGATTTCTTCTTTCTTGTTATTGCTTTTTTCCCCCCAAATCTACTATAACTTTCCAAGGTTCTTCTTTTCATGCTTTTGGACAACTAAAGCTAGATGGCTTAAGCCTATTTGAGGCTTCTATTCTAACTTATAGGGTATTAATGCTTTCTTCTTCTTTTGAGTTATTTGATAATGAAGTGGAAGCCCCACTTCATTATTTAGAACCTATTACTATTGACAATTTAGACACAAACACTTTTGACTTCTTTTCATAGAAACCTATCTTCATAATTAATGATATTCCTAGATATCCCTGATTAGTAAAAGGTTATGTGATTTTAGGAATTTTCCCTATCCTACCAATGAATATTTACTTTAAGCTAATTGGGTACTAATGGAAAAAATTAGGTATTTTTAATTTAATTCAACTCGAAATTAGCCATTGGTAAGTTTAGTTATTGTTTTTTAGTCTTTCTTAACCAATAATCTTCATTTTCCTTACGGCATGATAGGGGCTACACTTTTTGATCTCGCATTTTTACTAATTTACCTTTTATTGAAGAAAAGAGCACCTCATTATTAAAGCTAAACAATAATTTCAAAAATAATTTTAAATTAGATGTAAAGACTTCTATATACTCAATTTTTATTTGAAAAATTTTAACAGCCAATCAGGATCAATTGTGCCCAATCTTGATCATATAGCATTTTTACTTTATTAGCTTTGCAAGCATGCATTTTGTATCTCTACTTTAAAAATCTCACTTATCTGCCTTCAACTATTCTTTTACATAAAGGTTGGTAAGTAGCTTTAAGTCAACTGATTTTAGCTAATCTTTATGAGAACGTAAATTAGATTGTACTAATGATGCATGCTCGATAATCCTTTTCTAACTTAAGGGGTCTTTTCTAGATTTTTCAATTATAGTTAATAACATATTTTTGAAAATACTTTGATTTGCCCAGGGATTATGTGGCACCACCAAAAGGTTCTATTTTAGGTTTCAAATATATTTAAGCTACACCTTGTCTTTCCATTAAAAGCTTAGTCTTATAGAATTTTTCCATACATGTTTTTCATTTTTGATATTTTTTCTATCCACCACCTTGTTGCTCATTCTCTCTTTTCATTTTTTCAACCTAGTGGCCTAACTTGACTTTGAGATCTACCAAACCTATCATAATTAGAAAATTATTGGTTTGACAAAAATTTTGTAGTATAAGAACACAAACTAAGTCAAATCCTTAGTGATCTATTTAAGATATCCTTTCACATTCAATTATTAACTATGATTTTAGAATTAAATAAAAAATAAAAAAGGTAAAAGGAAATATAATTAAATAATTAAACAAACAGTATGCAAATAAGATGCAAGAATGTAAAAAGAACTAAATTAGGGGGTTTTGTTTTGAAATTAAATAGAACACAATATTGGAAACAAAATGTACACAATTAATTCAAGGAATGAGAACTCTTTGGTGGATTAATCATTTTAATTGATTTTTCAACCTAGATTCATCTGAAACCCCTATAATGATTCCCAAATTCCATACTAAATAACTATTTAGGATTTAATCAAATTAGATTAGTAAAATTAAGTAACCACTATAATATATAAAGTTAGATTTAAATTAATTTGAATATCGAATTTAGCTGAATTGAAGAGTTAAACTAAAAACCTCTGATTTAGTCATACAACTCTCTATTCTTATAAGAAGAATGATGATTAACTAACCAATATCCAAGATAAAACCAAATAGATAACATAAATCACATAAAATAACATATATTATACTAAATCAAAATCCAATTCATGCAATTTTAGAAAATTAGATAAGACTATTAGAGAAAGAGGGAAATTAGTTAGCAAAAGTTAATATTATAACTTAAGATATCATAATCCAAACCAAGATAAGTCTTAAATCCCTTGAATTAATTAGAAAATTAGCCTTCCATGGCTAAACTAAAAAAAAACTTAGAGAAGAAAAGAAAGTTGTCTAAAGTTATATAAAATTTTCTTCTTACCTTTGGAGATATAAACCTTATAGTTTAATTTCCTATGCTACAAACCTAATGGGATAAGTTAATATGCCTTCTAAGGTTACAAAGATAAGGCCTTGTTAATTTTAGATGTCATGACCTGTTTTGATCGTGACTGGTGTGGACTCTGTTACTGGTTTCCACAAGCCTTAACAAGGAATATAAAATAACATTACTAGGTGAGTATATATCTCACCACTGATTTTATCTTAATTAAAAATAATTTAGATATTATTAATTGTATTCCTTATGTTGATAATACAGATTTGATATTCACATTCCTCTCTATGTATTTATATATGAACTCAGTTTCTTAATATAAAAGTAGTTAATTGTTAAGTGAAAGCTAGTTAATTAGAGTGCACAGCAAAAGCATAATAGTAATATGGATTGTGATTGAACTTAATAGCATTGTATAAGAATACCCATATTGCTAGGTGTTTGATACTGTCTAATGGGGAAACTATAACTTTATACTACAATGTTATACATGATTGCAATGTAGGTGTTGAACTCTCTTGTGTGTACTATTTGAAGATCAAGCTAATAGTGGCATTAGAAATTGTGAATGATGATGGATTGCGTGAAAGCCGAAAGGAGAATTCCTGGTGAATCAATAAGAAGGATATATAATTGATATAAGAATCGGACGAGAAATTCTCGGCTAATAAATGAGAAGCATATAAGATGGATTCGAGAGTCGGATGAGAAATTTCCAGTTGACAATTAAGAGAAGTATGAAATTGACATTGGTAATATAGAATAGTTATATATATATGTTTATTGTATTTGAATATTTGGCATCGTGTGACTATTTGTGATTGACGTGTACTGATAATGTGATTGTGATAATCTATTTGTATTTGAGCCCTAATGATTATTTGTGTGTGATGCCTACCTGAAATAGGTAGTATATGATTTTGAATTCTGATAGAAAGTTGAGACTCCTATGATTGTGCTATGAGAAATAAAGTTTAAGTCATATACAGGTAAATCTCCACTTCAAGATATGGTTTCATATATTTTATGAATCTAGAAAATGGGTTCCTATTACTTTCACTATATATATATATATATATATATATATATATATATATATATTAATCACCTGTAGGATAGTGGTAATTATATGCTCACTGAGTTCTTGTAACTCACTCTATTGTATTTTAAATATTTTCAGGTTAAGGTAAGCATATATGAGCTTATTGCATCTATGGAGATTCAAGACCGTCTTGCTAAAAGATTTGACAGTTAGAATCGAAATTAATAATTATTATAAAGATTAGTTGGATGATGATGTGTGTTGTATTGATTATATGTGAATAAGTTAGAATCTAAATTGTATTGTGCATTTGTTGATTTTGTTGTATCTGGATAATATAGATTTAGGAAGTGTTCAAAGACAGGGAGGACTTTATTTGTTTTCTGCAAAATCTAAAATAAATTTTAAAGTTCCCCTTATAAGTTAGAAACTCCCATCAGATAGAAAGGGTAAAAATTATTAAGGCTTGTGGAAACTGGTAACGGGATCCACACCGGTCACAATCAGAATGGATCATGACATTAGAAGCCTAGAACTTAATTTACAAAATAATATATTATAAGAGTTACTATAGTAAAATCTCATATATGTAAATTCTAGCCATTGTAAGGCCTTTAAAACTATGTAGTTTCACTAAATGCTAAATATAAAAGTTGTTAAGCCAGGTCTTAGGAAATTTTAAGTATTAGTTTCACCTTGATTGGACCTTTAAAGTTCTAAATATGACTCAAAAATCGATATTGGTTTAGCTTAAACAAAAATAAAGCATCAACTTCACATCTAATTTTAACCTTTTAGATGTTAAAACTAAGCTTCATCCAAAACATGAAAGTTGTAAAATTTTTTCTAAGTTTTCCAACAATATAAGGATCAACCAATTTCAATATCCAAAACTTAAGCTATAGTAAAAAACTTAAAATAGTATAAAAATCTAGTATGAACCAAACAATTTTAAAACATTGAAAAACCAACACCCAATCACATAATAAGGCTATTTCCATAAAATTAAGTATATATAACATACTAGGAGGCATAAAATAGTAGAAATAATATAGTCAATATCTTGCCCGTTAGGTTTATAGATGAACCTAAGCCTTTTAATGCTCATAATGTTTAAATTTAGGCAAACTTATTATGTTCACAATACTTATGTATTGGCTTACCACTAAAGAAAACCTCATCAAATGGTATATGTCGAACACAATGGCTAGGTAGTTTTGTCTTATACAAGGTTAACTAGTGATTGCCTTAAACCATAAATATCAAAATAGAACCTTGAGTTTATTAGATTTCTAACACTAGAAGTGTTGAATCAAAGTGTCTTCAATACTTTTAAACTACATCTTTTTTCACTCTATTATGCTTACGTCAAGTATTTTTAAGGCTAGTGGACTATTCATACCCATTGATATTCTACCATGGTGGTAGATATCAAGCTAACTTGCATTCTTATTATGCAAACTACCAAGGTTTCACAGAAGATAATAAATATGCATTATCAAGAAATCATTGCTTTTGAAAATTATTATAAAGTTACTTATAATTATTGTCATAAGTAGGCTTTTGTATTAGACACTAAGGAGTTCTTTAAGAAAAAGATAAGCAACTATAATGCTTATCATAGAAGGAAATGGTGGAAGGACATTAATAAAAGTCAAATAGCAGCTCCTTTACTATCCTTTATTTTAAACTAAAATTGATCCCAATGCTAAAAGCTCCCTTCAATATTGCTAAATACATTCCCATAATCTATAAAAGGGATGAGTCAAGCCCTAAAGTTATCATCAACTATCCAAATCCTTATGCAAACACAAACATCCATCATTAGGTTGAACTATTACCCTTTACTCAAGCCATATATGAATAACTAGAAGGCTTAATAGGTAATTACTTTTATCTTGTTTAGCATTATTTTTCTCACTTTGGTTATCTCTTTGATCACTTGCAAGCACAGTTATTCTAGCTAAAATCTTAGGTGTTTTGTCATATTCAGCTACTTAAGCTACCAGGGAAGCCAAGTTAAAGCATTTAAATAATGAAAATGAAAAACTATTTGTTAAGGACAATGCCAAGGCCACCATTTTAGTTTAAGAAGCAAAAGGGAAATTTAATGCTATTCTTGTGCTAAAGAAGCTATGGTGCCAACTGAGTTACCTCATAAAAGGAAGAAAACTATGGCGTATAGCCAATCTAAAAGTCCTTCTATCTATTTTTTGACCAGTTAATCTTAGCAAACATAATTTAAATATTTTCACACCATAGCTTTGGTAGGTTAATCTTGTTCCTTAAGTCTTTATCTTAACCATTTTACTTATTTTAGGTATTATTTCAAGGTAGGGTAAGAACCTCTTTACCATCTCTCCAATAATTATCCTAGTTAGCTAAATTTTTCTTATGTTTAACTTTTGCTTGATAACTTCTATGTTGCTAAAAAAATTTATTTTTCTTTAGGATATTCAAAGTGCTCCCATATAGGTATTTCTCCTCCTTTAACAACTAACCTTTCAAATCTAATTCCTATCTCTAACCAAATTGAGTTCACAAATCCCTTAACAATAGGTAGCTTACATGATTTTTCTTGCTAAAAATTAGCTTTGATGGAAGAACTTTTAGTTAAGCTGGTATTAATGTCTTTTTGATCGATATAAATTAAGATGACAATTAAATTATTGTGACCTTTGACACTACATCAATTGCAAATAATCCTATTTAAAATATAGCCTAAGTTCCAAATTTAATTATTAATGACATTGATGAGGAAAACCTATTCTTAACCTAGCAACATTATGCTGGTGATGATGCACCTTCATTCACTTTTCCAAGCAAGTCATCTTTAGTGGAAAGAAAGCAAAACAAAGAAAAATAAAAAGAAGCTACTCTTAAAAAGGACTTATTAGGGCTTAATATAATATTAGAATAAGACTTAGACTCATTTTGTTAAGATGTGGATGTTTAGTAAAAAATGGATAAGCTACTAAAATTTTTACAAAATTCTTTAACAATTTAGGATGCCTTTACGGCTTTTGTTGATAATCTTACTAAAGCTTAGCTGCAAATGATTGAGGACATAAGTAAATAGTTGACACCAAAAATGCTTGTTTATCCTTAGAGTGGACCAAAAATGACCTAGCTAAATACTTCAAGAGTGGTTGGAAGAGAAAGATAAATATGCTGCTAGATGTCAAGTGTGCACTGATGAAATGAGAAAAAATGCCATTAAGATAGTAGACCTGTAGGCCAAATTAGTTAAAGCTAAAAAGCTCATGTTAAAATTAGAAGTTGACTATAAATCTTTAGTAAATGCTATTAGCACTTTTGGAAGAAGGTAAAGCAAAACTTAAAGAACTTAAAATAACAAAAGCTAGATTAATGGATTTGTGATGTAAGCCTCAAGCTATGCAGGAGCATTAGGACTTGACTATAGTTTAATGGCAAAGTTTAAAGTCCTCTTTTAATTTAGCCAAAAAAAATAATTTAGCTTTTATAATCTCTATTGTAAACTAAACTATTGTTCATTTTGAATATATGTATTTTTCCTTAATTATTATTCATTTTGTCACTTTAATCTTTCATACATGCTTAGCTTGTACAACTTTAAATATTTAATATTTATAGTTTCAATTTAGTCATCTTAAATATTTTGAACTCAATAATTATTACCATAAAAACAAGTCTTGATCAAAAGTAACCCTTCCTCATAAGGCGGTCATTTTTCAACATTCAATTTAACCAACAGTAGTATAACTTTCCACATAAGTTAGCTTGTAATAAATTTCTTGAACTTGATCCATTTATTATAATGCTTAGCTAAATTTTCCTTGTTCCTTATTAGAGAATCCAAGGCTTTTCATCAAACTTCATCTAAATTTTCTAATTCTCCTTTCTCCTATCATTAAGTCACAATAATCACCTAAAGATAATCTATTCTATTACTAAACTTTTAATGATTCTAAGGTGACTTCGAAAGGAATCAAGACTTTATAGTTAAAAACTAATTTATAATAAGTCATACCAATTACTACTTTGGGTGTATTTCTAATTGCCTATAATGCTAAGTCCAACATTATATCTTAGTTCCTTGGATAGGGTTTAATTTGTTTCTTAATTAGATCAATTATGCATTTGTTAGTCATTTTAGCTTAGCCATTAGCTTGTGCATAATAAAAAGTAGAGGCCAGCATGTTCATCCCTCTAGGATTTAGCATATCCTCTTACTTTTTATCATATAAACACAGTTCCATGATTAGTTATAATGGTTTCTAATAAGTTAAATATGAACATTATCTTATTCTTGATAAATTTTATCACATCAACTTGTTTAATTTTCTTAAATAATGTTGCCTTCACCCATTTTCTAAAGTAATCTATGACCACCAAAATATAATGATGGTCTTTTATTAAAGAAGGATGTATTTTATAGAAAATATCTATAGCCCAACCATGAAATGGCTATAACTTGATGGCTTTAGATCATTTATCATTATTCTTTATATGGATCCATGCATTTGATATTCTTTACAGCTCTTAGCATAACTTATACAATCACTAATCATTTGTGGCAATAAAGACCTCTACGAACCATGATTCACATCATTTTCATTTTAGCTTGATGAGCTTTTCATATGCTTTCATGCACTTCAATCAAAACTATTATAGCTTCTCTACCCCTTAAACACTTTAGCTCTTGAATCTTTGTTTATGCAACTCGTTATTTAGAAGCATGAATTTTAAAACTTTCACTTTTAGGGCTCAATTAGTGCTTGCTAATAAGTTTGTTAGATAATTAATCAATAGTGTTCTTTAATTAGCATATTAGTTGCTATTTGCAATATATAATATTTCTCATGTTTCTATTGATTTAAGGTAATGATAGTAAGTGGTCATTTGAGTAAACATCACTTAGCTAGCTTTATAGCCCAAGGAAGTTTGGGCTAAAATATTAGCTTTCTCATTCTCTATTCTTGGGACATATCTTATAACTACATTGTTAAACTCAGTTAATAATCTTATAGCAATGGCTAAGTATTTAGCCATATTAGGATTCATATATTTGAACTCTCTAGTTAGCTATTTTATAATCAATTGCAAATCCTTATATATCTCAATGTTATGAGCTTTTTATTTTATTAACAATTCCAAACTAATAATAAGTGCTTCATATTTAGCTTCATTATTCAAGCATTTCCAATTTAATGATAAAGAGAATTCAATTGGCTTTCCATGCAATGTTATAATTAACAATCTTTCTCTTATGCTCTTTTTATGGCACAATCCATTAAAATATAGTTTTCAATAACTAGTTTTGGCAAAATTAATTAGCTTAAACTTATGATCTATGACCAGGTTTGCCAACACTTTTCCTTTAACAACCCTTAAATGGTAATATAATAGTGCAAATTTAGTTAAACTTAAAGCCTATTTGCTCACTTAGCCATGTATAATTGGCTAAGATAGCATATATTTTAAAATGTCTATTTTTGCTAGTGCCTGTATGATGGTTGGCAATAAATAATACCTAAGCTTCATATAGGAATATTACAAAGAAAGACATAACTTCACCATCACTGAAAATTTTTATTCAATTAATAGTTTTTTCTTTGTTTTTAACCTTTTTTGTGAGCCAGAAGGCATCAAATTACATTATTAAAGGTTGAGATATATAACTTAAAATGTTAGCTTGATAGAGAAGCAATCATTATTGGAGGATTTATCAAGTATGTTTTTTTATCTTCAAATGCTACTTAGTGTTCCCCTTTTCACTTGAATTACTTGGTTCCTTTCAGCTTTAGTAAGGGCAAAAATACCTTAGTCTGCCTAAACAAGTTTGATATGAATTTTCTTAAGAAACTCACTTTTTTTAGGAAGTATTGCAACTTTTTCTTGTTAGTGGAGCCGTAGTTTTAAGTGTGACCTTAACTTTATTTTTGTCCATTTTAATATTTGTCTAGTGTGTTGTGAATTCGAATTATTACATGTAGCGAAATTTTAAAATTTTGATTCGAATTCTACCTAGGATCTATGCAAAAACCATAAATCAATGATTACGATTTTACTTATTGGGCACTTGTGTTTCTACTGATCAAAACGTGAGAGTAGATGAATCAAATGCCAGCCGGAAGGTACAGCGTCTCTACGGTATCCACATGGAGTGAACAACGACCTCTTGCCCTCCACAAATCTGTTAGGATGCATTTCTCTCTCTAGGAATTAGGATTCGATGTTTTCTAAGTGATTTAGGATTTTAGAAAGCTTATGAGCGTGTGCATAATGTGCTGGCCTCAAGCCCCTTTTTATAGAACTTAGGCAAGCCACAATCCTAGTCTTATTAGGATAATACTTTCAAAATCCTAATCACACTTAATAACTCATTTTGTCCTTATCCTAGAGATAATGAGGAGAAATAGAACTTATTTATTAATTATCTAATATTAGATAATATTATCTCATAATATAAATATCTTAATATTAGATAATTACATATAGTTATTAAATATCAAAATAATATTATCTCATAATATATTTATCTAATATCTGATAACGTAATTATTTGATATTACTTTAATATTAAATAATATTACATAATATATATATATTACATGACTAACACATTATTATTCTTAATAATATGTACGAAAATAAGTTCAATTAATTGGATATTAATATAATTAAAGTCCAATTAATTATTGTCTTATTCCTACTCCTTTTGTGTGACCCTGTAGGTTCTTACTACGTTGACAATGACTCATTATTGAGCCATAGACAGTGAGTGGTATCTAGCAATACATCACTGCTACTCAAGTAGTAAGAATGTCTGTGATTCGACATCCACCTAATACATGATCAATGTTTTTGCATCATAACCCTTTTGTAATAATATCCAAATTGAACTGGAGGCATGGAATGTGTCATCCTCGTCAATGTTCAATTTATATTTCTTGATACTGAGTAGACTTAAAATAAATGATTAATATCACTTATTAATCCAATTGAGCATGGCTATGCATTTCTAAGTCTCACTCAATCAAGGGGCTCAAGGATATTTCTTTTTTATACAAGAGTAACAAAATCTCATCTACATCACTCAGTTCCTTCTGTACGATTCATGACACACCTAATCAATGCCCTATTTGTCATCCTAATCAAAAGTGACATAGGACAATATTAAAGTAAGTAATTCCTCGTGTAGGAAACCGTAGTAACTTCAAGTCAAAGGTTTATGTGTATTTGTGATTATATGAGAATAACTTATGATACGTCTATCCATGCAATATTCTCATAGTGGGTCAGTCCAGTACATTATTTCCTAATAATGTACTCATGTATTGACTTGATATCACATATCCATGATTCGTAATCATCAGTCATTATACATGCTAGTCTCGATGTATTATTATTATCATTTTTGTAATAATACTTAACTAGGGGCATTTTAGGAATAGCGAAACTATTTCAAAGATAATTATTATATTAAGTTATAAATCGTGCAGAATAATAATAAAATTATAAAAATAAAATATAATAATTAAATTACCTAAAATAAAATATAATACATTGTGAATTACTTCAATCATCTATATGATTGGTTCCTAGGACACACACTAACATAGTGGACCAAGAAATCCAAAAAGTTTCTTGCAAAGATGCCAAGCTCATTTAAGTGGATTCATTTTTAGGTTATTAGGCTATATCCAATCAAACCTTCTTTTAAGTTTTCTAGATATTATTCATAGGATAGTCCTTTAACAACTATGTTTTCAATGTACACTTTTATGGACTTACTGATGATATCATAAAAAATTATATTCATCACTCACTAGTAAGTGTCTTTAGCATTTTTTAGGCTAAATGGCATTACTAAACACTTATAAGCTTTTATTACCCCTAAACAACAAAAAGTTATTTTCAACATGTCACCTTTAGTTATAAATACCTAGTTATAACTAGTATTGTTGTTTATTAAACTAATCATTACATGGGCAAATGCCAACATGGCCAGATGTTGCATTTATGAGGATGTTTACAATTGACATCGGGTACTTATCTTTTGATGTGACATGATTTAAATCTCTAAAATCAATACATACTCTTAACTTACCATTCTTTTTCATAATTGAGACTATGTTAGCTTACCATTTTGCATACCTTGTAATTCATATAAACTTGATCTTTAGCATTCTTTCTATTTCTTCCTTAATCTTTAGTATAACTTCAAGTATGAATGCCATGGGGGTTGTTTGTGTAGCTTGAAACTTTTTTTTATTAGCGGTTAGTGTTTTATAAAATTTTGACTTTGCCTTGACATTTTATCATAATTCCATGTAAAACAATCTTTGTATTGTTTAAGAATGGATATTATTTATTATTTGATATCCTCTAGTAATGCGATTCTAATAAATGTCAACCCAAGGTCTTCTTCTATTCCTAAATTAATTTCTTGCAAGATGTCTTGTGTCTCCACTTTCTTGGTATCTTTTTTAATCAATGATTCCAAAAACCTAAAAGGACTATTATCATAGATATAGTTTAGGACTTGAGGTCATGGTTGCTTAACAATATAAGCTAATAACTGAGCAAGATGTTCTTGAAATTCATTCATTGGTTATGTAAGCTGATACTTTTCTTTTAGCCTTCCAGATAACTTTAAAGCTAAACACATCTAGAATACACATCTCCATTATTAGTATATCTATCCATTAGTTTATATTGTAATGGTTATATGCTAAGATTATAAATTTTAAACTTAACATGATATTGTTAAACATAACACAGGCAATTATTGACTTCTATACCTTCAATTGTGCCATTTTCTTTCCAAATAAGCATCTTTTAATACAATATGGAAGTCGCTGCTCTTATAGTATGGATCCAGTCTTAACTAAGCGAAAGATTATAGTTAATGGTTATATGCTAAGATTATAAATTTTAAACTCAACATGATATTGTTAAACATAACATAGGTGATCATTGACCTCTATACTTTTAATTGTGCCATTTTCTTTCTAAATGAACATCTTTTAATATAATGTGGAAGGAACTGCTTCTATTGTATGGATCCAATCTCAACTAAGTAAAAGACTATAATTAACCTTTAATGACACTACTATAAATATGGTATGCCTAATTATTGTCCCTACTTTTAGATCAACCATCACCATCTTTTCTGAATTAGAGATTTTCCTATTAAAATTCATCATTGTAATATCAGATAGCATTATATCCTTTACTTGCTTTCCTAACTATACGAATGTAAACCAAAGCATTAGGTTAATTGTAGCTTTTCCATTTACCAATACTTAGTTTACAAGTTGACTATCCACATAATCTTTAAAATTTAAAGATTGCAAATGCTTCCTCATTTTCTTGATTGGTCTTTCAAATTCAATATTTCTACCTTTATTGAATTCAACCACAAGCATTAGACCTTCAGCATCAAAATCGTCCTCATAATTTACCAAGATAATTATTGTAAAAAAGAGGAAGTAATATGGTCATCATATTAGCATCCAAGTTTATTTTCTATCCATGAGTTTTTAATTATTGTTCAAGGGATTGTTTTCCATCCTCCTTCGATTTGCTGCCACTAGTTTCCCTAGGTGGAAGGCATTTTGCAATTTTCCTTTTCTTACCTTTTCTAAGCAGTTTATGATTACATCCTTATTTTTTGGGTTTTAGTTAGAAGGGATCTCTTATACTGATGGTCATGTCTTTAACTCCTTCTTTCCTTAAGGTTATTTCTTTAAACTCATTCCCTTTTATCTCAAGGTTCATTTCTGAATCATTTTCCTTTAAAATAATATCCTTTTAGCTTTTAAATACTAATACAAATTCCAACTTTTCTCTTTAGTTGATATTTTCTTATATTGGTTTATATGATTATTTCTCTTTTTGGGTTTTCTCCTTTCAATTTGCTGAAGTTAATCCTTATCATAGCCCCAGATGGCTTGTAATCTAATTGATGTAAAACTAGCTTTTGCTTACCTTTTTCTAGTTTGTCCATTTTCTTGGAAGTTATCCTTTTATCATCGGCTATCTTTTACACTTTTGGATTAATGCAATCTTTTGATCATTTTTCATACATGATGACTTATAACTTATCATAATATTTTTCACAACATCGATACATTTTCAACATTTCCCTTTTGCACTATATCTTTTTCATGAAATATGAATTGGATTCACTTTCCATTGGGTAAGTTTAAAGGAAAATAAGGGCATCTAATAGGTTATCATATTCATAGTAAGTTACCATATTTACATTTATGCTTGAAAAAGTTGAACTTTTTGATCAACTCAACATAATTTAATCCCGTAAGAAAGGTATCATTATCTGCCAGCATCTTTTCTTCTTTTCCATTGTTAACAAATCTCAATCTCCCTTGCTTGATGGACTTCGTAACTATTTCCCTAAAATGAACATAGCTAATAGTGTCATGGGCGAACATATTATAATATTTACAATACTTTTTATCTTTTGTCTCTTTTTTTAGTAGAATTATATGATCTTCAAATAACTTTATTTGTTTATTTTTTAAGAAAAGGATAAAAATTTGATCAGCGTTACTTATATCAAATGAATATATTTTCTTGTTGATATAGTCCATTTTATCCTTTTTTTCCAACATGTTTTAATAATGAACAAGTATATGGTGGGCTAGATTTGAGTTTAATTGTCACTTTCATATTCAATTTTCTTGCCAATGTAAGCTAACTTTTCCTTTTTGAAATACATTTAGCACAATCTCCTATTTTTCTGTTATTGTAACTACTTAATCTGCCTTACTTTTTCGATTAATTGATTCATGTCCAAAGGACTTACAAAATAGCATAGCCAAATCCAGCATTTGATATTTTCATGATTTTGTCTTTCGCAATTTAAGTGAAGCATTTACTCTTTGTTCACTAAAATCTAAACAAGTATTCATTAGTTGAATTAATTGGTTTCTTTCTAACATCGAACAAATCAATTAGACGTACTTTTATTTTCTCTTGATAGAATTGATCATGGAACACTATCTCTATTTATGCCTAAAAATTACCGAATTGGAAGGTAATCCTAAATACCATAAAAATACTCTTTGGGTTAAGGGGAGAGGAAAATATCTTCATTTCAGAAACTCATTTTAGGCAAGTTCTTAACAATCAGCTGTGAATCTACCAACATGTTTTGCTATTGATTGATTATCTGCACCTGACAAAGTAATGAATTTTGGCACTTTGAATCCTCTTGGTAACTTGAGTTAATGGATCCATTCTAATAAAGAACTATAATAATTAGGGAATATGTTTTACCTTCCAAGTTAATTTAATAACTATTTAATCAAAACTTGTAGGTTTAGTTCTTAGTCCTGTGGTTCAAAACTTGGTCTAAACTAATTCATTTATGGTATTAATGGATTTTAATTAATATAATCCTTATGAAATTCCATGTGTTTATTATATCTTTGTACTCGATCTCCTCGATTATGTGGTTTGTGTTAACTTGCTTTTCTTATTTATTGACTCCTACTTAGTATTCCTAATTGACTATTATTATCAACTTTAAGGGATTTTGATTTTGATACCTTAAATTTAGTCTACTTTTCTATAGAAAACCTTTCATTATCTTACCACACTTATGAATCCTACCACTTGCTCGAGTGCTTGTGTCATTCAATTTTGACTTATAATACTTTTCTCAAGTATAAGTCTCAAGATAGTGGTAATTTATTATGACAACATGTTGACCATGCTATGATTGCTTTCATCCATTTACGATCATATAACTTGTAATGTCTGGGATGTCATACCATCGCCTTTGTTGTCTATTAAATCCTAAGAGTGTAGGTAAACTTTGTTAGTTTGACTATTTTAATCATTGTAAGTTATTACCTTATTATTTTCATTTGTTATCAACATGTCTAAGGCATTCTAGGCAAAAGATTAGTTGACCCCCATTGTTAACTTTCTGGCTATTATTTGGCATATTGTCATTTCTATTCTAGCTTGCTTGTTTATAATGGTTTCAATGACTATTCTTTTGACAACCAGTGTTTAAACTTGGTTAGCCTTAGCTGAAATAGCTTTGTTCAGAGTTTTAAGCATTTATATTTTTTGCATTATTAGCTAAAATCTTAAATTAATCTTTAGTATTTTCAACATATCTCTCCTGCAACAAGAGATTGTCTTAGGGAGGACTAGAGTTAGATGGATTCATGTTATTAGGATACAATGATAGTGCAAGCAGACTTCTTGATTGTAAAGTTTTACCACTTTGTAGCTATATAAAATGGTCAATGCAGACTACCTATGTCCCACTAGGTATGCTAATTTGTTTAGTCATAAAATAATAATATCTAGTAATATATATTTAATTGGACTATTAATTTCAAGAATCATAGTATAGGGTTGTGTACACAAAAATTTTATTAGAGCACGAAAATAATCAATTACAAAATTTAACTAACAACATCATTTAATAGTCATAGCATATATTTTTCTAAGCATGAATTACAAGGTTTGCAAAATAAATAAATAAATAAAAAGAATAATTCTATGCAAATCACTTATTTTCTAACTCTCTAGCATTTGAGCAGATCTCTCCAGATGGGTGAAAGCACATCAATCTTATTGGAAACTCCCACAATCTACTTACAAGTGGATAATTTTGAGAATAAAGTGTTTTGGAATTATCTTTGAGACGATTGCAACACAGATAACTATAGTAACTAGCAAAGTGTTAGAACATAGAGTGCATATAAATGTGTAATTTGGCATTGATTTGGCAAAATAAAGCCCTTTGGCTATTAAGATATCCCTATTTATAACCCTTACTGATTAATTATGGGGACTAGCTAGTTAAGGATGTTATTATAGGTAGTTACAAGATACCATTTTCTAATAATAGGGGCCAATACTTCCTTAAAATTGCTTCACTAACAAGTAACTTCCCCCACTTTAAACAATGCTTCCATTACATTTGTTTCACCCCATTATGGCTAAGATTCCTTATTAGCAATATGAAATACTATGGCTAAAATTTTATATTGGTAGTACATTAGCTTTAACAGGATTACTTGTAAATATATATATATATATATATATATATATATATATATATATATATATATATATATATATATATATGATTTTTATGCATTATTAACATCATTTATAAGTATTGTATAATTTATTATTGTTTGAAAGGTGGTGCTCTTTGGTATTAATAATTGTGTCTACCTTGCTATTTATGTAATAAGTTTGGTTACTAGTTTTTAGTTTTCAAGTAGTAGCAACAATAAATTGCTAAAAGAAAAAACCAAGAAACAATGTTAGTTTTTTTTTTATTAAAAATGGACATCAATATTGTATGATTTTGATTTTTTTTAAAACTAACTAACATGGAAAATTCAAATTTAAACATTGATTCTTAATAAATCAAACATGTTGTATTTGACCATCATAAATTTTAAAAATAATATTAACTATTGATTTTAATGTATAATCGATGAAGAAGGTTTAAACAATATCATTTTTCCTTTCTCAAAACTTGTGAAAATAAAGGTAGGAGTTAAAATAGAAAGTAAGCATGTCCTAGTCTCAAATTGCAAATTGTAGAATGAGAGAATTTTTTTCATAAAATTTGTAATGCCTTACAAAGAAATTCACACAAAAAATCGTTGAAGTTCAAGTTCAAATAGTGATTTGGCTCCATTTCACTTATGTCTTCTTTTCAATATTAAGGTACATTTGAATGCTTTATTTTTCCCGCTTAAGGAAGAATGTCTAGTTGTTGTGATTTTTGGATCTATTTGGATTCTATGTTTTTTATTTCATTTTATGGGGTTTTAAGTAGTATGGGTGTTGATATTCAATAAGTTATGTGTTCTATTTTCAAAGTGCAAGTTATTTACTAAAAATGACAATTTAGAAAGTAACAAACTTCTATTGTTAGATATCATCTAAAAAGATATAGGTTGAAGATTCACCTAGCGATCTTAGGAAAAAAATTTGAGGAAATTAAATTTATATTTCTCATGCTCATATTCTATGCATAATTAGGAGCATCTTTTAATTATTAGTTTCAATACTTGTTTATAACTTCTTTAATCTTCTAACAACATACAAGTATCACATTTTATATTTAATCTTTTCCAATAACCATATAAGCTAGTTGATAAATTTCTTTTTAATAGAAGTATATTATATTATTGTTTCAATTACAATATCAATTGTGACTTGTTTGTGCCTTTTTTTTTATTATAATGCATTTTATAAATGGTTCCCTTCATAGTTATATCATAGAGAGGATAATATAACTTTCTTATTTGATTACAACATTTATATATTATTCATTACTTCAATGTTTTTAATTTTTTGGACCTAATTAAATATATAAAATTGTTGCTATTGTGATTTTCTTTTATTAGGGTATTATTTATTTTAACCATAAAGACATTAAGATAAGGCTTGAATACTATATTAGTTGTATAATAATATGGTAGGATATTGTTTGTAATTAAGTTTATATGAATATTGCCTAGGGATTAGTGACATATTGAAATTAAATTACACATCACACATTGGTTAATTAAATTAAACTAACATGCTATATCAATTATCATATAGGAAAGGATTTAGATTTTCAATGGTGGTTAAATAACTGAAATCTTAAATAGATAATAACAACGGTTAGTAAACTAAAAACCGACTCCATCTGTTAATGCTTTACATTTTATAGGTTTTAACATATTGATTTTCTTGTAATTGAATTTATGTTATTATTATTTTCCATGGCGGTTAAGGAACCAACATCAAATATTCAAACATATAATGTCACCTATATATATGTTAATTTATGACTAACATTTAACTTATTAAACAACCAATATTGTATCACAATTCTATCGGAATGTTTATTCTTTCTTTTTTATTTTCAAAGGTATTAGTGTCATTGATACATTTTTTCCATTTCATTCCTACAATATTTGTTGTATCAAATATAATTATGGAATGAAATGGCTATTCCATTCCTGCACATAACAAACATTATTATAGAATGATCATTCTATTTCATTTCATTACATCGTATTAAACACAACATAATTTTCTCTTCTTTACATTGATTTTCTTCTTACTCTCTCTCTATCCCCCTCTATTGTGTTCTGCAACTTCTTCGACTTTCCTTAATGCCTATAACCACCTCTTCTTTCCTTGTTTACCTTGCCAAAGCCATCTAAACTCCAAACAAAATTGGTACAACAATATAGAAAGGTCATAGTTTAAAAAGGTTCAATGGGGGTCAATTACATGCTTGGTTATGAAGATGCTTCTAGCAAACTACCAAGGCCACAAGTAATGATCCTAATTCCTATGTCAAATAAGTTTCTATAATTGGATAAGATAGCTTTAAGATGTGAATATCTTTGATAAGGTACATATTGTTAAATGCCAAAAAACACAACATTGCTTATAGATTCTTTACGCAAAGTTGTATAACCTTTAGGAAGAATTCTTGTCACTTGAAAATGTTGTTCTCTATTAGCTAATAAGCACATTAATAAAACTATAATGTTATGGAAGAAAAGAAGATTATGAACCAAAGGAAGAAGAATGAACAAGAAAATTTGGCAAAAGACATTAATATCTTAGAGAAGGAATGGGAAGAAAGTCAGTGAAAGGATGAAAGGATTGGAATGCCATAACTATCAATTTGGAGACAATTTAAAAGTAGGTGTGACACTTAAGTTAAGTTACTTAGCTAATTGATGAATTTGATTCAAGAATGGTTTAGTTTTGCTCAATTTATAACTTATTTTTATCAAGCTTGAGTAGGAAATTTAGCTCGTTTAGCAATTCAAGCCAAAGTACAGTTTATTCTTGTTGACTAGTTTGACCAAATGTCAATAGTTTACTTTCTCTCTCTCTCTCTCTTTAATTAAGTAATAATATTAATAGGATTGTAACTTTATTTTAAAGTACTTTATTAGTATTGATAGGATTTTAGTTTGATTTTTAACTAATTTATGTTTTAAATCTATATGTTTATTGAAAGTTTATATTTTATACTAAAATGATTGATATTTAACCAATCAATTATGGAGTTCATTTAAGGTTTAATTTTTTTTAAATCATCAATAGGTTGATTATCAAGCTTTAGTAATTCAAGTTGAGTCGAGTACGAATCAATTTTTTATTATAATCTAAGCTCAAATTCCTACAAATTTTTGTCAAGCCTTGCTCAATTAAGTTAGAATTTAAATTAACTTGACTCGATTCCACTTCTATTTAAGAAGGAATTAATTGCCTATTAATTTTAATTCAAGCATTAAATTATCGTTAGTTTGAAATTGAAATTTTTTTTGTATATATCACATAGTTCATTAAATTACATTTTACCTTTTTATTTATTTAAAAAAAGTAAAAAAAGTATAATTGATCTAAATAGAAGTTAATGGTATTATTGTTGAGGTGAATGCTATAGTACCTTTGTAAGGCAAGTGGCTTTGGAACCTATAACAGGTATCAGATGGAGAGTATGACATGTGTAAAAGTGTTTGATGTTATAATATTATATATAGCTCTAAACTAAATAGGTAAAATTGCAAGATAGCCCCATTTAAAATCTAAAATTCATGGTTGTTTGATGGAGCTGTTTAGGACTTTGCTTAGTTTACTCCAAAATGTGTAAGATAAGATTTTTCACATTAAGTTAATGCTATTATCTTATCAGGATAATTGCTCCAAACTATTCAACATTACAAATTTTCCCAGAGTATGATTGCATTGTAGTGGTTCCTAAATTTTATTTAACATCAATTATACATTGTTGATTTCTCATACTATCAATCATTTTTAATGATCATTAATGTCATACAACCAATAAATAAATAGATATATAATATCATACATATTATTATTTAGAAAAAAAATAACACAAGTAGTGTTTAATTTTGTATTAAATTAGATATATTTTATTTAAGAAACTAGTTTAATTATGAGAATTTATTATAAATATTTAGATACAATATTTTACTGACAACAATAATTTAATAATTCAGACATAATGTCTTTTGTTGTAAGTGATAGAACTATTTTTCCTTTAAATTATGAAGGGTGTTTGGCAAATGGTTTTATCACTAACTTTTCGCTAGTTTGAACTATATTAACTAATTGATCTAATCAAATAGATATTTTGGATGTTTGAAAAATAACTAACTTAGTTAACTAATTAGTTTTATCCGTTGCAACTTAAGAAAAAATATTTTTTAAACTTTTATTTCTACCTCCATTTTCAAAAAATTTTAATAATTCTATTTTAATCTTCAACATATTCAATATTAATTTTGTTCTTGAAGTAAAATTTCTATCAATTTGATTTTTAAAATTTTAAACTCAAATAAAATTTTTAATCCTTTACAAAGATCAAATTGATATAAGTGGGTTTAAATTTTCAAAGATCAAATTGATATTAATTTTATCTTATAAATAAAATTTATATAAATTAAATATTTTAAAAATTAAAATAAAATTTTATTTAAGAAATAAAAAAACCATATGGCTTACAGGGTTATTTTTGGGCAACAAGCAAAAGAACAGCTGCACATTGCCATATGAATGCCAAGTTATCAAATCCAGACTAGACAGAGCATTTTTCTCTTAGGGTCAATTTTATATTTTTACAATCATTTTGTCATTTCGCTAATTTTTCCCTCCAAATAAAAAGCCTCTTTTTAATTGAATGGCTCCAATATAATTATTTTAATCTAACGGCTTTGGTATTGCTAACTCATTATGGGTTCTAAACCCATATGGGCACCGTAGAAATAGCCTAGAGGTGTCAAAATGGGTTGGGTTTAATGGGTTGACCTGAGACTAGTATAATTTTACTTGGTCTGGAACTGGAACTAGTACAGAAAATGATAATAGTGGCCTGACTTAGTAAGGGGCTGAGATTGGAACTGGTTAGCCCGACTTGGTAGGGGACTGGGACTGGGATTGGTAAGTGTTAACCCATCGCATTATTAGGTTAGCTTGTTAGTCTGGTAATAGTAGTAAGTAATAAATAATTAATTTATTATTATATATTTAATTTTTATATAGATATTAAAATAATAATTTTGATATATTAAAATTATACTTTTATATATACAATATTAAAATTATATATATGAGTAATATAAAATAATTTTTAATATTAAAATTAATAAATTTATATATTTAATATTATCAATATATATTATATAATTTTATCAAAATAAATAATTATATTAAAATTTAGATTAGTGATTTAATATTAAAATTTTAAATTATTTAAAAATTTTAAATAAATAATTTTCACATTAATTTTAAATATATTATATACATATATATAATATAATACATTATTATTTATTTTTTATTGTTATAGATAAATTATTATAATTATTTTTATTAATATATTATTTTTATGAGTACTTTATAAATTTATCTCACTATTCTAAATTTAATAACAATACTTGATTTTCATTCAAAATTTAATTTTTTTATATTTATTAAAGTGAATTTTATAAATTTATCTTACTAACTTTTATTATTTAATGATAACATTTAATTTTCATTCAAAACTCAATTTTGAATTTTATTTTAGATACATGTAATATTACTCTTCTTAAAAACTATTGAAATAACATAACATTTTCATTACGAAGAATTTATAATTTATTTGAAAGTATAAAAAAATAAAGATTATTGTTTGTGTTAAAAATAAAGTAATAATAAAATATTACTGAATTAAATTTGGGAATTTATTTTAAAAAATATTTTTAATATATACAAATAAAGAAATAATATGTATATTTATACTTTGTGATTAATAAAAATATAATTAAAGTTATAGTAATAATAAAAAAAATTTTAAAAAAAGTTATCCTTCTTTAAATTTTATATATTTAATATTAAATATATAAATATTTTATTATTTTAATATTTTATAATTATTTTTTGAAGAAAGATATTTCCTAGGAAAACATTGGCAGCCTTAACCATAATATTGGAAAACGTTAAATAAGAAATTTAAGTCGTGCAGATAAGAGAAAGGTTTAGGAGTGTGCTTTGTGAAATATAAAACCAGAACTTAAGCTTTAAAGTCATATCATGCCAATCTAATGACCTTTTTTTTTTCTTTTCCTCTTTAGTAAAGTAATGAACATCCAAATTTTTTTTGTCATTACATGTTTGGATGATTAAAGAGGATGCACTAGATTTTTATCACTCAATTTATATCAACAAAGATGATGATTATTAACAAAATATATCCAATAAAATGAAAGGATTTAAAACTGTAGTCGAAATAGAATTATTCTAGTAATCACAATCCTCCCAGGCAAGAGAAATTTATCGAAGAGCAGCATTTCCTTCCTCTATCAATAACCAGTAAGGAACATGTAGGTCGAACATACACAACATCAAAATCATTTGAGAATTTAGCATCCTCACTGGGCCCATCCCTGTAGCTAGCAACATTTGACTTCCTTCCAGAAATGGTTGTCACACCTAAAAATACTAATGAAGATTAGTACCGTTATTATTTTTCCAATGCTTGCTTGATATACTTTCCAAACATAATTTTATCTATTAATATATAAGTGAGTATGGAAATTTGAAGTTCATGAGGAAAAGTAGCACGGGTCCATTGTTATGCATCTGGCATAAGTCCATATCCTTCTGGCTTATATGTGTGGCATAAGTTCACATAAGACAACATCTAGCAGGTTGCATCATATATCAAGATACATCTATTGAATTTTACAACTAAATTTCAAATTCAGACTGAACTCTAATCATATTATATAAGCAAAAAGCCATGTTAATCAAGACTAGAGCATCATGTGACTCCAGAAAGACATACCAGTATCTCCAATCTTTCTAATAGCAAGATTCTGAGTATCAGCAACATACACATTCCCTTTATCATTGATGGTTATGCCCTTAGGATGATTAAAACGAGCATCACTTGGCTTTCCATCCATATGACCAGTGTGACCTAGAAATGACCCAGCCATTAATCTTGCTCTGCTATCTGCAGTAACATAATAAGGAAGTAGAATCCAATGAATAAAGATTAAATAAATTTAAAATTACTCCATACATTGAAAATTATGGCACAATTTCTAGGTAACTTTCATTTTGTAGGTTATTTTATAGATTTCCGTCCATGAGAATTGAGATACTTGTAATAGTGTTCTGGCTCTCCTTTTTTCTTTTCCTTTTACCCTCTTCCCCCTTCTTGCAAAGAGTTTACCATCCTCAGAGGCTTGGATTGTATAAGGAATAACTCTAATCTCATATCCTTCAGTAACAGTCTCCACAACGAGAAAAACCAAATTATCAAAACAAACAATAAGAAAGGTTAAAATTTTAAAACCTGACTGGGGCATTTTGGTTATAGACCTGGTCCATTTGAGAAGTGATGATATATGCTTAATCAAAGGTGCTAAAGAATTAAATTATCAAATAATTTAGTTAAATTAAAGGAAAGGGAAAGGGAAAAAAATACCCACTTCGCATTCAGAGAATACAAGAATTTTTATTTAAAGGAAAAAGAAAGAAGAAAGTTGAATAAAAGAGAAAATTTATATGGAATCTGGCAGCATTAAGCACAACAAGCTGTAATGGAAAGAACAGACATAAACAGAAAAATCAAGCAAACCAGCTTATTAAAAGTGAGTAAAAGGCTAGAGGTAATCACCATAAAACGTAGAAGGCCGTGGTGAAGTGACATTTCTTCGAAGTGAGGATTGGCGGAGCGCAAAGAAGTAGGATGCAATTTGGGGTTGAGCAAGTAGAGTACAAGAAGCCAAACAAAGAATGCCGTAATTCTTAGTTGTTCACCTTCACCAGCTGTCCTAGTGAGTTTGAGTGCTGCATTTATGAGGGGCCATACTAATTTGACACTTGTGTTTGACGGATAGATAGGATTGTAGATCTGTAATAGTCGTTATGCAACAGCTCATTTTTTGATATTATAATAATTTTATATATTTTTCACTATTATAAATATCAATCATTAGTTCTCATTTCTCAATCACAACAAATATTCATTCTTTCTCTCTTCAATCTCATTCTCTTCAATCTCATTTCTATAATTTTTATTTTTCCACAAATATTGAAGATTGAAGGTGGAAGTGATGCATGAAGTTGCAAAGTATTATAATTTTCACTTGAAAGAAAAATATTAGTGACGCTCTTTAACCCTTTTCTAATCTCTACTTATATTTTTGTATATTTTTATTAAGTTTTGTATATTTTAATTTTTATAGTATTTTAGTTAATTATTATTCTTGTTAAATTTAATATTAGTAATTTTATTTTTATATTATTAATAGATTTTAATTATGGATTTGAATGATCCTAATAATATACAAAATTATTTTGATGATTAATATTTTTTAGAAAATATAACTACTAATTTTTTAAATAATAATTTTACAAATACTCCTTCAAATACACTCGAATTTACATCATCTCCTCTTCCTTCTCAACATCCATCTTCACAATGTGCTTGTAGCCGTAAGAATATAAACATTCATGCATCCTTATCTGATTTAACAAAAAGATCAAAAAATTTTAATATATGGAATCATTTTGATTTAAAAGATACAGATGGTGTAGTTAAAGCATTTTACAAATATTGTCCAAAAAATTATAATTATGATAGTTATAGTGGTAATAGTGCAATGAAACGTCATTATTCTTCTAAACATGTAGATATTGTAAATATTTCAAGGGAAAATTCTAACATGCCTAGTCAAGATAGTTGTGAATATGAATTATGTAAATAGATTTGTCATGTTGAAATGCCTTTTAATATAGCTAGTTCTCCAAAATTAAATACCCTTCGTCAATACTTTAATCCTCAATGGCGTGGTATGAGTAGGAATACTAGTGTAAATAAACTGAATAAAATTTTTAAAGAGAAAAAAATGAGTTTAGCTAACTTTTTTTCAAAATTCAAAGGTAGAGTTGCACTTACATTTGATATTTAGACATCACCATCTCAAATGGGTTATGTTTGTGTAATTGCCTATTATATTGATCATAATTTTATTTTACATAAAAAAATTATTTATTTTAAACTAATTCCACTACTATATGATGCATCTAATATTGCTTGTTATATAAAAAATACTTGTACTAAATACATGATATCGGATAAAATATTTTTAATTACCTTTGATAATGCATCTGCTAATACTAGTACTATTAGAATTTTAATTCCAACTCTAAATCCTATACTTGATGCTCAATTTTTTCCTCTTAGATGTGCATGCCATATTTTAAATTTAGTTGTTCAAGATGCATTAAAAGTTATTTCTATATTTATACAAAATCTTAGAAATATAGTTTTATGTATTAAATCATCACCAGTTAGAAAGCATGATTAGAAACAATTATGTACTCAAATGTCTAAGAAACCTAAGACGCCTCTACAAGATGTTTGTACACGATGGAATTCAACTTTTAAAATATTGGAATTTTATTTAGAGTATAAAGATGTCATAGATGCTTTTTATTCAACAAAAATTTAAATTAATCATCACCTTAAAAATTTTCAATGGGAAAGGGCACAAATTTGCTTACAATTTTTACAAACATTTTATAGAGCAACTAATCCTTTATCTGATTCTTATTATCCGACATCTCACTTAATATTTGAAGTTTTACTTAATTGTAGTTTTGCATTTTTAAAATTTAGAAGTATTAATAGATTTGAAATTATTATTAATGAATGTTTACTAAAATGGAATAAATACTTTAGAAATATTCCTCGTTTATATGTTATAGATGCAATTATGGATCCTAGAGTTAAATAAGAAAAAGTGAAAAAATTACTACAAAAATACCATGAAAATATGCAATATGAATTTGATTTAGAGTTTTACATGAATGATATAAATAATTTACTATTTGAAATGTTTTAAGTCTATAGCAATAAATATAGTTCTTTGTATTCATACATAGGTTCTTCATCTTCTTCAAAAATAAGTATTCCATTTCATGAAGAATATGATGATTTTTTAGATTTAACTAATGATATTCTCTTAATCAATAATAAGTTAAGTTCTTACTTTTTTACACTTATTGTAGCTAATATGCTAAATTTTGCCATTTTAGAATGGTGGAAAGCACAAATAACATAATATCTTATATTTTCTCTTATGGCACGTGATATACTAACCCCTCCAATGTCTTCAGTAGTATCAAAAAGTGCATTTTCTCTTAATAAGCGAATTTTGGATGACAAGCGTTTATCTATGAATGATTAGAACTTAGAAATGGCTATTTGTTTGAAGGATTGGTTTGATGTAGAAGATAGATAACAAAATAATTTGCAAGAAGATGAATCATCATCGAGTGAAGGAGATAATTAAAAATAACGACATATTTATATGTTAAAAATTTAGTTATCAAAATATTTGTACTCATTTTATTTAATAGTAAAAATTTTCTGGACTAGGTCCATCTTATGGTTTTTACCCTTCTTAAAAGGGGTTTTTCACATTAAAAATTGTTATGTTTTAATTTATTTCTTTATTATTTTTAATTCTATTAAATAATAACCATAATAACAATAACAACAATAATTTTTAAGTAATAATAATATAATATAATTATATTTTATAATAATAAGAATAATTATAATAATAACAATAATAACAACGAATTTTATGTGATATGTTTTATATAAATTAAAACTTTAATATGAAATGCATTCATTTCAATTTCTATTATTTATAAATTATAATCCAAACACTAGTATAAATTTTTAAATAATAGAATACAAAATATATTTTCTTTTTTATTGTAAATATATTTTAAATAATTTTAAGATTAATTTAATTAAATTACTTAATTATATATTTTATTTTTAACCATTGTTATAATGTTACTTTCATATGTGATGCATTATTTTTATTATTTTATTTACCTAATTATATTTTTTGATAAACATATTTGAAAATTCAAATTAAAATTTATTTACTTAAATTTTATCAATATATTTTAATGTCAACCTTTTGCGTACTATATTCGAAATTAAACATATATCAATTGGAATTTTATCAAAGTTTTACAACTCATAGACATTATTTTTATTTACTTCATTGCATATTTTTTTTCCTATATACTCGCCTTATTTATTTACCATTTAAGTGTCAATATCATTAACTAATATAAGTATAACATAATATATTTTATTTTTATTATAAATTTTTTTATGTAAGTTTAACCTTTAATATTAAACTTGTTAATTGAATTAATTAGTTTAATGTTCCATTTTTAAGTAAATTTTTTTTAAAATTTAAAATTAAAATTATTTATTTATTTAAATTTTAATATATTAAAAATTTATATCTTAAATTTAAATTTAATTTATTTAAATTAAATGTATTTTAATATGTTGAAAAGTTATATCTCAAATTTGAATTTAATTAATAATATATAAATTATTAAATATATTTATTTTTATAAATAATACTTTGAACTTGATCAATATATATTTAATAATATTATTTATTTTATTAACTAAAATATATAATTTTAAAAAATAATAACATTTTAAATCATAATAATATATAATTATATTTAATAAATAATAATAAATTTTAATTAATTAATGGTATAAAATTAATAATAAATAAATAATTAATATAATAATAATAATAAAATATAACGTGTTATAAAAATCAGTCTGATAAATATCAACTTGGGATTGGGATTGGTACTGGGATTAGGACTGATATTATAACAATCCGACCTGGATCCGACTTGATGAAAAAATAGTCCGACCTACGACTAGTCCGACGCATAATTTTTATTCGTTGAGTTAACTTGATAAGGTTGGATTAACCCATTTTAACATGTCTAAAATAACCTATTGTTTGAAACATATTGCCAAAGATATTTCAATAGCATTTTTGTAATTAGGTTCATTTTCCTACACAAACAATCCTCGTTGATATTATCCGGAAGGGGGATATAGCGTGACCCAATTGTGCAGCGGAAGCCTAAGAAAGTAAGTTACCCCATTTCCTTATAACAGCGAAGCAGAGGTTGGTATCTGGGTCTGGCAAGCTGATTCTTCTCCTTCTCTACGTGTAAGTCACACTTTTCTGAAAGTATCTTGCAATCCGAAATTAATGGAAGTATTTTGGAGATAAGTTGGGTTCTCCCCTACAACAGACGCAAACGTAATCACGAATTTCGTACTAATGAGATGATACTGTATATCCGAGTGGAAACGAATTGAATGGTCAATAGGTTTTTGCTAAGCTAATGTCTTGAATTCTAGGATTAGGCTCAGTAAAATAGCATGTTGCTGCCATCTGATAAAAATTCATTTTTTTTAGAGAGAGAGAGAGAGAAAGGGGGGGCGCTTCTAAACTTGTGTTCTTTTTTGCTTGATAGTTCTTTACGTTCTTGTTTGTGAATGGCTGTCTATAATGGCCAAAAAAAAAAATGGCTGTTTAGTGTTTAATTTTGGGGAGGTTTTCAAGTATATCAAATCATGAAATGTTTCTTAATTAAAGGGTATATATATATATATATGTTTTTAAGCATATATGTATCTTACAAACTTCTGCTGTTGTATACGCTTGAGGTGGAGAAGAGAACAATAATTAGCTTAGCTTGCAGACCCAGATAACAGCTACTGCCCTGCTGTTGTATTTGCTTAGTAGTTGTTCTTTTCAGTAAACTAGGTCAATTGAAATCCAGAAAAATTTGCTAAAAAGGATTCATTGTTTTTCATGGTGCAAAAATAATAATAAATAAATAAATAAAGGAAAAGAAAAAAGAAGATAATGGCACTTCAATTCCTTTTGTGAGTTTGTGAGCCAGCTTTTCCGGTTTATGAATGGCTTTTGCTGTTTAATTTTGAGGAATTTCCAAGTCTAACTATCATGAGATGTTTCTTAATCAAACCTTTTTTCAATTTTGGATAGGTCAATGTTGTATGCAGCATCTGCCCCTAGTTTTTGTGTAAACTATCGAAGCAATCTGAGTTGTCCTTGTTATATAACAAAGTATTCAGTTGCTACAAGGTGTTCAGTTCGTTCATCATTGCCAGAAAACAACAATGGTGTTAAAGTGGAATATACTCCCTGGCTAATTGTTGGCTTGGGCAATCCTGGGAATAAATATGATGGAACTAGGCACAATGTAATTATTTGGGAATATTTTGAATTGCTTGCTTTGGTGGTTGAATGTACTTCTTGTTTGTGTTGGATGGATTTGATGGTTCTCCCTATCAGGTTGGATTTGAAATGATTGATAGTATTTCTCGAGCAGAAGGGATTTCAATGAACACAATACAGTCAAAGGCCTTGATTGGAATAGGTGCATCATCTGCTGTCATTAAGTTCGAGAGTGTCAATCGATCTATATCTTTTCCTCCCTAATTTATTGTGCCTCATATTCATGGTATCTGTAACATTGACTCAGATATCTGTCTTGACCAGTACAGGTTCTATAAAAGAAATCCCAATTTTGTTGGCAAAGCCTCTAGGATACATGAATTTTAGTGGAGAAACGGTATGTTTTCTCTGTGATAGCTTTTAGTTTTTTCTTTTTTTCTTCCTGACTATATCACATTCTTTTCATATTACTTTGCGTATCTTATTCTAATTGAATAGGTTACTCATTTTAAAATCTGACTCAGCCATATAAGATAGGGAATTATATTTTACAAAAGTTGATCCATAAATCTTAGAGGACAAATAACTTTGTTTTTGCAATTAATTATCAATCACTAATTGGATTTGGTGTTTACATCTCCGTGTTGATATAGCATACTTTCTTACAATTAAAATAGCATCTATTATATTTCCAGGTACAGTGTCTGACACTCCCCCCCCCCTTTTTTTTTTTTGTATCAAGGTTGGACCACTCGCTGCATATTATCAAGTACCCTTGCGCCATATTTTACTTGTATGTATCTTCATACCTCGATGAAACCTTAGAATCTTGTTTCATATAATAGCGATGATTTATATGTTTATCGAATTATCTATGTAGATTTATGATGAGAGGAGCCTTCCAAATGGTGTTCTAAGGCTTTTGCCTAAAGGCGGACATGGGCATCACAATGGGTAAAAGCTTGTCGGATTGCCTTTAGCATGGTTTAGTATTTTCATTGTCAACATTGCTAATTGCTGAAAACAATTGACTTAGAGAGCAGGAACAGCTCATCTGTTTACCCTTCTTGAATTCTGACAGTCCATATATATAGACTTACCATGAACTAATTGATGTAAGACAGCAATGAATTAAGATTTTTAAGATTTTTGGGTGGTTAATGGGAGGGGATAGGGTGAATTGAGGGTTTGTTGAAGCTATCTTAAGGAAAGGATGGTGTGTAAAAGGTAATTTATTCGCCAACAGCTTCAAACAAATCATATCTGTTGGAATTCTTTTAATTTAATCATCAAGTGAATTGATTCTTATTCAGTTATTTTAAGACAATGACATGTAACATTCTTCTTCTTTGAGCTAGGATGATGATCTGATTCTTGTTTTTGGGAGGTGACAATAAAGTATTAGTATATTTCTCTATCTTTGTCCTCTTAAACTAGGGAAGCCTTTAACTGGTGTTTGATTGCCACAGGGTGAAGAATGTAATTGGCCATTTGGATGGACGCCGTGATTTTCCAAGACTCTGCATTGGTTAGTTCCTTGTGACTGATCCACTTGATAAGTTAATAGCCCATGTTGTTCTTTCAGCTGTACGTTGTTTCAAAATTGTGTATGTAGGGATTGGAAATGTCCCTGGAACCATGGATCTTAAAGCTTTTCTTCTACAGAAGTTCAGTCCTGTGGAACGAAAACAAGTGATATTTTTTTTATGTTAAATATTAATATTTTCATACCACTTAAATTCTAATTTTGTGTACCCAGCATTCAAACTGGCTATACTAGTCAAAATTATCACCTTTTTCACATGTGAGCAATGGCAGTTGTTGTGAAATTTGAATGGATAACTTATATTAATAGTAAATGAAGGGATCAGAAAACTCTTGGTTTGTGAAATTTGAATATTTATTGATTTTACTTGGAGACTACAATCAATAAATTGGGGAGTTATGCCATATATTTGAGCTGTTTTGGCAACTTACATAACAAAAGTAATGGGAAAGGAAACTCTGTCTCAATCTTCTGGCCTTCCCCACTCGTGTATGTTGTAGGGTTTTGAAATGCATCTCGTGTAGATTGATGAGGTCCACAATATAGGGGATGTGGCAGTTGGAATATTTCTAATCCTACTGCAGTGCTAATATCCTCAAACTACTACCTCTTGTATTTTGATAAATCAGATGTTTTAACATTATGGTTGAGTTAATGTTAAAATTGAGGTAGTTTTCTTGTTGAAATAGAAGAGAAAGAGTATTGAAATTTCTAGTACTGCTTTTAGACTAGAAATATTTCTTTGGCAGTCACCTTGAGCTTGACCAAAGTCTGTCACGTTATATCTGCATTTTCCCACAATTTTCTGCAACCTTTACACAACCACAAACGTGTTAAATCATTGATCTGTTGTGAATTATGTATCCATATAATATATCTTTTTTGTTCTGAGAATTTATGGCTAAGGTATATTTTTTTTCCCCTTGATTTCACTGTTTGGACAGATTGATGCTGGATTGCAGCAAGGAGTTGAAGGGGTAAGGACCCTAGTACTCAATGGGTTTAACAAAAATGTCGATAGATTCAATTTAGGGCAAAAATACAAGTACCACAGAGTTTGATTTGTCATTTTTGTGCTCGTGGAATTGAACATCTAATTGTGTAGTCTGTCTTGGAGGAATCTCCTTTTATTATAACAGTTTAGATTTATTGTAACCGAGGATTGCAGACCAACCTAAAAGTGAGAGAAGCTTTGCCTTTGGGGTCCTCTTGACTAACCTTCCTCCTGATGATGCGGCCAGTGGATGCTGGGCCAAAGCTTTCTAGCAAAATTTTGTAATTCACAATATTATAGGATCATAGAATCATAGAATCTATAATTACGTCATTTGATCAAAGTTACAGAACCCAATTTTCTTGTGAGGTCCCTAATTCTGGTGTGGACGTGGATAATTTGACTAAATTGTCATGAAATAGGTGGACGCAAATTAAAGAGATTTCAATTGGTGTATGGGCTTGCAATCTTGTTATTTGTGTTTTCTGATGATTAAACCCTAGACTTCAAATGGAAAGTCTTCGGGAATTTTGTGCAGCTATTATTTATAGAAAAAGGAGATACGATCGCTTTGAGTCATGCCCTCACATGTTGATAATAATTTTCATAAATCCAGGTAGAAGCTTTTTAAATTTCGGTAATAATGTCATAAAATAGGTGGATACAAATCAAATTTAAAAGGGATTTAAATTTGTGTATGGGCTTGTTATCCTCGGATTTGTGTTATCTAATGTTTAAACCCTATGGGAGAAAAAAAATTAAATTTTATATATTATATGATAATATATTAACGGTTATATCTAATAATATAATGATATATTATTTTATCAATGATATACTGTAAAATTTTTTAATGATATATTACAAAAATTTTCAAACACTAAACTTCAAAAAGAAAGTTCCGAGAACTTTTGTACAACTATTATTTGTAGAAAAAATCTGAAGACACCCATTGCGAGTCATGTCCTTACACCCCAATAATAATTTTTATAAATTCATATAATAATTTTTTTAAATTCAAGCAATGATTTTGGGCACGGATACATCCCTTTTATCATGGATGCGATGCCCAGGCGGGAAGCCTGGCACGTGTCGCCACAAGCCTCACTCAGTTTGATAGGGTGTGAGAAATTTTAGTTTACGTGATCTCTACAACCGTGCACAAATGATCTGCACTTGACTTGTACGAGTCATTGATTGGAGTGTGCATATACTATACTGAATATCACCTTAAATCTTTAGAATAATTCTATAGAAAACTTAACTTTGAGAAACTAGGTCTTTTATGATTGAATTTTTAATTAAGATTTATGTCTTTAATTTTATTCATTTGTTTGAAAAAAGACAATTCACATGAAGATGCTCAAATAGTATCCAATCTTTCATAAATTACCCTGGTTTGGAAGTTTAAACCACGAGAAGGAAAGAAGAGAAGCATTCTGATAAAAAAAGGAAAAAAATGAATAAGTTGAGTGGATGCAAGCTGAAATCAAACACAGGACCATAATACCATGGAAAAATCTGATAATTCTTGCACATAAAATGGAAGCCTAACTCAGCCAGTTGCAAAAGTCACCTGGCCATCTTTGACACTAAATTATCTAAGCCACCAGCCCAATGCAAGATTGTGGAGCTAAAAGTTATTTTAGTACTTGCTAATTAAATTTGTATCTTTCTTTTTTTAAAAAAATATATTATTTTAATTGTTCAAATTTTCAATTGCAGCCAATCAAGCCCCAATAAAGATTGGACTTAAATGCAATTTTGTTCCTCTTAAAATACAGATAATGTGATTTTGCTATTTATAATTGAAAATAATTTATTTTATTTCATCTAAATATTTAATTGGTGTAATTTTAGTTCTCTTATCTGATTCGTATTGACTTTTTGACCATTTTCGCTTAATATTTTCTCCACATTAATTTGAAATGGTTTCTATGTAATCATTTAGGGAAATCTACATATTAAAAATTTTAAATAAAATTAATGGATTATATATGAAAGTTTGAATCTTTTTTATAGTATATTGCTTTATAAATTCTAAAAAATGTGAGGGTTTAAAAAAAATGTATTGAATGTTTAAAAAATAATTGTTGGAAGAATAAAATTAATGAAAATCAAACAAGGAAACTAACATTGTTCTAAGAAGGACCAAAATAGGTTACTTCAAATTAGGAGACTAAAATTGCATTTGAGTCTAAATAATGTTTAGAAATTAAATAATAGTTGGTAGAAGTTAATGAAAATTGATGAAAATTAAACAAGACAATTAAATTTGCACCAATTAAATATCTAGGAGGTACAAAATAGATTATTTTAAATTAAGGACTAAAATTATATAATTTATATTTTAGAGGGACCAAAATTCCATTTAAACCTAAAGATTTAATATCAATATAGTTAGTCTACTCAAATTTCTCTATTCATGATTTAATAAATAAATATGATACTATTATGTTAGCTCGAAATTGATAAAATTATTTTTCTTTTGTGAAACAATGATAAAATTATGACTTAATCAATATAGTATTGTTATCATGTTGGTAAGTTAACTTTCATATGGCAAATTACACTCACTTTCTATAAGGTTTAATCTATACATCATGGCAGTACCAGGTTGGCCATTTTTTTATTAGATTAAATTATTATAATACTAATCTTAATCTCAAATTAACATTTATTAAGCAATCTCAAGTAGGTTGTATTAAGTTCTAAATATGAATTTCAAATCAGTAGTAATAGTGAATTGAAATTCAAAACTATTATTATTATTATTATTATTATTATTATTATTATTATTATTATTATTATTAATAGTAGTAGTAGATAACAAAAGTGATGGTTAGAGATTTTTTTTAATATTTCCCCTTATCATTTGCTAACCATTTTGCCCTTGCATATCTTTATTAATTTCTCCCTTATAAAGCCTTAAAGAAGGCAGAAACTCTATGGTTGCTATAATATTGCTATAGAGCAAGGAGTAAGTATTTCAATTAACTTATTCAAATTGAAGTATTTCAATTAACTTCAATTAACTTAATTGTTAGTAGAAATTCATTTCTTAAGTTTAAATGTATTTTTAAAAATAAAAAACCTAAATTTCCAATTCATTTATTTTGTGTTAAGTAAATTGATTTAGGTCATTAGTTTAAAATATTTTGAAGTAATTAAAAAATAAATAAATGAATCATTTCATCTCAATACCATAAACTCAAAACGCAAAGAATTTATGATTAAGAGGAGCAAAGCTAGGAAGTAATATTTATGCAAAGCCACGTAGGTATATGTCATATCTTTTACATTAGAAGGAATAAATGCCAAAATGATAAGCAATAATAGAATGTCAATAGGTAGTAAAAGCAATAGGAAGGGAGGTGGAAGCAATGCCAACATTATAAGTACAAGGATTAGCTAAGAAGTAGTTAGTCATATGAGTAAAAGTAATGACTCTAAGCTGAGATAGCTTATTGGTAGCACTCTTTGGGCATTCTCATAGGATAATTATCTAATACCCCATTTTCTTCCCTTGGTTATACTTTACTTTTTTTCCTTCAACCATTGATAAGTTTACATTCTTCCTTACTTTTATTTTTTTGACATTGTTGCTCACGTAACAATATTTCAACAATCTAATTCTAATACTATCCACCTTAGGAAGGTCAAAACACATTATAAAACCTTAAATTAGTTTTTCTACTTCACCACCCTATATCTAAAAGCTTATGATAGCTTTAAGTTTTTCAACACTCAAAAGTTACCTTTTTTTCTGCTTCTTGAATCCTAAGTTAGAAGGAAGGAAACTTTCAATGCTACTGTATAAATGTAAACAAAATAATTTCATATTTAAATCACTTGTACCCAAATATCATTCCAGTTTATATCAAATTTGATTTGATATAGATAAGTGCCTAAGGCTTATAATCCTATAATTCATTCATCTTAAATCCTCAATGCAATAAATACTTTGATTGCAATATTATAAAATGAAACAAGCATAAATGCTTCGATTAATAAGATGTAATCTGAATACTATTCTTAAGATCTATGAATTTATAACAACTAAGTGATCAAAACTTATACTAGATTAATCACAATTATGATCAACTTCAAATATAAAGCAAAATCAGCAGGCAACAATCAAGAATAGTTCTAGGAAACAATAAAGAATAGTTCTATAAGGATAACTATAAAGGCTAAGGCAAAATTAATAGCAATATTAGAAATTCTAAACTTGTGATGCCAATGTTCTTGAAAGTGCAAATATTTGATAATGATGGAAAAAGAATAAAAGGATTGGATATGTATCTTTAGGCTTTAAAGAGATATTTAAATTGGATTGCTTAAAGCAAAGTAGGACGGTGATTGAATTTAGTGAATCCACTCCTCTTTTTAAAACATTGCCTAGCTCAAAACTTAAAAATATCATCACAATTGGATCAAAAAGAAAATTTGAACATTTAACCAAAAAATCCTAAGGCGCAAAAAAAAAAAAATCTACCATATACAAACAAGTGATCACATAATCCTTCAACCACACTATTTTAATTGCTTAACAACAACGTAAACTAAATTTCTTCCTCTTTCAAAAATAAAAATAACATAAAAGTTAAGAAAAAATAGCGTTTCAATATTAAAATCTACTCTTAACCAAAATAAGGAAAATCAAAATCCACATGCAATTTCTACTAAAATGTTAAAAAATGAGAGCTTTATGGAAACTAAAGTAAAATTGAAGGGAAAAAATTTATCTTCCTAGATAAGAAAAGCCATCTTTTCATGAATGAGCACACTTACAAGCAATTGGAGCATTAACGAGAATGAAATATCAAAATGGAGAAGCTGGGTTTATGGGTAACTTTAGAGTGATTTAGGCAAACAATAAAAAATTTTGCTGGGATAAAGGAGTAAGGGTATTTTAGGAAGTAAATTTCGTCTGTAAACGATCGTTTGATTCTGCTAGTCAGAAGGAGGTTTAGAGTATTTTTCAAACAAGAAGGGGTGTCAATGTAATTAGCCTTAGCCTTGAAGGAGGGAAAGGTAATTTATCCTTATTATTATTATTGTTATTATTATCAATTTAAACAAAATTTTCATTTTTTGGTTAAAATGAAATTATATTTAAAAAATAACAACTATAAATAACAAACTATAAAGTGGAGTTTAATATAAAATACTATTTAAAAGTCGCATTTCAAATTTCTAGTAAAATTTTAAAAAATATTATTTGAATTTTTTTATTTATAAATTGTAATATTAATATAAAATATTATAAAATTTTTAAAAAATTAGTGCAACTTTGATGGAATGTATAATAATAATAAGACTAATATTAAAATTGTAAAAAAATAAATCAATACACATTATTTTGTATATAAAAAACCTCTAAGCATAGAGGTAAAAATTATGGGACTTAATCTAAAAAAATTTTACTAGTTGTAATAGGTACAAATATTTTATTAAGTAACTTTATAAATTATAATATATGAATATATCAATACTTCTAATTGTCACCTCCTTTATCAAATAATGATCCATCTTTTCTAAAATTGTTTTATTATGTATCTTTCATGTTAAATCATTCCTTTAAATAAATAGTGATTTTTAAGTTCTCATGACTCATTTATAAACATTTATTATTTAAAATTTGCTCACCACTAGGGACATTGGAAGAGTAAATATATCAGAACTTATAAGAAAAAGTACAGGATATTGTATCCTTTATGTTTTTCATCATTTTAAAATATCAAAATTTAACATGTTAGCTACAATGGGTGTAAGAAAGTAAGAACTAAGCTCAATGTTGATTATATGGAAATTATTGGTTACACCTAATAAGTTATCATATTTTTCAAAATATAATATGGATATTCTTAAAGAAAAATGAATAACCCATATATAAATGTGAAGAATTAAATTTATTATTATATATATTAAAAATTTCATGTAATAAATTATTTACATTTTTCATGTATGACTTTAAATCAAATTTATATTGCATATTTGCATTATATTTATTTAATACATTTTTCACTCCTAGTTCTTTAAATCTAAAATCCATAATTGTAGTTATAATATATAAAGAAACAATATTTCTAAAATATTTATTCTATTTTGGTAAGTATTCATTAATAACAATCTCAAAACCATTAATACTTCTAAATTTAAAAAATATAAGAATATAATAAAGTAAAGCTCCAAGCATTGAATGAGATGTAGGATAATAAGAACCGGATAAAAGATTAGTTAATCTCTAAAATATTTGCAAAAAATTGTAAACAAATTTTCATTCTTTCCTATTTAACATTTTTAAGATAATGATTACCTTGCATTTTTATTGAATTAAAAGTATATATGATATCTTTATACTTTAAATAAAATTCTAATATTTTAAAAAGAGAGTTCTATCATGTTCAAACTTTTTGTGGAGGCATCCTAAGTTTTTTTAAACATTTGCACACATAATTCATTGCAATTATCCTTTCTAGCAGCTGATGATTTGATAAATAAAATTATATTTATAAGATTTTATATAAGTATAGAAATAATTTTTAATACATCTTGAACAACTAAATTTAAAATATGGTATGCACATATAAAATAAAAAAATTGAGCATTAGGAATAGAATTTAAAGATGGAATTAAAATTCTAATAGCATTAGTATTACTAGATGTATCGTCAAAAGTAATTGAAATTATCTTTTCCAGATATTATGTGCTCATTATAAGTATTTCTTATAAAAAAGTAATAGTTGATGCATCATACAGTAGTGGAATGGGTTTAAAATAAATTATTCTTTTATGTAAAATAAAGCTATCACTAATATAATAGGTGGTTACACAAACATAACTCATATGGGATTACGATGTTTATATATCAGATGTAAGTGTAATTTTAGCTTTAAATTTTTCAAAAAAATTCCTAAAATCATTTTCCTTTTACCAAATATTTTTTGCAAGTTTTAACATTAGTGTTTTTACTTATACCATGCCATTAGATATTAAAGTGTTGAAAAAGCTCATTAAATTTTGAACAACTTGCTAAACTAAAAGATTTTTTGGTATGATAAATCCATTTACATAACTAATATTCACAACTGTCTTAATAGACATATTATGATTGTTTTTTTAGGAATTTACAATATCCACATTTTTATAAGAGTAAAGATATCTCAATGAAGTAGTATTAATGTAACTATCATAATTATAAGATTTTGTACAATATTTACAAAATATTTTATCTACATCATTTATCATTTTTGGATCAAAATGATTCTAGATATTGGAACTTTTTAATCTTTTTGCTAAATCAATTAAGGATGAGGGATTGTTTACATTCTTACAATTATGAGCATGTCATGGAAAAGAGAGAAGGATGTAAATTTAGGTATGTTTGAAGGAGCATTTATATATTCATTATTTGAAAAATTGGCAGCCACATTACTTAAAAAATTTTAGCTATCCAAAAAATTTTGCATATAATTAAAATCATTCAAATTTATGGTTACAACTTAATAGTAATAATATGAAGAAAAAATAGATTACAAAAATAAAAGTTAACAAAAATGACAACAATGAAATCAATAATAATACTATAAGAATTGAATATTATAAAACTAAATAACAATTATAAAAAGTAGGGAGAATTGAAAAGTTTCACCAATGACCTTTTGAGAGAAGAATAAAAAAAAATTGGAATTTAATGCACCACCTTCAATTTTTTACTAAGTTTGAAGCTGGAATACTTGTTCTAGATAGAAATTTATGAGAATATAAGAGATTGAAGAGAGAAAAATGAAAGCTTGTGTCTTATTGTGTGAATTTAGTTTGATTAGAATAAGCATTTATAGAAGAATAAAAATATTTAAAAAATAGAAAGGTGACTGTTGCTTATAAAAGTAACTATTACAATGCAATGGTTAATTACTTTGTTTAGCCACTGTATTGCAATGAATAACATATTAGTAATTAGCATTGTAATAACATTGCAATGGGCCAATGGACCATGGCTAGTCTTAATGTCTCATTTAGCCTTATTAACCAAAAGCTTAAACCAAAACAAGCACAACAAAAAGTTATAAACCAAGCATTGCACGATTCATACTATTATAGGATTTGAGGTCATAATCATAAAGATGATTGAAGAGTTTAATAAAAAAATAAATATAAGAATTTAATTGCAAATTAAGTAAAATTATAATCAACAAAGACTAATTTAATATAAAATTAATGGAAATTTATAGGATAGAAACATGTGTTTTTGGCTTTCATTTTAACAAATTTCTTAAAATATATGTTGACAATATTAAATATATAAACTTATTAATTTTAATATTAAATATTATTTTAAATTATATAATTTTAATATATTTATATATATTATTATATAATTTATAATATATTAAAATTATAATATTAAAATATATATACACACATACACATATTAATCAATTAATCTTATACTAGTTATTCTATAATATCACTACTCCCATGCTATCAAGTTAACCTGATAACTTAACAAGTTTATATTAATCAGTCCTAGTCTCTTACAAAGTTAGACTAATTAATTTTAGTCTTTTACTAAGTCAACCTATTATTATCGTTTTTCATATCAGTTTCAATTTTAAGTCAAGCAAAATTATACCAATCTCAAACTTACTCGTTAGACTATGTTAACCTTAGCCTAATTTCGCATGTTAATTTTAATAATAATAAAAATTTTAGTTTGCTTAAATGTGTTAACAACATTTCTTGCATTGGAGTATTGGAAAGTTAGAAGATTAATGAAAATCCTTAGTTAGATTCTTTTATTTTTAGAAGGCTCATTTGTAAAATAGGAAATTAAGTTCAAATGGATTTTAATTAATTATTGGAGAAGATAATCCTAAAATACTTAAACTTACAACAATTTTAAGCTCTAAATTGTTAGAGCTATAGTTTCAAGGAAAATATCTTATTTGGATTACAAAATAATTTTTTTCAAATGCTCAGATCATGTTTGAAAATAATTTAATTAGTTTTGAAAATGTCTTAAAAATGTTTGAAAATGTTTATGTGAAAGTTGGTTGAAAAGTACTAATTTGGAGACTTCAATACTGGAGGAAGTAAGGTACTTTGTAAAATGCTTTGTCTCCTTTAGAAGGGCATGAGAAGTACTTTACAAAGTGCTTCATGTGTCTTATTTTAATTTTCTAGAAAGCCTCAATGAAGTGCTTCGCTAAGGCACTTTGCCATTTATAGTAAGTTTACCTTTGCAACATTTTACCCCTGGAAAAATTGAAAATTTTCTAGAACGTGAAGCACTTTGTGAAGTGATTCATTTTATGTTGATGTATTTTTAATGACTCTTTAAAGAGTCTAATATACATTTAAGGTTCCCAGCCCCTATCCAAAGGCATAAACTTAATTTGAAATAGATATTTAAAGCTTTCATTGTCAATAACTATTATACTGACACATTTTCATCTTTTCTCTACTCTCTAATGATTCAAATCCTTTAAACTAATTGGATTCAAATTTTCTTTTTTGGCTTTTAATTATGTAATCTACTCCTGAGATTTTATAAGCTTAAATTTTACATTTCAAATGCTCATTTCTTGTATTTTATGTTGAGGTATCCTTAAAATTTTCAAGAATGTAGCATTTCTTGTTAAAGTGTGCTTTAAGTGAGGAATGTCAAAGGGATTTTCTTGTATTCAAGTTAAACTTTGTAAAAGTTTCTTCAAGTGCTCAAATTAAACTTGAAAAGATAGTGAAACTTGTAAAAATTAAGTTTTGCAGTATCTCTTGTTTGAATGTTTTTTAAGCGAGGAATCTTAAAAGAATTTACTTGTATTCAAGTTAAACTTTGTAAAGACCTCTTCAAGTGCTCAAATTAAACTTTGAAAAGATAGTGAAATTTGCAAAAATTAAGTTAATTAGGTTTGGTAATAGATATAATCCTTGGAGTATTAGATCTTTAAGATTGAATCATGATAAACTATTGTGTTTGATATTCTTAATCCTATATCATTATATCTTATGAAAGCTTTTGTTTTTCTTCCTTTCATACTTTGATTGCCTTTTTAAAAAATGGTTCAATCAAATTTGATGTAACTTGATTTTTTATCTAGCAACATGGGGAGATGATGATAATTATGTGAATTCCTGTGGAGAAAATAAAAAAGATCAAGAAGTGCTTTTCTGCTTGATGGCTATTAGAGATCATGATAGCAATGAGGTATCTATTATTAAATTTGATGAACCTTCTAATTATGTTCTTACAAACCTTATTGTTGATTTACTTAAGGCTGCTAAAAATATTGATCTTTTAAATAAGATTATATCTTCATTGGAAGAAGTTATTGAAAATTTTAAAAAAGAAAATAATGAATTGCTTAAAGAAATAAAAAGTCTTAAGAAAGTCACACAAGCTTGTATCACTTGTAGAAGTTTCAAAGAAAAACTTGATGATTTAACCAAAACTCTTGAAAAGTTCACAAAAGGAAAAGGTTCACCTGACACTTTTCTTGAATAAAGAATTAGCTTTAATAAAGAAGGCATTGGTTATATACTAAATGATGAAAATATATATATATTTTTTACAAAAACTTCATCGTTAAAGAAACTATAAAGAGGCAACCTAACATCACTTATTTCTATTGTAAAGAAAGAAGGCATGGAATTCATTCTTATACTCATAAGAGAAACACTTATGTTAGAAACAAGAAATTTAGGTTCCAAAAAAGATATATGTTGCAACTAACTCAAATGGACCTAAGGTAATTTAGGTACCAAAAATCAAGAATTAATATTCTTTTTATAGGTATATACGGGGTCCTAAATTGACATATATTATTTGGATGGTGGGTGTTTTAAACATATAAAGGGGCAAATCAAGGTTCTTCTCCTTGACATGATATGTTACTTTTGGAGACAAGGCAAAAGGAAAATTCATAAGAATAGGTAAAGTGAGTAAGAATGTCAAATCTTGTATTAAGAATATTTTATTTTTTAAAAAGCTTAAATATAATTTGCTTAGCATCAATAAGTTTTTTGACAAAGGAAACGAAGTTACCTTTGATTCCATTTGTTGAATTGTTAAGAATAATGACAATAAGTGAGTTAAGTTGGTTAGAAAAAGATACAACAATATCTAAATAATAAATATTGACCATGACTCTAATTTAGATCCTAAATGTATAGTTAGCATGAATAAGGATTCTTGGCTTTTGCATAAAAGGCTTGCTTATACAAGCATGAATCTTATTGGAAAACTCTCTAGAAATGATTCAATTAATGGTTTGCTAAAACTCAAATACAAAAAAGATAGAATTCGTGATATATGTTAAAAGGGAAAATAAATAAAAGCTTCTTTTAAAGCTAAAAACTTTGTTTCTTCTTTTAGATTACTTCATATAGATTTGATTGGTTTATGAAGAATTAGAAGTCGTGGAAGCAATCTCTATGTGCTTATAATTATTGATGATTACTATAGATTTACATGGACATTGCTCATAAAAATGGGACTTTTAAAACCTTTAAAAGGCTTGCAAAATCAGTTCAAAATAAAAAAAGGAATAACCATTGTAAGCATTAGAAGTAGTCATGGCAGAGAGTTTAAAAATTATAATTTTACTCTTTTTGTAATACAAATGACATTAAGCATAACTTCTCATTTCTTAGAATACCATAACAAAATAGAATTGTTAAAAGGAAAAATAAGTGTTTAGAAGAAATAACAAGTACCATGCTAAATGATTACTTTCTACTTAAGTCATTTTAGGTAAAAATTGTTAGCACCATATGTCATGTAATGAATGAAGCCTTAATAAATCTAATTTTAAAGAAAATCCCCTATGAATTATACAAAAGAAAAAAGCTCAATATATAACATTTTTGTGTTTTCAATTGTAAATATCTTGTGTATAAAAATGGCAAAAATAATCTTGGAAAGTTTGATGCTAAATTCGATGGAGTCATATTTATTAGATATTCTTGCAATAGCAAAGCTTACAAAGTTTTTAACGAAAGAATTTTTCCAGTGGAAGAATCTATCCATGTTATATTTGATAAATCTACTTCAAATGTGAAAAAGGTCTCAAATAAAGAGAAAAGTAAGTAGATTCATGGCTTCCTAAAAAAGACTTGAATAAGCAAAATGAAAAAGTTTCAGAAATTTGGATATTATCTATTTGAAACTTCAAATCTAGCCCTTATATACATGGTTTGCAACTTGCATAACTAAAAGCTTTTTTGACTTCTTTCATGCAATTGCATGAAACATTTCCTAATTGAATTACAAGGGATGAGCCCTTCCAAGGTTTAAAAGAAAGCTAAAAAAATAAAAACTTATTCCTCATGTAGACAACCTAGATCAAGCACAAAATCATAGACTATAAAGAGAGTGAAAAATCATGAAGAGCCATCCTATTGATTAAGTCATTGATGACATATCTCAAAAGGTAACTTGTAACTTTCTTAAAAATATACGTAGTCACTTATCCTTTTTATCCCAAATTAAACCTAAAAATATTAATGAAGCAATAATTGATAAACATTGGACCTTGGCCATGCAATAGAAATTAAACCAATTTGAAAGAAATGAAGTGTAAGAACTTATACCAAGACCTAATAATTATCTAATTATTAGTAGTAAATGGTTTTTAGAAATAAGTTTGATGAGAATGGTGTTATAGTTTGGATCAAAGTCTGATTAGTTACAAAAGGTTACAACTAAGAAAAAGGTATTGATTACGATGAAACCTATACACCAGTGGACAGATTAAAAGCTTTTAGAAAGTTATTAGCATATACTTGCATGAAAGGATTTATACTTTATCAAATGAATATCAGAAGTTCTTTTTTAAATGGTATGATCATGAAAAAAGCATATGTTGAACAATTTGCAAGTTTTAAAAGTCACTTTTTTCCTAATCATATTTTTAAACTTAAGAAAGCACTTTAATGGACAAAGGTTTTACCAAAGAAGAAGTTAACATAACTTTATTCATGAAACATAAATTTAATGATATTCTCCTTATACAAATATACGTTAATGACATTATATTTGGTGTTATAAATGATTCTATGTGCAAAGAATTTGTTATGCTAATGCAAGGTGAATTTGAAATGTCTATGATTAGAAAGTTAAACTTCTTTCTTAGATTACAAATTAAACAATCAAGTGATGGCATCTTTGTGAGCTAAACCAAGTATACAAAAGAATTACTTAAGAAATATAACTTAAATGAGGCCAAACCTTACACAACATCTATGAATATTTATATAAAGCTAGACTTGGATGAACGAGGTAAAAAGGTTGATATTATTATGTATGGAGGTATGATAGGTTTCTTCCTCTATCTTACCACTAATAGGCTTGATATCATGTTTAGTATGTGTATGTGCATAAAATTTCAAGATAATCTAAAGGAATCTTATTTTATTTTCATGAAATAAAATTTAAGATATCATGTGAGCACACCTTATTGTAGGTTATGGTATCCTAGAGAAAGGTCTAATTTCTTGGTAGGTTATTTCAATATCAACTTTGCCGTAATTGGTTGGATAGGAAGAGTACTAGTAGTGATTGTCAATTTCTTAGCTATAACATAATAAGAAGTAGAATAGTGCAGCTTTGCCTATTGTAGAAGCAGAATACATAGCCGTCAGTAGTTGTTGTGCTCAACTCCTTTAAATGAAATAAAAATTATTGAACTTTGATTTGAAATTTGAAAAGATTCATATTAACTATGGCCATACTAGTGCCATTAACCTCACTAAGAATCCTATTATGCATTTTAGATCAAAGTATATTAAGATAAGACATCATTTCATCTGAGAGTATATTTAAAAAGGAGATATTTCTCTTAAATTTATCTAAATGGATTTTCAACTTACTGATATCATCACTATGCCACTTAATGAAGACTGTTTCAATTTTATTATAAGAGAATTAGACATATTAAATTCTTTTGAAAGATAAACCCTTATGAACTTTAAACTTATTTCAAGAAAATTTCAAAAGTTTTAATATTTCTAATGATTCAATTTAATTATTCCTTATTATTTAATTGTAGAATCAATTACTAACTTTAACATCAGAGATATCCCTAAATTTGTTTTATAGGGTTTTCGATCAAGATTCAATGTAAAGAGTGAAATTTTGGTTAAGAATGGGTTAAAATTCAAAGGAATCAAGTTCGGATCAATTTTGGTTGGATGTGTTGAAGTGGGAATTTTGTGGTTAAGATTGTGAAGTGCTTCGCAAAGCACTTTGTTATGCATTTCTAGTTTACTAGGAGCGAAGTACTTCACAAAATGCTTCCAATGTACACTAAAATAAGCCCTGAAGTCCTTCAGCAACCAATTCATCTATGAATATATTCATCAGAGAAGTACTTTAGGAGTATTATATATATATTGGCATAGGTTATACACTTCATTTGCTCGTTATCCCAACCTAGCTAGTGTCATTTTTACTTCTTCTATTTTATTCCAATCTCACTCAAGTTCTCTATTTATTGTAGAAAATCACCATTCCACTTCAATTAAATCATTCCTAACTCTCTTTTCTTCATTTCCCACTAATTAATTTCCTCTAAAGCATCACAAACCTAAAAAACCCTCAAATCACCTCTAAAACCTAACCTTTATCATCTTCCAACCTTTTAACTTCCAATCACTCCAAAACAACTTCTAACATCCTTGTAAACACTTTTTCCAATCTAAATCCTTCCCCCATTGTCTTTCTCACCATTACACAAGAAAGAAAAGTTTGGCACCAAAAAGGGAATGGATTGACAAAGGAAGGGGAAAGGGAAAGCTTCCACTAGCACTTTAGAGCCTCTACAACATTATCCATAATGCTAATTCTATAGGAAGGTAACTTATTACAACAATTTTACCAATCTATTGAAAAATAACATTAAGCTTACCATCTATTGATATTTGAATTTTTTTTTAAAAAAAGAAAAAATTAGAAAATTTTACCGCATCTTAAAGAAATTGAATTTGGTCAAATTTGTTAGATATAGTGTTTATGTTCATTCATCATTAATATATTAGTTCTAAGCTAATATGTTAAAATATGATGTGAAGAGTTTTACTAGATTGAGCACAATTGTTAAAGAAAAAGAATTTACTATATCTATAAATGACTCAGGTAGAGCTTTTGATTTAAATGCTAATATGCCATGTACTTGAGTTGGAGAAGTCAAGGATTACTCTAAACAAAAGGCTCTTAAGTTATTTTGGCCAAAATCCATGCCAAGATTCTTTGATAATAGGCTTCAAACCACTAGTCTAGGCATGGATAATAACCATTTTTATCACTTTCTAGCCAAGATTATTTTTCTAAAAAAGATAAATTTAACCCATATTGATAAAAATGAGTTATTTATGATGTAGTGCATTACAAAAGGTTTGAATTTTAATATTCCCTATTTGATATTGAATTACATGATCAAGAATTATAATGTCAAATTCCTTCCATAACGTATGATTTTGACTACCTTTTTTAAGATAAAAGGCATTGATACTAGCTTTGAGGAAACAACTACTAAGTTTAGAAAGTCTTTTAAACTTAGTAAACCATACATGGAGCAAATGTCTTATATAAGTATCAAGGAGTTTGAGTTCACATTGAGTGACATCCTTTATCTGTTTCTATTGATATGCAAATGGTGATGGATAGAATGAATAAATTGTGGAGTGATATTCAAGGTGAATTCAACAAGATTTATTCTTGGTTATACAAAATTAAGAGTAAAGGTTCTAGTTCACATGGTCCTTTAATTCCACCATTGCCCAAGCAGATGAAGATAATGAAGAAAGTAAGGAAGAATCTTCAAAAAAAAGGAGAGAAAGAAATAGAAGGTGCTTCAAATGATGAGGATGCTACTAGTTTAAATGATAGAGATAATGCTAAAGACAATGAAGATGATATAGTAGATAATTAGATGATATCTATCCTTTAGCTCTATTTACCCTTAAAACTTTATCATGCTTTCGATAAAGATTTTGATGCTATTTTAGATATTATGTTGACTTTTATAGTTTTCACTAGATCATTTTTCGGATATTTTTCAAGTTTATTTTGAATTTCAATGATTTATTATGACATGTTTTATATTTAAATTCTTTTACAACTAATTATTGCATATTATCTTTTATTATTGTTATTTAATTGATGCCAAAAGGGGGAGAGTTATTTTAAGATTAGTTTCAAAATATGTTAAGGAAAAAAATTGAAACATAAACGCATAAATTCAAGAGGAGTGTTAAAATAAAGGGAATTTTTAAATTGTAATTTCAATTAATAACAAAATCATTTGTCATCATAAAAATGAAGAAGAAATTGTTAGTCTTATCCCCATTTAACATGTTAATTTTGATGATAATAAAATATTTTAGCTTGCTTAAGTGTACTAAACAAACACTTATTACATTGGACCATTGGAAAGGTAAAAGATTGATAAAAATCCTCAGTAAGGTTCTTTTATTTTTACTAAGTTAATTTGTAAAATAATGGGAGAAAACATAGTTTGGGGGAAAACATCTTATTAGGATTGTAAAATAATTTTTTTCAAATACTTAAATTATGCTTGAAAATGTTTGCTTGAAAAATTATTTGAAAGTGGTGCAAGCAAAGCACTTTGTAAAGTGCTTCATTCCCTTCAAAAGGGCCTAAGAAGCACTTTGCAAAGTGCTTCATATGTCCTATTTCAGTTTTCTAAAAAGCCCCCAACAAAATGCTCCCCGAAGCACTTTGCCACTTATTGTAAGTTTGCTTATGCAAGGTGAAGTGCTTTATGTATCTTATTTCAATTTTCTAGAAATTCCTTAACAAAGTTCTTTGTAAATCATTTTATTCCTTGGAAAATTCAACTTTTTCCAACATGTGAAGCACTTTGCAAAGTGCTTCATTTTCTACTGACATAATATTAGCAATTTTTTCAAGAGTCTAATAGTATTTAAAAGTTTCTACCCCTATTTAAAGGCATAAATTTAATTTTAAACATATATTCAAAGTTTTCATTATTATATTGACATTCTTTCATCTTCTTTTTACTCTTTAATGATTTGTTTCTAGATTCAAATTTCCTTTTCAAACTCTTCATTATGTAATCTACTCTTGAGAGTTTATAAACTTAAATTTCAAATTTCAAACACTTGTTTCTTGTATTTTAAGGTACGATATTCTTAAGGTTTTTTAAAACTATGGTATCTATTTCTAAAATATTCTGAGTGAAAAAACTTCAAGGGATTTGCTTGTATTCAAGTTAAACTTTGTAAAGACTTCTTCAAGTGCTCAAATTAAACTTGAAGAGATAATGAAATTTGAAAAATCTAAGTCAAGTAAGGTTAATAATGGATGTAATCCTTAAAATATTAGATATTTAAAGTTGAATTATTATAAATTATTGTGTTTAATTTTCTTAACTTTATCTCTTTATTTTTTACTACATAATTTGCTATTAGAAGCTTGTTATTGTGCAATTTGATTTGCTTTGCTTGTCTCTATATTGATTGCTTACTAGTATAAACACTTATCTAGTGTTTCCAAGCATTGAAAACTTGTAAAATCCTTTGAAAACTTTTTTTTTCTATTTTAAAATGTATAAAATTCTAAAATCCAATTCACCCTTTCTTAGGTGGAATCTTAGGGTGGTAATTTATATCATTCAAATCAATTCATTTATTAAACATATCAAAATAGATTAACTTGGCTAACCTATTTAATAATTTTAATTAATAAAATTTAAATTATAAATTCATTTAATAAATTTAATTACACACTATTTTTATAAAAAAATATTTTTAATCATTAATAAAATAATATTTTTATCTTTTACTATCACTTTATTAAAACAAGAATTTATATTTTTATTATATATATTTATTTATAATTTAGTTATTAATTATTTCTCAAATAATATTTTTAAAATTTAATATAAATTCTTAAACTGATTAGTATATCAACTTGAACCTTGTAAGCATGTTGTGTTCATGTTACATCAAAAGTTGCCACTTTTTACCAACTTGACATGTTTTGACACCTCTATTTTACATCTCTTTTATTTAAAAAAATATACACTCACATCCTTTCTTATTAAGTTAGTATATGTTTAAAATAAAAGTGGAAACATGTTAATGTATATGAAAAGAGAAGTTACTATATATTTTGGAAAATAGAGGTGAATGTAATTATATTAAACTTTAGGAGATATGAGTGTACTTTTTGCTAGTAATTATTCCAAAGATTCATTGGGTAAATTAATAATTGATATAGCAAAATTGATATTTATTAGTTTGAGGGAACATAAAAATGAGTAACAAAGGGAGGATCTTAGGCTTTTGGTACAAGATCTTTTAGGCATAATTTTTTTAAAGAATTAAATTATTAAAATAATTAAAAAAACATAATAATTTCATAATAATGGAACTCTAAGGAGCAAGGTAAGGTATTATTATCATATTCCTAATATTTTACTCAAAATAAAAACTTACCTCATATCCCATTTTATAGGATAAAAAAATCAAAGCATCCCATGCCCCATTAGGATAATCCTCATGAGATATTGTAAAATTGAGACATTTTATCATCCCTAATTGAATTACACGAGTGTGAAAAGAATTACTATGAATAAATTATAGTCAAAAGCCATTGAAAGCATCTAATATATAATTATATTGACATTCTTTCTAAATTACGTTCACCTCTAAATTTTAATATAATTATATTGACATTCTTTCTATTTTCATAAATATACACTAATACCATTTTCCTTATAAGTCTACCTTTCTTTTCTTTATTTTAAATATGGAGAATGTTTAGATAAAGTTCCTTAAGTGCTTATCACAAAATTCTCTAATCAGATCATGACATGTGTGAAAAGAATTGAGACATTTTATCATCCCTAATTGAATTACATGAGTGTGAAAAGAATTATTATGAATAAAATTATAGTCAAAAGCCATTGAAAGCATCTAATATATATATTAATTTACATTCAACTCTAAATTTTAATATAATTATATTGACATTCTTTCTATTTTCATAACTATACACTAATACCATTTTCCTTATAAGTCTACCTTTCTTTTCTTTATTTTAAATACGGACAATATTTAGATAAAGTTTCTTATGTACTTATCATAAAGTTCTCTAATCAGATCATGACATGTGTATTAATTGTCCTATTTAAAGAAAATAATTAGGCAAAAAGGCATATTTGGCCCTTTAACTATCATTAAAGTTCCTATCTTGTCCTTTAAGTTTTGCTCTCTTCATCCTTTATTATGTGTCGCATTTTTTAAAATTTTTTTATCTATTTTTATTTGTCATTTTAGAAATTTAATGAAACATTTAATATATTTTTCCAATTTCACCCTTCCTTTATTAATAAATGTTTCATTATTTTATACTCTTATCTTGGAATGTCTCAACAAATTTATTCCATCTTTCTCTCTTCATTTTCAATTGTGTTGGAATTTGTGTATGAAATGAGAGAGAAAAACTTATGTGTGTATTTAAGTTTGATAACAAATTCCAAATAAAGAAAGAAATAAGAATAGAGTAAATTTTGATTTTGGATTAAAAGGTAATTTCGAAAGCTACTAAAAATAAATAAATAAAATTATTTTGTTATTCTCTATAAAACCAATTAATTACAACAAACAATAAAGACAAAGGAAATGTTTGAAATAAATTTACTTTCTAACTTCTTAAAAATATACAATATTGCCCAATTAGCTAACATTGATAGGTTTTTTAAAAAAAAGGCACTTACATGGTATTCTACTTACTATCCTATATGACATATATAAATCATATTTTGAGATTCTTATAATAAATAGCCACTTGTGGTTCTCTTGATTTCACTAAAGTTTTAATTATATCCTTTAAGTTTTTAATCAAATTTATCTTCTAACTTTCCAAAAATAAAATCACTTCTATGTAATGGAAAAATGTGACTATAATGTGATGAATTCTATTACAACTAACCAATTCAAATACTAAACAAATTCAAATAATAATTTGAATTAATTTAAAGATAAATTACTTTTATATTTGTAAATTATCATACTCATCAAAAGAATTTAGGACAAGTGTGTGACGCTATAAAAACGCACTTTCAAAATTTAAAATTATATTTATTTAGATTTATTGTTGTAAATAGATTTACATTAAAAGCTAAAATTCATGAGGTATAAAACACATTAGCTTTTAAGGATTTTAATTTTTGATGTATAATTTGGAATTAAACCTTAATATATTAGGGTCCATTTTTCATAGAATGTATCTCATTTACTACTTCGAATATATTGATATTTTGTCCATATTTGGGTTTATTTAGTATTTGTATTGATTAATCACAATGGAAGTCAAGACATTATTGTGACATTACACTAACATTTTTAGATTCATTTTCTGACAAAAGTAAATTTTAATTATTTTCTTTGTAACTTAAACCTCTTTATGTTATAGTTTGTGAGAAGGATTTGTCGAATTCTAACTTTTTTTCATTCTCCAAAATTATACAAAATCAATCCTTTCAATTTAAGGCTAGTGACCTATTATTTTTAAAATTGAAACATAAGGAGGAAATATATAGTAAAGTTACAAGTAATAGTGAATCTCAATAAATATAACTTTAAAATTTGAAAAATATAGTTTTATTTCATCTCACACTTGTTTGGAATGCTTAGCAACTATTTTTATAAGTACAATAATTTGTAAATATAAAAGTAATTTATTTTTAGAGTAATTCAAATTAATATTTGGATTAGTTTAGTATTTGAATTAGATAATCACAATAGAAATCATCATATTACAATCATATTTTGTCTTTGTATAGAAATAATTGTATTTTTGAAAAGTTAGAAGATGAATTTAATTTAAATAAAGTTTAGGGAACATAACCAATCTGACTTTTTTTCATAAAAATATTAAAATATAATTTATATATGACACATAAAATATTAAATTGGATGCTATGTAAGCATCTTTGTAAAAAACTTAATGATGTTAACTAATTAGATAACATTGTATATTTTTTAAAAGTTAAATGGTAAATTTGCTTTAAATAGAACTTAGTGAATATAATTGAAACTTAATAAAAATTAGATGATAAAATATTCCTTTTTGTCAAATAATTAAAATCTTGATAGTTATTGTAATTATTAAATTATGATTATTAATAATATTTATATAAAATAATAACAAACATGTTATAATATAATTTGAAAATTTTATGATAAATACTTAAAAATTTTATTTAAATTTTAGTAGACAGATTATGATGCACCACTAAACCTAATTATATATAAAATTAATTTCTTCTTTAAATATGTTAAATAATAATATATAAACAATTAAATTTGATGATATATTATATATTACTGTATATCACTCTAAATTTTTCTTAAGTGTTATCATTCAATCATATTGTCATCCTTTGAGAACATATGAAAGGCGTAATTAAATAAAATTAAATTAAATTTGTATTAATTGAGAAGTGTAATTTACCGGTCGGTAATCCATAGAACCCAATGTGCAATGAATGGACGTCTTAGATTCTTCAATTAAATGGGACCCACGCCATTTAGAACGTTGTAAACGCCAACCAGAAAGCTCAAGAAAGTCCACCTTTCACCTTCTCTCCCCACCTATCTCTCTCTCTCTCCTACCAAAAAGATTTATCAGACCGTTGCAAAATCAAATTTTTAATTGCAGAGTACTCAATGAGAGCGAGAAACCCATAGGAGTTACTAAACCTGCTACTTACTCCCAAACATAGTACCATATAAACGGCCAAAACCTCTAAACTAATCAATAATGGCGGAGACAAACTCCAACGTCTCTCTGCAACAAAACCCCACTGTTGATTCTCTCTTCCACTTTCTCGACCCAGTTTCTCTGATCCTCAATCAAAATTCAAATTCCGATCAATTTGTTCCTCTCAAGCTCACATCCACGGAGGATTTCTACCTCATGGAGAGAGGACCCAGATACGAAGCTTACGCAGAATTGAGAGAAAGGAAGCTGAAAATGAAATACCTGAGGCAGCAAGAATTCGAAGTCGAACCAGAACAAGAACCAGAATTGAAACTGACTCCGCCGAGAAAACAGGTGAAATTTCAGAGCAATTTGGTTTCCGGAAGAAAAGGTTCGTCTTTTCTTGCTCAATCTGTACCTGATTTCTCTGCTGCGTTGAGGAAAGAGAACAGGAAGCCTGCGACTAATGCGCTTCCTCCGGTGTCGGAGATAACGCCGCCGCCGGTGAAGAGTTCTGCGAGGATGAATGGAGCTCTTTCGAATGCGAGAGGTAGTAAGTCGGCGAGTGCAGGGGAGAAGAAGGGCGGCGGAGGCGGCGTTGGTGGTAGGGTTCTGATGGCGAGAAAGAGCTATGCGAGCATTGATGAATTGAAAAGTATGGCTTCAGCTACGGCGAACGCCATTAATGGCGAAAACAGAGGAGGAAGGAATGGAAGAAAGACTGTCTTAGCCTATAGACAGTATTGAATTCACGGTTAGTGAAAGTTGAAATTTGATTTGATCACATTATTATTGGTAATAGTTGGATTCGTTGCTTTTTTCGAGGCTTTGGAGGGATTTTTTTAGTTTCTTTTGTTCTTTTCATCCACTGTTTTTTTTTTTGGAAGAAATTTACAGTACTCTGTAAAGCTGCGATGTAACTAAGGTTTGAGTCTTCATTGTCATTATAACAAAATATCATATGATATAATAGATGTTTTGATTTGATGTTGTGTATTTCTTCAGCAGGAAAGCACCCTATTTGATTGACATCCAATAAAAGAGCATCAGATTAATGGACTCAACCTAGCTAATTAAATTAAGATGGATTCATACAAATCAGTTTTCTAATGTCACTTTGAATCTCTCTTTTGTAAAGTCAGTGCAAGGACGTCTACCAGTGAGAGGGCCTTCAATCTCCCTCCCTCTGATAATAATGACAGTTGATCTAAAATTTTGGGCAAATTACATTGACCATCCTCAATTTAACCTAATTCCATTCAGTTCTTTGATTTTCAAAAATATACACTCATTTCTTTTACTTTTCAAAAATAAGAGAGCTTAATATATGTTTAAAATAAAGTGGAGGAGAAGTGAATGTGTGTGTGTAAAATAGGAGGAGAGATGAATATATATATATATATATATAAAAGAGGTTAATGTATTTCGGAAAATAAAAAAAAGTAGGGGAAGGGAGTGTAATTTATCCTAAAGGCTTTTGTTACATTATAATGTAATAAAAGAGAAATTTAATATAATATAATAAAATTAAACATTATTATTAAGAAAATAGAAAGTCTCACATTAAATCTTTTCCTTGATCAAACTGACAGCCATGCTAATTTGTCCCAGTCTGTAAAATCATCACTCTAAAAAAAGGAACAGAATTTATGTCTTCATATTGCTTGTAAATGGGAATAATTTTCTACACTCATGCGCAGATTGAGTGGATCTAATAATAATAATAAATAAATAAAGTACATGAAATATCTGAAATTTATATGCATGTGATTTTAAAGTTTTTCCCGTAATCGCATGTACATATAATTATCATATGTAAAAACAATCAAGATTTGAATTACAGCATTAATAAAAGAATGCAAGAACCAGAGAACTTTCCTTTTTAAATAAAACTAGATTAGATTGTCCGGAATATTGAATAACAATAGAATTTGTACAGCACCATAGCAACATCCAAGCTAAGGGAAAAAGTTGCATCTCTCCCATACATACCTTGAAAATACCATTGGCCAGCCATAGCAGTAAAAGAGAAGAAAAGAAACGAAAGAAAAGCAAAACAGCAAGACAGCTTGTATATCCATTTTTAGCAAAATTGCCGGAGAACAATTTGAATCTTAGAAATCAAATCTATATTTTGACTTGCCTCCTTTTCCATGGCCACTGCCCCGGCCCTTTTTGCCACCTGATGCCTTCTTGATATCAGGTTTTGACCCTCTCAACTCTTCAGGTAAGGGCAGTATATGATCAACACACTTGCGGAAACTAAAATCATCAGTAGATCCATCCTCCCTAAGGAGGAAGAAGCATTTGCTCTTCCAGATTGGATGGTCACGGATTTGGAATGCACAGATGCCTCCCCCAATCTTTTTTTCTGGCTCTGCATGGCCCTTTCTAAGCAATTCCAGCAACATCAAATGTTCATACTGCCATAAAACAACAAAACAAAGAGAATCCATTATGAAAATATATCTCTTTGTTGCAACTGATGCAACTGCAAGATGAAGCAATGATATTTGACAGCAATTAATATGCACATGCACTTCAGTCGGTTGGCATCACAAATTGGAGGTACAAAAGGGCATTATTAATGTGCAACAAAAACCAATTCTAATTTAGTTCTGAAAATATCTGCAAGAAGACTGCTAAACATATCTGACTAAGGTAAGTTGCAGCTTGTGAAAGCTGAAAGTTTGGCTGAGGCTCTAGGGGGACTCAAATATGAGCCACAGTTTTGGCTTTTGGGACAAGCAAAAGGAGTGTTCAAATTGACAAATTCATGCCAATATTTAAACATAGTATAGACAGACCACGGTACAGATAAACAGATATCATTTTTTAACATTCACACAACCGATTGTAAAATTAAAAATTTAAGAAATTAAATGAGTGGTAGTATAGTTGTATGGAATTATAATGTATTCAAATTGCAGTTACAATTGAATTATGGATAAATACAGGAGGAAAAACCCAATGCAATACGAATTTGGACCAAAATATGATTGTGGCAGCATTATTTGATGGGGACTATAATTAAAACATAAGACAAGACATATAATTTATGCTATTTATGGTACCACCAAAGCAGAATACATTAGGCATTCAAAAACACCAACGAGTCAAAATAAAAGCTGAGGATCCAAAAATCAGAAAAAACAAAAGCCTTTTCAAATAGTAAACGCAGTTCCCCGCCTTACATACCGATTAGACTAAGATGCAGTCATTTATCATTCTGATGATATCCTGTAATATCATGAATTGAACACCAAAGGACAAAACATGTATAATTACAGCAGCAAGACATGATTTTAGATAATTTAGCCATTCACAATACGATGAATTTGATGCTGAGGATGTAGTACAACGAGTGTGATTAACATTAAATTTGTAATATGGGTGCATATATGCCAAAGATGAAATAATTACACTATATCACATTCCATTGTACATTTAATCAAAGATGCTAACCAAATCGAAGCCAATAGATATAGAAAAATTTTGTCTTTCTATTATTGTGTGTTGGAGGAGAAAAAAGACAAAAAAGGAAATACCTCGTTAAATTTCAAATACGGAGGCCAGTGATGAAGTAACTTGTGAAAGTATTCGAACATTCTCACCGAAGATTCGAAAATTTTCGGACCCAAACTCACCGGACCCGACATCTTCTTTTCTTCCTCCTCTTTATCGAACTTCTCCGGTAGTTCTTCCAGTAATTTTTCCAGCTTCTGCTTCTTGCAAACAGCATCCTTATCTTCCTCGAATTCAACTTCGCCCCTTCCACGTTTCTGATTTGGTTCGCTGTTTGTTGCCGACTCCTTACCATTGGGCTCTGAGCCACCGTCGGTCTCAATGTTTTCGGCGGTTTCCGAGTTTTCAACTTCCATTGCTAGGGTGGTGTTGGTTTCGGCGACTTCCGATGCTGCCCCGTCCGCCATGGTTGAGACTGAGAGTTCGGTTACTGACTTCGAGGTTTAGGATTCTGGGCAGTGATCACCGGAGGGCACGCTATATATAACAAGGCAGTGTTGTTAGTTTTACTTCGCCCAGTTCTTCTTTAGCAAGATACACGAGTGGTTAGTCTTCCTTAGCAAGATACTAGATTGGGCTCACAAACAGTAGGGGTCTGTTTCGACTCTCGGCCAAAATCAATATTGGCGAAATAAAGGTTTTATTTAACAATGACATGATAACTTTAATTATTAACTGATTCAATTAATTATTAATTAATAATTGATTAAATCCAATCAGTTGATTTAACCAGTTGATTGGATTAGTTATTTGAATATGAATGTTTAGTAAAATTAACTATTTAAAATTAGTTATTTATGTGTAAAATGACATATAGGGTATAAGTATATTTTATGAATTATTTAATTATCTTTTTATTTTAATATTTTAAATCTGTTATTTAGTAGATTAAATTTTTTGTAAATAATATATCATTATAATTTATTATATAAAAAATATTTCCTCAAAATTAAATAAATATAATATTTATAGTAAGTAAATTAACCATCAAAATTGATAACTATAATTTTTTAATTTTTGTGTAAAAATAAATATTATAAATTTACAAATATTAACAATGGAAGAAATGAAAAGATTGATAAGTTAATATTTTTCATGAATTTGGTTACCTTGAAAAATAATTTATTAGTCATAATGTATATTATAACACTAAAAAACATTAATTAAGATAAATATTCTCCATGAATATGCACTAATTAGAAAGTACTATTTGAAATAAAAAATTAATATCTATAATTATTTAATTTTTATATAAAAATAAATATTACAATTTTTTATACGTTGATGGTGGAAAAATGGGAAGATTGATAAATTAATATTTTTCATGAATATGAATTAAATGAAAAATAATTTATTAATCATACAATATATTACAAAATTAGAAAGTACTAATTAAAATAAAGTTTTAACAATAAATCTAATCTAAATTAAAAGTTGATAATATTATGTAGTACAAATGCTTATAACACTCTAAAATTATCGTCTAGTTAGTCTATTTACCATCAAACTAGAAGCTATTGTATCTCGAATAGTTGTCATCTCTCCAATTCTCATTTCTCCAACACTATCTTGTGAAGATCTAGCCATATCATCTGAAAATATCTTAGGAGGTATAAAATCAGGATCTTGATCTATAATTCTGAAAGCTGGATCACCAAGTTTATTTCTTCTAATATAATTATGTAATGCAAAAGCTGCATAAATAATTCTATTTTGATCCATTATTGAACATTTTGGCATTCTTTGTAATATCTTCCATCGAGCCTTGAGAACACCAAAAGCTCTTTCAATACAACTTCTTAAGAATGAATGAACTCAATTGAAAACCTCCCGAGATCTTTTTGGACTTGCACCATAAAACTCTGATTGATGATACCTTATCTTTAGGTACGGTGTCAAATATCCTTTTCTATCTGGATAATCTTTGTTTATTAAGTAATATTTTCCTAAGTATACATAAAGGCCATATAATCAGAAAGAAATACTTCTTAAATTCGTAAGTCAAACAAGAATTAAATCATTAAAAACTTTAAAATTTACTTGATGGTGGTTTTGGAAAATGTAAACTTGAATTTCTAATTGTATCAAGAAAAATACGTGCATCATGTGCTGATCCTTCCCATCTAGTTAAGACATAGGTGAATAGTAAATCAAAATCACATGCTGCTAGCACATTTGTGGTCGTCATGCCTTTTCTTCCTCTATATCATAGTTGATCCTCCTCCGAAATAATTATTGCTATGTGTGCTCCATCAATAGCTCCAATGCAATCCTAATATGAAATTATATCTATGAGATATCAAACATGTATTCTTATGAAAAAGTAAAGAAAAATAAAGGCATATCTGGTTACCTTGAAGTGTGGCATGTATCTAAAATCATTGGCAATTTGTGGTTGAATTTTCAAGAATGTAGGATTTTTGGCCTGATTATACCTCTTGAAAGGCCATCCATGGCATCCAAAACTTCTTTGAAAACTCTACTCACAGTTTCACCAAAGTGTTGAAATCGTTCCTGTACATCTCAGTTTGAGGCACCCTTACTAAGGATATATAAAAATAATCCCACTTTTTTCAAAATTGATATCCTATTTGAAGGCCTCAAACTATATCTATTTTCCAAATCCATGCATAATTGGCAAAATGTATCTTAATTCATTCTAAAAGTATTAAAGCATCATTTTTCATGGCCAATTAATAACTCATTTATCCACATTTCTCCTATTAAATAAGAAATGTAGCATGACTCTTTATAGAGATGATTTAAATAATGAGCACATAAGTAACTTGTTGCACATACTACTAAATCTCAAAAGTCATTGTCATTTTCAAGAACTTGATAAAGAAGTTCCCTATTTTGTAGAAGTTGTATGATTTGCATGCCATGATTATCCATTCCTGCAAATTAACCAGTAAAATATTAATCCAGAAACACTAACATAATTCTGTCCATTATTTGCTATTATCTAAGTGGAAAAGTTCATCCATAAAAATCTAGACAACTATAGAGTTCAAACAACAAGAACTGGAAAGATTATAGCTTCAATTAAAATAGAAATTCTAAATATCCATACATATTTAGAACAATTGCTACATAAATTTTATCCATTCAACAATTGCTACATCACTTGCCAAACTAAATAGAATTATCCTTTTTTGAGGATCCTCGATTAATGTGCAAGCGAAACTAAATTCAGAGGTACCAGACCCTAATCTAGGCAAAGGATAAATTTTTGTCAAAAGCATCTGTAAGACTATGCTTTGAAGCATTTATAAGACTATGCTTTGAAGCATCCTCCACACTTTGCTTAGATGTTTCAAGGAGATTCAAAAAGTTCACCATAGCAATGCTTCTCTCCTTAATGGTTTCGAACAAGGCCTCAAACTTCTCATACATTACTGTTGTAGCTCGTCCTCTTCTAGTAGAGGTTGTCCTTGTACTTTTGTTGCTTTTTAAACCATCACTCTCCAAAACCCTTTTGTTCCTTCTTCTAATTTCAAACCCTTCATTTTATGTAGCTCTTAGGGTAAGGGTAAAATCTTTTCATATTTCTTCCCATGCACCTTCTACATTACAATTATTAAGATCACTTGTCTTATCCATATCATCTTCATATCCCAATGATGCATCATGAGCATCATTAACATGAATTGAGGAAGGAACATATGCATTATCTGTTTCTTGCTCCTGTGGTCGATCACCTACAAGGGTGTACTTAAACCTTCCTTCTACTGATGAACATCCAAATAGTTAATCCAAGTTGTACTCAAGATCAAGATCAATTCATTCATCTCAAAATGTCTCAAATTTTATATTTTCCTATAAAACAAGATATAGGAAATTAAGGTCAACTCATTTATCTAAATTCTTAACATTAAAGTAAGAAAAACTACTAAAAAATTTAACTTGAATTTTTAAGTTCCACAACTCTTCAGAAGCACTAATTGTTCCTTTGTCATGATCCCATCCTAATCTGGTTTCTCTCCTTTTCAATTACTTCCATAGACTCCATCTAGATTTCATCCAATTATACTTATTTTTAAGTTTATCTTTTTTCCATGACAATTTGGTCCTTCTTTGGAACTCCATCTCCACTTTTCTCCATGGCAATCTTTGAGCAATGATCGCACCACTTTTTCCCTTACTTCTGTCCATTAATTGATTACAAATGTCAACAAAGATGCATAATACTTCTTTTGACTAACTAACTCTTCCTATATCTTTCCCTCATTGACTTTCTCCTCTAATCCCTTATTGGGTCGAAGCCATCTAAGCACTAGTAAAAGATTAAAATGTAAAGGACTATGAAAAAGTTATTGGATAGACCCCCTATACAAATAAGGATGACCTTGTAAAGCATCAATTATAGATCATTTATTTAGGATTTTTTGTTAATGTTACTGTTTTGACACGAAGTGGTAATATACTTTTCTTTGACAATTTAATTATTAATTAGAATTAATTTATGCATTTATTTGAAACTTTTTGTTGATGTTACTATTTCCAGTGTTACTGTTTTAGAATGAAATAGTAAGATCCTCCTCTTTTAACAGTTTAGTTGTTAATTAGATTTTATTTATCTATTTATTTAGCATTATTGGTTGTGTTATTATTTTGGAATGAAACAGTAACATGGTGTTATTTTGACAATTTTATTATTAATTAAACTTGATTTATGCATTTATTTGAAGTTTTTAGTTAGTATTACTATTTTGAAATAAAACAATAACATCCTCTTCTTTGATTGTTTAGTTGTTAATTAGATTTAATTTATTAATTTATTTAAAATTTTTTATTAGTGTTATTGTTTTAAAATGTTATTGTTTAGAGAATAAATAGTAACATTCACTTCTTTGGTAGTTTGATTTTTAATTAAACTTAATTTATCTATTTATTTGATATTTTTTATTAGTGTTACTGTTTTACTGTTTTGGAACGAAACAATAACATGTTACTGTCTTGAGAGCAAATAGTAACATGATGTTATTTAATAATTTTATTATTAATTAAATTTAATTTATGTATTTATTTGACATTTTTTGTTAGTGTTACTGTTTTACTGTTTTGGAACGAAACAATAACATATTACTGTCTTGAGAGCAAATAGTAACATGATGTTATTTAATAATTTTATTATTAATTAAATTTGATTTATGCATTTATTTGACATTTTTTGTTAGTGTTACTATTTTAAAATGAAACAATAACATATTACTGTCTTGAGAGCAAACAGTAACATGGTGTTATTTGACAATTTTATTATTAATTAAATTTAATTTATGCATTTATTTAAAATTTTTAGTTAGTGTTACTATTTTAAAATGAAAAAGTAACATCCTCTTCTTTGGTAGTTTAATTATTAATTAAACTTATTTATCTATTTATTTGATATTTTTTGTTAGTATTACTATTTTAGAACGGAACAGTAACATGTTACTGTCTTAAGAGCAAACAACAACTTGATGTTATTTAACAATTTTATTATTAATTAGATTTGATTTATGTATTTATTTGAAATTTTTAGTTAGTGTTACTATTTTAAAATGAAAGAGTAACATCCTCTTCTTTAACTGTTTCATTGTTAATTATATTTAATTTATCCATTTATTTGAGACTTTTAGTCAGTGTTACTATTTTAAAATAAAACACTAACATATTACTGTCTTAAAAACAAATAATAACATGTTACTGACTTAAGAATAAATAATAATATGATGTTATTTGGTAATTTGGTTGTTAATTAGACATGATTTATTCATTTATTTGAGATTTTTAGTTAGTGTTATTATTTTGGAATGAAATAGTTATATGTTACTATTTAGTCTATAAATAGTAATATATTATTTTTTAATTATTTTATTTATTAAAAGAATTATTATAACCCTACTAGACACTAAAAGAGTTAAGAAACAAAAATTTAATATAGAATTTGAATGAATTTAAATTGATAAAAATAAAATAAAAGTTAGAAAAATAATAAGAAAATAAAGAAAAATGTTAAAAAGTCACTGAAAAAGGCCTGTTTTACTAAATCAAAATGGGCAAAACACCTTCAATTTTTGCAAGTACGTAGATCTTGAAAAGTTACATGAAATAAAAAAAATTCACTTAAAACGGATAACCAAGCACAAAATTATGGCTGTTCAAAGTTTTGATCTCAATTTACACATTTGTAACCAACAGGACTTCCTTAAACACATATTTTTTTATTTTCTGTTAAAAGATCATATGAAGACGATTAAAAATGAGTGGTCATATGCAAAAATTAATTACAGAAAAATTTTGGTATATAATATTCATAAATCATAAAACTAGAACCTATTTTGAAAAAAGTCAAGCGCTACCACCTCTTTGAAATAAAGTTCATCAAGCGGCAACTCATTATAATTTACCATTTAAAGGGAAAAAGATTCTAAGAATGAGTTTAGACTCTAAGAACTGCAAGCACATCATCAACCATTCATAAACAAGGATAACAAATTTCAATATTTTGAATGAAGTAGAACATCCAAAAGCAAAGAACTAAGTTAAATGTCCTCTAAATGCAAAGAGATCAAGATTTCATGATGTGTAGAGCATATGAAAAGAAAAAAAAAGTCACCTTTATAATCCAATAGAAGATATAATATATATACTTCTATCAAAGACCAATGAAACAGGAACTATCAATTAAAAATCAAATCAACTAAACTTCTCAAATTACTAACCTTAAACTAATGAACTTCCCTAAACTAGTAACCTTTGCCACAGGCAATACACTACTCAAAATAACCAAAGTCATGTTTCTAATCAAGGCCATTGCAAGAAAGCAACATAACATATCTATGCTTCAGAGTCCAGAGACTAACAAAAATAAAAATTATCAATAAAAATATCAAATAACTAAACACTTTAGTCTATAAACAGAAAAAGAAAGGGTAATCAATCAAAACATAGAAGTTAAACTAATTATCTTGTTTCTCTAATGAGAGATTCAGAATTATACAACCAAAGACCATATTAACCTAATAACCTTTGCCCATGCACGATCCTTTACACAACACCCTAAAATTTCATTTACTGTCCATTCATACCAACTATGAAAACTAATTTTACAATCAATTATCTATGTTTCACAATAGTAGTTGAAGCAGTCCAATAACAGGCTTAAGGAAATCAAAAATCTTCTCCTAATACATCTAATTCCTCAATTTATAATGATTCCACAAAAGGTTGCTTCATGCCAAAATATATAGAGCTACTGGAACAAAGAAATCAAACCATCTATCTTGTTTCTCTAATTGGAGATTCACATACTTGTTAAGCCAATAACTTTGCCCAGGCATACAATGATACACAAAACATCTGAAATTTCTCCCATTACCAAAAGTCATATCAGGTGCAAAAAGCAAAATTAAAATTAAAGGAACAATGTAAAATCGGCCTCACCGGTTCAACTCAGGTTTGGCTTCTCTTTCAGTTTGACAGTTGCGACAGTTGCTCTAGAGATGTCTGCGAACCCAAGAAACACACGAAAAGAAAAGAAGACAGGAAGAGCAGGGCGAGCTGATGATTTTCTCAATAAGGATAAATCAAAAAATATGAAAAATTATTAAAGATATTTCGATCATTTGAAAATTTTATACACAACAGCTATTTGAAAACACTACATGCTACAAGATTTTGAAATTCGATTAATTCATAGCCACCAGCCATTTCAAAAAATTGGTTATCAAACAGCTTATTCAAATGTCAACTAGCCAAATCTAGTCAATCAGTCAAAAGTCAATCCAAAAGCCATTTAGCAAACATCACCAAAGTAAACAAAAATAGGGTTTACATACACTCTTATAGGCAATCAATTGAATATACTAGCTCTTAATTAATAATTAATAGTATAAGGAATTTAATAAATTGAGAATAAAGAAATTAAAATTAATTATTTGTTACTAGTTATTGATATATAAAATGACATATAAACATATGGGTATATTTAATGATTTATTTGAGTATATTTTTTTACTTTAATTATATTTTAAATTTTATATATTATTTATTAAATTAAAATTTCTTCTAAAATATATGTTATTATAATTTATTATTTATTAAATTATTCTTCAAAAAATGAATTATTGTAATTTATTATATTGTTAAAATTTTTCTTTTAATAAAAATATAACTTGATAAAAATAGTAATACTATTTATAATGTTTTCTATGTTATATAATCTCTTGTTGTTTAAATGATATTTTAAAAATTGAATTAAACAACAAGTTGAAAAAATAGTTGAATATATATGTCTTTAATATATATATATATATATATATATATATATATATATATATATATATATATATATATATATATATATATATCTTATTAATTTTTTACTTTAATATGAAAATGATTTAAATTTATTAAATAATTATATAATACAATATTATTTATTTTGTTCATATATATTAATTTTATTACATAAATTTGATTAATTAAAAGTTAAATCATTATTTATTTATGAAGAATTATTATATTCTAATATATATTAAATTTATACACATAAAATTAAAAGTGGTTAATAGCAAAATGGTTAAGCCTTTACTTATACATCTTATAGTTTGGAGTTCAATTTTTTATATTATATTTTAAGTAAAATAATAAATATATATAATAATACAATTTGATAAGCTAATTGGCCCTTAATTAGCTAAAAGTTGATCATATAGTTGATTATCAAACACTCTTATAACTAAATTTAAAAGTTCATTTATTTTTTTATCTCAAAACTAATTGAGTATAAAGGTATTAAAATGAATTTGATTTAACATGTTAACATGTTACTCTAGAATTTGTATAATTTTGTTTAGCTTAGAACTGGAATTAGTATACCTTAACCTAATAAGAAATTAAGATTGATATCAAAATTAGAATTGGTTAATTCAACTTAATAAAACACTAGAATTGATAAGTATTAATTTATTAGCCTAATAATATTAGTGAATATTAAATATTAATTCATTAATGTGTGTGTGTGTGTAGATATATTAAAATTATACTTAAATACATAATATTAAATTTATATATGATTGATATTAAATAGTTTTTAATGTTAAAGTTAATAAATTTATACATTTATTATTATCTACATACATTATATAAGCTTGTCAAAATAAATAATTATATTAGAATTAAAAGAATTATAAAAATTATGTGAGAAATTAAAATTATTGCTGTAAAACTTAAAAATTAATAAACAATCATTACAAAATGTAATTATTATAATTAAACATATATTATTGTAACTAGATAAATATATTGATTAGATTAATAAATTATATTATCATAGAAAAATAATGATATATGTTTTATCATACTAATAACAAAAATAAAAGGAGAGTAAAGATTAACTTTTAAAGTACCACCTGCCAAAAATAAGATAAAGTAATAGACTACTAGTTCTTAAAAAAGAAATTGATTTTGACTTGAAATTTAGCATATGATTTTGGTTATCATTCTCCTAAACAAGTATCTGAACTGCCGAGAAATTTTCCAAAAGCTTAAGGATATCAATTGTGAGCACGGTCCAATTTGCTAGAGCTTTGGATTTTTCCTTAAAGACATTTGTATAAAGTTTTGAAGGAAACAAGATTTGAATGAAGTTGTTCTAGAAGTGCCAGTGTTTCAACAGCATGTCTCTGAAACCCAGAAGTAAGCATTTTGGCTTGGAAATGGTAGCAAGCGTAAAAAATTCAATAATGAAACTATAACATTGCTCAAACTAAATTTTGGCTATGCATATTGTAATGTGCGTTTGCTTCATTTCTTTTTCTTATAGACCTCCAATAAAATGAAGCTAATTATTCATGTATCATTTGTAAAAGATTTGTGCATTTTAGAGCAAAAACGGTTTTTAGCTTATAATGGTAGTCTTGCAGAATTTTATTTTACTACATAAGTTTGTGGTATAGATTTAATGCATTCAAAAGAGTAAGATCTTTCTTTTGAAATAACACCATATTCTTTGCCTACCAGATAATGTATAAAAGGGTAGTAATTAGGTTTGATAGCTCAGAATGAACTTGTTTATGCTTGATCCCTATTTAAGCCATTAAATTATGTATTATGGTTCTAAGAATTGGGGCCAAATCAATAGGCTAAATCCAAACCATATTGCTCTAATAAACTTATATTGAAGAAAAATGTGATTAGCTAATTCCTTATAATGAGCACAAAAAAGGCAATTTAGGAGAACTTGGATGCAATGTTGTTTTAAATTGATTATTGTTGGTAGAATGTGATTACAGGCACTCCATAAGAATTAGAAATTTTAAGGGGAATTTGGAAGCGCTAAATTTCATCCTATGGAAAATCAGTTATGGAAATATGATTATGTGATTAAGTTAGCTTGGAGCAACCTTATTTAATTGAATAACACCTATTAGGTGCTTCAGTCTAAGCTAGCTAATCCATTGCCCTTTATATGGATATGGGTTCATTCATAATTAAATTGATAACATCTTCAGGGTAATTGGTAACTAGCTTCGCTAAGTTCCACTTTAAACCTTCTTCCACAGTTGTATCCATGACCAAAGATATGCCATACGTTGCAAGTCTAGCCATTGGATTCCAACAATGGCTTTTAACGTTAATTTATTCCCTATTACCTGCCCGTTACTTTAAATTATCTAGCAATAGGTTAAAACCTTTAAGAATTCCTTTCCATTTCCATGACATTCTTCATCTTTTTGTTGAAAATGCCTTCAATGGATCATTTGCCATACTTGCCAATGAAAACTTTTTTGATTAATGATTATGGCTTATAAATTATCCTTTATATTTGTTTGAATGTAAGAGTAGTGTTGAATTCAACACTCCTTTTTAAGCCTAAACCTCTTTTGGATTTAGATTTAGTAAAGTTATTCCATACCATAAGGTGAGTTTTCTTGTTATCAACTTAACCATGCCATTAGAAATGATTTATGATGGAATCCATTTTTCTATGACATTTGGAAAATAACCTATTTGTTAACATTTGGAAAATTGGGATTAATAAGAGAACTTGTTTGCATAGTATCAATCTCCTTGCATGTGATAAGTTTTTAGCTTTCTAACTTTGGAATTTGTTTTGAAGTTTAGGCCGAGTTTCTTGCTTTATTACTTTTTTGTTCTTGGCATCATCAATATAGCTTCTTAAATATTTTTTAACACTATAAACTTTTTTCACCTTTAAGATGCTGCTTAAAATTCTTTTGAAATAAGTAAGGGTATTCTTGCTAAATTTGAAGATTGATTCGTTATCATTAGTCCAAAGTCCAAAGATGTGACCAAACCAATGTAGATTCTATTTTAATTTATAGCAAGAATGTGGATTAGCTTGAAAAAAGACTATAAGGTCATTAGCATATGCTAGGTGGTTAATACTAGAGCCATCTTTTGATAGCTTAATGCCTTGAATTGAATTGTCATTCTTAGCTTTTTGAAGAATTAGAGACAAAATGTTGGTATAAATAATAAAAATGTAGGGAGATAATGGGTTACCCTATCTTAGGCCAAATTGTAGATGAATTGTTTTAGAAAGTTCACATTAATGATAACTCTATATGTAGGGGTAGAAATGCATTCCATAATCATAGTTATCCATAAAGAAGGAAAATTCATTACAATAAGGACTTTAATGAAATTCCAAGAGATACTATCATAAGCTTTCTTAAAATCCATTTTAAAAGTAGCCCAATAACTTCTTTTGCTTTTGGTCTTGTTTATAAAGTCCATGATTTTAGATGCTATTATTATGTTATCAACAATAAGCCTTTCTTTAATAAAAGCACTTTAGAAACAAAAACTTTATAGTGATTTTCTCAATAACATTGCATAAACTAATTAGCCTATAATCTACAAAAGAATGTTGTGATTTACCTTTAAGAATTAAAGCAATTAATGTTGCATTAAAAGCCTTGAGAAAGAAACCTCTTTTGAAGAAAGATAGCAACATTCTAGTTATATCACCCCTAACAATTTACTAGGACTGAAAGAATTTGGCTGTGAAATTGTTTAGACCTAGAATAGCATTAGAAGGAAGGTTTCTCATAGCTTGCTTGATTTCATCTTGATTAAAAGGCTTGTTTAGTTACTCTAGGTAAAAGATGAATGATTTAGGAATGGGTAAATCATAAAGCTTCATATGGTTTTTAAGCCTGATTTTAAGGGTTGAAAAAGTGATGGAAGTGCAGTGCTAGCATCTATTTTACAATATTTATGTTGTGTATTGATTGACTTGTATTGTCATGAATTTGGTAAATCTTAGTTTTATTTCTTCTACTTTTGATTATTTGATGAAAATACTGAGTTCGTTCATTCCTATTTAATAGCCACATGTGACAAACGTTTTGAGCTAAAATAATTTGATGGCATTCTAGTAGCAATTCCAAATTCATTCTCAAATTCCTTTTTAAGGCTTTATTATCTTGTTTCACACTTTTTTGCAATTCAATTAGCTCTTTCTCAAGTTCTTTAATTTTATGATGAAGTTTGCCAAAAGTGTTTTTATCTTATTCCTAAAATAGCTTCCTTATGTTATCCAATTGATTTTTTACTTAAAAGGCCAATGATCCTTTAACTTTGTCTTTCGATGCATGTTGACTATTTGGATGCTTTGAAAGTGGGAGGTCCAATAGGCTTGTAATTGAAAGACATGCTTCTTGTAATTATCTTTTCTAATAATGGATAGTAGAATAAATGCATGATCAGATGCTATAATAAAGAGGTAAAAAACTTAGGAATATGGGAAACTATGATACCATTCTTCATTAGAAAACATCTTATCTAGTCTTTCCTAAACACAATTGTCCCCTACCCTGTTATTAGTCCATGTAAACCATTGCCCTTTTTCTTTCATATCTATTAGATTACATTCAGTTATAATATTAAGAAAACTATTTGCTCTTAGAAGAAATGAACTTGAACTGAGCTTATTTAAAGGAAGCATAATTAAGTTGAAATCTCCCATAAGTAGCCAATAGGTTTGAAGGTTTACTAAAGTAGCAGTATCCTTGACAAAATTCCAAAAAAATTATCTTTTTAAAAGGTATAAGGGACTATATACTCTTGTAAGCAAAAAAGGCTTGAAACTTTTGGATTCCACTCTTAAGTGGATCCAATTAAGAGATATGGATAACACTTGATTGAGGAATAGCATCAACTCTAACCAGATTGAGGAATCCTAGAGTTAAAAGATGATACTTAATGGTATCTACATCTTAGAGTATTTCAAAAAGTAAGATGAAATATGGGTTATGCTCCACAACTAGCTATCTTAGTCTTTGAATTGTCAAGGGACAGCTCAAACTTTAACAATTGCAAGCTAACAAGTTTATTGTTCTAGAAAAGGTTGTTTAGGATCACTTTTTGGAATCCTATCATAATATTAGCAAGTTTGAGGAATATCTCTTCCATCAAGTTATGTAGGGTTGAGTTGCTTACGAATTGAATGTCACTAAGCATTGAAAAGTTAAACTGAGCAATAGAAAGTGTTAAAATATTCCTTTCCTAAACTTGAAAAATCAAAATCTAGTTCAACAATTGTCACCCTTGATTTCTTTATGCTTATGATATTTTCATCCTATTTTTTTTCTCATGGTTTTCTCTTTGTCTTGCCTAACCAAAACTAAGGATATGAAGGATCAAAGTTTGATTATGAATAGCTTGTAAGAATCCAATATCTAACAAAGATGAATATAGGATACAAATAAACTGCATCATCTTACAATTTTGGTTAACATTTATTACCAATCCTATGGAATCCAAACTCCAAAGTTATCTATTCCAAACCTTGTTATTTTCTACATTCTATGAGGAGTGATTATGAAGGAAAAAATAACTTTTCAAATTTCATTCAATTCTCTAGGTTTCATTGTAGTTTGAATGTAGGGTGACATTGAAGTCATTTCTTCTTTGGAATTCCAACTATTGACTACTATTAAGGTGCCAAGATATGTTACTAAGGTTATGAAATATTTGACACATCATACTAAAGAGACTACATAAGAAGGAAATTTTAAATTGCATGCAAGAAGCTTGAAGAAAATTCCAAATTATCCCCTTGAAGATGCTTTCATTTTGAGTTATGTTCATGCTATATTATTAGTTGTCCACATTTGGATAATTAGTGTTTGGAAATAAAACGGACAACTAATTGTCATTTATAGGTTTAAAAGGTTGTGAGGTCCTACTTAGGCTAACAAAAGCTAGAGGAATAAGCGAATAAGGCATGGTTTCCTAGCTAAATGGTTCACTTAATATTCTAAATCCTTCATTGTTAAAAAGGATATCAAAATTCATAACATTAGAGTTATCTTGCATCTAATTTTCTTTATGATTATCATTCTTTGGAACTTAAACTAACATTGCATTGGTGATAAATGATTCTTTATCCCCTAAGATATGCCTAATGTTGCCTAACTTGCATGTCTTCATCAAAATGGGCTAAAACATTAGGAAACTGAGGTTATTTAGGAATTGGCTAGGCTTCTTATTGATATGCATCATCTTATAGCATGTTCCCATCCCATTGCATGTCCTCCTCTAGCTTGTTATTATTTTAAAGATCAAATAGGATGGTGTCTTTAGAGGAGTACGATGGATTAGCAAAATTAAGAAGATCTTCTTGGAAGATAAAATCCTTGCCTATAAGGTCTGTTCTTTTCCAGTTAAAAAGGAAATGAACTAGTTCATTACCCATATACACTAATTCTATTACTAATGTTCTTTTTTTTGGATAGGTAATGAAAACTTTCGCTTTAGGAGTAAAGTGAATATGCAAAAGATCTATCCCAACTTCTAAGTTGAATTCATTTCAAACTTTATTCAGTTGTCTATTTATAGCATCTATAATTTAATCATATGACCAAGAACACTTATGTTGTTTGTGAACAATATGGCAGCATGAAAAAACAATAGCAAAATAATCTCTCATATTTGCATTATATCCATGTCCAATTTTCATTGTCCAAAAAGAGTATAAAACCTATGAATAGTAGTTCATCAAGCTTGATTTTCACTTTAAGCCTCATAAATCTAAGGCTTCTAGGAAAATTGTTAGACCAATCTATCCATTCAACAAGACCTATTATTGCTCCTAGATATTCTACAAATGATGAATTCATGTAATCTAAAGGAAAACCCTATAGTTGAACCTATATTAAGATTTCATTTACATATAAGTCACTAAGAATAATATCGGGTTCCTAATATTTAAAAGAAAGTAAAGCACCTTGTACTGCCTATGGACTATTCTCTTTCACATATTCTTTCTCTTTATTGTTGAAAAACTAGATGATATAGAAATTATTTTGCTTACTAACTAGATGAAAATATCATTTTAATTCCTAGCTTGCATAGAGGATCTCATGCCATTGCTTAACTATAAAACTTCAGTAGTCCATCAAATATCCTATTAAACATTAAGACCATATAGTGTGTAAAGATTGAAGAATACCTAAGTGGTCATATACCATTACTACTCCATGCCTTCTATGCTGGTAATCATATGCATAAAGAAAGCTTATCCTTTTTTGTCTTGACCTAAGGATATGCTGGGGTCTAACCATATAATATCTCGATATATTGACAAAAGAAAGATTCTTAAATGGTATAGGTTCATAGGGATGGGAAAAAAGACAAAAGAGATTAGGAAAGGAGTTTAAAATTGCAAAACTTTATAGCTTAGACATTAATTTGCTAAGATAAAATTTTATGGGGTCACCATTAAAGTGACACATGCATTGAAACAGAGAACATGCTTGAAGTAAAACTCAAGTAAAAGATTAATAGGACAATAGGGAGAAATGTGTCAAGGATAGTTAAGGATTGCATAATCTTTTGTGATAAGATTGAAGATAAAGCTATAGGAGCTTTAGTTAATGCTACTAGAACTTTTAATTTTAATGCAGGAGTCCTAAACAAGGAATACATGTAATAGAACTAGCTTATAATGATGTATATATTGTGAATTTAGTTGACAAAATATTTATACACCTTTTAATTAATAATGAAAATTTTTTGGACTAGATCTTGTAGTTTTTACTTATCAAAATTTTCTTATTAAAAATTATTATGCCTTGATTTATTTATTTATTTATTTATTATTTTAGTTAGATCCAATAATAATAATAAATAAAATATAAATTTTTAAATAAAAATAAAAATAATTTATATCTATAATAAGAAAAATATAATACTATACTCATCTATCGTTTAACCCCTTTTTCATTTGACCCATTTATGATTTTAAGTACTATAATTTATCAATATGTATTTTCAATCATTAACACTTTATTCTATGGAAAACTCACATGCATTGTATGAAATTTTTACTTCCTTTAATTTGACTCAATTTGATATTCACTCAAAACTAATTTACTCCTAAAAAAACCTATTCATCACCCTCTATTAGTAATCCCGAACTATGATGAAGATAATAAATCTTCAACTGAATTATAATTTTTTTAGGTAATTTGATTCTAAGTGAATATCAAATTAAGTTGAATTTTAGGAAAGAAAAAATCACATATAATACATGTGAGTTTTCCAATTGAATTTTAAATGAAAAATAGTTCAAGTAGGAGAAATATTAGATGATTGAAAGCATAGGTGGTTAAATTGCAATACATAAAAATACACATGGATAAATTATAACACATAAAATCATAAGTGGGTTAAGTGAAAAAGAGCTAAACCACAGGTGGCAAAGTGTAACTTTCCATAATAATGATGATGATAATAATAATAATTGTTAATTTTTATTAACTAATAATGGGCTACAACATTAGCTAGTACCACTTAGTAAAAGTTAACAAATTGGAACTAATACTGTAGTAACCCAATCTGGTGAAAAAATAACTTGACTTAAGACTAGTTTGATACATGATTTTTATTCATTGGGTTATCATAGTAGGATTATGTTAATCCATTTTGATAGGTCTAGTTAAGTAGTAGAAAAAATAATATGAAATTAAAGCAAGAAAGTTTATCTTTTGAAAAATTAATTTTGATGTAAAAATAACTTTAGATTTCAGTTAAACAAACATAAGACTTATTCACCTTTAACACTTTGTGTGCCAAAAATGTATTTGTATTCATCTAATTTTCATCAAAATTTTGAATTTTGTTTTCTTATTTTTATTTAAAAAAATTTACTTTCTAACTTTTTAAAAAAAATGCAATTTTACTTGAACATAACTCAATTAGATTTTTTAATAGAAATACTTACATGACATCTAACTTAACATCCTATATAAGTCATATTTTCATACTCTTAGGTGACATTTAATTTGTAAAATATTTCTTATATTTTAAAAATATTTTAATTCATAAAATATTTCTCACATTCTTAGAAATATTTTAAGGAAATATAAGATTCTTTTGTTTAGTTCAAATTAAATATATATAGATATTTCTATACATGCTAACATTTCTAAAAATATTTTTAGCCTAATATTCTGGTAAAATATTCTTTTATGCAAGATGAGTATCCCATATTTTCATCTCATAAGAATATATTAGTGATATAAATAAATTATTTTATCTACCTTTCCATTAAAGTCATATTAACTTTAATACCTTATTTTGTTACTAGCTATCGTAAGTGATCATTGTCAATTACTATCCATTATTAATAATCATCACTAACCATTACCCAACATCAATGATCACAGCCCATTGCTGATAACCATTATTGGCCATCATCCATTGCCAATGACCACCATCTACCACTATTGGCTGCTGCTAAATCCACTACTACCTATTATTGTTGGCCACCATTAACCAACAACCCTTACCATTTATCTTTTAATTTTTAACGAGACATTTTTTTGCAATCTAATAATATTTTTAAAAATATACAAAATAATTAAAATATAATATTATAACATTTCTAGGAATATTTTTAATTGAATCAAACATGATATTGTCACATTCCTAAGAATTAAATTCTTAAGAATCATATCTTGAAATTATTAAAATTCTTAGGAATGTTTGATTTTGCAAACCTAATGCCACTATAGATTCCCTAACTTTCCATGAAGTTTTAATCCTAGGAGTTGTTTAGTTTGTATAGAAAGTAAGTTTTCACAAGAAATTAAATTTCCTAGGAAATAACTTCTGATATAAACTTCTCAAAAGTTCTCAAAGTTATTTAGTTGATACTCAGAAAGTGACAGTTCTTAGGAAATAACTTCTTATGTTTTCTTTGGTTTGACTTTGGAATTCCTAAGAAGTATTAATAAAATGACTACTATATCATTAATATTATTAAAATATAAATTAATAAATATTAGTTGTCATTAATTAAATTTAATAAATATAATTTTATTTTTGTATTCATAAGTAATATAAGAAATAGAACTAACTGAGGGGCTCTATAGGAAGTAGAACTTCCTTAAAAGTTTTATTTCCCCTAATAACTCATCTCTCTTCTATTTCTTAAAAAATAAAATTTTCTATATTATTTCTGTAAACCAAATAGTCTCTTATCTTCTTTATTTTATTTAAATCATATTTGTTCTTTAATTTTCATCCCCTATGGTTATATATTTATCTAAATTTGCCATTTGAAATTTGAAAATTTTGAATTACCATTAACATAAGTACCAAAGAAATTAAATTCTTAAAAATTACATTCTTGAGAGTATTAAGATTAATTGGAATGTTTAATTCCACAAACCAAATACTACTTGTGGCAAAAAAACAAAGAAAATTATAGATCTCCTAACTTTCACTAATGTTTTAATCTTGCCTTTTAAGTTTTATTTAAATCAAATTTACCTTTAAACTTTCTTTCTCTATAATTACATATCTATCCAATTTTAGCTTTTTAAATTTAAGGAAGTTGAATTATTATTGATATAAATATCAAGCGAGTTTTTTAGTAAATTAATATAAAAAAGAAGTTCCCTATAAGGAAACATTATGTAAAATAAACAAGTTAAAAACTAATAAGAAATTTAAGTGACAATAAAGGATAAGAGGATAAAATAGAGTTAAAAGTTGACACAGAAAGCAAGGAATTAGATAACTATATGTTAATAAACAAGGAAAATTAAAAGGTAGATTTGCTTTAAATTAAATTTATTGGACAAGATTGAAACTTCAATAAATGTTAAGGGACTAATAGTATCTTTTTGCCATAAAAGTATAAAACACTTAAAGGAGTTAAACTATTAGGTAAAAGTGCACTTTTTTGAAAAGTTAAAAGATAAATTTATTTTAAATAAAATTACAAGACAATAGTAAATTTCAACGAAAGTCAGAGGATAAAAATATCCTTTTATAAATTTTATTCTACTTATATGTACTTTCTATACTTTTCATTTTTAAGCTTTCTTTTTATTAAGTTACTTCTATGGTGCAACATGCATGTTGTAGATAATACAACTAATGAGTTCGCATCGGTTTAATAGTCAATTGTAATAAAAAGAGTTAATAACAACTGGTTTTCATTAATATCCTTGCCTTTCTAAGAGATGATTAAATTTAATTGCCAAAGTATCATAATTGCAAATAAAGATTCAAGATTTGCAAATATACCCTCTTTTGTTAATAACACTTATGTATGCTTGGACCTTATCATCTCAAAGCATAAGGGTAAAGTGAAATTAAATTTTTAACTAACAACCTATTTCAAGAAGAAGATGATGATTCATTGAATTAGCATGGAAGCTTTCGATAAAAAAACAACTAGTTTGAATGATTTTTAGACTAATCTTCAAGAGTTTATTTTTATTGAAAGGTATTGGAATAGGACATTACTAGGGTTTGCATAATGATCTTACATCACAATGAACATGCTTGTTTTATATTAAGTTTATATACTTGAGTTTGATGTAATGCTTTATGAAAAGGAAGTTTTTAATCATGGACATCCTATGTATTAGTAGATTAGGCAAACCTAATATATATGATTATTTTCTAGCGTTTTTGTTTTATAAGTGTACCTAAATTTAATGCTTTATATTCTTTGCTCTATCTTATGTAGGCACTAAAATTATATTATAGGTTTGTTTACATAAATTCTTGTTGTTATTAGGAAAGTAAGAAGATGGAAAGAAGCTCTTCAAATTTCCAATCTCTTGTGTGTAAAAGTTTGGATGCATAGGTTATTTTCTATACAAGTTTTATGTTGTTAATAGATTGACTTCTAGTTTTATTCACAATAATGTTGTTACACTTGGTGAAGTTGGTTTTTTGAAAGAGTTACTAAAATTATAGAGTACTTAAAGCAAAAACCTAAAATAGTAAGGAAAAGTGTCACGATCGAAAACTAAGGGCCATGACCAGTACATAACCCAAGGAAAAAATATAACCACATAGGTCATACGAGCCTAACATATTATAAGATAACCTATAACCTATTTCAAACTCAAGTAGGCATATACCTATTACACAAATACTAACTTTTCACATACACATAGTCCTACACAGGCTTTCTTAATTTTTGACATTCACCTATTAATTCATATATATTAACATAAAATTCATATCATTTGGTAACCAGACAATCCTTCCTTATTATAACAAAACACATACATATAAATTAACAGAAGCATGCCCTACTTGTGGGTTTAATGGAACATATTTAAAAGTATTTAAAATTTACAATTTTCAAAAATACATAAAAGTTCTATATCAAGCCCACACGAATAAAGTGTGGCTCACCACAAGATAATACTCCTCTCTCTCTCTAAGGAGCTGTAGACAACGAATCTGAAGCTAAATCTCTATTTAAAAAATATCACAACAAAAAGAGTGAGTCGTTGACTTAGTGAATAGATAATATGAACTTTCAACGAAAATCGGACAACCCATGGCATGAGTTTTTTCTTAAAAAAAATTAAATAGCTTTTTAATACAAAAGATATCACAAAAGTTATACAATCATATTTAATAAAATAACAATTAAAATGTTTATTAGAAGTAAAGTACAAAAACATAAGTTTCAAGCCAAGAAGTAGATAGTAGGTTCTTTAATCCTAAGAAATTATCATGAATATAGAATCATAGTAAAAAGTTTAGTAAATATATTAATGATAAATAAGTAATCATAATCAAAGTTAATAAGTTTAAAAATACATAAACCATCAAAATTGCACTTTGCGGTGGGAGATTCCCAGTTATGATTAATAAACATGAGTATTCCACTCATGAATTAGTAATTTCAAAAGAGCTTTCAGCTCTAAGGCAATCCAACAGGCTACCACCAATTTGTTAGTGTGTGTCTTAAGAGCTAATCATAAAGATGATTATAATAATACATAATGTATTATATTTTATTTCAGGTAATGTAATTATTATATTTTATTTTTATTTTTTTATATATCTGCACAATTTATAACTTAATATAATAATTATTCCTTGAATAGTTTTACTATTTCTGAAATACCTCTAGTCAAGTATTATTGCGAAAGGAATAATAATAATACATCGAGACTAGCATGTATAGTGACTGATGATTATGAATCATGGATATGTGATATTAAGTCAATACATGAGTACATTGTTAGTAAACAAATGTATTGGATTGACTCGCAATGAGAAAACTATATGAATTGTCATATGTCATTAATTATTCTCACGAGATTACATAGTCCTTTGACCTGACGTCACTATGATTTCCTACATGAGGAGTCATACACTTTGATATCATCCTCTATCACCTTAAATCGAGATGTGTTGTAGGACATTGATTGGGTGTCTCATGCATCATGAAGAGCGATGTGAGTGATGTAAATGGGAATTTTATTCCTATTATATAGTAGGAGTAATATTCTTTGGCCCCTTGATTAAGTGAGATTAAGAAATGCATGGTCATACTCAAATGGATCAATATAAGATATTGATAATTTATTTAAGTTAGTTTACTCGATATCAAGAAACATAAATTGAACATCAATGAGGATGATGCATTTCATGCCTCTAATTCGATTTGGATATCGTTACAAAAAGGATTATGTTATAAAGTGTTGTTCATATATTAAATGAATGTTAAGTCACAGACACTTTTACTACTTAGGTGGCAATGATGCATTGTTAGATACTACTCACTATCTATGGTCCACAAATAGGCTATTACTAATGTAGTAAGAATCTACAAGATTACACAAAAAAAGTAGGAATGAGATAATAATTAATTGGGCTTTAGTTAGACTAAAATCCAATTAATTGAGCTTATTTTCGTGCATATATATATTATTAAAATAATAATATATTTTTACATAATATATGGTATATTATGTGATATTATTTTATATTAAAGTAATATCAAATAATTAGTTATTAGATATTAGATAATTATATTATGAAATAATATTATTTTCTAATATAAGATAACTATATGCCATTTTAATATTAGACAATTATATTATAAAATAATGTTATTATCAAATATTGGATAATTAATAAATAAGTCTTATCTCTCCTCACTCTCTCCACAATAAGGATAAGGTGATAATTATCAAGTGAGATTAGAATTTTTGAATCATTATCCTAGTAAGATTAGGAATGTGGTATGCCTTAATTCTATAAAAGGAACTTAAAGCAGCATTTTATGGATATACATTAGCTGCCACTAAACCCTAAATCACTCAAGAAAGATGCACTAATCCTAATCCTAGTGAGAGAGATGTATTCTAACAGATTCATGGAAAGTGAAAAGTTATTATTCACTCTGTATGGATACCATAGAGACGTTGTACCTTTTGGCCGATGTTTAATTCGTAATTCATCTCGATCTCTCAAAGTTTTGTTCAGAAAAAATACGAGCATACAAAAGGTAAAAACTCTAACATTAATTTATGCCCTTTTGCATGGATCTTTGATAGGATTCGGATAAAAAAATTTAATTTTTCGCTATGTATATTGATCTGAAACCTAACACAATCCATATTTATTAGCTAACACATGAGGTTAGCAACTCCTCTACTAACTTGGGTTCGAACCAAGGTGCACCAAGGCTAACGTCATCACTATTATTAGCTATAGTTTCCAACTAGTCTTCTCTCAAAACAAGTTTATAAAAATAGCCAAAACACCATGTATATATATAAATAACAATTATATGAGAAATTTATTGGAAACAAATAGTTTCATACATTAACAGTTTAAAATAAGTTTAAAATAATCTCAACCCATACTTCTTTTAACTATGAGTAGTTCATCAAAGCTTTCAACTATAGCAATTAACATCTCCAATATCAAATCATTCCAATTGATCAAAGATCAGTTTTACAAGCATATATGAAACTTTAACACATTATCACTTCATCTCCAATAACCTTTCAAAGAACATATACAATAAGGTTCCAATAATACACCACTTCAAATAAGTCACATAAATTAATTTTCTCATCATAAAGTCATTTTAGTACCATCTTTAATTACTAGAACTCAAGAAAATTTTAAAGTGCTTGTCTTAAAAGTGCTTAGAGCTCTACACATATATGGAATTAAAATGCATAGAAAATAATAATAATTAATAAATTAATAAAATTATTATTTCAAAGTATAGAGGAGTTTGGAAATTATATAAAATGTGGAAATACACATTATCTACTCATAAAATACATATTATCCACTCATTCTGTGTGGATACTGTAAAGATGTTATACCTTTGGCCGGCGTTTAATTTGTGATTCATCTTGATCTTTTAAAGTTTTGTTTAGAAAGAACATGAGCATACAAAAGGTAAAAATTCTAACATTGATTTATGCCCTTTTGCATGGATCATTGGTAAGATTCAAACAAAAAATTTGAATTTTTTGCTGCATATGTTGATCCGAAAGCTAACATAATCCACATATGTTGGCCAACACACGGGGTTAGCAACTCCTCTGCTAACTGGGGTTTGAATAAAGGTGCACTAAGGCTAACGTCATCACTGTCGTTAGCTATAGTTTTTAACTAGTCTTCTCCTAAAATAAGTTTATAAAAATAGCTAAAACACCATGTATATATATAAATAACAGTTATATAGGAAATTTATTAGAAATAAATAGTTTCATACATCAATAGTTTAAAACAATCTTAACCCATACTCCTTTCGACTATGAGTAGTTCATTAAGGCTTTCAACCGTAACAATCAACATCTCCAATATTAAATCATTCCAATTCATTAAAGATTAGTTTTACAAGCATATATGAAACTTCAACACATTATCACTTCATTTCCAATAACCTTTCAAAGAATACATACAATAAGGTTCCAATAATACACCATTTCAAATAAGTTACATAAATCAATTTCCTCATCATAAAGTCATTTTAGTACTATCTTTAATTACTAGAACTCAAGAAAATTTTAAAACTCTTATCCTAAGAGTGCCTAAAGCTCTACACATATATGGAATTAAAATGCATAGAAAATAATAATAATTAATAAATTAATAAAATTAATATTTCAAGGTATAGAGAAGTTTGGAAAGTATATAAAATGTGGAAATACACATTATCTACTCACAAAATGGACAAAATACTTGAATTGATTTCTTCTTACTTCATGAACCACCAATGTCACTAAGAAATGTTTCTTAACCTTGTGCAAGTAATTAAACAACAATTCAAATACAAATCAATACCCAATTACATTATTAACCTTCCTATTACAAAACCCTAAAAAATTTTACACTATATGTATAGCCTAAAAATAAACTAATCATTACTATCTACTAACTAAATTAAGATAATCTAACTACTAGTTAAGAGAATGAAGCTTGGGAATTACCTTATTGAGCAAATCAAAGAATTTTCAGAGCTACCCTAAAACCCTAAATTTCGAACTAACCCAAAACTATAACAAAAATAGGGAGAAAATGGAAGAAGACACGTTGAAATGTGAAAAGAAGGAGTTGTTTTGTATGATTAAAAGTGGAAGAGGAAGAAAAAAAGATGAAAGGAGCTAGGGTCTTGATGTTTGGCTAAACTGCTCTATTTAGTTAAGTCTGTCTGTTTGGTTTTATTTTCATTTTTGGGAAAAAGGGTCTCTGATTCGGGTTTGGTCTGCTATTTCAAGTCTGGTCTGGGTTAGGCCTGTGGATCTGAGTTTCAACATACTAGGTCACGAGTTCAACAACTTATTTACATTAAGTAAATGTCCTTATTTCCCCTTTAACATTTTACTCTCCATTTACTTAAGACATAAATGTAAATAAGGAAATATCCCCCATTTGAATTCAAAAAAATCAAAACTCTAAAGAATAAAAATCTAGATTTTAGCTTTTAATTCAAAATATTGAATTTTAAAAAATTTTAAAAATAGTGTATTGTCAAAATGATTATTCTAGGTCTCCAAAAATTCATTAAAAATCACTCTTTGACGTAAAATTACAAGAGGAATAATTACTAGGATTTTTTATTTTTAAATAATGCATATTTCATATAGCCCTCCAAAGAAGGTGCCCAAACTTAGAAAAAAAATTTGAATTTTGACAGACTCAACTTTATTTGTGGAATTAAGCTAAACAAGAGTATAAATTAAATTAAATCCTTTCAATAAGATGGAAAAGAAATAGTTATGGCCATTTAAGATAATCCCAAGTTCATATCAAAACTATCTAACCGTATTTTACACCATAGAGATTCTATGTTATCTATTAATAACAGGCCGTTACAAAAAGGTACCAAGGAACTGTAATCCAATTCTTGAACTTAATGTGATTATGGTTATCTATATGATTAGTGAGCAATCTTGGAAGTTTTCGCTTTTGAATTTCTAATGCATTGTTCTTTCTTTAATATGCACTATTAAATTAGAATTGAGATATCAATTGCAATTTTTCTAATATGCATTATTAACTCTAATATGCATTATTTCAAATTGAGATATCAATTGCAATTTCCTATCTTAGCCATTTGAAAACTTTATATTGAAGTAATATGTTTCTATCATTATTTTTAAACATAATTAAGATGATTGAGACTTTAAAGTAATCCAAAGTGTGTCATCTTATCTAGATACTAACCATTACATTTACCATATCAAAATTACATAATCAAGTAGTATCAATGATACTTTGATACAACCTCTTATTAACTGTATTTGATAGAACCAAATATCATAGATGAATCCTATATGATGTTTAAGTAACTATAAATTAAAGTTGGATTTAATTAGCTAACCCCTCAAAGACTTTGAAAGCCATAAACTTGATATGGATAATTTCTAAAATCCATAAGCATCAAGCATCATTGAAAACTGTATAAGATATTGGATTTCTTATTTTTACTTATATATTGGATAAACCTACTAAAAATAGTTTTAGGTTGGCTTCTAAATTAGTGTTATCATAAATGCAACACGACTTTTTTTTCATTCATTGGTGTTCTTATTTTGTAAGGGTGACACTACCTTTAATGTCTTTCTCATTATTGCAAGCAAGTAAAAAGATTGCAAATGCTAATTTTTAAGATATTTTCAAGTAATGTTAAAAGAATTTCAAAAGGTCCAATAACTTTCAATTGAAAGCAAAAAAAAAAAAACATAAAGAAAATACAACTTGCCCTTATGAACTTTCATTTTGTGACAAAAATACTACATGAACTTTAAAATCCTTTATATTACTCTTTAAAATTCTAAAAAAAATTGAAAATGTTAATTGAGGGTTAAAATAAATAAAAACTCGTAGCCTAATACTTTTCCTATATGCTAAGTCATTTCTCATTTCTTAAATAGAAAGAAAGAAACACTAAGGTTAATGATGAAATGGTTTGCAAAGATTAAAGAGGAGATGATATGCTTCTATTCAACCATGGAATTCTTATTACTCACATAGTACAAGAGTTGCTATTGGTGCTATTTGTAAGGAAGACTAGATTTTGCAATGCAAATAATAATGTAATGATGTTTTATCTTAATTTTTTATAAGTGTATCAATGTATCTTTGGCTTTCCTTTATCAAATTTCCAATTACATGTTGTAGATTTTATGTTTTTGTATATTAGATTTTGCAAAGCTTATTATGACAACCTATGTGAATAGGGTTTTGGCTAGAAAGTCTTTAGTCTAATTTGAATAAAGTTCTAGCTGGGAAGTTTCTAGAGTAGTATGAACACAATTTTTGGCTAGGAAATTCCTAGAAATCTCTAGAATAATCTACACTTATCTTATGTTTTCTAAGGAACACTAGACAATTCTAAAAATATTCTAGAAGGTCCTTTTCTATAAATATTTATGAAAATATCTTAGAGAAAATTCTAGAGAATTAATCTAGACTATCGGATGTAATCAATCTTAACTATTTATTAAGGAGGTTGGAATGTTTTGGAACTTAGATATAGCCTATAAATACTTGTAACCTTCATTTGTAATGATCATCCAAAAAAGTAATACAAGTCTAGTTCTCTCAAGCATTCTCTCAAACTCTTGTATCTTCTATTAAGTTTTCTAGCCTACTTCAAGAAGGTGTTGTGGGGGACAATTAGGCTTACTTGGCTACCAAAGGGGTTTGGATTAGCTAAGTGTCGTATGATGACACTTGGGAAAGTTTTCGAGTCGTGACATTATGCTTTACTAGTCAGTTTCAAGTGTAGTTACAGATGAAAAATCTAAATTCCAAAGAATAGGGAATTATTAGTTAGCAATTATTGGTTAACTGGTACATGTAGCCATTTATTGGTGTCAAATACATAGTAGATAAGGGACGTTCTTGAACTATTACTAACTAATTTCACTTCTAGGAATATACAAAAGTGGGTGGTTATTTTATCTTAGATTCTACATTTTATATAGATTTACAAGTACTACAGGATAACTACCAACATAATTGTTTATGGCTTATAAACTTTATATAATGTTCTAAATAGGTTGTAGCTAATGATGAATGCCATGAAAGCTATCACTAAATCACCATAAAGAAATATGCTTAGTTGCTATGAAAGTCTACTAATTCAGTATGATGGGGTCTTTAGCCATGCTGTCGTTTTATATTGTGGATTGTGATTATGGCCTTTGCTATACTAAAAATAAAAAAATAATCAAATGTATTATTATGCTAGATATATTAGCACCTTGGTACTATATTGAAACTTAAGGTGCTACAAAATTGGGAGGCCATTCCTTCTATAGCTTTAAGTTTGGTTTTTGGGAGCCCTAGTAATAATTATTATAGTTTAAGCACAAATTGTGAAAGTTTAGGCAACAATTATTTGTTTGCTTTAACGTTTTCAATTTTTTTGAAAGTTTAAAAAGTAATAGGTAGGATTTTAAATTTCATGTACCATTTTTGTCACAAAGTGAAAGTTCATAGGGTAAAATGTATTTTCCCTAAAAATTTACACTTTTTTATTCTCCACAAATTGTTCTTCCTTCCATGTACTAACAAACTATTATTGGAGCCTTTTAGAGAGAAAGGAGTAATATTCTGCCTTTTGTATTTACTTTATTTTGTTATGATTCTTTGTGTTGGTGCATGCCTACATGGCCTTTCTTGTTTATGCAGAAGCACCTTTATAAACTGAATTTATTATAATTTTTAAACAGTAATAATATAGTTATCTTTGAGGTGTAAGGTGTCAATAACTTTTATGCTTATACATCATGAACATTTGTGCTTTTCTAATGGCTATTACTATCCTATTATTCTTTACAAATTATTATACATATCATATCATTTGTAAAATGGCTTTTTCATTTTGGCTTACAACTATACAACTAAGGAAGTGAATTGTAATTCTAATAAAAGTCCAAAAAAGTGTGATTTTCTTCTTAAATCTAGAAGGTGATTTGTTGCATGATATCTAATAAGAATTTTTGTAGTACCATATTTGCATTTTCCTTTTTAAGGTATTAATGCATTTTTCTTATGATAATCTCTTCACCTATCATCATATTTGGATATTATAGATATATATTGTGAAAAAAAGTATTTGAAATGTAAAAGTAGATTAAATATATGTGTTATTCATCTGCTTATTAATTTAAAGCTAGAAGGATTCAATACAAAAGGCAAAAAAGAATAAATTTAATATTTTCTAAATGCTTTTAGTGTTTTATAATTTTAATAAATTTAAGCTCTTGCATTATTTATCCAACAAGCAGGAGGTATTATTGGATAATGAGATTACCCTCAATGAGGCTTTCATTAAAGGAAAAGAGTAAGGTATCCAAGAAATCTGATAGCAAATTTGTAAGGTAAATGAGATTTTTAAGGATCTTACTATGCTTATCCATAAGCAAGGTGCAATGATTAGTAAGCTGTACATTATAGACCTTTTCCTATTATATTGCTATCTGGGATAAGTTCATGCATTCTTATTTTTATTTTTTGTTATGGTAATTGTTTTTCTAAAATATCTAGACTGGTTAATATAATCTAGTTACAATCGTTTTTGTTTTGTAGATAATATTGGATATAACATTGAAAACTCACATACAGCCAATGCACAAGTAAAATCATAACTTGTAAAAATTACAAAGACCTAAAAATCATATTCATTTATGGTAATCTATGTTAAGTAATATCATTAACTTTCTAGAATGTTATCACATTCTCCATTAGCTTTTAAGCTATGTTGAGAGAAAATTCCAAAGATGGTGAGAAATGCTAAGATAGCACCATATATCAAGAATTCTCTAAAATGTTACTAAAGGAAAAGTGGTAAAAGTAGGAAAAGCAAATATTCTAAAAATATTAAAATACTAGGAAGTCACCTATACGTTGCACGAAAAAAAAATAATTCAACACTATATAACATTATAAATATATCTTAATTATTTAAAAAGAAACATGATTATAATAATATAATTATCCATTAATTAATATTAAAAAAATATAACAAAGTATTATAAATGACTTAAAATGGTTGCTTCTAGTAGCAAGTTATAAAATAAAATATACAATGAGATTGATTATGTTAAGCCTTTACATTGCAAACCATGCATTTATAACAATACTTTACATATAATGTATTGATACTTCTTTGTTATTCTCAAGTAGAAAATTACATATCTCTTTAAAATTAATAAAAAAAGAACAAAAAAGGAGAGAATTTAGAACCCATATTTTTTAAATTTATAATTAAAAATTAAATGATAATATATTATTATTTGATAAAGAGATTAACGTATTCTTTATTTATTTGTTTGTTTATTTTTAAAATATAAAATATACAATTAATCCCATAATTGAAATATAAAACACAAGTGAAGTTTTTTTAAACTAATTCTAGATGCATGAATTTAATTTTTCTAAAGAGTAAAATACACTTTAAAAGATTATAATAGATGATCACAATTATTAATAACAAAATTTAAGGAATGAGATAATTACAAATTAGAAGATTACTTTTTTTATTGTTTTTTATTTATCAAATTGTCAACATTTGATTTTTTTTATTAATAGTTATAATTATCCACTTTACTTTCTAACTAATTCTTGATTTATTATTAAAAATAAAATAATTAAGCATACATATTGAATGATTGATTAACGTAATAGATGCAAAATTTTATCTAAATATTTGTATATTATACTTTAAATATAAAATATTACAAAAAATTGGTAATAAATTTAAATTGATATTTCTAACTTTTGTTGTTTCTTTAAATAGAATAAATAGATATTTTACTCATAACAATTCAATATTTTTTTAGTCTTCTAATGTAAGAAGACATATTAAAAAAATAAAAAAATATAATATGATTAAAAAATCATAATTTAGAATTTGAGAAGATATGATTTTCATATAACAATCATTATAATATAATTTTGTATAGATTATTATTATTTTTTAGTTGTACATGTTATATTAAGTTGTAATTTTTAAGAAATAAAACTTATAGTTCCTAAAACAATGTCCTAAAAAATTCAAAAATTACTAAGCCTTATATAAGGTAGATATTATAATATAATTATATATATAATTATAATTATTAAATTTCCTATAATACTTTTTGGCAATAACCAAAAATAATAAAATAATAATATAGACTATAAGAAAGTGTATGATAAGCACCTTAAATACAACTTTGATTATAAATTTAAATAATAAAAACTATAGTAATTATTTATAGCAAATGAACCTTTTAATTCTCACTAACCATCTTAAGACCTTCTAATCATCATGAAATAAAAATACTAATTAATTTTAGTTATCTAAAATTACTTAAAATATTAACCTATAACTTTAATATATATTAGAATAAAATACTCATAATTTAAGCAGCATTATTCTAACATTTAATCTCTTAAATTCTTGGCAAATAAAATATATTTTTAATAAGAAAAAAATAAAATAGTAAAAGATAATGTGAAAAAATATAATTTATTTACTATTGACATATGCCTCTACAAATCTATAGAAATTAAAAATTTATAAATTAGTAAATTTGTAAAAATTATACATTTGAGTTGTAAATCCAATACAACTAAATAAAGTCAAGTAAGCACCTCATATAATATAATTACTTTTTAAAAAAGGATATCCTAGATAGAGGGATAACCCAAACAAAAGGAAAAGATAGATTGGATTTTTTGAAAAATCATACTAAATTTACATAATAATTGATTTCACATACAAACTAATAAAAAATGTAGAATTGATTTTGCATATCACAAAATGTTCCATTGAAGCAAAGCTTCCTAACCTCCACCATTAATGGTTATAGAGTGGTCTCTCAAATGAAAACACATGGATTTGTTAATAAAGTAAAAAAAAATAAGGTGACAAAAATCAACTTCAAATGCTGTAAAACTAAAAAAAAAGCATTTTTTAAAAAAAATTAAATATCAATTATGAAAGATAAAAATATTAAAAAATATTGAAACTAAACAATCACCTATGCATGATTTTAGAGACAAATATATAAGACTAAAAAAATCTATTCAATTTTCTATAGCAAAGCTTTATGAGGAATTTGGCAAAACTAAAAGAGAAAAAAAGAAAGATGAGTTAGGAATCTTTGAAAAAATTCCATGAAAGAAGAAAAAGGAAAAAAGATATGAGATGATGCTTCAAAAGAAATCTTAAAATCAAATACCCACTTATGCAAGATTCTAAAGATGATGATAGAAACTAAAAAATCATTTAAGCTTCCATAGTAAAATGGTAAGAAATCTTGAAGCAAAACTGAAAGACAAGAAAAAAAAAATAAGTTAAGAATATTTGAAAAAATTTCATAAATAAAGAAAAAAATATGAGATTATACTTTAAAAGGAAAAACACTTGAAAAGGTAAGGAGAAAAAAGAAAAAAGCAATAAAATTTTTTGGAGCAATTGAACAATAAAAAATAAATTATATAAAAGATGACATCATAAAAGGAAATTTAAGAAAGGAAATAAATTAACACTTTATTAATCTAAATCAGTAATTGATTTTAAATTTGAATTGAAAGATGACTTTCATGATTTCATCAAATAGCTTTTATAAATATCAGTAATTAATTTTGAATTCAAATATTAACTTCAAGCATATTTTTCTAAAGATAATCCATGAATTCAACATTCAAAATAAAATTATTTTAATGTGAGTTAATATTAGAGATTCAAATTCAATTTTTTTATGAGAATTGATTTAATGTTAGAAAGATAAATGAAATGAGCAATCAATAGCTTTACATTTATTACTGATTGTTAGTGGCTAATAAATATAAGAAAAAAATTATTACATAATTTATCTTTCAAATAGAGAAGAAATGACAAATTAACTTTTCATTGAAAAGAAATAACAAATTGACACATGATGAATTAGAAGAATAACACTTGTCATAATAAAATATAAAAAATATCACAGCTAATATATAATATAGAGATTAAAGCAAGAGTTCTAGATAATTCTAGGCTTATGGTAATTAACAAAAATTATAGACTCAATAAGCCTATAAATAGGCCTCAGTGCAAGTATAGATGTTTGTCCAAACAATAAAGCCATTAATTAATGTGTGCTTAAGTGGTTTTGTAAAGTTTCCCTTAAGTGAGAGAAGTGAAGTGTTTTATGTAAGTGTTATAGTGTAAGAATGTAAACACTATTAGAGTATGTAAATAGGCTTGGCGATTAATTAAATCAAGTTTGATTGTCACATGTGAGTGCCATTTTTTTAACAATCTAAAGGTTTCTTTCATGATTCTTTTTAAGGTCATAAATTATACATATTTTTTTATCTCGAGATTCCTATTTATAGGGGTGGATTATTGAACATCTTAATCTTTGATCACACTTTTTCTCCTCTCCTAAAGCTTCATGATATGTTGATTTTATATTCTTTTCAATTTTTTTGGCCAGACTTGCTTGCTTTTGGTGATATTTGGGATTGCACTTCTTATTATGTTCATAGTTCTTGCTACCTAGTAAAAGTTATATCATGGAGCAAACTCAAATCCAAGTCTCATGATTGACTACAATTTAACACATCTAATTTTAGCATATAAGGTGGGAATTCATTCAAGTATATGGTAGTTTTATTTCCCTATTTTATGAAATGAAAATATGATTCTTTGGATGTATACTTTTTCCCTTCTTTTTATGTAAAGAGTAGGTTGAACTCTTGTTTATGGTAGTAATAAACTTGCATAGTATTTATGGACTATGATTGACTTACCAATACCTACCTTAAGTTAAAGAAAATATCCTTCCATTTTTACTACATTTCTTTTGTTTAATTTGAAGCTTTTTTATCATAAAATTTGTGTATATACATAAATAGATAATTATAGTACACTAGATTTGATCATTGATATATTATTATATAGTATGTCAAATTTATTATTTTAAAAAGAGTAAATCTAATATATTGTTAGATTTGATAATGCATCAGTATACCTTCATATCTATAATGATACTTTATGTGTTATGATAATTTGATTATTTCTCTCTTTCTAATTTGTTTAAACTACCATTATATATGATTGTTAACATTTGCATGGGAACATTATTTTGAATTTTAAAAATAGGGTTTGAAAATATATTTATTCAAACTCAAGGAAAAGTATCAGTTTAAATTATCACTAAAAAATTATAGGAATTATTGTGTTAGTTGTAATAGCTACTGAGATTTTTCTCTTCTTTAACTGCATATGGATAAAATTTTGAAGTTAGAATAAAAAGATCATACTGAAATCAATCCTAAAAGAATTACAAGATAGATGGCTTAGATCTCCCTAAAATAATATAGAAAAAAAGCTTTTTTATATGACAAGGATGGCATATATAGGCCAAAATGTAAAGAATTTCTTGGTCAACATCTTGAAGTAATGGATTATTGTTTCTTTCTTTGTTCATTAAACTATTTTTCAATTTGTAAAACAAGGATATCATCACTTATCAATCTAAACAATTTGGGTTAAGTAAATTTGATTTGAATCTTATAAAATGAATACTTTTCACTCAAATATTTATGAACCATTAATTTGTGAGAAATCTTTGTATATTTTACCTATAACATATGTCTTTATTCTCAGCTAATAAAGACTAGACAAATGTTAACTATGTCAAATATGTTATCATTAAACAAAATGCAAGTTGACTTATATGATTTGGCTCAGTTTCCTTTTCTTGATAATATAATGTGACGTAATATTTGACCTTTTTCAACTTGCTTTTATTATTTTTATTTTTTTTCATTATTATTTCTTCCCCTAATATTATGAACTTTTCTTTTATTAAGCTTCTTATTTTTTTTTGTTATTTGCATATAACATTTATTTGTTTAAATATTTTATTTATTATCTTTAATTTTTCATTATCCATTTTGTTAATTTTTTTCAATCTAATTAGAAAAATTTTATGTCATTATTATTTACACATATAATCATAATTTTTAAAATTAGACCAATTATTGAACCAAATAAGTTATTGGTTCATCAGTTCATTAGTTCAACTATTAATTTACTAGTTGAACTATTTTAAATTAAAAATATAAATTATATGTTAATCACTTAGGATTACAATGGGTCCTTAGTAGCATACACTGAGTAGGATTAGAGCTTTTTTCCCCTATCTAGTTGAATAGTAGTGACCTTTATATATAGGCTATAAGAGCTCTTAGTCATAGGTTTTAGAAGCTTCCAGCAAGTTTTGGTGATATTCCAAGGGAAGATTAGGTTAATGTCTAATTAAACATAAGGCTTAGTGTGAAAAGAGTTCTCCAAAAAGTTTGAGTCATCAAAGTCCAATAAATGGTAAATCAAGTTATGCAAAGTAGGCTAAGTTTGCTCTTTAGTCCATTTAAGTAAAAGATGTTTAGTCAAATATTCATTTTTACTTATCCCTTTCACCTTTACGGATCGCATTGTTTCACATATTGAAGACGATAAGACCTCTGATAATTATGATGATTTTAGTTTTCAAGTGAACCACTTTTTTTTAATTTCATTTTGGTCTTTTTGATTTCTAGATTGCTTGCTTGTCTCCTCTTAACTTCCTCTCTTATCTTCAGTGCATTATTATCATTCAAATTTTGTCCAATGTATATGAGATATTTTTAAGGATAAATCCATTCGAAGATTAACTATAATTTTTGAATTTATGATAATGCAATAATTATTTCTTTCTCCTAGTTTTCCTATTTGGATCTTAATCATAATAATTTCTTCATATATTTATTTTTCATTTGAATAGTACTTAAACGACATGTACTTTGTACTTTAGCCTTTGCTCCTAACAAGCCTTTAATATTTTTATCTATCATTGGGATGAATACATGAATGACTCAGTCTTAGCATCCAACAAGCCATTGATATGTTAGCTTAATTAGTTCTTATTTTGAATGAGTTTGATTTTTACTTGCCATTTGGATGAAAGTATTGAGAGATATGTATTTGGATCTATTCAATCATCAAGTGAATTCTTCAATGTTTGTCGAAGGATTATCCTTCTATTATACTAAGAAATTTATCTTAGGCTTTTAGTGATGCTAAAAGATTACCTTTTAGGCTTTTACCCAAGAAAATTATCTTAGGCTTAAAGCTGAAAAAATTATTTTGGGCTTTTATCTAATGGGTCAATTGGATGTCAGGGAAGTCTTTCCTTGGCTTTTTTTTTTTAGCCATTTGCTCAATTGTCAAGGGAATTCCACTTAAGCAATTATGTGTATAAATTTAATATATATCAAAATATGATAATTCTTCATAAATAAATAATTATTTATCTTTTTATTAATTAAATTTACATAATCAAAATTAATATTAGTTAATAAAATAAATATTATTGTATTAAATAATTATTTAATAAATTTAAATTATTTTCAAATTAAAGTAAAAATTAATAAGATTAATGCATAAATATATATAATGCATACATATACAATCATTTTTTTAATTTACCATTTGGTCCAATTTTTAAAATATCACTTAAACAACAAAGAATCATTTAATATACAAAATATTATAAATATTATAATTATAATTATTTTTAACCAAGTTACATTTTTATTAAAAAATATGATGACAAAAAAGATATATATATATATATATATATATATATATATATATATATATAATATTATAATTATTATGATATATATAAATAGCATGTTAAAAACTTGATATAAAATAATATATGAACGCCTAAATATATTTGTTTCTTAAAAGAAATTTTTAAAAAGTATCGTAAATTATAGTAATTTTTTTTAAGAATAATTTAATAAATAATAAATTATAATAATATATCTTTCAGAAGAAATTTTAATTTAGTAATAATATACAAATTTTAAAATATGATTAAAATAAAAGAATATACTTATGTCTTTATATATTATTTTACATACAAATAATTAATATTTTACAAAACATCTTTATTCAATAGCTAATTTTATCAATTAATTAAATTAATTAATATAATTAATTATTAATTAATAATTAATTGAATTAGCTAACTCTCTTAATACAGTGAATTGGCTTCCAAATAGGGACAAAGCCATCTTCACTCTTCGCTTAACAAAACAGAAAATAAACACATAAATCTAGAAAATAAAAATTAGGTTGTAATTTGAAAAGTAGACGTCTTAGCATTCTTAGAGTAGGAAATGATGCGAAAAATTAGCAGATGTCTCAAGGCATGCATTGTGTAGTTATTAATTTTCACCTTTTCTTTTTCACCTTTTCTAGTTTCACTCCACATTGCATGCCCGCATGAAGAGCAAAACAATGTCGGAGTTACAGCTTGGAGCTCAACATGGGGACAATTGCCATTCCTGCTTCATTGACTATGGCAATGTCAACTTTACGGGATAAGATGGGAACCGAAGCCAATTTCTCCATTTCCATCATCAACAAACTTGAGAGTTAGCGAAGGACAGATGCCCTCGCTAAGGAGCTTAACTATACAAGTTGAAAGGGGTTAGATTTGCTCCAAATTCAAATTGTTGTTAATCACTGATTATTTCCTTTCATAAATTTTTTTCCTACTCAAATTAAGTTTTTATGTTATTAGATTGGAATTCCATGCCAGACAAATAATTTTAAATATAAATATTTGTATTAGTTAATAATTTGAAATGTGAAAAAGATATGAGATAATACTATTAGAAATTATGTGGGAACTCTCATAAAAATTTATGAGAAATGTAGAGATGATGGGTAAGGAATTATAAGGTCATGATTTAAATTTTTCATATTTATTATTTTATAATTTTTTATAATATAATAGATTTTTTTCTCCTTTATGATTTTTCTTTTAAAATTTGAGATTTTTTACATTATTCATGTGATTTATTGTAATACTCTAATTGATTTAATTATATGATGCTCGTATATTTGGAACAGAGATATTTTTTTCCAACAAAAAGTTACCAAAAATGAACCCCCCACCCCCACCCCACCCCCCCACGCCCCCCGGGCGCCCGGCAAGCGCTCCACAAGTATGCTACGAGCAGGTCATGAAAAGCACGCTGCGCGGGGACTGGCAAGCATAAAGTGATATCTGACATTTCAATGTAGCATTGAAAGGCATAGCAGTATGAACCTTCTGTTGAGCTGATTGCCCTAGATCCAACATGAAGTCAAAGGGAAATATAAATAGACATTTACACAAAATAGATTTGTTTCCCATGTGCCCAAACCAGACCCATGATGTGCAAAGGAATAGCATGAACTATATTTCCGGGGAGCATAAGTATAGGCATAGTCATACTATAGACATCACTCGAGTATTGTTTGAGCGAGGGGTTACCTTGAATTATATAAAAGATCAAACTACGTATGCATCAGAAGAAAGCAGATTCCTGCTCTGTTAGATGGTCCAAATGCTGGACTTTGTCCCATCCCTTATCCATCGGCTACACCTTGCTCCCACTAAAATCGTCAGCAGCCTTAGGCTTTGTATCCCGAGGCAGTGGACTTCGTAAAAGAACATCATCCCAAAATGAAGGATTGCATAACAAGACATCAATGTCTGGATTAGGTGAAATACTATCAATTTCAATGGGAACAGACCCGTTCCCTCCTAGGGCGGCAGGATCTGTATACCTCTCATTGCTCGTCTCTGGTCCAATAGAGTTTTCTCTAGGAATACCAATAATGCTTAGAGGCAATATCTCTGGCTTCGAAGAAAGCTCAAGCATGATGACATCTGCCTGAGGAACATGGATAGAAGGCGCTTCAGGTAATCCTACCAGCACATTTATATCTGCGTTGTAGGTTGACACTTAACAATCTTCCACTAGGAGAACTAGCACTCTCTGTTTCAGAAATATCATCCCAGCATTTTTTGTTGGCTTCTGTTATGCGTTTATTGCTTTCATTTTGCTGCCGTACAAACTGAGCTAATAAGCCAGGACTCTGGACAGCCTTTGCAGGGAATGGCATCATTTGTTGATGTGGTTGTTCCATTTCCTGAAGGCGGTGAGCCATGGTCTGCATCTGGTCATCGGTAGATTACTGTTGCTGTTCTTGCATGAGCATATTCTTATCTCTTCTAAGCCTCTCAGCCTCTTCTTCAAGCCCAAACTTCCCGAGTTCTACTCACGCCTCAACTGTCCTTGTAATTGTTGTTGAGTCTATTGATGGCTATGACCATGGGCCAGTTTTCTCCTAGTTAGAGTCCGTTTTGGTTTGCGGAAATAACATGGTAACTACAACTTTTTGAAAAGTAGAATTTTCTCAAATAATTTGATCGACCACTAAAAACCGAAAGTCTCACAGATTATGAAAAATTACTTTTTCACACCTTTCAGTAAGAGTAATTTGTTATGTTATTTATAAATAGAAATACTAAATTACTCATAATTATTTTAATTTTTTATCATCACTATTTAAAAACTATAATACATAAAATTTAGAAATGATAAGTATAATTTATTAATTATAAAATATAAATATATTTATTTAAATATAATTATTAATTATATAAAATAAAATTATTTAATTAATTATATAAGAAATTGAACAAGTATTGTATAAAATTATATAATAAATATTAAAATATAATCATTTTATATTTTTATTCATTTAAAGTATATTCCATTTTAAATTATATTAACATAATTTAATATATAGGCAAAATCTTAATTTTTTATTAACCCATTTTTATTTATTTTTATGGTAAATTAAAAAAATAAAAATTTTCCAAATTAAAAAATATAATTGAAGATAATTAAAATCTATTAATATTTCTTATTTTTATATTAGAAACTAACGAACATACTAATTATTTTGAAAATATTTTTTAAGAAATTCAAAATTGAACTAAATAAAACATAAAATTTTAGATATTGAGAAGTGTCAATTTTTTAGTATTAACTAATAACTTTCAGTACTTACCAAGAATTTCAAAAAAAAAATTATTTTTTAGAATGTTCAACTTCTCATGAAAATTTATTTTTTGTATAAAACAAATGACTCCTTATGCCCCTAAATAGGTGCACCTGACCCCTAAAAATGCCCTCATTTGCAAATTCCCAGCAATCTGGATCAACTTTCCTGAAACCTTGTTAAACGATGATTATGCCATAAAAAATATCTCTACTCAATGTGCACAATCAAAGTGCAAGAATATTGGTCAATATATAGATACTTTTTTTAAAAGAAAAAAGACATGGGTAACTATGGATAGATAAAAATGAAACATGACCACCCATGACTCACGACAGCAATAGAACTCGAAGTTGCAAGAAGGTGTAAGGAGGAAAAAAATTACTCCTCTACATCAGAACCAAAGCATCTGTACACAGTCAGTCAAATCCATTACCACACTTATGTCTATTAATTTAATGATCAGACTTAACCATATCAACCCAAACCACACAATTTCTCTTTCACCCATTCCCCTTTTCTACAGAATGAACTATGAATTATCGCTGTACAAAACTACCAATTTTGACTTCAAACAATACCAGTGAGGGATCGCTCATATGAAGTACAAAAAGAAACGGAAGTTATTGCAACAAATAATTTGAGCAAAAAAAAAGGGGGAAAGGTAATTCATGCACAAGTGTTAAATTCCCGGACAAAACTTGAAAAATTGTTATGCTTTAAGTACTTGGGCGAGAGCTCTTGAGCAAACCCAGGTGGGTTCCAAACCACGAAGCTGTTGTTAGCTAGGCTGGGCCCCAAGACATGATCTAATCAGTGGTAGAGTTGCATAAGTATGATACAAAATATTCAATTTAAATTATAATTAATTTAAAAGGTAAGTTCCTTATTATAATTCCATCGAAGCAGAATCTTTCACCCTCTTCATTAATTATTAATTATTTTTTTTGCGTTGAATTTATACAATAATAATAAAAAAAATTATTTCATTAAGGAAAGTCGGTTTTATGGATCGTACGATACTATTGGATTCTATTGAAAATAAAATTTTTGGTGATATTATTTATCAAGAGATTTCTTTTTATAACTTTCTTTAATGTCCTTTTTTACCTTCATTTGTATTTTTTCATAAGGTTAAAGATCATGTGATCAACTCTCCTCACTTTACGTTAAACTTATAATTTCTAAAATAAAGTCTAATTCGGTACCACTAAGACAAGAGAAACAAAAAAATAAAAAAAATTAATAGGAATAATGGATAATAAATAAGAACCATGTAAACAACATGACCCAGATAGAAAAATTGTTAAAAAAATCTGAAGACATATAACAAGTTGAGCATGAAATAATCCGATCAGATTTCTGTTATAAAATCTTCTTCCCCTATTATCCGTCTTTCTTTGGACTTGAGTCCTGAAGCCATATATATATATATATCTGAAGATAAGACCCATCCAACCACATATGAAGGAATTCAGTTTTTGACTGAGTAAATGACTGTACTATATATTTATAGCATGACACGTATATAAAATATGCATGTTTGTGTATACAAAAGAAATAAAAATAAAAATAAAAAGAGAACGAATTTGAGTACAAACTTACTGCATTTATAGTTCTGGTACAGTTCCTCCATCTCTGCAGCAATACTAAAAGGTAAAGATCCAACTTCTTCTTCCTTCGTGATTCCAAAGAAGCTCTGTAAACCAATAATTAAGCCCGGGAGCAGCCACATTTCTAATGCAGAAAATATATTGTGTTTGGCATAACATAATATAAGGGTGATAATTCATGTTTATATGTTGAGGAAAAAATAGTAAAATTCAAATAAATTCAATCTAAACCTAATTCAAATAATAATAGGATAAAGTCAAGTCAATTCATCTATTAAATATGTTAATATGAGTCGATTTATCTAACATGTTTAATAGTTTTAATTAATGAAATTTATATTATAAATTTGTTATTAAAATTTACATTATAAATTTATTTATTAAATTTAATTACTTTTTCAAAAAATTAGTTTTAATCATTTGATGAAATATTTTTTTGAGTTTTTATTAATATTTTATTAAAACATGAATTCTATATTTTTATTATATATAATTATTTATAATCTAGTTATTAATTATTTGTCAAAATGATATTTTTAAAATTTTAATGTAAATTCTTAAATAAATTAGCATGTTAACCCATGTACAACTTTAACCGAATTCATTTATCATTCATGTTAAATGTGTCAATCTGTGTAAAGCAATTTGTACTCATGATAGGTTATTGTGTTGTATAAAAAATTACCATCCTTAACTACGCATTCCAAACTGAATTTATTACTATTTAATAGACCTATTGACAAGCTTACTAGGCCAAGCTTAGGCCTAGATCTACAAGATATAATGGGCTTTTAGTTAAAGTCCAAATTTTAGCTTATATAATTATAAATTCATTTATAAATTAGATCCTAAGCTTGGAAACCTTGACAAAGCCTGCGCTCAACCTATAAGCCTAACAATAATTTTTATTTGTTAAAATAAAGTGAGAATATGATGTAAATATATTTATTTTATGGAGGTTTCGATGGTGTTCACAGTAATTCTTAAAGCATATAATACTTCAAGTTTAAATACAATAAAATTATATTATATGTGTTAATTATTTTCAATAACAAATTATTATAAATATATAATTTAAGATTTAAATTTAATTAAATTATACAAGATATTATTTTAACAATATATTGGTTACAATAAAATACAATTGCAATCCAATGACATCTTCCATCATAGCTCATAAATCAATTTTACCTTCATCACAGAGTTTATATTTGAATAGGATTTGATTCGGGTTCTTTGACTTCATAGATCTAATTTATTTTTCTCACAGAATAAATAATTTTAATTGCTTCCATTTTTAGTCAAACAAATTCAAGAAATAATTTGTAATTTAATTAAAAAAACTATGATTTTATTGAAAATTTTTGGATAATAAATATGTAAAAGACTTCATCTAAAGTCCATAATACATAAATTTGAAAAAAAAATTGCAACTTCTTTTACAAGAAAATAATAAAAAGTGCAAACTTTTCAAAAAGATTATAAGTAAGATTAACCAATTTCCTCCATTGAAATAACATTTTATGTATATGTAATTGAATTTATACTTATATGATCTTTGTCTTAAGATATATTACTTAATCATAATATAAGTATAATTATCTTAAATTTTAAATTTGCACTTAACTCAAGTCAACTTTTTACTTAACCCACAATACATGACTTAGCTCATTGAATGAACTTAATCCCTTAACTCATATAATAAATTAAGTTAAAATCTATTAAACTTAACCCAATATACTCTCAAGGACCTTCAAGCCCACAAATATCTCTACTACTTAAAACAAGTTAATTATGACCTGAGTTGGCCAAAAACACATTTGATTCAATGTCATTTTGGTTCACTAAATGACTTGTCTCATTAAATGAGTTCAAACTCATAACTCATATAATGAATTAGGCCGAAACTTGTTAGACTTAACCCAATATGGCCCCAAGAACATTTAAGCCCACAAACACCTCTACTGTTTAAAACAAGCTGATTATGACTTAGGTTAGTGAAGAAGCTATTAATGGAAGGCATAATTCCAGGTGCTCTAATGCACACGAATTTTTTTACCTTTTGTTTGGTAAGATTAAAAATAAAATTTTATTTCATTTGCAAGTAAATTTTTTTAAAAGAAATTTGTTTAGCTTTAAATAAAAAAGGATTCATTTTATTTACAATTTTTATTTCAATTATATTTGTGCCATTATAAAATCTACTAATTTAGTAAGGACCTCACTAAAATTCATTTCATTTGACCAAAAAAATATTTTATATAAAAGTTTTACTCTCTTTCTTACATTATATTTATTATAATACCATCAAAATTTATTTTTAATTAAATTTTATATATTTTTCAATATATTTCAAATAAAATAATTGATTTACAAATAAATTGAAATTATTAATTTTGATAAAATTTTTAAATAATAGAGTTCACTCATAAATTAATTAAAATTATTTCTATTAAAATAAAATGAAATCAATTCTAAAAAAATTACATGCCAAATACTTTTCCTGCTCTGCGAAGTTCTCCAGCACTGCTGCCACCCTAGCCTCCTTGTTCGCCCGATAACGGAGGACATTCATCCACACAAATCACAACTATCGCTATCAATTATTATTAGTATTCTTCTTTTCAAAAAAGAAAGTATCAACATTTGTAAATGAGAAATCAAATTGTTTGCCTTCATTTGATTTCGAAATAGGTGAGTATATAAGCCATTCCCATTTTCCTTATCTATCGGCCTAAGACCAAACTGACTACTTTTGACTCAACGAACTGATGTCTTTAGTAAGTGGTAAACACCCTACCATTACATTCTCCAAAATCATCAGTCGCAGAATTTAAATTGCGGTTACGGTGATCGCGATCGTGATACGGACAAATGCAAAAAAATGTGATCATAACAATCTAAAATTACGAAAAATTGCAAATGCAGTCTTCTCTAAAAACACAATATTACGAATAATATTACAGTCGTAGACCATTTTTTAAATCCTAGGCCGTACTATACATTATTCTTTCTCTACTGTTACTTCTTATTCAATTGGCATTAAAAAAATTGACAGCATAACATGAATGAACGTTCAATTTTGGACTATCAAATCATAGTTAACTGTCTCAACCAATTCAAAATATAAAATAAAAATTCTTCAAATAATTACAAAAGATCAAAATTTAACTAAAGCAATGACATTCTAACCCCTAGTTCTGTGATGATCCAACCGATATATCGGAGACAAATGGCATTCGTCCCTTTTCATTTGGAATACGAGATTTTAAGCTCTAAATCCATGATAATCCAACTGTTGAGTTGAAGAACAAAGTCATATAACATTCATCCCTTTTTCATTTGAAATAAAATTCCAATGAAATTCAATTAAGGAGCAATACCCTACCCAAGGTGAATAAAACTCTAATCACAAGTTTTTCGAAACCTAAGTGCGGAGATAAAGCCAAACCCAATATCAGGGTTGATGCAAATAATACGAACCAACTAAAACCTGCAGATCCCAACAGCAACTCGAACAGTAAAATAGTAATCTATTTTACCCACCGATCGCTGGACATTATTTCAACCCACCAATCATTGGAAACGTTGCTTACTCTGCAACAGTTTTTCTCAGCTAAGCCGTTCTTCCCTGTTTTTAGGTTAACTGTCTTGATCCAATGACAAATTATTCAAGGACCAATTTGCAGCTTGGTCAGTAACTTCTCCCAACCGGCTTTAGCTGGTGCTAAACTGTGATCTTGAGGGCCGGTAACAGCAAATCAACATTTTCTTGTCTCATATCATATTATTAGAAATAAAAAATTATCTTATTCTATATTTTATAATTGAAGATAAAACTTGTCTTACTCTTATTCTTTACGAGACAATAGAACTACACGAAACTTACAAGGATAAAATAAAATAAAATTATTAAACATTTAAATTATTAAAATGGATTAAAAAATTATACATATATATGTGTATGTGTTTGTATATATATTAATGTATGAAATAAAAATAAATAATTTTATAATAGTCGAAGGCAAAGTATTATTGCTTCATTCCCATCATTTTACTTAGTGAAAATATGCCCCAAGCCTTACTTTGTGAGACAAAAAATATACCTAAAAAAGATGCCAAATAGCATGCAATTTTGAAAAAGAGAAAGTCTCATATTTATTATTACAATTGAATAAGCCAATTGTTTCAATCAGATTACTTTAGGGCTAATTGAAGCATTCTCTCATACGGTATCTCTTCTTTGCTGCAACAATTATTAGACAAACAAATTTGGCATGGATAACCGGTAATTAGCTTTTGGTGACACTTTTAGAGGCATGGATAACCACCATATGCATTAGCTAAAAAGGCCTCGAAGAATTTAAACAAAAGAAAGTAAAGAATTTTCATCACCAGTAACATACTCGACATTTGATGGATTAATAATAAATAGCAAAACATCTATATATTAATATTTAGTATAGCTGCTCTAACAGACTGCCCAAACCAATGTGGCCTAGTGAGTTTGCTCATGAGGGATCCTCATAATGGAACATGAAAAATAATAGATTGCAAAGGTTAACAATGACTTAGTGTGTAAAACCTCTTGATTTAAATCGATATTAATTAAGGTAAAATATAAGAATTATAACTAACAAAGATTCAAAGTCAACCACTCACAGAATACCAAGTGCAATTAACAATTGACCATGATGCTCATAAGGCAGATGGAATGAATTCCATATTCCCAGGAATCAACCTGAAAACCAAGACTTGAGAAATAAGTGATATAAGACCTATTATTATTGATAGAAGTTCTAGGCTAAGAATGGTGAGTTTGCTTTTAAAATAATTTCAAGTAAAAATTTTGTATTAAAAATTGTCCAAGATTGTGTAGATGCAAGTTAGAAATTTTTTATATTTGGATGAATATATTATTTCAAAAATATGTAAAGATTGCAAGTATCTTAAAATCCCTTTTCAAATAATTCCTTCAATAAAAAGAAGTAAAAATCGGTTTTTTTTTAATGAAAGAATAAAATCTTAGAAAAATTAAAAAAGTATGGAACAAATATAAGCATCAAAGATTTTTATAGAAGTTTAATAATTCAAAAGGATTGCCTTTTAGGTCTACTCCTCTATTGTCAAACTACCAAGTGTCACTTGATATGTCAACTAATTTTGATTAAAATTACAACACCTAACTTACAAGATTCACCCAATATTTACTAGGACTTCCACCATGCACCTAACTTTACAAAATTAACCCAATCTCTACTAGGATTTCAAAAGTCACCTAACTTTACTAGATTAACCCAATGTCCACCCAATCTCCACTAGGATTTCAAATGTCACCTAACTTTACAAGATTAATCCAATCTCCACTAGGATTTTAAATGCCACCTAACTTTACAAGACCTTATCAATCTATATTAGGAGATTTTACAAAATTTTTATAACTTCTTTAAATGGATAAGTAAGTTTTAGATCAAAAGAAGATGAAGAAAAGCTTCAACTTTTTAACAAGAGGATAATTGCAAGTTGTAATTCAATAGCTTGGTGTGTCTTCCGTTGATGAAATGAGACCTATTTATAGGGAGAAAAACACTTAATAGAGATGGTTTGTTTTCCAAGGTAACTTGCTCTCAAAGTTATCAAGAATGTTTATGTTGAAAATGTTGATTTGAAAGAGATTGGAATAGATTTGGATACTCGGCAGCATTAAATTTGAAGTTTGTTTGACATAGCAACCCACTTGCTATGCGATCTTACTAAATTTTTAAATTTTCTCTCAATCTTTGGTTAAAAAGTTCAGAATAGTGTTTTGTACTTCATTGGACAACTAGTTGCACTTCTAACTTAAAATTAGAAGTTTTAAGTTAAAATTCTAATTTTGAAATGTCCTTTTCTAATTTTGAATTTCCCTCTCAAGTCTAATTCAATGGATGAGATTGATTTTTAAAATTAAAGATGGCTATCAGAGTTTTAAATTTAAAAAAATATTCAAGTTTTGGCATTTTGAAAATAATACTATGATTTTTTGGACTTTTAAAGAATAAAGAGTGGAGGCACCCAAAATATATTTATAAAATCAATTATAGGCATATAGAAATATATCCAAATTAAATGAATCCAAATAAGTTAAATCACAAATAAACCATTTAAGTCCATATACCAACTTATGGATTGATCCTAAAAATAATTTTTATTAACCTATTTGGTTCCTCATTCTCCTTTTTTTTATAAGAATAAACCTTGCAAATTTTTTTTAATTTAAAATACAAGGAAAGGAGAAAAATTATAATCAAGAAAGGATTTATTATTAAGAGAGGTTTTATCATATGAAATGATTTGGTTCCTCTTCAAAATATGAAGATATATTAAAAATGCTCCCCTGAGATTATGCATATAATTTTTGCAAATTCCTTTTTCTAGTTCACTTATATTTATAAAAAAAATTCAAATTGATATTTTCTCCCCATTTTGTCATTAACAAAACATGAGAGAAAATAACACTATGAATTACAAAACAACTATTAACATTAAATTATATACCGAGAAACATGTAAAACAAGATTAAAGAAAGTTTCATATTAAAAAGGAATGAATCAACTATATACATCAACTTATAAGTTAAAATGAATACAATAACATAATGGACATGTATGAGTGCAAGCATTTATGAATTTTACAATAGTGGACATGCATGAGTAATGGACATGCAACTACAAAGAAATTAAAGTGAGTTAGTGCAAGCATGTATGAATTTTAAGGCATGTATAAATTTTAAAATAATGAACATGTATGACTAAAATAGATTAATATTTATTTTTCATACTAGGAAAAATAGAAATCATAGTAGGGTAGGAAAATGAAAAAATAAAAAGATAACAAAATTATTATATTAGAAAGTATAATAGGCTAGTAAAACAAATTGAATATGTATGATGGAAGAAGGCATATATTTACAAACTAATAGGCATATTAGGAAAGATATTATTAACCAAGTATGAAATGAGATTGAAAAAAAAATGAAAATGAGAGACAATATGCAAAGTCATTAAACATGAACCAAGTAGATAGGTAGTATGAATTAGTGATTTAGGAGGACAATATAACGAGAAACAATATTATAAAACATATTATACTTGAGAAAGCATAACCTTGGTAAAACGGTCAAACTTACAATGTTAGTGTGGCAGACAACATATAAATTAGGTTGACATTTGAAATGCAAAAACAAATAAATTTTAGAGGTTTAAGGTCAATGAAAGTGAACAACTAGTGAGATAATGAATAACAAGTGAGCATATATGCACGTAAGTTTGCAAAAGAACTTTCAAACATGACAAGAATTAGATCAATTGGCATAAAGAATAATAATTAGATAGCTATCAGCATATCATCAAATAGGATCATGAAAAAGAACAAATATAAAGCAGTGATTGTAAAATAGTTGTAGAGATAAGTAGTAAACAATTGCAAGAAACTCATGTGAAACAAGAAAAATAAGCAATCGTAATGAGAACAAGGTGTCAAGGTACAAGAAAAATAAATGAAGTATGTATTAGATATAAGGATGCAAAAGTAAAAATAGAAAACAAAACTAAGAAAGAATATAAAGAGAAATAGACTAATGGAGATGAAATTATTAAAATTAGGGACAATATAAAAAGCTTTTATATGTAAAATCATCTTAAAGTCATAATAAAAAAAATTAAATAATTGAGTAGTTATAGCGAATAGCAACAAACTAAAGAGGAATTTATAGGGAAGTATGAGAGCAATGAGTAGAAACATACAATTGAACAAAAAGCAAGTTAAAAAGACTTACAATTATGATTGAAGGATGATAAACACACAAAATGATGAGAACAAGTAAGAGTATAATATAACAATGAGCAATCATGTCATTAATTAGTAGGCAATCATAAAGAATAGATAAAGGAATAATAAATAAGTAAAAAAAGCAAAAATGAGTATCAAGATAAAAAAAAATAATGGCAATTTGACAGAGATAGTCATAAAAGGAAATAGTGAGACAAGAAGATGTATGTTAGCAAAGATAAACACGATAGCATATAACAAAGGATAAGACATGAAATTAAATTAGAAAGTAAGAGATGTGCAAAAAAAAATGGCACGATAAGTAACATAAGAGAGAATTATGCATATTCATCAGATAGATCTAGGCTAAAAACAAGAAAGAAGAGTAAATTATTAGAGATATGAATCAAAATATGTGCTAATAACTTGAAAAAAAATTAAAGAAATAATTACATAAAAGTGAGACTGTAAAAAGCCAACTAAGATGAGAAATAGCATATAAACCCAAATGATTGGTAACAAAACCAAAGAATAGCAAAATACTACAAGATAACTTGGCAAGTTAGATTATCACTAGAAGTATCATAATACCATATCACTTCAGATAGTAACTACTATAGTGATTACAAAAATAGCAAAAGATGTTCTAAAGAACTTATCAAGCACATGCTAGATGCCTATGACAAAAAAGATAGACTAGCTAATGTATCTAAGATCTAAAAAGAGGTGTTCACTAGTTTTAGTTGAGTAAAAGCTATAAAATGGTTGACATTTAAGCTTAGAGATTTCAGAAACTAGTATCCATTCTTTGAGATATTCTTGCAACATCGTGTTTTGGTGAATGCTTTAATTAGTTGAAAAGGCAATAGATTGGGATGGATTTGGATTAAAAAGTGGAGAAAAAGAGGGAAAGGTGGTTTATGGCTAAGGTTGGCTTTAAAAACCATTGAATCCTCAAAGAAAATTAAGGTATCAAATGGAATGAGATTAAAAGGTTCAAGTAAAGTTTGTGATTCAAGTTAAGAAAAGATTGATGGAGTGATTTGTAAAGGTTTAGTGATATGATCTATTGCAAGAACAGATTGAGAGATTATTAAGTTAGTTAGAAATAGATTTTGTTCATAGAGTTGGAGTATGGAGTGATGCTATGGTTGGAGTAAGGTCAATTTTGTGAGAATTTTGGTATGGTTTTAGTTGAAATGAGGTAAGAATGGTGATCAGTAGTAGAGAAGGCCAAAGTAAAGACAAAATAGGTTAGTTAGGATTTAAGATGGCTTGTCCCACCCAAATGCTCTATTGTTTTGGTTCTTCTTCTCCTACAGTAAAAAACTCTATGATAGTAGAACATTAAGAGCATTGGATAGGAGATTATGGTCTACCTATCTCTTTAAAATACATTTCTAGCAAGTTAGACAGAAGAAAGGGATCATTCATCAAAGTGATTATCTTGGAAGTCTAACAATTGTAACATAGTTTGTTTGTAATCAAATCTAATAAGCTTTTCATAAGACTAATACAGGAGCTAACTCATTTTCTTATGGACCTACTATAATGCCATTTGGTTTAATTCCAAGTCAAAAAACTCTTCATACCTCTTCTCTTGATTTTCAACTCCTGTAACCTCCTCTTTTTTATTTTCAAGATTTAAGTTTGTGGAGAGTGATGTGTTTTGAATACTTTCTCCATCTTTTTTAGCATGTTTCAATTCTACCTCCTTTTCCTTCCTCTCTCCTTTCTTCATTCAAGCTTCTTCTAATTCCTTTTCAATCATCCTTCTAGTCTCTAATCTTACTTCTTTATCTCTATTTCTTTTTCCACACTTAAGCTATTATTAAAATACAATTTAATGACTTCTCTCTCCTTTATTTGCCTCCATTTTGACTCATAATAATTAGGAATGAATCTGGATTCAAGTGCCTTATTAAATCTTCTTCTTGTTAATTCATTTTCCTTTTTCTTTACACCACTACTTCCTCTCACTTTCATCTTTTTGAGAATCTCAACTACCTCTTTTAATTCTCTAACCTTTCTTTCTTTTTCTTATTTCTTCCATCTTTCTTTTACCCTTTCCTTTCACATTTGAAATTTTTTCTTTTTTTTTTTGATTAATTTTTACTTCTCTAGTATATGGTACTAAAGCAAATAAGCCCATCCTTTCTTTTTCTTTCTCCTTTTCATCTCCATTATCCTCATCATCTTTTTCTTGAATAACTTTCTTCAAATACCTTCACCTTAGTTATTTTGTTAATTTTATGCAATTTGATAGAATAGTTTGATGGAATAATTATGTTTCTTCTCATGCTACTTGAAATTTCTATTACATTCCATATGCCAAGGACTTCCAAAAAGTAGCATTCATCACATTTCCACTACTAACTCGCCTTCCTTTTCCCTTAAACAAATTAACTATGAAATAATTTAGGATTTTTGTGGTTATCATCCCATAACCAAGTTATTGTCTAATCACCAAAAATCCTAAATTAATTTTTCAAATAGTTTATATGGCCCAAAAAAGATAGGCCTTAAAGTTGCTAACATTACTCATATACCTTACATTGGAACATAAAACTTTACACAAATAATAGTATAATACCTTTTGATTTTTAATAAGCAGACTAACTTGAGGAACTTTAGAGTTATTCTTATCCCTAACTTTTTTATCCACTACTTGTTATCATATCCTTTCTCATTTTTTTATTATCTTGCATGCATGCACCTTAACCTCTTCATTTAGAGTTCCTAGTATGTGATTCATTAAGGCTGTATCAATCATTTATTCTTCCCCATTAGCACATATCAATATTGCTTGATCATCCTTTGTAGACTCCAAATTTGCATAGAATATCCTTGTGTGATTGTCAAAGATAAGCTTATCCATTTCAAGAAAATTCTACCATCCCATTTTTCAAATCCAATGAAGACATTTGATCCCTTCATTCTCTAAGTCATGGGTGTTAACCTTTTTAAGCTTTATGAATTTTCATTTATCATAATCTTTTTCAAACTTACTTTGAGTTATTTTCTCTCTAAGGTCAATTTGATTAAAGAGCGAAGAAACCATGATTGGTTTTTAAAGAAAGTTAACACAAAAAAATGGTGAACATTATCATTTGAGGTTGAAAGAAAAAGAAGGGGTTCAAGTGCAAATGGATAACATTAAAAAAAAGTAACAGAGGACTAGTGTTAAAGGAAAAAAAAGGAAATGTTATGCTATTTTGAACCAACAATGATAATTTTATAGAAGAGGAGAGATACGATTTCTAATTTGGAGAAGGGATGAATGAATAGAGGTAAGAGTTTACTTGTAAATGATAGGTTTCTCAAAAATAGTAAATTGAATATACCATTACAATGTTACAGAAAGGTGAGAGAGAAGAAAATGGTTTTTGATTTCTAAAAAGATGATGAATTAGAGGAAGAATTTTATCTTTTCTTGAAAAGAAAAAAATGAGTGATTAAAGACATAAAATCATGATTTGAAGAAATGAAATTAAGATGGAATTGAGAGCTCAATACTAGGGGATTGAGTGCATGATTATAAAGTTATAAAGGAGAAAGGTAATGGCTAAAAGAAGAAATAAACAATCATATAATAATTTTTTTAAAAGAAGTTTTAAAAAAATGTGGTTTTAAAAAATTTGCCATTTGGTGTACTTTTTGAAAAGAATTGAATTTGACATCACATTAACTTTCAAAAAGAGTAGGTATTAAAATATAAATTAAGGTCCTACCAATGTACATCAAAGTACATTTAAGTAGTGAATTTTGTTTTAAAAAAGGTTAAAACATCCAGCTTGGCTCTTCTTTAGCTTTTTTCTTTAAATAAAAAACCACCCTCCTTCTAGACCTTTGAGATAGCACCCAACTTACTATTTCATACTTTAATCTTGATTTCGTAATAATTTTTATTATAGTTTAACGTAATAATGCACGCAATGTCACATAATTATAGAATAACACAAATATACATCAAAAAATATATAAAATTAATCAAAGTCAACCATTCCTAATTCATTTCTAATAAAGCAAAACCTATCTTAATGCAAAGGTTTTGTAAAGATATCTACTAACTAATTCTTAGTACTTATGAATTCAAGTAGGATATCCTTTTTTTGCACATGATCTCTTATAAAAATAATGTTGGATTTCAATATGCTTGGTTCTTAAGTGTTGTATAGAATTTTTAATTAAACTAATAGTACTAATATTATCATAAAAAAATAGGAATAGGTGTGAAATTCAAACCATAATCCTCAAATTATCTTTTCATCCAAAGAACTTGAGTATAATGACTTTCAACTATCATATATTCAACTTCAACTATTAAAAGTGCAATTGATGCTTGTTTTTTATTATGCAAAGATATAATTCTCCATCCCAAAAATTAATATGCTCCATTTATGCTTTTTAATCTAATTTGTATTCTACAAAGTCAACATTAGAATATCCAACAAGGTCAAGAGAACTATCTTTAAGATATCCAAGGCCATAGTTTTTTGTTTATAGTAGAAATCTAAAAATTCTTTTAATAATACATAAATAAGATTCCTTAGGACTCAATTGATATCTAGCACACATGCAAATACTTAACATAATATCCATTAAACTTGTGGTTAGATGAAAAAGTGAGCTAATCATACCTCTATACCATGTTTTATCAACTTGATTACTATTTTTATCTTTATCTAATTTTATGGATGGATTTATAGGAATTTGAATGGATTTCTCATTCTTCATTCCAAATTTCTTTAAGAGCTCATTTGTGTATTTTGCATGTTTAATAAATATTTCTTTGTTCATCTATTTTACTTGTAGTCGAAGAAAAAATGTGAGTTCTCCCATTATGCTTATTTCAAACTCACCCTTCATGGTATTTGAAAAATCCTTTCACAAAATCTCATTAATAGATCCAAAAATAATATCATCGATATAGATTTGTACAATTAAAATGTCATGATTAGTGGTTTTAACAAAAAGGGTTATGTTAACTTTTCCTCTTGTAAAACTATTATCTATAAGAAACTTACTTAACTTTTCATAAACCATTTAAAAACATAATTTGGTTTTTCTTTATTCTAAAATCTAAAGAGTTGTTTCACATAAACCTCTTTATTTGGAAAACCATTTAGAAAAACACTTTTTATATCCATTTGATAGAGTTTGAAATTTTTTAATAGATTCAAGTGTAGCTACTAGTATACACATTTTATCATAATTAATACCTTCTTGTTAACTGCACCCTTGTGCTACTAATATTATTTTATTTCTTACTACTTCACCAAATTCATCCAATTTATTTCTAAATACCTATTTGGTTCTAATGATTTGATGATTTGATGGTTGTGATATAAGTTTTCCTACTTCATTTTTCTCAAATTGATATAATTGTTCTTTCATGGCTTTCATCCAATTTTCATCATTGAGAGTATCTTATACATTCTTTAGTTCTATATGTAAAAGCAAATCCAAGTTAGTCTTATTTTTAAAAGAGGATCTAGTATATTATGAAAAGGATCACCAATGATAAATTTATTAGAATAGCTTAGGTGGTTTCTTCATTCTTTTGGTAGATTTCCTTTTTGTGGAGTATGACAAGATTTTTCTTGTTGGATTTTCTTCAACTTCATCATGATGTTCCATATAGCAACTGTCTTGCTTGTTTTCTATGCATTGTTTATGATAGCAACCACTTTACTTGTTTAGAAGTTAAGTCTTATATTAAATTTCTTTACTTATTTTATTATATTCCTTTGATATTTGTTCTTTCAAGATTATTTGAGCGTCGTCATTTATTTGAAGAAGATGCATTAAATTCATCAAATACATCATGCATAAATTCTTCTATAGTAAAATTTCTTTTGTTGTATACTCTATATACCTTACTTGTGTTAGAATATTTAACAAAAATTCCTTTATCACTTCTTAAGTCAAATTTTGCAAGATTTTCTTTTTCATTTTTTAAAATAGAACATTTGCATCCAAAAGTATGAAAATAACTAATATTGGATTTTCTACCCATCCATAACTCATATGAAGTTTAAAAAAAAAAAGCCTTATAAATCATCTATTAGAAACATAACAAGATATCTTTATGGCTTTGGCCCAAAAATATTTTTAATAATAAAATAATTATATTTGTTTTGTTATCAATTATTGTGATCATTTTTATAAATTATAATAAATTTTTATTTTAAAAATATTGATGTAACGATGAAGAGTTGAATATTTTATTTAAGAACTGAATTCAATTTGTTTTCATAAATGAGGATGCAAAGCTTTTTAAATTCAAAAATAAAAAATTAATCAAGTCATAAATATTATAAAATAAATAAAAATATAATCATATTTCATTTATAACGTGCACTAACTTTTTATATTATAAATATTGAATTATTTTTAAAATAAAAATAGTTATAAAATTTAATCCGTACATAATTATGTTTGACTTGTTGATTATAGCGATAACCTTTACCGAATAATCTTTCTTAGAATAAACATTAATGTATTGATTAAAAGATCGATAATTTTATTTTGGAAAAATTAACATTAAATACTTTTATGAAATTAAAAAAATTATTTAATTTCACAATAGAACTTTAAAATATAAATATTATTTATTAAGTTACAATAAATTTCTTTTATTAAATTTAAAAATATCATGAAGTAAATATAAATAATAATTTTTATAATTATGCTCATTAATTCTTAAAATATTTTTTAAAAATTATACATGCATCTTTTAGAGTAATATAAGAGTTTTCAAAAAGAAAATAAGAATTATAATAAATACAAATTTAATAATATTTATATCATAGTTGTAGAATTCATTAAATATAAGCTAATTACTTAGTAAGAAATAAAATTAAATAAAAATATTACTAATTTTTTAATGTTGTTGAATTATTTTTTTCAATTTTGAATATTGATTTAATTTTTGAAAATTAATAATTAAAACAATAAATTTTATTTTAAAATTATTATTATTGATATTTTATTAGTAGAGTGATCATTTTTACAAATTAAAATTATTTTTTTTTGAAAAATATTCATGTAGTGCAAGAAAATATTAATATTTGTTATAAAAAAAATGACCGTAAACTTTTGTAAATAAACATGTAAATTTTTTAATTCACAAAAACTTATTCAACTCAAGATATTATCAAATAAATAAATCATACAATTAAATTTATTTTATGATTTTCATTAATTTTATTGAAATTATTAACATTGAATTATTATTTAAAGGATAATAATCATCAAGTTAAATAATTATTTTTGACTTATTATTTATTATAGGGATAACATTTATAATTTAATTTTTTATTTTTATTTAGAAAGCCATTAATATATTGATTAAAGAATTAGCAATTTTTTAGAAATGAATATAGAAAATAAATATAAAAATTATAATTTTCACAACCTGTCAAGCTAAGACTAAAGAGGATTCTGTTATTGATATCCATAAGTGTACTCAATCCTAATTAGGTATCAACACATAATAATTAATAAGTTAATTAAGTCTAATTACTCCATTTCATTATCAAAAAAAATATTTACATAAAAGTTATAATATCAAGCATTTATATTATTTCCCAAGATTCCTCTAGTCCAACTTCCTATTCTATTAAGTGTGGATGCTAGTAATAATCATGAAATATTAGTAGCGATTGTGCAACTTCAAATTGAGCATTTGTAAAATAATTTAAAGTAAAATATAGTGAGACTAATGTCTCAGTAAACAAATAATTTACTTATCTAATTTATATTGTAAATTATGCATTAAACATATATTTCACATTTCATTTAAAACAATGTAAAGTCACATATTAATCTTAAATGAACATCTTAATTAAACATAATTCAAATCCTTTGCATTTAAAATAAATAACAATAAATATTAACATTCAACACATGTAAAATAATAACAATTTGCTCATCTTATGCATCTCAGTCCACTTTAACTGTTCACAAACTTAACCTTATCCATGATAGTATTTATTAGTTCACAATTGTACAATCCAAATTCAGTATCATATTTCAATTCATCATTTCATCCATCACATTTCCATGTTTTCAAGGATTCACATTTCAATTCTTTTCATCATTACATAACATCATCTTATTTTCAATACACTCTAACATCACAATTCATCATCATTCATCCTTTCACAATTCATCACATTTCTTTTGAATGTAATGAGTCAAATAATAAATCATTCAACACAAAATAGTACCTACCAATCATATTCTTAGGTTTACACATTTCTATAATAGTCTAAAGTCATAAATCTATTAAACATAAAGCCTTTTGATACTAAGTATAAGAGTCAAGTATGGCTTCTTTAAAGTTAGGACATACTCAAATATCATACTCAAGTATCTAAGGTTAAAGATATAGGGCTACTCTAGTATACGAGTATAGTACTCAAATACATGGCCTTGAAATAAAAGGGTTAGTATTCAAATATCATACTTGAATACTCGAAGTTGATACACAAAGAGCCTTTAAGTACTCAAGTAAGATACTCTATTACTAGCCTTTTTTAGGCAATACTTAAATACCATACTTAAATATTGGTTCTAGAATTTTAGATTCCCATACTAAAATACTAATTCTAGAATTTCAACTTTGAAAATGCAAAACTTTCAATCAAATCACATCCAAATTCAACATACATTGTCATTCATTCATAATGCATCACTTTCTACAACTTATTAATCATCTTTCCAGCTCACACAACTTATCATATCATAACTACCACATTCTAACCCAAATTATCAAATACACTAGGTAAATACTAGATAAATCTACAAAATTGAGTAGTTTAAAACAATTATAGAATTGTAAGTAGGAATGACAATTCACATCATTTGTATCAACCTATTTATTAAATGTATTGAGACAGGTACTTATTTAACCTATTTAATAATTTTAATTAATAAAATTTATATTAAAAAATTATTTATTAAACTTTGTTACTTACTATTTTTCATAAAAAAATATTTTAATTATTAATAAAATACTATTTTGAACCTTTATTATCATTTTATTAAAATAAAATTTTCATATATCTATTTATAATTTAATTATTATTTCTCAAAAAATATTTTTAAAAATTTAATATAAATTCTTAAATAAATTGACATATCAACCTAAATTTTGATAAGCATGTTGTATTCATATCAAGCTATTATATCATGTCAAAAATTATCATCCCTAATTATAAGTAGATTGTACTTACCTTCAATTAGAAAGAATGGAGAAGATTTGAGAAGAGGCCTTTGAATGAAATTAATCACCCTAATAAAAATGTCAAACTCATAAAATCGCTAACTTCTCCCATCAAAACCACAAAAAGATCAATATGAAAACCCATTCTAGAAGTAATTACCTTGTCTATATAGAAGTGTGTGGGAAACCCTTGGAATTTCTTGAGCAATTGATGCAAGGATTTGAAGAAGTGAAAAATAGAAAGGGGTAGAAGCCGAAGATGGTTTCAGAAAAATAGAAAGCAAATGGGCCTTGGAAACCCTTTACCCCATCAAGGGCATTTTTGTTATTTGTGGTTCAAGCAAGGGTAGTTATGGAGAACATATCCCTTACGCATCTTATTTCAATTCTCGTTTCACATGACTCTAATATTAACTTAGTTATACTCATTTCCATATTAAAATCCCATTTTCTAATTATAAATGTTTGTCCTAAAATTTTTATAATTACCGGTAGTATACAAAAATTACTGCATAAATAAATGAAATAAAATTTCATAATTTTGAGGGGTGCAACAATAATCTTAGCAATATTAATTATAATCAAACTTTTCTTAATAATAACATGAAATTAGAACAAATAGAAATATGGTTAAGAATACATCTTTGTAATATGATGACAGTTATTATGTTGATCTTAGCTTCGACCCAGTCAGTTGCGATTTGATTCTCCGATCAGATTTTGTAAAATGGATATTATTGATCCGATCGAATAGTTGTGCTATCTTTACAATCGAAATATAGTGGTTAAAAAACAAAATCAAAAAATAAGAAAAATATGTGAGAAGATGAGGAAATATGCTAGAAGACAAACAAAATAAATATATATAAAAATAATAAAAAAATATGAATCAAACTCCTTTAAAATACGAAATACACTTTAAAAAATAAAGTAAGATATTACAATTTTTAATGAAAAAATGAAAAATATTAATAATTATAAATTTAAAAATTAAACTTAATAAGAAAATCAAGAATGCAGATAGTTATAAATTTAAAAATTAATTTTTAAATTGGTTATTATTTAATTCTAAACTTTTAACTTTTTTATTAAAGATTGTAATATTTTATGTTGCCCTTTAAATTACATTTTATATTTTAGAAGAGTCTTACATAATTTTAGAACCCAATACATTGCATTGTGAACTACTTAATGTTTTCTACTTTTCTTAAACATTAAAAACAAAATCAACAAATGAGAAAAATAGTGTAAGAAGATAAGATGACATACTTTAAGACAAACCAAGAAAAGATAGATAAAAAATGAAAGAAGAAAAATAAGTGAACCTAAAACCCTTTTAGAACCCAATACTATTGCAACGTAGATGTGTATTACTCGATGTACATTTGAACCTGGTTTGTAATTTATATAAGGTCAAAATTTTTATATATTTCATTTATTATTATCAAAATTTTATTTTACATTTAAAAATTTTATTAAAATATATGCTAAACATTTAGTTATTGTGACATCTTTTATTCAATTTAAACGTAATGTAATTTAAATTAAAACCACAATTAACTCTCTTAAATACTATCAATTATTATTTTAAATTTTAATAATTATCAATTTTGAAAATAAACAAATAACTGCATTTGACTTTTTTTATTTAGTATATTTATATTTCTTATGAATTCAAATGAATTTTTATTTTTAGAAAAATTAACACAATGAAAGAAGATTTGAATATTTGTTTTTTAGAGGAAATGACTGTAAGTTTTTTAAAAAAAGTAAACATAAAAATTTATTTTTATACAAAATGAAAGTAAAATATCGTTTCATACAAGCATGTCAATTTATCTTTTTATAAAAAATGAAAGAGAATTTTTTTTAATAAACATGCAAGTTTTGTGAGATTTAAAATAATTTACTCAAATTAAAATATTATAATAATCAAATTGTATTCTCAAACTTAATATTAAAGAGGAAAATAATAATCAAATTTAATTATTAAGTAAGCATGTTCAAATTTTTATTTGTTATAATGATATTCTTTATACATTAAAATAAATTTTCATTTTAGACATTTGTCTGATTAAATTATGGAACATTTATTTTTACAAAAGAGAATATAAATATAATGAATGTTTAATTTAAGTAAGCATATAAATTTTTTGAAATTTATAGAAATTTATTCAATTGAAAAATACTATAAACTAAATAAAAATACAATTATATTTCTTTAATGATGTCCATAATATTTTGAATTACTAGTTATTGTTTAAAAATCAATAAACATTAAATTTAATCCTTAAATTTAATGTTTAAGAAATAATTGTTAAATAAATATGTTTGAATTTTTATTTATTAAGGTGATATTTCATGGGAAAGAGTAGGAGATGGTAATATTAAATTAAAAATGTTATTTTGAGATGATTTTGAATATTAAAATAAAATGTATCATATTTACATGTAATATGTAAACATATAATATATTCTAATGTTATGAAATATTTATAACATAACGGTAATTGCATATCTATACACATAGTATATTTAAATTTTGTTTGTGATATATGATCCATTATTTTGCCTAATTGTGAGATTCATTATCACTCAAGCAATTTCTTCTTATAAGAATGTTTAAAACTTACAAGTAATGTTTGATTTGCGAAATCAAATATTTTGATAAATTCTAATATAAAAATGTGATTTTTAAGAATTTAATTCCTAAAAACATAATATTACTATATTTGATTCAATCATAAATATTTTTATAAATATTATAATATTATATTTAATTATTTAAAAAAAATTATAAATATTATTGAATTATCAAAAATACACTTATTAAAATTTAAGTGGTTGACGATAATTAATGATATCAATTATGATCATTGATGGTCAATAATGGCAATAGTAATAGATAGTGGTCTTTGAGAATGGGCTATTGGTGACTATGAATAGTAGTAGACAATAGTCACTAACAATAAGTAATGACTAATAGTTTAAAAATATAATATTATTGTATTTGATTCAATGATAAATATTTTTAAAAATATCATAATATTATATTTTAATTATTTAAAATAATTTTATAAATATTATTAAATTATCAAAAATATACTTATTAAAAATTGAGTGATTGATGATAATTAGTGGTGTCAATTATGATCATTGATGGTCAATGATGGCAATAGTAGTGGATAGTAGTCTTTGAGAATGGGTTATTGGTGACTATAGATAGTAGTAGACAATAGTCAATAGCGATAGGTGATGACCAATAGTGATCATCAATAATAAATAATAGTCAATGATGGTTACCAATGATAAATGGCAATTAATGATGGTCAATAACAATGGGTATGATTGGCAATGGTCACCATCGATAGTCATCGATAATGGAGTGGTCATAATAGCTAACAGGAATCGCCAACAATGAATGATAGCTAATAATAGTCATTGATAATGAGTAATGATGCATAATAATCATCCACGATGAATTACGATAAATAGTGATCACTAATAATAAGTTGTAATAGATAATAGTTACCAGCAATAGGTTGTAATCAACAGTGACACCAACAATAGATGGTCATAAACAATGGTAATTAATAGTAATGATGACTGATAATGGTAATAAAAAATGGATAGTAATCAATAATGATTAATAATAATAGATGATAAAATAAGATATTAATAGTAGTAAAATTTTAATAAAAAATTAGATAAAATAATTTATTTCTATCAATTAAACATTCTTATATTATGAGAATGTATGATATCCACCTTCTTCCATGAAAATATCAAGTTAAAAATATTCTTAAAAATATTTTGCTAAAATTTAAACTAATATAGGAATCTTACATTCATAAAAATGTGAAAGATTTTGCAAGTTAAACATCACCTAAAATTGTTTGATGCATTGAACTTTATGAAATAACTTATAATTTATAAATTAATAACTTTTCAAAAAAAATTCAAATTTATTCTTCTTCTTTTGATTAAATAACAATCTAAATCTTAATCATGTAAACATATATGATATCCACATTAATTTAATATAAATAAATAAATAATAAGTAAATAGATAATTAAAGATATATAATGTTATAAAATATAATTAATCAAATTAAATTTTAAGTTATTATATTATTATTTTTGAATAATAAATAAATGAAAAGTAAATAAATAAATTTTTATTGTCATAAATAAACTTAATTAAATTTTAAATAATTATATTCTTATTTTAAATATTTTGATTGTATTAGTATAATTTAATTTCAAAATAAATATGAATTAATTTAATTTATACATTTATTTATATTAACATATTCTTTTATGTTATTTTACATTTTTTTACTTATTTAATAGTTATTTTTACAAAATATTTCTAAAAAAATAGTTAACTTATCAATTATCTACTATGAGTATTTAACTATCCATTAACTTATTAACTATCAATAAATTTATTAGTTGTTATCTAATTTATTAACTACTTACATTAAACAAAACTTATATTTTAAAAAATAATAAATATATCTAATATGATATTCCAAAAATATAAAATATACATATATCGATTGGGAATACACCTAATTTCATATACTTATATCTTTGTGCACTTGGTATTAGGAAAAAAATTTATTGCTACTTTGGCATTAAAAAATTAATAATACTTTTATATAAATATTGTCAATACAGAAAATTAATTTTTTTAAAAGCAACCAATTCCTATCAAAAATAGATTTTCTCTTGAATCACTAAAAATTTCATTAAATTTTCAATGCTAAAATAACATCAAAAAAAAATTTGATATGAACACAATATTACATGTATTATTCATTTCATTTCCATTTTCCAATATGGGACTACTTTTTTAAATTGAATTCTTTCAAAATACATCTTGCATTTTAAAAAATAAGACATTACAATCCTTGATAGAAAAAAAAAATCAAAAGATTAAATAGTTACAAATTTGAATATTACTTTTTACTTAATTGTTATTTATTAAATTTTGAAACCTTAATTTTTCTCATTAAAAATTGTAATATTTCATTTTATTTTCTGAAGTGCATCTTATTTCCACCTGAAATCCATATAGCTTAAAGATAATGAAACAAAACAAGTAAAAAAGCATCAATCCTTGTAGACAAATTACATTACGTGAAAGACTACAGTGCTCCCATGGATTTCTAAACTTTGAGTATGTGGCACAATCTCATCCATTGGATAAGATTACCTAAATCTTTGGTAATATCATCCAATTGATGAAATTATGCCACATCACCCAGAATTTAGAAACTCTGGAGGAGGAGGCACTTAAAATTTTCCTGACATTACATACAGCAAAGCATTTTCCTATTTCAAGATCAGATACAAGAAACCATCCATAAATATGTTGCCACTTCATTCATTCACAGAATAAAAGAGGCCTCGTTGGAAACACTGAAACACCATCACCATCACCATGGTACAAAAAGGTTAAACACTCTGATTCTGGGATCTAAAAAGAACAAGATGGTGACATATTGCAGGAACATAAAGAAATTTTAGATAGCAGAGACCGGAAATCTCAACACCCACCACGCCTGCAATCTGCAAGATCTTCAACAATTTCATCAACCAGAATTTGAAGTATGTCTCCATCTATTTCAACTCCAGCTTCGAATGCTTCGATATCAAAATCAGTCCATTTGCCCAAGGAGTGACTCATCTCCCATTCTACTATCTCATCAGGTATCATCCCAGCCAAACATGCCCACTTCTTAATTTCCCTCTTCACCTCATGTACCAACCTTTCTTCTTTCAAAAATAATGGCAGCTTTGCCCATGTCTTGAATCCACAGTTACAATACCGGCAACAATTTGATTCTAGATATTCCATTGTGCTATCAAAGAGAAATCTCTTAAGTTGGCTCCTCGCTTTGAAGTCCCCGTAACCCACAAAGCCACCAAACCCTGTTCCCATAATGTCATCCGCCATATTGTCCAGTTCATCAGTGAGAAAGCGAGCAATAAAAAGATGTGGAGCTGCATCTTCACCATGTACGGTGGCATTTCCAAGCAACAATTCAGCATTCAAGATAACATCCTTCACATGGCTGACTTTGCTTCTTGTCAATCTTAACCCAAAATAATTTAGACTTCCTAATACAGTAGGAATTTGGCTGACAAGATCAATCAATGCCTCACTACCTATCTTCGCTTCCTTAAATGATGCTGCAGAGTCTAAAAGCTCAGCATCAGGATCCCACTGTTCTAGTTGATCGTACGAGAAGCTCATAGAGTCAGGATGCAAATTATGCCCTGGAATAAAATGGAGGATTATAGATATCAACAAAGAGGGACCAAATAGACTAGAAATCAGATTTTCTTATATTTAAATCTGTTTTACCTGAGCTTTCATCCAGACTACTAGAAGAAAAAGATGCCTCCAAAACAGATCCAGGACTAAGGTGATTGCCACAATTAGAGGATCCTAGTAACCTTTCTTTTTTTGCCCCATTCTGTTACAAATAGAGAAGAAAAATAATGTCAGGTATAAGCACAATCATCAGCCAATGCATATTCCGCTGGACTAATTATTGATGTTACTCATCATATTCCAATACTGAGCTTGTATTAGACGTGCTTGCATGAAATATATTCATCAATAAATATCATACATATGATGAATTCATGTTGATACAGGGATGCATGTCTTAGGTTTCTTTATGCTCTATGCAGTTAACAGACTCGTAACACTAACCAGGTAGAATGCAGTGTCCTTTATATGAAATATTATATTATTGTTTAATATCAAAACATACGATTGATTACACAAAATGAAATAAAACAAGATGAAGTGTAATGACGAAAAATAAAGCAGTGGATGACAATTTGTGGTAAACATGCAGAACATGGTATCCCTCTCCCCTCAAAATGCATAATTAAGGCTGCTGAAGTAACATACTAACAAGCATGCTGGACAGCTACACATATAACAGCATTAGGAACCAAAACTTCATATTCAAAATGCATCTTGCAATTGATTATACAACGACATGCCTGCCATCAAAATAAGGGAACTAGATAAAAGATGAATAAACTGATAAATGATGATGCAAACAAAATATTTGAAATGCTCAGAGAAGTAACTAAAATCCAGACAGAGAATATTGTAGGACATACTTGGTAACCGATGTCTGCATTGACAATGCGATCATTATGACAGGTCGGACACTCAGCACTAAGAGCAGATATCAGCTCTTGAAGAATCATAGCAGATGATTTTTTGGGTTGAGCACCTGTAGCTAGCTCATCATCTTCGTGAGAGGTCAATTCCTTCAATTTCTGTTCTAGAAAGGCACCTAAAGCATCTCCGGTCAATGGTAAAGTTTTCTGGCATGGTGTCTTCATCTCATTCTCACTGCTCGGCTCTTCCTTCTCTGTGGGAATTTCTGACTTGTGCTTCAATGGGGAATTAAATGTAAATGAAACTACATCATTGACCTTCCTGTCAACAACCTTGTATGTTTTTCCCTGAGCTCCTCCTTTACTTCTATTACAACTGTTTACCGGGGAAACATTAATGTCCCTCCTTTTTCCAGCCACTGCATCAAATCGAATATCCCTTTGTTTCCCCATAGTTGAATGAACATTAGCTGTACTTTCAACTTGAGCAACATTTGGGGTCCTTCTTTTCCTTTCCCATGTCCTCGCCCGAGACAAGGAATCTTCCTGCCTGTTACAAGGTTTCTTCTCCACATCAAACTTGGAACTATCCAATTTGTTTGTTGACCTCAACCTGGTTTGACCACTTAGGCCTCTATTCAAAGCAACAAAGTCTTTGGCACCATTTGCACTGTTTGAATCTGATGATAATTTTTTTATATGTTGATTGCTCATTCTAGATCCTGGTGTTAGTCTGTGACAGCCTAACATGTGTTCCTGCGTCTGAGATTTGTGCTTGAAAGTAATGGAAGATGCATTATCCTCCAAAGCCCTACACAGATGGCTTCTTGAATTCCACGGAGCACGATGTTCATTAAGCAAAGGCATTCTTCTGATAGTAGAATCATTACAAGAATGTGTATCATTAGTTTTCCCCCCTTCTTCAGGAACTAATGATATATGTGGTTCCCGACTTCTTAGAAGAATGATATCACTTGTTTGTTCATGAGAGCCCATGAGTGAACTTCCCTTCCTCTGTACTGATGCCATAGAAGAGGCAGTGGTCACATCTGAAACAATAGGAGGATTAACAGCAGGTTGTCCCTCAACATCCGGCCTGCAATCAACAGCATCGAGCACATTACCACAATTTTTGCAAGAAGCCAGCCCCATCAAAGATGTCACTGCACCAGCATCATAATCAGATTGCTTTTCCAGATCTGTCAGTGTCAATTTATTTCCCCCTGCCTCTGCCCCAAAGTCACTCTTAGGAAAATACTTGGACTCTGAATACGTTATAGAGCATTTGGCTCTGTTGGTAGCTTGCAGCCCAGGTTCCAAAATCCTAGTAGCAGCTCCTATCAACCTTGAGCTTCTAGACGCATTCTTTCCAGAATTAATTCTAGGACTCTTCATGGGAGGAGCAAACTTCGGGTGATGATGCTTTCTTGATCTTGACAAAACATTCTTAATTTGCAGGGCCTCAGCTCCAAACCTGGTCACTGCTCTACTGTCGCACGTCCCCGTCTTCTGAAGCTTCTGAGGTCTTGAGTCATGCTTAGCAACTTTCATTTCAGAATTCACGCCTTCCCTGTCCAACTCACAAAGGCTATTACCAGAAGAGCCTTTCTCCCCATCCCCACAAGAATCAGAGAATGAAGCTTTCTTCGGCTTATCCCGATGAGAAGCTGGGATGGACTCCAGACCCATCAGCCTTGCAACCAGACCTGGAACTCGCAATTCATGTTTCTTCTCTGCATCTAGACCATGATTCCCTCCTTTTTTGGAACTTGGGAAACCTCCGCTGTTTTCATTAGCAATCTGTGATAATTCAAATACAACCAGAAAACCCAACAAAAAGAGAGTTAAACGTCTAAGAAAATTATGCACGCGCACGCACAAAAGCAATATTCAAAGTCTATAAGCGATTAACTTACCAAGTGATGCTTGGAATTTGTCATTATTTCATTCCCTTTAAACTTCTTAGAAGGCTGTTTTGTTTGAGCTGGTATACATTCGAGAACAACGATTAAATCCCATTATCACTCTCCACTAACCATGAAGCACTTCTGAGTACGTCATGAATGAAATAGACAAAGACAGAGACAGAGATAGAGACGGCCAGATAAAAAAAGACAGCGAATGTTAAAAATGAATGTAAGACTAACCAGGAGGCAGTAGTTTCTTAGAGAAGAACTTCTTCTTGGCTAATTTCCTATTCCAATCGAAGAGCTGAAAGAAAATACCAATGCAACCTCCTGGTCTTTGCGGAGTCTTCTTTTCTGTGATAGCTAAACACGAATTTGTCTTTGCAGAAGAATCATTCATTTCTGCAAAAATCCCAGAACGATCCCAAAACAAAAACCCCAAACCAAACAAAGAAAGCTAAGCTTCCTTCACAATTGATTTGCCTCCATAAAGCTCCCAAATTCTCACTATGCACAAACCAAACTCACCAAAACAATATCACTTCCACATTGCTGAAAGCAATTAGCCAAACCCCATTTCTGAAACTCTCCTCCTAAACCATAAAAGGCTCTGCAAATTCAAAAAATTCACATTTTTATACGCAAATGAGCTCCAAATCTAAAAAACAAAAAAACACACACACACTCACAATTTTTTACCCCAAATTGTATACATTTTTGTCCCTCAACAACCCAAAAAGAGGCTAAAACCAATTTCACAAATACCAGTTCCGTACAATAATTTCACAACATGAACTGATGAAGAAAGCAACCCATGAGAAGCAAAACGACGACGGGCCCACCTCACAGAATGACAGAAACCAGAACGGAGCAGGCACACTTTCTTTCTATAGTTCCACAAGCAAAGGCCAAGGCGCTTGGAAACAAAACTGCAGAAGCAACGTTCACTGATAATGATGACGAGGCCCGAATCGGATAAATCAAAAGCACTGCAAAAGACAAATGGAGCAGCAGGAGAAGAGGACCTTGATACTAGGGAGAATCATTTCATGTCATGGATCATACAATTCGACCCGTTTTACGAAAAACGAGAGACTGAAGCTCGAGGCTCTGCCATTGCCGGTGGAAGGAGCATTTTTTACTTTTTCTCTCTCTGTGCTGAGCCGTTTTGCACAGTGCAGTAATAGAGGCTAGTCGGAGTGTGTGTAGGAGAAGGGGACTGGGAAAGCGCGCGTGGCAGTGCGGGCGTAGGATAGGATCAATGAGACAAAATGGATGCCAACGCGCAATTAAGATAGAAGCCAGTCAACAAACAACAAATTAAAAGGAGGACCTTGCTCGTGAGAATATAAAATAACTTTTTTTTTCATTGCCCAAATTCAAGGGTTAATTTTTTAATATTTATCTATCAACCGATCAGTTTATTTATATTTTATATCAATACATCTATATTTCTACATAAACATCCTATTAAAATTCTTTTACCTTGCATCTTATTGACATGTCAAACTCTCATATTTTCATTCCCTTTCAAAATTTAAAAAATTAGCAATTTATTGGGTAAAAAATATTTTAAAAGTATTCATATTTAATACTTACAAAAGTTAATTTTACATTTATTTTTGCCAAACGCCAACTGGATTTACATTTATAAGTTTAGTTATTCATTTAATTTCAAAGTGTGGTATATTGATAATAATATAGACTTAAATGACTGATACTATATCTGCATCATCAATTTTAATTAAAAAATTATTGGTCAAAATTAATTCATTTCAAGCAAAATTTGCACCGAATTTAATCTATTTTTCCTCTCAACAATTACATTAAATAAAAATGTCTACAATAGTAATATATGAAAATTCTATTTTAATAAAATTTATTATATCATATATATATTAAAATCATAATTTTTATATAGTATTTAATGAATATTTGTTTTAGTTTGTATATTTATATTTATACATTTTATTAAAACTATTCCACGTTATTGAGTTGTCAAACTCTCATTCTTTCGGTTCCTCCAAAATCCAAAAAACTAGCAATTCATTTGATAAAGAAAATATTTTAAAAGCATTTATATTCACTACTTACGAATATTAATTTTACATTTATATTGGCCAACTAAATTTGCATTTATTAGTTTAGTTATCCATTTAATTATAGAGTTTGGTATATGATAACTGTGTGTATCTAAATATACTACACCATGTTTACATCATTAATCTCAATAAAAAAATATTGCTTAAGATTGACTAAATTTAAGCAAAATTTACACCGAAGCTAATCTACTTTTTTTTTCAACAATTGCATTAGATAAAAATATCTATAATATTAATATACAAAAAATATATTTTAATAAAATTTATTAATATCATATATATATATATATATATGGGGTTTGATAAATTAAGCCAAATACCTAGAAAAATATTTGTCATAAATTTTTTATAATACTTCATAACATTTTAAAAATTAGATCAAATCAGCTGAAAAAAAATATATAAATTAGTCAAATGATCAATCTAATTAACCTTTAAAATTGGTCTTCAAAAAATCAATTAAAAAATCGATAAATCAATGATGAACTGGTAAAATAGTATGTGAACTGATAATAATTTTCACAATTTAACTAATTGATTATTCTTCAAAAATGACTATTATTTATAAAATAACATTACTTTTACTTGATATTATATACATTTTTAAAGTTTTAAGTTTTAAGTAGTTCAAAATTATTTTATCTCTATAAATAAAAGACATAGAACAAGAAAATTAGCTTTAATATTTATTTTTTATGATAATTTAAATTATGAATTTATTTTATTATGAAATTATTTGATATTATTTGAAATATTTTCATATTTTGCGTACATAAATTTAATTAATAATAATTTATTTATTTTTAATTTTTGTATATTAAAAATTTTTATATTATAATTCTAGTTCAACTCTAATTTAACTATTAAACTTTGAATTACTTTCATTTTCGATTCAATGATTAGTCTAATATTTAAAAAATTGCTACTTAGTGAATATTTCTTTTAATTTAGAACATAAAGTAATATTGTTGTAACTAAAATATTTCAAATATATATAATTTAATGATGTATTCACTATAAAAATAAATTATAATAAAAAGAGAGTTATAACAAAATGCTTATATAGCTATCATGATAAAAATAAAAATAAAAACCGTCTTTCTTTTCAAATTGGTTGGGTCCATTTTCAAGTAAACATAAAAATTTATGAGACTATAAATTTTTTTCTTTCTTTTTATCTCTTTGAAATTTTCCTTTACCATAACATCTATAATAAGATATAATTGCAGCAAGAGTTTTTTTCTACGTGATTTTTCATGCTTTCTCAAAATATAGTAAGGGTTTTTCTATATGGCTTTTCTTCCATTTGTTTATAATTTTATTTTTGTAAGAAATTTTTTATTGTTAAAAAATTAAAAATAACAATATATAAACATATTTATTTTTTCATATTTGCTACCTTTTCTTAAAATATTAACTACCAAGTTAATGTAAATAATTATGCAAGGTAATTGTCCATTTTATTTGGCTATGATGAAAAGAAAATTTTTAAATGAATTTGAATATTACATATTTATATAAAATTCTTTGTAGATATTTTTCTTTCAATGCAAAAGACAAACAAAACTAAATGAAAAGAATATTTCCACAACAAACATAATCAAATCTTTGATGTAAAAGATAAATTGAAGTCAAATTTTAGTATTAATTTTTATCTTATAATTTTTTTATATAATTGGTGTAAGTTTTCTAAAAGCCTCTATAAATACATATGAAAATTTAACCCTCAACAACAATTTCATATAAAAATAAAAGTCTATTATTTATACGGTTGTGTTTTCAATAATAAAAATCAATTTAGATGGTCAATATAAATTGAGACTTTAGTATTATAATACTACTACATAATATAAAAGTTGTTGAAAAACATTTAAATTTGTTTATAACTTTTTTCAATGTTATAATGTAGGATTTAGAAAAAATAAAAAAATGCCTCTCTCTTTTAATTAAAAAAAAATAGGATTGATTTGCTTATTGCTTTTAAAAATAGAAGTTTTTGTATGGTAATTACTTTTATAGGCTTTGTTTGATATAACAAATAAATTAATTTATAATTTATTGATTGAATTAATAAGTTATAAATTATTTTCTAGAGTTATTTCGTGTACTATCTTATTAAAAAAATAAGTTCTGATTTAATAAACTATTTAAAATAATAACTTATAAGTTATTATCTCTTCAAATTCTTTTCAAATTTATCTTTTTTTTATTAATTTATAACTTATACCCTTCATAACATAAATTTAAATATTTTTATATAATATAATTAACCTAATTTTAATATAATTATATCCTAATTTTAATTATAAATATATAAAAATATGTATGTGAATAAATAAATAATGTCATAAAATATAATTAACTATACTTTAGTAATTATAATTTTGTTTTAAATAATAATGAAATAAAAATATGTAAATAAATAAATATATAAATTCATAAAATATAATTAATTATATATTAAATATTATATTTTTATTTTAAATTTCTTAATTGGATTAATATAATTTAATTTTTAAATAAATATAAATTATTCTATTAATATATTTTTTTATATTATTTTATAATTTTAGTTAGTTCAACAATTAATTTTATGAAAAATTTCTTGCATAATTAATTAACTTATCAGTTATCAATTATCAATTATTAATTATAAGTTATCAATTATTAATTAATTATTTAGTTATTAACTAACTTATAAGTTATCGATTAACTTATTAATTATTTACATAAAATAAAGTCATAATCTATTTTTAGAAATTGTAATTTCAAGTATATAATTTTAAAAAAATAATTTTTATAATATTTGTTAACTTATTCTTTTGTTCTTGATATTATTTTTATAATTATATAAAATATTTTCTTATTTATCCCTCCAAACACCTCTATTATTTGTTTTTCCTTAAATTTGAAATAATTTTAGTAAAAAAATAATTTTTTAAAACAAAAAAATATATATCCAAATAAATTCTTAATTTCTTATACTTTCATTCTTTCTCTTCTGCCTCTTATCTCTTCATCATTTTTCTCTATATTTACCTACTTTCATTCCCTTCTCTGCCACTCTCTTTGCTGTTGTTCTTTTATTCTTCTTTCCTTTTTCCTCTTTTCTATCTTATTCTCTCTTCTCTTTTTCTTTAGCACCCTTTATGATTTTTATCTTGTCCTCTCCCTTCAAATAAATCTAAAATCATTCTCTATCCATTTGCTTTCACATATTTTTGTAAGACCAAAAATCTTAAACCTTACAAACATGAAAGGGGGTTGAAATTAAGTTTAAGAGAGTAAAAATAAATTATTCTTCTTTCACACTCTATCATTCTTTTTTCTATATCTTTCTTCTCTCTCTTTCCATTAATAATTATATTGAAAAATCATGTTAAGAAAGTTCACAAATGTAATTAATCATTTATAATTAAAGATGAATATAAATTATTAGGGATAACAATGGTGTATGGCGAGGACAAATCAATCTCATATTGTCCTATCCTGTAATTGTTGTCATCTTGCCCATCCCATGAGACAGGACAATTTGGAGCACCATCCTTGCCATCTGCAAGATACTAGTAATTCCCGGAGAAATCCGCAAAATCAAAAGAAATTAAAAATTTTGATAAAAATTTTAAATTTTATATATTTGAAATTCACAACTAAATAATACATAATATTTAATATAGTGTAACAACATAGGTTTAAAAATACACATAATTTGAATAACAATCTCAATAATTAAATTATTGTTTGGTCCCATTTTAACATATGAACATATGATATTATATAATAATTAAATTTAAAAATAAAAATAAAATCATTAAAAAGTATTTTTTAATAATTAAATTACTAGAAAGATAATATGTATATAAATTATATGAGTAAAAAGGTAATATTAATATTGCAGAGTTCCACAAAATAAATTAGGCTAATATTGCATTTGTTCCAAATTCTGCTTTAAATTAAAAACTTGCCTCACTAAACAAATTTTCATATTACATCTACATTCTATCGAAGTAAAATCTATGATACAAGCCCTAAATCTAAAATTATGTCATTTTGTAAGTTACCATCCCAATGATGTGATGAACAAGAAGGATTTGTATATCCTTTTCATGTTATTTTTCATAAAAAAAATGCACTTAGTTTCTTATTTTGACTATTAAATTTTTACTAACTCATTTTAAAAATATTTGATTCACGGGTTTATGTAAAAGATGAGGAATAACTAAATGGAAATCTTGTGAATTGGCCTTTGGATGAGGAGAAATAAGTACCCCGCAAAGAGTAGTCATTTTGACATGGTGAGGGTAACATATGGTTTTTGACTGATTGCTGATGAGTACTTATAGGGATGAAGTGAGTGATAGTTGGGGTTAATTAAATTTGTTCGTCCTTAGTACCATGTTTTAGGAGGAAATCATAGGTTTCCAAGACAGTTTGATGACCAGATTAGAAAGTAAAATGGGGTTAATGGCTTTAGGCATCATAACTTTCATTTTTAGGAAGCTTTGAGGAATAATATGGATGTTTCATAATAGGAAAATGTGGGTTTTACGTTGTCACAAGATGCTCGGAAGACGTCACGGACACGGATGATAACTATTTTTTAGAGAAAATAGAAAATAAAGGTTGTCACTAATTTTTAATGAAAAAAATTAGAAACTAAAAATATGGATAAGACAATTTTTTTATAAAAAAAGAAATTAAAAATAATTAGAAACTAAAAAGTCTTTTTATCAAAAAATAAAAGTCAATACTAATTTTTAATGAAAAAAATTAGAAACTAAAAATATGGATAAGACAAATCTTTTATCAGAAAAATAATTAGGGAGTTTAATTATGCATGGGGATGGAAATGGTATTAGACACCCACAACATCTGTTTAAAGAAAAAGTCATCTTGAAATTAATTATGTAAGACATTATGGCCAAAAATAATTTATTAATCCTTATATAATTATAAAAAATAAATTAGATAAATAATTTGTAAGCATCCTAATGATATTCACTCATACTTTCTTATAAATAAAAAGAAAAGTGGACTCACTAAATGGTCCATACCATTACTGCAAAATATGAGAGAATAGATTAAAGAAATCATTAAAATAAAAAAATAGGAACTTAAGAATTCTAATTGAAAAATAAATAAATATATTAAACATTTACAAAAAGATAGACTTGATCTAAAAGAGTCGAACCTACATACCTTCAAGAAAAAAAATCAAAGTTCACATAGTTTGATTGTAGTTTTAATTTGAAAGATGCAGATTGATTAAAAAAATAAAAGAAAATTGTAATATCAATGATTTTAAAGTATAATGGAAAACAATTATAAAAGGGAAAGATTAGTTTTTTTAGTACTTTGTATGTTCTTATTTTTATTATATATAAAAATGATAAAAATAAAAATAAGAATTTGTTCAAAATTCTTTTATGATTCAAACTAAAATTATAAATTGATAAATATAAATATCGTAAATTAAATGAAAAATGCATGCAACCAAAAGGTATCATTTGGTTCTTCTCAACAGAATTAAAAATTCTAATCTTGTAAGCGTGCTATCCTTGAACTTAAAGAAAGTAAGCATGATTATCCTCTATGGACTAAACACCTATCATCTTATTATTGATCAAGGAATTTTAAACTTTCTATCACATAATTATCTCTAAAATGTATGATAATAAAAAGAAAATAAACAAAAGTCAAACAATAAATATCAAAAATCAATCCATCTAAAATTATATTCCTTTGTCCATGTCCAATAGGGAATTCAAATCATAAACAAATTGAATTAATCAAAGAAGTAATATATATTATAACAAAATATTTTAATTCTTTTTTATTACAATTATTTATTCATATTTCCAACAAAGAAGGACGACATGATTTAAACAAAATTAGCTCAAGTATTTTTTCAGCCAACCAATCTAAATAACATGATTACCACAAGAGAAATTAAAATTAACCAAGAAAAATGAGATTTTAGATAAAAGATTTAATTATATTAAAAAAATAAAAATGACAGCGAATGGAGGGCCTAAAAAAAAAAAGATATAAGTGTACAATTTGTAATAGAAAGCACATATCTCATTACCTTTAGAAAATCATTTCTATGAGGATCAAATTTGTTAAAAATAAATAACTTTGACGAAATAAGATAGCAGAGACTTAAATCGTGTGGCTCAGTTAGCTACTTATCCTAACTGTTGCATATCTTTCTCTTACAAGTATATTGAATTAGAACACTAAAGATGCAAAACTCAATAAAATTATCTTTCTCTTGTTTTTCCTTCTCTTATTTCTCTCTTCTGTCCTATTATCATGTTTATGGGCTTTGTCCCTTCTAACAATCGCACACCGGTGGCTCTTGATGAGGCGTTCTCTACTCAATACTCAACTTTGAACATGAGAGATTTGATTGCGAGAAACACCGATCTTTTTAACCATCTTTTCCAATTATGCTGAATGAGACCTGGCTTCAACCCAATCTTTCTAATCCACTTCTTTCAAGATTCCTCAAGATTTGTGGAGTCAGGTTTTTCCAATCGACACAGATGCACTAACTCCTATCAAGATCGTGATTTCTAGTTAGGTGCCAAATGCGGATAATACCAAACCCTATGCATTTTTGGCAACCGATACAAATGTTTTAGCAATGACAATTAATTTAAGTGATAGGAAGTTCGATTTTTTTAAATAAGATTTCAAATCCAAATCTTGTAAATAAATAAAATTATTATTAAAAAATTTTGTTTTTATATTAAGTTTAACTAGGTTCAACTCCAAATTAGTTTCGACCTAACAAGACTCCTAAATACCGGAGATCCTACAACAGAAAAACGCATAGTGTAGTCTTCCCTTGAAGAATTGTCCATGTAGGTTAGGAAAATTACATTTTTTATTAATGAGGATTGCAATAAGGCCGAGGGCGTCAATCTCTGGAATTGTGAAATGGTTAAGCGCGTCTCTCTTCGGAATCACGATAAGGTTAGAAAAATCTGACTTGTCTAAATCCTCTTAAGCAACTTTTTCTTGGGCTTTGTACTCGTTGAAAACATGTCATGTTCCTGTGGAAAAAAGTACATTGAATACAATTTAATAATATAATAATTCTTCGGCAGCTTAATTTCGAAAAATAAAATAATAAAATTATAAACTTTATCTTTATAATAATAAAATATTAATAAAATAATATTTAAATTATATTAAATATTTAATTTTATTCTTAAATAATAAACTATATAGATAATTTTATTCTTTTATATAAATATTTATAAATAAAATTATTTATATAAATTTATATGAAGTGACAAAATTACTTATACAAACTATTTAATAAAATTTAAGAATTATTTTATTAGTATTTTATAATTTTAAAGGTGAAATTAATAATTTTGTGAAAAGGAAATTGTATATAAAATAAGAGAAAGTGTTTTCTTCTATGTTACCCAAACAACAAAATGCACTTCATTTTTTAGGAATGTATTTTCTTGTGAAAGTATTTTGTATAAAATGTTCTTTTCCATCAAAATATACAAACTTTTATTATTTGTAAAAATTCTTAATTATTGTTAAAAGTATTTAATTTAAATGATATTCAATATCTCTTACGAGTTTTAACATTCTTTGCATCCAAAGTTCAATTACAATTTCTTCCACGTGAGTCTGTTATTTTGACCACTTCTATTGTTACAAAAAAGAAAATTTATTAATTTTTGTTGTGTTAATATTAATGATATGTAATTTTTTTCATTGATAATACAAAAAGTTTTATTATGAATTAAATTTGAATTCAAAAATTTTTATAAAATCTTATTGAATAAGTTGTTATTATGTATATTTGTAACACATTAAGTTTTTTAAAAAATGGATTTTCTTATGAAAATAAATTTTATATCAAAACTTTATAAAAAAAACACTAAATTTTCAAGTACATTCTGAAGCATTATCTTAAAATTATTGAGAAATTGTATTTAGAATGGAATCAATTGAACACACGCCGTTGTATAGACCACGAAATTTTTAATTTAAACTTACTGGTGAATTTTAATCACCCTTGATAAAAAAACATATAATATTGACACAATATTTTAAAATTCTCATCAAAATTTCGAATGTTTTATTATTCTAATATGATGCATTACTCTTTCTGTTTCTTTTTCAACTGTGGTTTTAGAAACAAAAATTTTATATTTTTCATAATAAATAAATTAATTTATAATTTATTAACTCAATCAATATAATATAATATAATATACCTTGCAAAGAACAATAATAAAACTTGATTTGAGGAGTTTTACAAGTTACGTAGCTTATTGTTTATATTAGATAATTTTTTAAAATTCTTTTAAATTTATTCCTCTTCTTTTATCTATATGATAATATGTATTCTAATTATGTAAATAAATATTTGATCTAACTTCTTAATTTAGTATAAATAATATCATAAAACGAAGTTATTTAAATTTTAGTTAATTATATTCTTATTTTGAACAATAAATAAATATATAATATTAAAAAATAACTAATTTAATTTTAAATAATTATATTCTTATTTTATATATTTTAATTATATTAATATAATTTAATTTTAAAATAGATATCAATAAATTTAATTCATATATTTATTTATATTAATAAATTCTTTCATATCATTTTATAATTTTTAATTAACTTAATAATTAATTTTATTCAACACTTCTTGTACGAGGGTATATAATTTATGCATCTACTACGGATAAGATTTAAGATAAATTCAAAGAGGAGTGATTAGGAAATTAATTATTGTATTGATTCTTAGTGGTTAGGAAACTAATTAATTCTTTTCTTTATTTTTTGGGTAACGTAATTTTATTCTTGTTATTAAAGTAAATGACACACTGACTCAATAGAATGAGAGAGATAAAGATTAATTTTTCTTAATAGTTGAATTGATTAAATTATTAAATATACATATGTAAAAATTTTGGATTCAACCTAGAGACTAAAAAATATAAAATTTTAAAAAGACTTCAACTATTACTCAAAACAAAACTTTTAACAAAGATAAAGAATAATTTTTTATTGACACACAGAGTATTGCACCCTTTTTTATCAAAGACTAATATTTGATCATGTAAGAATAATCAATGATGAATCTTTCCTAGTAAAAATGCATCTAACAAATGAACTTAGGATCCCTTTATTAAATTTGAAACGTCTTGAATTTGAATTACTTTTATTAAATTAATTAATTATTAATAAATGAAAATTAATTTCAATAAATATAGATATTTTTAATCTAATTTTAGTTAATAAGTTTTATAATTTTTATGCAATAACATTGCATAGATATTAAAAACATAGTGGAGGGAGCAACGGTTAATATAATCTAGTAAGAATAATATTAATAAATTAATTATTAATTAATAAATAAAAGTAAACTTGACTTTTTCTAACTTTCCTAGAATAAAGACAAAATTTGGACACCGTGTTGGACAGGTTTTGGGGTAACGTTGTGCCTACGTCTGTCTGCTACTTGGAGCGGTTGGAGCGTAAACTTTTCTGTTATTCAAACTTCGAAGCTAAGAATTCCCACTCGCGTTAATACACTCGCTTTATTAAAGAGACACGTCATAAAAATTCTAATAAGTAATTTTGTAATTCTTTTATCTGAAAAAATATTGGTTTGCTAATCATCATTAACTACTTTCAAACTTGAGGCAGTTAATTCTTGATTCGACGTCCACCTTGATTTGTAAAAGAAATATTTTTTAAACAATTTTTTGACTTTCATAATACTTATATATTTTGTAATTAACGGTATAACATATAATATCCATATACAAATAATAATAAAAAATAACTTCTTTAAAACTAATGAATATTATTTTTTATTATATAACTTTGATATAGCATTGCATTTAGTAGAATACTTTGTAATATTTTTTTTAACTATAAATATAAGTTAAAAAATTATTCTTATAGAAAATACTTTTGGTTAAAACAAATCAATTTTAAAATTTTTCCTACTAAACATCCACACCTTTTTTTTAAAAGCTTAAAGGAGGAAAACTCACATAAAATGAGTTTTACCCTTCATGAAGATCCTACATGTGCCCTCCGCAGCTCCTCTATGAGAGAACAGATTTAATTGCTAAAAAAAAAGTCAAGAATTTTAACTAAAAAAGCTATGCCCACTTGATTATGCAATCATCCTTTTAATTGATTAGTAAATTATTAAGTGGAGAGAGGACCGATAATTAGTTAGTTAAATCATAATAAATTATATTTTAACGTGTCTCAAGTTTATAAAAAAATTCTAAATTTGATTTTTAAATATATTTATTAAAAAAAATTATTATTTATTATTTCGGTCACAAATAAAATTAGTTATGTATCTTATCAAAAAAAGGGATACGAAGATGCGTAGGTGTAACAAAAAAAAAGTCACTGCGCGCACACAGAAAGATAAATAACAAAAAAAAAGAAAAATACATTTTATTTGCTAAATTTTAAAAATTTATAAGTTAAATTATTTAATTATATAAAACCTACGTCTAACCCTTAATATTTATTTAATTAATTATTTTATTAAATTACATAATTCTTCAAGAGGCTTTTAAACATGAGTTATAATATTATGGCATGTTGTTTCATTAAATCATTTTTTTCACATAATTTTTATGATATATGATTGATAAAAATTAAATTAGATAAATATAATTTTAATTAAATGCTTAAAAATAAATTGTGAAATTATGTAAAAAAAGGTATAATAAAATATGCAATAGTAATATGATTCTTGTTAAAAAAAGTCATTGAAAATATTATATAATTTAATAAAATAGTTAATTAAATGAATATTTGATGTAAATTATAAATTTTATATAGTTAAAATGTTTAATTTATAAGTTTTTAAAATTTATATAAGTAAAATACAACAATTTAAAGTTGGTGAGAATATTTTGATTTTTTAAAAAAATTAACCAAAGAAAATAACTATTTTGTTCATTGATGTTAGATTGAATGACAGATCGTATGAAAAAGAAAAGATAAACAAACAGGAAGCGATTCCCCTTTTAGAGGGAAATAAAGTTCATTTTTCAGATTACAGATTTTGTACTTTAGTGTCTTCAGGGTAGCATGAAAAGCATAGCCACCCTTTACAATGACATTATAATTCATCTTTTCAGTTGAAAAGAAAAAAGCCAATTACCAGAATGCTGCATACGTCATACTAATTTCTTTTGGTAATTGAACAAACTTTACGTCCCGTTTATGAAATCTCTTCAATATATAATATCAACAACATGAGATGCTAGGGTAATACCTTAAATAAAATATTTTATATTGGATTTAAATTTTATGTATAGAATAAATTCAATTTTTTATATTTGATTTTATTTTAAAAAATTACTTTCTCACTTATCAAATAAGAAATATCTTGATGTAAATTAAAAATATGAATAACATGAGATGTTAACGTGATGAAAGATATTAGCATCTTATTTAATTATTATAGTTAAAAACACGATTGAATTTTGATATAGTGTAAGTGTAAATTAATTTATGCTTGCTGCCATTAATTTATATGTTACTATGTCATTAAACGTTATTAATTTTTTTAACTATGCATAAAAATTATTTGTTGATGACATTTCATTTTTTTTTATTAACAGTTGGTGCAAGGGATTTTACTCTATAAAAATATTTTAGTTCATGTTAGATTTCTCACATCCGTTAATAAAAAAGTGAGGCTAAAATAGAATCCCTGTTTTTGGTAAAACGTGTGGGTAAATTAGATGGAATGAAATGGAAAAGAAATAATTAAAAGCTTTAGTTGGTATGCATTATAAAATTACAATTTTTTTTAATAATATAAAATTACAATGTTTGATTTCTAAACAATTATCATTCCATCAAATAATGGAATACCTATTTCATAATAAAAATGATGAAATAAATTATTTTTTTATTTATGAATTAACTTTTTTACATATATGTTTCTTATATTTTTTATATATTTTTATATTATCCCTTGTTAATATATGATAAAAATTAACTTTTTAATATTATATTATTAAAATATTTTTATATTTTTTATAATAAAATTTAAAATATGAAAATTTGTATTCTTTACAAAAAAATTTGATATAAAGTGTTAGTAAATTAGAAATTTTATACTTTTATTATAGAATTTTTTTATAAATTATAATTTTGATGATAAAATTTAAATCGTGATAATTTTTATTATTAATTGTATCATATATTTTAACCATATTAAATTATTTAATAATATGTTTATTATTTTTATAATCAAATATTATTATTTTTAATTATACTTTTTTCATTTTATTTCATTAAAATTTTATTATATCAAATAAAAAATAAAATACTTATTTTATTTTATTCTCATTTCGCTTTTCATTCTTATTTCTATTCTAATTCACTCCATTTAATCAAATCTACCGTATCTTTGTCTCAGACTTTTCGCATCACCTGGTTGAATTTGCTGGTGACAAATTTTAACTTACAAGTACGTTTTGTTGCTCCATACAAAAGTTGTACTTGTGATGTATGTGGATTGGTAAATGAAACTAAATTAATCTGATAAATAATAAATTCAATTAATAATTTTATTTTAAAATTGTAAAATGTTAATAAAATTATTCTTAAATTACAAAAGTTATAATTTTTTTCTTAATAGTTTGTACATAAAAGTTTATCCTTCTATATAATAATTTAAAAATAAAACTATCCGTATGAATCATTATTTGAATTATTATTTAAGAATAAAAAATCATTTGATTCATTCAAAAAATATTTTTTTTCAAGAAATTAAACTTCTAAATAAATAACTTTAGAGTAATGAATTTGGTATTTTAAAAATTTTTCGTAAATTATAGTCATAAAATATTAAAATATAGAAAATATTTTTATTTAATTTAAATATGATGAGTTTGAAAAAAATAATTTTTTCTATTTTAAAAAGAAAATTGATACCAACATGAGTCGATCTGCATGGAAGGGGCTTAAATACCTTAAATAAAATGTCTTAAATTTTATTTAGACTTTATATATAAAGAAAACTCATTTGAAAGAAATCCTTATCTTAAATGTTCGACAGTACTCGGGAAATTAATCTTTTGCTTGTTACGTGAAAGAATACTTAGTGCAAATCAAAAAAGGATTTATTTTTTTATAATCATACATTTAAATATTATTTTTAATTATTAATAAAAACAATATGATATTAATTAATTAATATATATGTGCAAATAATATTTCTCTACAAAAACTGTAATATTGTAAAATTAACTCAACTGAATCATTTTATCAAATTGGAAAGAAAAAACAACTATTGATAATCCTACGTGACACGATCAATCAATTATTTGACACATTGAAGCTATTTACCTAATATAAGAAAGCAAACCTAAATCATCTTTCCTAACTAATGACCCTAATTCTTTGCGCCATTTGATAATGGTATGGTTAAAAGTAAAAATAAAAACATTACTTGTTTGGATCATAAAATAAGAAAAAATTGATTATATTTCTCTCATTTATTAATTATTATAATACGGTTATGATTATGATTATGTTGATGGCTATGATTATTAACGGCTTTCCAGAATTTTCCAAGAATTTAAGCCGTTTCGCTATTTCTTTTATAGGTCATGGGTTGTATCATATTAAATGATTATTTTTTCTTTTTTAAAAAATGTAATAATAAAATACTGTTCACTGTATCAAGGCTTTTCCGATGGAATGCTTGAATAAGGTGTATGTATAAATAAGAGTTTATTTGATTAGATGGAATGAAATGGGAAAGAAATAATTAAAGGGTTTAGTTGGTATGCATTATAAAATTACAATGTTTGTTTTCTAAACAATTATCATTCCATCAAATAATGGAATACCTATTCCTTAATAAAAATGATGAAATAATTTTTTTTTATTTATGGATTAATTTTTTTACATATATATTTCTTATATTTTTTATATAGTTTTATATTATCCCTTGTTAACATATGATAAAAATTAAATTTTTAATATTATATTTTAAAATTTTTTAGTAATTATTTTTTAATAATAAATTTTAAAATATGAAAATTTTGTATTCTTTACAAAAAAATTTGACATAAAATGTTAGTAAATTAGAAATTTTATACTTTCATTATAGAATTTTTTTATAAATTATAATTTTGATGATAAAATTTAAATTGTGATAATTTTTATTATTAATTATATCATATATTTTAATCATATTAAATTATTTAATAATATGTTTATTATTTTTATAATCAAATGTTATTATTTTTATTATACTTTTTTCATTTTATTTCTTTAAAATTTTATTATATCAAATAAAAAATAAAATAAAATAATTATTTTATATTTATATATATATAATAATTATTTTATTTTAATCTCGTTTCGTTTTTCATTTTTATTTCTATTCTAATTCATTCCATTTAATCAAATCTACCGTGTCTTAGTCTCAGACTTTTTGCATCACCTTGGTTGAATTTGCTGGTGACAAATTTTAACTTACAAGTAAGTTTTGTTGCTCCATACAAAAGTTGTACTTGTGATGTATGTGGATTGGTAAATGAAACTAAATTAATCTGATCAATAATAAATTCAATTAATAATTTTATTTTAAAATTATAAAATGTTAATAAAATTATTCTTAAATTACATAAAGTTATATTTTTTTTCTTAATAGTTTGTACATAAAAGTTTATCCTTCTATATAATAATTTAAAAACAAAATTATTTGTATGAATTAAGAATAACTAATCATTTGATTCGTATAAAAAATAACTTTTTATAGAAAATTGAACTTTTAAAAAAATAACTTTAGAGCTAATGAATTTGGTATTTTAAATTTTTTTTGTAAATTATAGTCATAAAATATTAAAATATAAAAAATATTTTTATTTAATTTTAAATATGATGAATTTGACAAAAATAACTTTTCCCATTTTAAAAAGAAATTTGATACCAACATGAGTCGATCCGGATGGAAGAGGCTTAAATATCTTAAACAAGATATCTTAAATTTTATTTAGATTTTATATACGAAGAAAACTTATTTGAGAGAAATCCTTATCTTAAATGTTCGATAGTACTCGGGAAATTAATCTTTTACTTGTTAAGTGAAAGGATATTTAGTGCAAATCAAAAAAGGATTTTTTTTATAATCATACATTTAAATATTATTTTTAATTATTAATAAAAATAATATAATATTGATTAATTAATATACATGTGCAAATAATATTTCTCTACAAAAACTGTAATATTGTAAAATTAACTCAATTGAATCATTTTATCAAATTGGAAAGAAAAAAAACTAGTGATAATCCTACGTGACACGATCAATCAATTATTTGACACATTGAAGTTATTTACCTAATATAGGAAAGCAAACCTAAATCATCTTTCCTAACTAATGACACTAATTCTTTGTGCCATTTTGATAATGGTAAGGTTAAAAGTAAAAATAAAAACATTACTTGTTTGGATCATAAAATAAGAAAAAATTGATTATATAAATACATATTATTTAGTCTTAATAGATATTTAATGCACTTATCAAATAGAATATTCGATCAAATTGTTTTATTCTATTGACATAAGATAAAATTATCATATTCTTTTAAATATGATATAAATTGAATAAGACTAAATTTTTTATTTTTTATCCTTAATTTCAGATGATGACATTTGAAATTAAGTGAAAAGTTATTAATAAAGGGTGGGTTATATACTGATGGTTGATCATCACCTGTTGCTACTCATTGTTATTAATTATGACTAATTATCATCTATTGACACTATTTACTATTAATCATCATCTACTGTTATCTATTACCATTGATGATTTCTATCATCATCCATAATCTTTGATCATTACCTATGATTATTTACCGCCATTACTATTGTGTAGTACCATTGATCAATACCTATTACCATTTATCATTATCGACCATAATTTATTATCACTTTTTACTATTGACCATCATTTGTCGTTACTTATTATCATGAACCATCATTGTACACTATTGTTTTTGAAAATATATAATTTTTATATAAAGTTAATTTCATCCAAACAATTTTTTTAATTCTATCCAAATTATATACATGTGATAACAAATACTTAATTGTATTAATTTTGTATTATTTATCCCATTTTATTATGTGCTATCATAATGTTCATATGAACCTATAGAAAATTACTTTAGTAGAAATGCACATTAAAAAAAAAAAAGGACAAGTTAGGCTTCGAAGAATCCTTTCCTATAGAGGCGCACAAGAGATTTCATTATTATAGATCCCATCATTGTATTGAAATATGATATGATGATTTCTATCCGAGGTGCACATGCAGCCACACCAAACTCCAAAAAAATTTAAAATTTTTCTCCAAATTTTCTTTAATATTTTGAAAAAAAAATTATTTAGCATCCCTGAAAAAATAGAAATTTTTATATAAGTTTTTAATAAATTTTATTTGAATTCCTCAATAATTTTGCCTTAACTTCCCCCCGAATTTTTATGGCAGATAAGCAATTAAACGTGCCACATTGTCACTGAGGGAAGTATGCCGTTACGATTTTGGAGTTTAACATGCCACTCAATTATATATATTTAGGTAAACAAAATTTTTAATATAAATATATTTATAAATTATTAAAATATTAAAAATGATTTACATATTTTATATTAAATATAAAGAGTTCGATAAAAAATAATTTTTAAAAAATATATTTTTTATTATAATTCTAAAAATATCTATTTTAGTAATATAATACCGAAATAATATATTACAACTTTATTTATATAAGATTATATAAATTGTTTTTATAAAAAATATTTTTAGAAAATAAACAGACTCCTTATTATCTTTCTCATGCGAGCGAGCCTGCGTTTGGAAAAGGACAGAGGAACGAATTTATTTATTTGAAATTTGAAGGTCTAAAATGACAGCCGACAAAATTGAGGTACAAAATGCCCAGCATCCTTCTAATCCGGGACCATAAGATTGGTTTTGGATTTTAGGTACCGTATAGGTTTTGTGTTTTACTGCCCTAGGTACGTAAGACATAGCCCCCTATTCCTAGCCCCCTATTCCTAGAGGAGCAGATAAGGAAATAAAAAATGAAGATCCGCTTTCGAAGACACAACGTATATTTTAAAGGTCAGAGTGAATTATGACAACGGTTAATAAAAAATTAAAAAATAAATAATTATAAATTTAAACTTCTTTTATGGCTTGTTATTTAATGAATTTTGAACTTTTCTTTTTACCTTGGTGGTCGTGATTATTCACTTTTTTTTAAGTGTGAATTATACTTTTAGAGAACCAAATTCTGAATCTGATGTGGATCACAATTGCGAGTGTTGGATATATTTACAGAGAAATTTTATTATAAGTTTTTTTAATTTTAATTCACTCAATTCTATTTACAACCCATAAAATTAGTAAATAAGTGGAATCGATTCACGATATTGCTAAGTATAAAGTAAATAAGATTGATTAGGACATATTTCATATAAATTTTACATTAAATAGAAATAAATTTTAAAGTTTATAAATTTAAAAATTAATAAAAGTGGATTCCACTTAATTTACAAGAGATTATAATATATAATTGATGTAATAATATATTAATATATTATCAAATTTTAATTATATATTAATTTTATTTTTTTAAATAAGATCTAACACGTTACATGATAATATATTCAAAATTAGATTTAATATTATCTTAATATACTTCTATATGGATTGTACATCATAATCATCTCTCACAAGAATATACTTAAAAGAATGTGACAAAGTTCAACAAAGCAAGAGCACGCCATTCTTGAAGGATTGCCCTAATGTCACTACTCCAAGATATAAAGTCAAAATCAGAAATTATAGAGTAACTATGTATTCTTACCAATAATATAAGGAAAATTTTATAATATATTACTAATTAAATGATGTATTAGTATATTCTTAAACCTAATCATTGATATATTATTATAAAATATGCAAGATTTGATTTTTTTAAAAATAAATTTAATATATAATTAAAATCAATAATACATGGATATATTACTCTGTAATTACTCCCTATAATACAAAGTAAATAAATATCTAAGTTCAATGAATGTACCTCATATTCAAAAAGACTATTTTACTCTTTCATACAATACTCAACATTGTAGGCAATTGTCTCTCAAGATAAAATGAAATTTCGTTTCCTAATAAAAGAAATCTATCAAGATGCAACTGTGTGGTATCTACTTATTAATAATTGAATAATTGAATGATTAAAAATAAGATTTCACCTTATTTTAATATAAATTTTAGTTTTAAATGATGTTTGATTTTATTTGTAATTTTTATTTTAATTATATTCATATGATTATAAAGTTCATTGAATTTATAAAGGATTTCATAATAACATTTATTTTATTTAGTCTAAAACATATATTATATCAAATTTTTAGCTTTCTTTCAATGTTATATTTACTATGATATTATTAAAATTTATTTTTAATTGAATTGGATGTATTTTTTAATAAATTCCAAGTAAAAAATTTATTTGCAAATGAATTCAATTATTAATCTTGACATAATGTCCTTGTTAAAATATTTTTATCGAGCTTCAATTGATTGAAATTTTAGATTGCGAAAATAGACTCAATGTATAGCCTAAGTATAATCTAAAAACTTGACTATATAAATGATTTAAGTGATTAGGGTGCACCTTTTCTGTTTGAGGTCTAATTTATTTGGATTTAATATTTTAGTTTGTGTAAGCTTGTAATTAAAAAAAATCCTAATGATAGATTATTCAATTATGTCTAAGAATTATTTATGAAGCAAGTTCCCTCTACATTCTATAATTGAAAAACCCCTAATAGTAGATTACTCAGTTATTCTAAAAGTTATTTATAAAGCAAGTCCCTTCTACATTTTATAAGGCTTGAACACATTGACTCATTAAAATTTTATCTTTTGGTTGACAACGGAGAAGTAGGAAAGAACTTACTTTCCAATTAGATTGCTTTTAAAACAAAATTCATGATTCAAAAAGTAATAATTTCTTATTTGATTTATATTTAATTATTTTGCAATTCTGAATTTGGTATAAATGATTTATAGGAATTCAAAATTTTACTAACATTTCAAATAAAGAATTCATCTATAAGTAAATTAAAATTATTTCTATAAAAAAATAAATTAATTGTTATGAAAACTTAATTCCAATCAAATCATTAAAAAAAAGAAAGAAGAAATTAATTTTTTAAAGCGATAAATGAGCAAATCAAATTTGACTTGTTTGCATAAACTTATATTGACAGTGAATTAAATTTTAAATGAATTGATTTGATTCTGTCTGCAAATAATTAAAATTTGTAAATTAATTTGATTCAAATTGGTTCATTTAAATTTTAGTATGTATAAATTGATTTGTATAAATACATAATTAAAACGTACTAAATTGCAACACCATTTCAAGTCCATGAATCAGACCGGGCCCCACACCCCGATAATTTCCTCTCCGCAAAGGCGGTGACCATGTGATCAGTTGTCTATTATGTCTGTTCGGAAGGGACACAACAGCTTACATCTGGACAAATGTGTGCACGTCAAGTTTGCGAGTGCGTAGGTCCTCTCCCCTTTATATGAGGGAAAGTGGCCCTTTGACATTTTTACTATTTTTTCAAGGAAAATTCCTAGTTAATTCAAGATTTTTAAATTTTAAGTGATATGATATAATTTTATTCTAAAATTATTAAAAATTTAAATAATTTATTTAATAGATGAGATTGTATGACATTATTCAAAATTTAAAACTTTTTAAGGTAGTGTAGCACTTTCCTTTTTTTAAATAAAATGCGGAGAAGACTATAGTAACTATAAGGAAGTTAAGGTTTTGAAACCCTAACAGCTTGTTTGGATTAGGTGAAATAAGGGGGGATGGAATGGAGGGGGCGTAAACGAAGGTCGGGTGAAATTTTACGCTTGTTTGGTTAGGAGTGAAAAGTGGAAGGGGCGTACAAAATTGGTGTCAGAACGATGGGCAGAGGTGCAATTCCCCTCCCCCCGAAAATGAGAAGTCATTCGGGTGGGGAGGGGCAATTTTTCTCACATACCACAATTGCTCCTCAGCTCTCCTGCATCTGCTTTTGCGTCCGTCAGTGATATATTGCAAATTTTTTTAATATTTTTTAATTATATAAAAATAAAAATTATAAATATAAATACGTTAGAAATAAAAAAAAATTAACATATTTTTTTCATCCGTAAATTATTTTTTATTTAATTTTATTAAATAATATTATAACTACCTCAACATAATATAATAAAAAGATATTTTAGTAATTTTACTTATTCACATTTCTTCCCCCCTCTATTTTCACCCATTCCAAACAAAGGAAATTCATTTCACCCCTATTTACTTCCCCTTCTATTTTCACCCATTCCAAATAACTTAGGTGAAATTACTTTCACCTCTATTTCCTCCCCCCTCCATTTCCACCCCCTCCATTTACATCCCCTCTCATTTTCACCTCCAGCCAAACAAATCCTAAGTATCTCACAAGTTGATGGCTTGCCACGTGTTATCTACGTTATTGTTGAATTAATTTGATATTTGTCCAAATGAATTAGGTGCAATTACAAAAATGATCCAAATTTAAGATATGAAGAGAGGCAATGGGAATGCATGTTTTTCAGGTAAGCTCCTTGTTATCGATTTTGCCATTTCATTGCATGTTTATAATTTGGAAATTAATATTATTAAATAATATAAATATGATATAATATATTTAATTTTATTATAAAATTTTTTATTAAATAAAAATTTTAAAATAGAAATTAATAATTGAAATTTTAATTATATATTCTATTATTTTTAAAAACATTTTGAAATTAAAAGCAAGTTTATTTATTTAAATGTCTTAAATATTTTCTTAATATCATTTTCTTAATTGTTATATTTAAAATTAAATATAAATCAATTTAGATCTTATCCAATTTTACAACTTATGCACTTTTTCGTTTCTTTTTATCTATTATATTAACTGTTTTTCATTTTTGTTCTATATTTACTTCTATTATTTGCTCTATTTCATATTTTTCTTTTGTAACTTAAATAGTAGTATTTCCTTATAATATAAATTAAAAAATATTTCAAATATGTTAACAAATAATAGCTTAAAAACTTAATTGTCCGCAATTATTTAATAAATTATTTTACAAATGAATATTTTTTTTATTTATTCCTTATATTTACAATTTAGATATTTTTATTATTGAATGGGATAAATATTTTATTCTAAATTCTTATATTACATTTAAAAAAATTTGTTATTCACTTATCTAAATACATGATTATAAAATAAACATGATAAATTAATTAAGTAGATTTTAATATTTTATTTTTTTTCAAATATATGTACATTATTCTTATGCATATATATTATTCTTATATTAATAATTAATCATCAATAATGAATACCTTACCCCGAAAAAACTATAGATACCAAATCACTGAAACTATTCATATTTATTATATTCTATTTTGCAAAAGAAAGACTTACTCTTTTATGTCATAGCATAGTTAGCAAAAATAATGAATCCACACTTTTTTTTAGGTCAATTTGCTATTTCCCAAACTTAATGCCCTAAATAAGAATTTTTCACTACCAACAAATATCGATTTTTTGAAAAATGGTTGAAATTATACACTCAGTTTCTAACAGGTAATATTTTTCCACATTACCTGGAGTTTTTGAATCCCCAAGGCACCTTACAATGGGCCTCAAAATGTTAGTTTTCCATTTTCTAGGAAAGACTTCCAAAAAAATATGGCGCTTTGTGCATGTTTTGCTGTAAATTTTTTTTTTGGCTAAATATATCATGCGAATGACTTGTCATCTATAATTTTGATTTGATACAAGTAATTTATATAAGAATTAAATATATTAGTTATTAATTTTATTTTTTGCATTGACTAATCATTATATAAATCACTAAACCTAATATATATAACTCATTGTAAAAATTCATTTTAAGTTAATGCTTTATATATATATGAACATGTATGTAGAATTAAAAATATCGCATCATCAATTTTATACATATTTAATTCTTATCTTAATCGATTTAAATATTCTATTAATCCAATGCTAATTATAATAATAAAAGTTAAAGATAATGATATATAAAATTTTAATCTAAATATGTTAAAATTATTTATATAACAAATTTTATGAAACTGAATACCGCTAATTTTTATTGAAAAAAAATCAACGTTATCAAATTTTAAGACAGACAACTACATAAAGTTACACGATAAGGTTTAAAAATTTTTTTTTTGTATATAAAGACTCAATTCAAATATTAAAAAATATAAAAATTTAGCATATTAGATTACTTTAAATCTGCATTTAAATAGACTTATTTTTATAGGTTCTAATCCACATTTGTTGTGGACTCCTGAAACCATCCACAAACTTAAGTGCATTTCAATGGCTTTATATCTAATAATGGGAAAAACGTTAAAAGGTCCCAAAAAAGTTATAATATTTTAAGTAACTGCAAAAGTGGCTAATTTACTAAATATATGCATGCAAAGACTTAAGATTAAACACAAGATAAAGTTTTCAAAAGATATTAAATATTATTTAAGTTAATTTTTTTATTGATAGGATACTAGATCATTAACTCGATGTCTTATAAATTGTATTTCTTTAATTTTTCATTTTAGATAGAAATTCATCACATCTATCTTGCGTGACAATTAATACAATTAAATAATTGATATTTTAATGGTTAAAAAATCCCAACCAATTTAAAATTTGAATCAAATTTGACATAAATTAATATGTAATTAATTAAATATTATAATTTATAAATTGAATTTTATTATTAATTAAATCTTTGATAATGGAGAATCATGAATTTCAAATCATCATTCCAAAGATATCAATATTCTTTTTCTTCCTCACTTTATATTGTATTCCAATAATTAAATTTGATATATTTAATTTTTTACTTATTATAATAATTAGTAAGTTTAAATGTAATATTAAATTAAAATTAAAATTATGAAAAAAATTGAAAATAAAACTAATTAAATTGCTCATTTTTAAAATATAAAAATAATATATTAATTAATTTTAAATTGTTCTAAATTCATTTTTAAAATATAATATTAATTATGATAAAAATTATTAAAATTATATACGAAACCTAAATTTATTGATTTAATATTTTTATTTAATTAAATTAAATTTTATAACTAGAAAATGACTAAAATATTCCTATTATTTTTCATTTACATTTACATTAATTTATTAGTTTATAATATTTCCATGAATAGAAACTAATTTTTAATTATTGATAATTAGTAAATGTATATAGAAACAAACAATTTAAATGCTTATTGGAATAATTAGTTGACTCTTATATCTTTTATTTAGAGATTTCTTATTTATGTTATGAAAATTAAATTAGTAAAATTAGGATAGAAAAAATTAGGTTAAGAGAAAAAGAATAAACTATAAGGAGTTTTTCTTATTTTTGATCATATAAAATCCTTTCACAATCATTTTTATTTATAGATCCCTAGGTTCCAATTGATAATTATCTTTTATTATTTACAATTAGAGATCAAATCAAATGTAAATTCGCAATAACTAAAAGATAAATCAAAGGATAATATGAATATGCACATAATTATATATTTATAACACCTTTTTGGATATCCATCTTGTAGCAATTTGCCTCATTAAAGACATTGATAAGAAAATTCAATGGGAAAAAATGGTTAAAAAAATAGTATAGAATGAATTTTACTCCCTTTGTTAAAAATATTACTTATGGTTTTTAAGTTGGCATAATCAAATCTTATAAACCAACTTCTTAAATGTTCAAGTAGGAAGTGCCTTCGTGAGTAAATTTACAAATTTATCACTTAAACAAATTTATTAAACATAAATATCATCATTCTTTTAAAAATTATAAGTAAAAAAGAGTTTTGGTGAAATGTGTTTAATTTTGTCTCCTTTATTATATGCTCTCTTCATTTAAGTTATACAAGTAAAATTATTTTCATATAGTCTTGTTAGAATCTTTTTGTTAGAATCCAAATTGCATGTATGTTAAGTCATTGATCTTAGTGAAACACATTTTTTACTTACATGATGAATTGTTGTTATCTCTACATGATTTGAAAAAGTAACAACTATTTTGTTTTGTAGAACATAAAGATATAGCTATACCACCATGCATAGGTAAATATTCTATTTAAGATCTAACCTTTTGTGGGTTGAATAAGAATCTTACATTTGTATAACCAATTAGTTCTAATTTAAACTCATGTAAATAAAATAATCTCATATCATTTATCCCTTGAAAGTAACGAAACATATGTTTAATTCTATTTCGATGTCTTCTAGTTGGAGAAAAATTATATCTTACTAAATAAACTTACTGAAAAAGATATATCAAGATGTTTATTATTAGTAAGATAGATTAATGTGTTAGTTATATGAAGATATGGTACTTTGGGACTAAGAAAATTTATTATTCTGAAAAGTTTGAAGTTAATTTTATTAGGTTTTGGATCATCATATGCAGTGGAATTTTAAAAAATTAATTTAAATTCTACCTAAGATCCATGCAAAAGGGTATAAATCAATGTTTAGAATTTTACCTTTTGTGTGCTTGTGTTTTTTCTGAATAAAACCTTCTGAGAGCGGGATGAATCACAAACCCAACACTGACCAGAAGGTACAACATCTCTACAGTATCCACGCGGAGTGAATGAAGACTTTCACCCTCCACGAATTTATTAAGATACGTTTTTCTCTCTAGGATTAGGATTGGTGTATTTTTGAGTGAATTTAGGGTTTGATGGTAGTTAATGTGTCATTTTATGTGTTTCCTTCAAGTTCCTTTTTATAGAATTATGGCAAACCACATTCCTAATCCTACTAGGATAATACTTCCAAAATATCCTAATCACACTTGACAACTATCACCTTATCCTTATCATGAAAAAAATGAGGAGAGATAGGACTTATCCATTATCTAATATTAGATAACATTATCTCATAATATAATTATTTAATATTAAAAGGCATATAGTTATCTTATATTAGAAAATAATATTATTTCATAATATAATTATCTAATATCTAATAACCTAATTATCTGATATTACTTTAATATCAAATAATATCACATAATATATTATATATATTATGTAAAAATATATTATTATTTTAATAATATATTTATGCATGAAAATAAGCTTAATTAATTAAATTTTAGTTCAACTAAAATTTAATTAATTATTATCTCATTCCTACTCCTTTTGTGTGATCTTGTAGGTTTTTACTATATTGATAATGGCCTACTTGTGGACTATAAACAGTGTGTGGTATCTATCAATACATCACTGTCACTCAAATAGTAAAATGCATGTGACTCAATATTCACTTAATGTGTGAACAACACTTTGCAACATAATTTCTTTTGTAATGATATCCAAATCAAACTAGAGGCATAAAATGCGTTATCTTCATTGATGTTCAATTTATGTTTCTTGATACCGAGTAGACTAACTTAAACAAATTATCAATATTTCACATTGATCTATTTGAGCATAGCCATGTATTTCTTAATCTCACTCAATCAAGAGACCTAAGGATATCACTCTTACTATGTAATAGGAACAAAATTTCCATTTACATCACTCACATCCTTTTGCATGATTCATGACACACCCAATCAACGTTCTACAATACATCCTGATTAAAGGTGATATAGGATAACATCAAAGTGTGTAACTCCTCATGTAGGGAACTGTAGTGATTTCAGATCAAAGGATTACGTGCATTGTGGTTACATGAGAATAACTAATTATACATGATAATTCATGTAGTTTTCTCATTACGGGCCAATCCAATACATTTGTTCACTAACAATATACTCATGTGTTGACTTGATATCACATATCCATGATTTATAATCATCAGTCACTATATATGCTAATCTTGATGTATTTTTACTATCCCTTTCATAATGATACTTGATTAGGGGCATTTTAAAAATAGTAAAATTATTCCAGAGATAATTATTATATTAAGTTATAAATTAGGTAGAGTAATAAAAAATATGAAATAAAATATAATAATTTGAATTGCCTGAAATAAAACATAATACATTGTGCATTTATTACAATCATCTCTATGATTGGCTCCTAGGACACACACTAACAGATCTTTATTAGTACCAAGTGATTAAATAATTATTGAAACACTTGTGGATATGACTTATCTATATAAAAATATTGTAAGATCTTACATTTTAATTGATGAACAAACATTCCATTTTTCAAATGGTTGATCCACATATTAAGATCAACCAGAATTTTTAAAAATTTTTCATCTCAAACTTCTTTTATCAAAATTTTGCTACCTTTAGAAGTTCTTCATGAGTTTTAATAATATTAGCATATTTAATAATTATAGCAAATTTAAATTCAAATTTCTTGATAAAAACACAAACAATTTTTATATACTTTTTTACATAAATATTTACTAAGACAATTACACCATATTTATCTTAATTATTTTAATCCATACAAAAATTTTATAATTGAATTAAATATATTTCTCAAGAATTTAAATTTCATGCTTCAAGCATATGAAATGTCATGACCTAATTTTTAGGTATTGTGATTGGCGTAAAGATATCTTATAAGTGTAGATTCTCCAATTAAATACCTTTACAAGTCTTGATACTGTACAAATTTCTCACCACTTTTACTATTATATATATAATAGGAAAAATATTTACAATTATATAAGTATTAAAACACATAAATCTGAGAGAAAATTGATTTATATAGATACGTGTAATAATGAAAATATATACATAAGTTTGGAAAGTATACAAAATATGTTGTTATTAGTATATATACAACATTCTAAAGAGGAATACTCCTCATTAAATAAACTAAACTATCTCATAAACTATTCCTTTAACATGCCTTTACGAAGATGGGAAAGGATCCAATATATATGTTAATTTGCCTTATTGAGACTATGATCAATATCCACAAAAGAAATAACACACACACGAGTCTAAGTATAAAAAACTACTCGGTGAATGATTACTTTTCTTTTTTTTTCTAAAGAGTTTTTGCCATAAAAGATTAGATATGTGTCAATACATTTAAACAATTATTACATAATAAATTCTTAATAATATATTTTAAAAATAATATTTATTCAAATTATTAAGTTAAATGCCTACAGTTGCCATTAGAGTTTCCCTCTTGTAACTTCGATCCCACCTTACACTTTTCCTCTTCTTATAACTTTAATTCTACCTTATACCCCTCCACTTTAAGAATAAGTTGTGCAAAAGGATGCTTATTTTCCCCACACATTGCAAATAAGTATCAAGCCATCATAGGTATCAATAATTTCCAATTGCCTTTCAAGGCATATAAACATTTTTTCAATGGGCAAGGTATAAGTGCCAACTTAGTCATAAGTGTTTTGTTAAATTTTCCAACAACAAACATGGCATATGAATGTATCAAGACTAAAGATAATTTAAATATTAAGCGTATGATATCAATTCAAAACATATTTCACTAACCTATAAGCCTTATTAGGGCATAAAGGGTATTTATGAGTAAACTTTATTTTCACCACTTAGACTCATTCAAACTTTCATTAAAAAATTTTCTAAGATTCTTGATATCTTGTTAAGATATTATGAATTATCAAAAGTTAATTATTTTACACAATTATAGTTCTTTGATATTGTTCATGAAGAGGTGAAAGTATACTTTCAAAATAGGGCTAACATGGAGTGTTATATAATGGAAAGGTCTTTTTACTATTCAAACTACTTTCATAAATCATCAAATTTTTATACAAGCCTACCAACATGATAATAACCATTAAACATCAATTACATCTCAAAAATTTCATGGTTTGGGTGGTCAAATAATCCTATTTCGTGAAAGTCTAGAATTAGGATTGTATTGGAGCACTTAAAATAGAAAATTTTGTTGGATAACTAAAAGAACTTCAAATGCTACCAAATTTGACAAAGGTAAGGATACCAATTTTCATAATTTTTCTCAATCATTTGGTTGCCTAATACCCTAACAGTAAAAGCAAAATTGCTAGCATCTTATTTTTTAACTCAATTCCTCCTAAGCTTATGAACATTACTCAATTTCTCTTAAGCTTATGAACTTTCACTTTTCACATTTATAAACTTTTCTAAAAAGTCTAAAAAATTTCCACACTCATTTTAACACTATTAAAAATATAAAATAATAAGAATACAATTTTTAACAATTTTAACCCCTTCTACAATAGGGTACCTAAAACTAGTCTCTAGATTTCTATAACTTCTAAGTAAATTCTTAAGATCATCTTTTAATTTATTTTAATGGAACTCTTCCACTAATTTTATTAACCAAATGACATCCTAGTATCATTAAACAACATTAAAAGGGCATAAAATCAAAACCATGTCTCCATATATGGCCACACACAAAAATCACAATAATATCATCATAAATTATCGTATTCATCACTTTTCATAGGAAAATTCTAAAGAAAAAGGGATAATTGTCACTTACTTTAAATTTTTAAACCTTCTAATATGCTTGTATTCACTAGGGATAGCTAAACTCTAACCACAATAATAAATACCATTTTAAAAAATTTAAAGAACAATTTCCCATGAAAATATGAAGAAAAGAAGAAGAAAGTATGTTCATCTTCAAGGTTTTTTGCTCTTGGAAAAATTTTTATGCAAGAAAATCAAATAGGAAACCCTAGCTAGGAGAGAAGGAAAACATGACTACTTATGCAAGAGAATGGAGAAAAAGGATAGGAAAAATGGCCAAAATTTTTTTAAAGGAATTTAAGTTAAAATAGTATCAAATTACCACTTAGAAAATCCTCAAATTTTCTTTTGAATAAAAATTCATGTGATAATTTTTTAGATGCACATGATACATGATTTCCTAGCTCAAAATATGATATTTTTATGAGATTTTTTATAAATAAAATAATTTTAGAAATATTTAGGGAATTTCTTGATAAAAAATTCCTTTAGTTTTTTCTCTTTTTCCATTTATGTCTTTAACTTCTTTTAGAAGCTTGGACCCATGTTTTTGGGCTTTAGAAACTAGATTTGGGCTTTCAAAAATTGGGCTAAGCTATCCTAATACCATTCCAAATAGGCCAAGTTAAATTATACCAATTTTAAGCCTCTTTTCTTAAATTTCGGCCTATCTAGGTCTAAAATTATATTTGGCCTTTCTAAAATTTTTCCAAACCTATTTTTGGATTTTTAAATATATTTTGACGCATATTAATACCTAATAAAATTTCCATAAATTTTAGTTAGATGTATGTGAAAATTTTCTTTTTCAATTCACCTAAATTTTACCAAATTACCTTATCGAATTTCTAATTAAGGGGATTTCCTATTTGAATTTTATCTATAATATTTCTCAGGATATTACATGAAATTCTTTAAGGATAATATCATTGTTAATTTTCATACATGAAATAAGAAATATTAAACCCATTAGACCTATATCAAGCTTTGATATATTATCAAAATATTATCTTCACCTCATGCAAATAAATATTTCCCATAACTAATGACAATCCTTATAAAAAGCCTTATCTTATGAATCATATTTTCACTTTGTAACTTCATTTTTCTTATTTTCTTAGTACAATTATATATTTGTCATTATCATAGAATAGTTGATTGGCATTAGATGTTTTGTATATTACACGTTGGTTTTCAACTGATGCTCAACCCACATTTTATCAAGTGTTGTTATATTTCCATTGTTACGGATGGTGAATGATGGTACATAGTGATGGATGATGATAAATAATATAGATGGTTACCAATGATAACAAATAATAGTTAATGATAACAGATATTAGAAAGCATTGATTAGTAGTGATAGGTGATGTAGACAAGGTAACTTATACTTAAAAGGTAGTGAATTTGGTATTTTTGAAAATTTTTCATAAAATATAGTTGTAAAATATTAGAATAAAAAAATTATTTTTATTTTATTTTAAATATAAAAAGTTTAAAAAAATAACCTCTTTTATATAAAGGGAAATTTGCTACCAACATGAGTTAGTCAGAGTGGAAAAGGCTCAGGCACTTTAAATGAGATATTTTGAATTCGATCTAGGCCTTGTGTACATAGAAAACTTATTTAAGAAAGGTCCCCTCCTTGAATGCCTAACAACACTTCAGAGATTAATCTTTCACTAATCGAAGGAGAAAATACTTACTGCAAGTCAAGAAGGAATTTACATTTTTTTTACAATTATACATTTAGATATAATTCCAAGATAAAAACAATGATAGCTTGGGTCTTACCCCAAAACATGAAGAGACAAGAAATGAGGAAAGTTGCATTATGAGAAAGAGGTAAAAAACATCAATTGTTTGAAGTGATTTTTAAGAAATTGAATTGCCAGAAGGTGGAAAGAAAGAAGTATATATCTTTTGCAAAGGTAAACTATCTACTAGTGCCAAAGGGTCTAGCACTAGTTATCTTAAAAGACATTCACAAAGTTGCTTGCCAAAAAAAAATTGCAACTAGCCCGACAAAAGAAGCAAATAACATTCCATTTCATCCTTCAAGAAATTTAGCTATTAATCTATATCTTACTCCTAGTGTGAAGTACTCTAATGAAAAAATAATAAAAGTTATTGCAACTGCTATAATGGTACATGAGCATCCTTTTAGCATCATTGAAGATAAAGTTTAGAGATAAGCTTTTGAATATGCGAATCCAAAATTTCAAAAATTTTCTAGTACAATAGCAAGAAGTGATTATCTAGTATTATATGAGAAAGAGAAAAAAAATTGAAAGCTTTGTTGGAGAGTGTCAATAAGATTAGCATCACAATAAATATGTGAAAATTATGCCACCAAGCAACTAAATATATAGTTATTACTAACCATTTTATTAATGCAGGATGGGAACTTCAGAAAAGAGTTTTAAGTTTTGTGAAAGTTCTTACTCCAAGGTGTGAGGTTGATGTTGTTATTGCAATATTCAAATGTTTAAAAGCATAGGGGATTGAAAACAAATTATTGTTAATATCTATTGACAATACTTCTTATAATGATTCTTGCATAAAGAATCTCAAGGATAAGTTGCTATTAAGAAATAAGTTAGTCATTAATGGAGATTTATTCCATGTTAAATGTTGCGCACAGATCTTGAATTTGCTTATGCAAGATGGCCTTAGTAAGATTAAGGATGTCATTCATAATGTTTATGAGAGTGTTAAATATATTAACTAGTTTGATACAAGGTTGAAAGCTTTCTATGATGTTGTTGAACAAAAAGGCTTAAAAGAAAGGAAGTTGATTCTTGGTTGTCCAACAAGATGGAATTCAACATTTTTAATATTGTCTACTACAATGAAATTTAAGAATGCATTTTTAGATTATCAAGAAAGAAAGCCACATTATAATTATACACCATTATATAAAGATTGGAAGAAAATTGAGAAAGTTTATCATTTTTTAGCAATTTTCAATCTAACTACTTATGTCATCTTAGGTAGTGAATATCTTACAACTAATTTACATCTTGTTGAAGTTTATAGAAATAAATACTTGTTGTTGTAATTAATGATGTTGATTTATTCATGAGAGAAATGACAAAGCCAATGAAGGAAAAAAATATTAAGAGGAATACATTCTATTGATAGCCACTGCTAGTGTTTTAGATCCTAAGTGCAAATTTCATGTTGTTAATATAAACTTCCCATTATTGAATAAATCAAAGTTTGAGGCTACAAGTAATGTAGAGAAAGTGCAAAATGCATTACAAGATTTATGTAATGAATATCTAGAGTTGAATAAGGAAGATTTATTCTGTTATGGTGAAGTAAATATTAGCATTAGTAGCTTTTCATCTACTTTTACATCTTAATATTTACTCACCACTGGATTTGATGAAATCATGTACATTGTATGCTAGAAAGAAGCAATTCCCCCAATGAAATTAAAGTTAGAATCTTATCTTAAGGAATGTGTCTATATTCTTGAAGATAATTCCAACTCCTTTTTTAGTGCTTTAGAATGATGGAGGAATAATAGCTTGAAATATAAAATTTTATCAAAGATGGTAGCTAATATACTAGCTATTCCCATTTCAATAGTATCATCAGAGTCCTTATTTAGTGTTAGGGAAAGAGTTATTAATGAATATCATGTTAAATTGAGTGAGAGTCTATTCAAGTTCTCATTTGTGGTGGGAATTTGCTATGCAATAAGTATGGTTTAAAGAAAAAAAAAGGTATGAACTTTAGATTTCTTATTTTTTTTCATTGGTTGCATTTTTATTGCTTAATTTTCATATTTGTTATTATATTCTCATTGTAAGAGGATAATGAGCGAGAAGAAATAATCTTGAATATTTGATTGTGAGATGATAAAGCATACACGATATAAAGGAGGTAAATTTATTTAGATTTGATAAAGTTTACAAATGTTATTTAAGTTCAACTCTAGTTGTTAAGATTCCTATAATATGGTTACAAGTTCACCATCATATACTTGTTTTATTAGTTGTTAAGATTTGACAACACTGCCATTGACTAATATTTTATTATTTTTATTTATTTAATTAGTTTTTAAAAAAGTGTTATTTTTATTTTTCTAATTTTGCCCCTCATCTTTTTAAGAATTTATATACTTGTTTTCATAAATTATTTTTCAATTTTGCCCCTCCACTTTATAAAAATTTACATATTTGCTAATATAATTCTTTTCCGATTTAGCCTTTTTCCTTTTATGAAAATTTCAAATGTATCCAAAAATTATTTACTTAATTTCTTTGAAAAATTTACATTACAATACATCTGTAATATTTTTATATTTTTATCTAATAGTTTTATTTATTTAATAACTTAATATTTAGTTATTATAAGTTCTTCCCCCTTATTTAAAATTCATCCTCAAATTTTTTTAGGGGTTGTTAAACAATGTAGGATATTTATCTCTCATTACTTATTTGGCCTTTCAAATGGCTACTTCTTCTCCATGTCATTCCCATACCACTTCCACCATTAGAATTTCTTTAGATTGTAATTTTCATATTTGTTTATTAACTATTGCTATAGGTTGCTCCCTATATATTAATTTTCGATCAATTTGAAGTGGTATCTCTTTCAAAATATGCGACTCATCGGGAACGTACTTCTTTAGCATAGACACATGGAAACTAAATGAATTGCACTTAACTCCTCTAGCAACTTAAGTTGATACGCTACGTTACCAACTCGTTCTGTAATTAAGAAAGGTCCAATATATCGTGGTGCCAGCTTTCCTTTCTTATCGAATCTCATAATATCTTTCATTGGTGAAACCTTTAAAAATATGTGTTCTTCTTCTTGAAATTCGAGATCTTGCCAACGAGCATTAGCATAAGCTTTTTGTCAATCTTGAGTTGCTCGTAATCTATCTTTAATGATTTACACTTGCAGAATGGCATCCTCAACCAAATCCGGTCCCAAGACTTTGATTTCCCTAAGTTTGAACCATCCAATCGAAGATTTGCATCTTCTTCCATAAAGAGCTTCAAATGGCGCCATTTGAATACTGGCTTGATAATTATTATTATAAGCGAACTCCATTAATGGTAAGTATTTATCCCAGCTACCATCGAATTCTAATACACATGCTCTTAACATGTCCTCTAATATTTGAATAGTATGCTCGATATGTTTGTCAGTTGTGAGTGAAATGTGGTACTAAAGTGCAGTTGCGTACCTAATGCCTCTTGGAATAATCGTCAAAAGTGTGATGTAAATTGTCCTATGATCAGAGATAATTGTAGTAGGAACCCCATGTAGTGCAATAATTTTGTGTAAAAATAATTGTGTGTATTGTGATGTCATATATGTCATCTTGATTAGCAAGAAATGGGCAGTTTTGGTTAGACGATCAACAATAATCCAAATCGAATCATAGCCTTTCCTCATTCATGGTAGTCCAACTACAAAATCCATTGTGATGCTTTCCCACTTCCATTTAGGAAAATGTAGGCTTTGATGAAGTCCCACTAGCTGTTGATGTTCAGCTTTCACTCGTTAGCATGTTAAGCATCTTATTATGAAATTAGATATATCTTTCTTCATTCCTTCCCACCAATAGTAGTTCTTTAGGTCTTGATACATTTTTATGGTGCCTGGATGCATCGTATATTATGATTCATGAACTTTACTTATTAGCTCCCTTCTAAAGTTTTGTGGAACCCACAATCTTCCTTCTCTCCTAATAACTCCAGTAAGGTTTATACTTAATTTAGATTCTTCTTCTGATTCTATTTTTTATTTCAATTTCTCATAATTAGGATCTTTTAGTTGCTCTACTTTGATTCATTCCACTATTGTGGATTGAATTCATATACATATAATCTTTCTTTCAGATTCTATCGTTTAGGTTTGTCCCTTTTTCCTTGGAGTTTTTCTATCAACGTATCAACTACCACATTAGCTTTGCCAAGATGATAGTGAATCGAACAATCATAATCCTTAATGAATTCCATCCATCTTCTTTGTCTCAAATTTAGATTTTTTTAAAAAATATATATTTTAAGCATTTATGATCAATATATATGGGTGTGTTTGTTTATGTTTTCTATTTTTTAATTTTAAAACTATTTTTAAAAATAGGTTTCAAAAATAGTTTTTAAAATTAATGAAAAAAAGAAAGTGTTTAATAAGTTATTCTAAAAATAGTCTTGAATTACAGTAATGCCATTAAAGAAGTATGTTTTGGAAATAGAAAAATAAAAATAACTCAAAGTTGTTCTTATTTTCTTATTTTTAAAAACTATTAAAACACATGTTTTGGATTAAAAACCAAAAAGAAAACACTTAAACAAATAGATTCTTTTATTCTTTTGTTTTAAAAAGTAGAAAATTATTTTTAAAAATAGAAACCAAACACACTCTATTTCGCAAGTGGTACCATATAAATAGTGCTTCCAAATTTTAAGAGCAAACATTACCACAGCCATTTCTAGATATGTGTGGGGTAATTTTCTTAATGCTTCTTCAATTATCTCGAGCCGTAAGCAACAACCCTTCCATTTTGCATCAAAACACACCTTAGTCCAACTCATGAAGCATCACAATAAACAGTGAATCCTTTAGTTCTGGAAGGCAAAGTTAATACAGGAGCTATTGTTAAACATTTCTTTACATTCATTTCTCCATGCAAATTTTACACCTTTACAAGTTAGTTTGATCAATGGTGTTGCTATTTTCGTGAAGTCCTTCACAAAATGTCAATAGTAACCAACTATTCCAAGGAAGCTTTAAATCTCTATAATATTCGTATGTCTTAGCCAATTCGTTGCTGCTTCAACTTTTTGTGAATCCACTTATATGCCTTCTTCTAACACCACATGGCCTAGGAAATGTACTTTGGTCATCCAAAATTCGCACTTCAAAAATTTCGCATATGGTTAGTGCTATTGCAATGTTTGTAGAATAATTCGCAAATGTTGTTTATGCTCTTCCTCGCCTTTCGAGTATACCAGAATATCATCAATAAATACGATCATGAACTTATCCAAGAAAAGTTTGAACACTCTATTCATAAGGTCCATAAAAGCTGCTGGCGCATTTGTGAGTCCAAAAGGCATTATTAATAATTCATAGTGGCCATAATGAGTTTTGAAAGTAGTTTTCAAAACATCTTTTCGAATCTTTAGTTAGTGGTAACCTGAATGGAGATCAATTTTGGAGAAATATCTTGCTCATTGTAATTGATCAAGGAGATTATCGATCCTTGGCAAGGGATAGCGGTTTTTAATCGTCACTTAATTCAATCGTCGATAATCGATACATAATCGTAACAATCTATCTTTCTTTTTCATGAATAGTACTGGTGCTCCTCATGGTGAAGTGCTTGGTTGAATAAATCCTTTGTCTAATAGTTCTTGCAATTATTTTTTCAATTCATTTAACTCTATTGGTGCCATTCGATAAGGTGGTATCGAAATGAGTTCTATCCCAAGTATGAGATCAATTTTGAACTCTATTTCTTGATCGGGTGGTAATCCTGGTAAGTCATTTGGAAATACATGAGGAAATTCCTTTACCACAGGAACTTCCTCTAACTTAGTCTCTTGTTTTTTCTTTTTCACTTATGGCCGCTAGCCATACTTGACACTCTTTATTCATTAATTTTTGCACCTTAGTCTAGGCTATAATAGGTAGGGTTATTGTTTCTCTCTCTCCTTGAAAAGTTATTTCTACACCTTTACTAGGTTTGAAGGTTATTACGTTGTGATAACAATTTATTTTAGCACGGTATTTTGAAAGCTAATCCATCCCTAAAATGATGTCATAATCTCTTATCTCCATTACCACTAAGTCAATCTTAGTGGGGTGTTAGTTTATAACTATAATGCAATTATCTATGCCATTTCTAGCAATTATTTTCTTTCTTACGGGAGTAGATACTATCATCATTTGCTTTAAGGGGTGCATAGTTTTAGGTATTTTCTTTGCTAGATTATAAGATATAAAAGAATATATAGCACGAGGATCAAATAAAGCACTAGCATCTTATCCTTCAGTTAATAATGTACCTATCACTACTTCATTAGATGTTTCTACCTCTTCTTGTGTGATAGCGAACACTTATGCTTGTTGTCCTGTAATTTCTCATTTTTTATTCTTTTTGTTGGACGTTGCTAGTGCTTTTATTAATTTCACATTTGATGCTGCTTGGTTATTGTTGTTGGTCACTTAGGACATGCATTCTCCAGTTCAGTGTCTTGGTTTCCCACATTGGAAATAAATTATGCATCTTCCTGGATGAGCTCTTTTGCATTGCTAATAATAAGGGAAACTTTCTTTTTCCTAAAATGGATATGATACACTTTGGCTACCTACCCTTAAGAATCTTGGTTTACTTCCACCATTTTTGCTTTGAAAATTTTGTTAATTTTGAGGTTCTCTAACAAATCGTCCTCTAATGCTCCTAAATAGTGTATTGGAAGTTGACGCAGCTCCTTTAATCTTCTTACTACTCCTTTCTTTGAATCTACTTCTCTTTTTACTTGAGAATTCTTCTTTTCCTCTTTTTTCTTGTAGATGAATCTCTATCCTAATTGCTTGGTTCAGTGCTTACTGATAGGTGGTCGCCTCCGTAATAATCACACAATCAAAGCAGTAGTCTTGGAGTCCATTGATAAATCTTTTGACTTTAGCTTTCTTAGTAGGTATTAAATAAGTAGTGTATCTTGAGAGTCGTGTAAACTGAGCATCATATTCTACAATAGTCATATCTCTTTGAGTGAGGCGTTCAAATTCTTTGGCTTTGGCTTTTCGAATACTTAGCAGCAAAAATCGATCCATTAAGTCATTAGAGAACTATTCCTAAGTGAGGCGAGGAGTAAAAATGCTTCTTTAGTTTATATGTTGGATGTACTAATAGTAGGCTATATCATCTAATTTATAGCCCACTAGTTCAATCAGTATAGTTTCTGAACAGCCTAACATTCTTCCAAATTTCTCAATTTGTCCAAGAAATTGGTATAGGTTGACAAAAGGATCAATGCCATCGCATCTTGGTGGCTTAAGTTTCAAGAATTCATGGATAATTTGTAATTTATTGATGGCGGGTATTGGGGTTGGTTGTCTAACTTCATTTTCCACATAGTTATAATTTTTTACTCTCTCACTTTTACTTGTCTCTTTATTTGTGCCCACTATTTCAACTAACATGTTGACAGTCTACTGTATATGGACTGCCCACTTAGGCATCTCAAACTACCCATTAGCAGATCCAACTCCCTCATATTCAGCCATATTCCTATGGCACACAAAGGAAAGAATAACATATAACTTATATTATTCAAGTACTAAGACTTTCAAAATAATACCTAATTATGCTGATGGATCCCTCAAATTACATCATTAGTATACCATGATTGGGAAAACCTAGAACCATGCTCTAATACCACAATTGTCACGATCCAAATTTTAAAGTTAGAAATTATGACCGGCGTGAATATATCATAATCTTATAATATATCCATAAGCCTTTTTCAAATTTTATTTCATGTTTAATCAGACACAATAATACTAATAAACTAATATATATATATAAAGATTAATTATATTTATGGATCAAAATAAAAGTACTCTTTCATAATTTATCCAAACATCAATTAGCGTTTCACTACTAAAATACTATACTCTAAATATCTAACAATCCAAAGTACATAGTATACCAATGATCATACACGATCTGGGGATCCACCTATAAAGATTTAAACACAATAACAAAATAAGTATTTTAAATACTTAGTGATCCTATTTACATTCCAATTTCTAAAATAATCGTATAAAGAATTTATCATTTTACTCATGAATATTTAACTAGCAATAATTATCCATCAACATAATCTAACTTTATCAATATAACTGAATTCAAATCTAACATACAACTAATGTATAATACATAGGTGAGAATAGTGGGGAGGTATAGGTTCCACCTTGTGCCTCCTATCCAACCTTATCCCTCCATTTCAGCTTTATCCCACCCTCCAATGGCACTAGGCCAAAACTCCCTTACACGTATAAAATCTACCTTTTTTATAGGGCCACCCCTTTAAGGGGTTAGGGTATAGTTAGTATACCTACCACCAAAATTTTATGATAATTCAAATATAACAATATTCTATAATTTCAAAGAAATCCATAGTTTCCTACGCATAAGCATAAAATAATCATATACGCAATTTCAATCACAAATCATTTATTTATCACGTTCAACAATTAAATTTGTAATTATATTGCTAATTATTTTATTTACAATACTACTAATAATATTAAATGAAAATTCTAAAACTACAATCCTCAATTTATAATTTCTCTAATTTTTCTAAACAAAATCTAAGCCTAATGGGAATTATTTAAAATAAACATAATTATTATAAAATATAATATAAAAATTAAATTAAATTAAATTAGAAATAAAGAAAATAGAATTCACCTCAATTCTCCCAAGGATACCTCTAAATTCATAATTATTTTTTTTCTTCTTTGTTCTCCTTTCTCTCTCTTCTTCCTCTCTCTTCTCTTACGGTTTCCTCTTTTCTTCTTTTTTTAGCCATATGGCCATTCTGTTCCACCTCCCCTTTATTTATATTGGTCGAATGGCGGTGGCAGCACTGTCATTCACAAATATTTTATTATTTTATTATTATTTTTTTTATTTTTTAAAAAATCTCATTTTTATTTTTCTAATTTTCCCTTCATCTTTTTAAGAATTTACATACTTGTCCTTATAAATTATTTTTCAATTTTTCCCTTCCACTTTATAAAAATTTACACATTTGCTAATATAATTCTTTTTCGATTTAGCCGTTTTCCTTTTATGAAATTTCCAAATGTATCCAAAAATTATTTACTTAATTTCTTTGAAAAATTTACATTACAATACATTTGTAATATTTTCATATTTTTATCTAATAGTTTTATTTATTTAATAACTCAATATTTAGCTATTACACCATGTAAAGTACACAATATATATTGCAGATTAAGAGTTTATTTAATTAAGTTACTATTTTTGACTTATTTTTTTTAAGGTTATCCTTCAAAGATTACAAGAATTTAGTGTTGGTGATGGGAATAATATGATATCAAGTGGTTATTATTAGACATAATCTCTTCTATTTTGAATGCTTTGTTATTTATGGTGAACTAGTTTTCATTTGTTATTAACCGTTGATATCATGGGAACTCGATGCCATTTAAATTTTATTTGAATGTTGGACATTTGAATTAATGATTTTTTTGTTATGCTTATGTAGATTTATTTCTTTGTTAATTAGTTCTTACATAAAATTTTGTAATAAATTTGGTATATCTTATGAATATGCTAATATAAACTTATATATATAGGCTATTAACCTATTTGAGGCTTTTTTATAAGAGGTCCTTTTATGTCTTAACTTGTTAGCCTATTTAAAGGTTTATTTTTGAATGTAAGCCTTAGGGTGTAAATAGATTGAGTTAATTAGACTTTACTCTAAATAGGTCATGCTTACTTTTTAAATTATTGGCCTAAGCTTAGTCTGATAATTTGTATAAGGTCAAAATTTAAGCTAGACCTAACCTGTTAAAGAAGTCTAATTAGGCCTGTTAGCCATTTAGAAACCTCCTTATATAAATAGGCTTTTAAATTTACCAATAGATTAAAATTTTCTTAAAACCTAAAATTGTCCAATGGTCTAATTAAGCTTATACACATATATATGTATATGTATATGTGTGTATCAAAATATTTATATTATTTGTATGTATAATATATATTATATTATATTATTTATAAATATATTTATAATTAAATAGGTGATCTGATAAGTATACAAATTGAGTTTAAACAAAAAAAGCTTGACCTATTTATTTAAATAGACCAATTTATTAGCCTAAGTCTAATTTATTTAGATAAATAGGTCAGGCTAGATTAGGCATTAAATAGGTTAGGCTGTAGGTCCTTGATAGACTGTCTAGCCTACTTGCACTTCTAATATGCTTTTAAATAAGTTTACAGGCTAAGTTAGACTTTTAAAACATGCTAGGCCGAACTTAAAATAGAGCTTTATATATGCTAATAGACTAGCATTAGGCCAGTGTTTTATTATACAAGCCTAACCTATTTAAGGAAAAGCTTAACTTAGTCTAGCTAAGGGTGCTTAATAGGCCATGTGGACTAAACTGGTCAAAGCCTATGCGTGTTAGGCCAGTTTAGGTCGGATCTACTAAGATTAACATATTAAGCAAATTATTTTGGTTAGTTTGGTCTACATTAAAAGCCCATGGGCTTGGCTTATTTCACATTGAAAAAGCAATTGATCCATAGACTAGTTCAAGCAAATTCAATCTATGCAAGTTAGATTAGTTTAGGCTTGCTTTTTATAAACCTATTTTTCACCAAGTTCAGTTCGTAAAAAAGCTTGTGAACAAGTATGTTGAGCCCATGGACCTTAGGTCCATTAAGTATCCTTAGACCTAACCTATTTGCACCCTTAATCATAACGTTAAAAATATAAGTGAAGACATTACTTGTTTAGATCATAGAATAAGAATTTTTTTTATATAAGCATATATTAGTTAGTCTTAATAGACATTTAATGCATTTTTCAAATATAATAATTCAATTTGATCAAATTATTTTATTGATATAAGATAAAATTATCATATTCTTTTGAATATGATATAAGTTGAATAAGAGTTTTGACAATTTCAAATGGTAACATTTGAAATTGTGCGAGAAATTATTGATGAATAATAGGTTACAAACCAATGGTTAACCACCACTTGTTGTTATCCACTATTATTGACCACGATTAATTGGCATCCATTAATATCCCTTATTGGTAATCACTGTTTGTTGTCACTCACTAATGTTGATGATATCCATTGACATCCGTAACCATTAACCACCATTTGTTGTTACCTCTTGTTGCTACTCATTGCCACTATTGCAATCCATTAAAGTTAATCACCTCCCACTACCACTTAGTGTCGTTAACCATGACCCATCATCATTTTCAATTATTAACCATCGTTTGCTATTATTTACTATCATTGGGCACTACCACACATTTTTGTTCCCAAAAGAATATAATCCTAAAAATCAAATATTAATTAAAGTTAATTTTGTCCAAACAATTTTTTAATTCTATCCATGTTATATATATATATATATATATATATATATATATATATATATATATATATATATATATATATATATATATATATAATAACACACTTGATTGTATCAATTTTATATTATTGTATTCTTATGCAATTGTATATTAAACATTAAATAATATTATCTTTTATCATTTTCATTATATACACTATCATATTGACATATATCATTTATTTTATACTATCATGGCATTCAAATGAACCAATAAAGAATTACTTTAGCAAAAATGCACAATTAAAAAAAGAGAAAATAGATAAATTAGGCTTAGAATACTTTTCTGTGGAGGTGCGTAAGAGATTTCATTATTATAGATCCTATTATTATATTGAATATGATACGATGATTTCTATCGAGGAGTATTCTACAGTACAAGTACCATTTTTTTGTTGTACAAGATACAATACCTAGATCTAGACCGTTAAAATAATATTTAGAAGATTTGAATCGCTGATTTAAGTTTACAGTCTTTTTTTTTGGTGTTTGTGGCCATATGGATAAAGGCAAAGGCAGAGACAGGACTCTGAACGGGACCTTCCAAATCCACCGGCTTTCTTTGGGTGTGTTTCGGTGAGTAAATAATTTAGCTCATAATGATGATTAACTTATAATTTAAATTTTAGATGTGTTTAGTCGATTAATTTATTGAAGAATTAAATTTTAATTTGATAAAATTTACAGAATAATTTATAATTTATAATTAAATAAATTTTTTAATTTCATATCTAAATTTTTAAATCACTAATAAAGTAGTCCTTAAATTATATTAAATAATCAATTTTGTTTATGGATAATAATTCATATACATAATTTTATATTTTTATATAGATAATTTTATATTTTCATATGAATAACTTTATCTATAAATATCTACATGGAGGGAGAAATTATTTATATAGATTATTATTTAGGAAAGAAATTAGCCATTTAATATAATATAGGGATTATTTTGTTAGCAAATTATAATTTTAAAAATAAAATCAATAATTTTATCTTATAACTAATAATTTTTTAAAATTTATTGCTCTTCTTTTAATTAAATGATAGATTATATTTTAATTATATAAATAAATATTTTGCCTATGCATATTAATTAATTATAAATAAAAATGAGTAAATAAATAAACATATAGTGTTATAAAATATAATTAATAAAATTTAATAATTTTTATATTTTAAATAATAAGAAATGAATATATAAATAAAAATGTAAATCATAAAATATAATTATTAATTAAATTTTAATTTTGAATATTTTAATTGTATTAATGTAATTTATTCTTAAAATAAATGTGAATCAATTTAATTCAATATTTATTTATATTAATATATCTTTTCATATTATTTTATATATTTTTAATTAATTCAATCATTAATTTTATTAAATATTTTTAATACAATTAAATAACTTATTGATTAAGTATATATAATATAATGATACAATGGTTGAGTACTGTGAATAAGCATGGGTCCAACTCTCTCCTAATGCTATTGTATTATAGTTTTGCTGTTCAAACTCAAAAACTTGTCTCTTACTACTATGAAATCCTTACTAAAATTAGATAATCTTTTACAATTGTTTAATTTTTATGGCAATTAAATTTCACAAATTATTTCGATTTCTAGCTACAATGATTTCTAGCTACCATGAATCTCATGCTGGATGACTCTTAGCCTTTGTTTGGATGGGGGAGAAGTGGGAGGAGAAAGAAGTTAGGAGAGAAAGAAGTTAGGAGAGAGAGAAGTGAGAGGAAAGAAGTATTTCTTTTATGTTGTTTGGAAAGGGAGAAGTTAGGAGAGAAAGAAATTGGAGAGAAGTGATTTGTTTTGTTTGGAAAGGGAGAAGTTAGGAGAGAAAAAAGTTATATTTTTATAAAATAACTTTTGTACCCTTACATAATATATGAACTCAAGTGTATACTTTAAATTTTGTATTCTTAAAAAATATAATTTTAATTATTAAATTAAATATCATATTAACAATAAATCTAATAATTAAATTTTTTAATTTAATAGTTATAAATAAATGACAAATTAATAATAAGTTCAATTTTAAGAAAATATCTTAATCTAATTATCAAAAATTAAATACAAATACATATTCAAGTGATTATATAAAAATTTGTATACTTATTTAAAAATTTATATAATTTTATAAAATAATCCTATTCTTTTACAATTATCTCAAATAATTATTATCTACCCCTTGATACTTATATAAGAAAGATTTTCATTTAAAATAAATTAAAAATAAGATGTAATTGGGGAGAGAGCGGAAACGGCGTTGTTCTCCGATTTCCTCCAGCGAGAAACGGCGCTGTTCATGGTGGCTTGGACAAGCACGGACTGAATCATACTCTGCGGCTCTCAAGAAGCTGCCACAGTTGGGGAGAGAGCGGACGTGGACGGAGAAGAAAGGAACAGGGGGAGTGGGACGTTTTCCTGCAGTTGCCACTGTGGTTGTCTTCCGAGCGCACGTATCATGGCGCTAGCAATGCCAAAACTACTGCAGCGTTTATTTCCAACGTCAACCTTCACAATTTTGAATTTTCTAACAACTAATCCCTTTTGAAAACTCTTTGCGAGAACTAGAATATGATTTTCAGCAAATTGCAGAATGCTGAAGAGTAGGTGACAATTTTCTGGAGGCGCGACCGCGATATGGGAGCTGGAGGCGGTGGCTTGCGGTGGCCAGCTCTCTCCGTTTACTCTCTGCTTCCAAGGGCAGCTCAGGAAAAAAATTACATTCAACTGAACTTCCCCCCACTTCTCTACATTTTTGGAGAGAAGTCTGAACCGGTTGCAGTCGTGGGACCCACTCAACTTTTTTTTTCAAATTTCTTTCTTTCCTCACTTTTGTCACCGGTTCCAAACGAGAGAAGTTTTGTACGGACATCCCAACTTCTTTCTTCCCATTTCTGTCGCCCGTTACTTCCCTCGTTCCAAACGGAGGCTAGTTTTAAACTTATCCTGTGTTAGAGGAAAAAGGGAGAGATAAGGTGAAGGATTGATTCCAAGATTCGAAATGATCTAAAACATTATCAAAATTAATATCACATCGTTTGACTTCTGATGACATTCTATAATTGTCAAATTTAAAGTGATAATTTATATTTACGAATTTAAATTGAGTTAATGTATTAAATTTATTTATTACTTTTAAAAAAATATTTTTAATTTTTATAAAATATTTTTAAAATTTTTATCATTTTATTAAAATATAAATATTATATTTTTATTATATATACTTATTTATAATTTAATTATTAATTTTTTAAATAATATTTTTAAATTTTAATATAAATTTTTAATCAAATTAATGTATTAACCTCTTTACAATTTTAATTTAATTTATTTATTGTTCAAATCAAATAAATTCACTCATATGCATTTTAAACTTGAAAAAGTTCTATGTTTGTGTCGAATGATCATTCTGTATCAGAAACACCTTTCCCATCACTGAATCAGCTATTCGAGCCGCAACACATCGACACCATCAAATCGTAATTAGTTGACAGGCTGCTTTTACTTGCTACAATAGGTTTTTGTCAAATCACAACTCCCCGCATCGATTTGAACAAAATTTGTTGTGTGGCATACGACGATTGAATATTTATACCCCGGAAACCTCCATCAATCGCAGGTGCACATGCAGCCATGCCAAACTCCAAAAACATTTTTAAAATTTTCACGACATTTTCTTTAATATTTTGAAAAAAATTTATTTAGCATCCCCAAAATCATAGAAATTTTTATACAACTTTTAAATAAATTTTATTTTAATTTCTGGATAATTTCGCCCCTAATTTTTATGGTAGATAAGCAATTAAACGTGCCATATTATCACCGAGGGAAGTATGTCGTTACGATTTCGGAATTTAACATGTTACTTAATTTCGTTTTTTATGAAAAATATTTTTTTATAAAAATATAATTATAAATTATTAAAATATTAAAAAATATTTTATATTAAATATAAAAATTGATAAAAGATAATTTTTATTTAAAAAAATTATTTTCTTCTCTTATTATAATCATAAAAATGATCTATTTTAATAATAAAATATTAAAATAATATATCATATCTTTATTTATATAAAAGTATATAAAGGCTTTATTTGACAATTAGTCTTTGAGAAGTAACTAATTATATTAACTATTAATTGATAGTTGATTGTATTAACTAATTTGATTAATTAATTGTATTAACTAATTTGATTAAAAATATTTGATAAAATTAATTATTTATAATTAACTATTTGTATATAAAATTATGAGTATATTTTATGAATTATTTAAATATTTTTTATTTTAATATTTTAAATTTTATATTAGTTGGTATATTAAATTTTATTATAAATAATATAATATTATAATTTATTATATATTTTTAAAAAATTAAATTAATATAATTTTTATAATTATAAAATTTTTTATAAATTAAAAAATAAAAAATATGAACATTTATTGAAAATAATTTTATTTTTTTTAAAATCAATTAACTCAAAATGCTAGCTCTTTTAGTATTTTAAAAATGGTTGATTTGAAGGTAACTAGTTGGTTAAATCAATTAGTTGTGAATATCAAAATTAATTGATTATCAAATTAATTAGTTAATTTTGATCAAAATAGTAAAAAATTATTAAAATTGCTAGTTGTCAAACATATCTAAAATTTTTTCATAAAAAATATTGTCTGAAAAAATAAAATAGCTTCTGATCATCTTTCTCATGCAAGAGAGAGCCCGCTTTTATAAAAGGAAAGGGGATCGAATTTATTAATTTGTCAGAGCGTTTTGAAATTTTAAGGTCTAACATGGCAACCGACAAAGCTGAGGCACAAAATGCCCAGCATCCTTTCAATTCGAGACCAAAAGATTGGTTTTGTATTTTAAGTATTGCGTCGGTTGTGTTTTACTGTTTTGTGTGCGAAAGATATAACAATCTCTCTGTGGTTGCAGCTCAGCTTGATCTTTCACATAAAAAATAGCTAGTTTTCTGTGGAATTGAGTTCTTAAATACAAGTGTAATTCAAAACGGAGAATATAGTGTCATTGAGAGTTTAGATCTGAGATGAGTATGTGTGTCTTGGGCTGTCTGCTTGTATTCTGAAATCACCACCATCCATATCCTAGAAGAACTCTTGTCACCATGGCCAGCTGGCTTACTCGCACCACTAGTTCAAGATCCTCATCCTCATCTTTATCTGATCATTTTTTACCTACTAAAACATCTTCATTTAGACGGTCTACTACCCAAAAGTTAGATTATCTATATGAGACATCTTATCTTTCTGAAGATAGTAAAATACCAATCTCCCAACACCCTCTCATCAACCCATACCAAGTTTTTGAAAAACAACATCAAACCACCTTAACCAAAATCATTAAGCCTTTAATTAAACCTAAGCAGCACCACAAAAAAGAATATATACAAGCCTCTTCCTTTAACCAACATCTTGTCCGTGCTACCAGTACTGAACAAATCTTTTCGATCCCATTTCCAAAAGAGTATATTCTACAATGGTACAAAGAAGGATTTACCCATATTCACTTTGGAGCTATTAGAATTGCTCTCACCTTCCATGGCAAAAAAAGGTTATTTGTAGTGTCCTGAGTAGCTATTTTGGACACCAAATGTGACCATTACCAGCAAGCCTGTTTAGCCACAATACAATCCACTCTTAATGCTGGGACTGTCTTTGTCACCATCTTCCCTAACTTTAATATGCCCATCCTTGATCCAACCCTTCCTACCTTCCTACAAATCCAAGTCCAGATAACTGGTTGCCCTATGACCCATAAAGCTTATATTGCTACCTTCCATACCCAGTTTGCCTACCGACTTCAAACTAACTCTATAGATCTCGCTTACCCCAAAGAAAGTGAGAATTCTCTATACATAACCTTGGATCCAAACCAAGACCCAACTTGCTACTTTGTTCCTAAGCAAGTTTCTCGGGATGAGCTTCTTTCCCTTCTTCTTGAAAGATGGGTAACCTATTATGAAAAATATAAATCTTCTCAAGTTCCCCTCTAAATAGCAGAACCATCCTTTCATACTAAGGATGATGGATCTATTGAAATAATCTTCCCTAAACAAGCGGCAAAGTAAGCAAACTTAACAAGTCAGCAAATATCACTAACTATAATGATTTCTGATAATATAAATGTTCCCATTTACGCCTTTAATGCTAGAGGACAACCAATCTATGAGGCTACTACTGGGAATGGTCATAAGTGGTATGACCCTGCTGCTTGTACTTGTAAAGATTGTTTAGCTTGGAGTGATGATGAAGATAATCGCCCTAGCTAAAAAACGAAGAATAAAAAGAAAAGCTCCTAACAACTGCTGGAAGAAGAATATGAACAAAGACTTCCTTCTATAGGACTCCTTTGTGAACCTTTTGGGAAATTTGTTTATTATGTGAAATATTCTGCTCCAAAATATGATTTTATGGCACCTGTTTGTATGATGAATAATGATGGCTGGAATTTAGACAAAGATTTTCCTCCATTGTAGTTTGTTTCAAAAGAATAATAGACTCATAATGATTGGAAGATTAAAAGTAGAATCACTCAATATCCATATGGATCTCAAAAGCTAGAAGCTATAACTATTGAGCAGACCCTTAACCGGCAATATGAAAATGTTGTTTCACAAAATAAATTGCTGTGCCAGATTGCTAATAATCAGCAGGAGCTTACAAGGAAAATTGAAAAGCAATAATCCTCCACGATAGGGCTTATCAACAAATTAGAAGCAAAAATCCAGTCTCTTCACCGAGAATTAATGAACTTGGTATCAACAGGGCAGTTCGCTTCTATATCTAAAAAAGAAACTGAAATGAAAATCCTAAAGGAACAATTCAACTCCTTAATAACACCATAGTACTCTTCTCTCCAACCTTTGGGATCAAGCTTACCTCCTATAGCCCAGCCCTTAACTTTAACAAAGAGTCCATATAACTCAGCTGCTTTCTTACCCCCGGAATTGTTAAATCCAAAGCCATTGCCACCTCCTAAAAAGACTCAAAAACCACCCACAGATCCAAAACAAAAACACTATATTGCAACCCTTGAAGACAATCATCTAATAACATTCCTAGACATAATGACAAAAGATGATTCCTCCTTAGAAGATGAATTACCTCATCCAAACCCATTGCCAATCCTTATGGTAGGAGGTTCTGGTGAAGAACAATCTAGAATTTATGATCACCTAGCCTCATATAAATTGATGACATCCTCCTATTCTCCTTTAACCCTGATGATCACCTAGCCTTATTATAACAATTCCATGATCTCATGAGAAAATACAAAATCATGCTTTCTTAAAAAAATATAGTCATAGCCCAATCCTCTATTGAATTCCTTGGATTATCCATTAAAAATGGTCAGATTTGCCTTCAGCCTCATATTGCTTCCAAGATTCAAGAATTCCCTGAAGAGCCTTACTAAACCAAGCAACTCCAGTAGTTTTTGGGCTTAGTCAACTATATGAAAGACTTTATTCCTCATATAGCCCAATATCGATCTACCTTAGCCCAATTACTCAAGAAAAATTCCCCTGCTTGGTCAGTCTCTTATACTGAGGCAGTTAAAACTCTCAAGTCAATGTCGGCTAAATTGCCAGTACTGCAAATACCTTTTGAAGGTAGACGAATTCTTCAGACAAATGCCAGTCACTATTATTGGGGTGCTGTCTTATTAGATGAAAGCAAAAATTGTATCATCTATGGGTACCAAAGTGAAAAATTCAATTAAGCTAAAATTCATTACCACTCTACTTTCAAAGAAATTCTTGTAGTAAAAAAAGTAATTGAAAATTTTCAATTTCATCTGATTGGTCGACACTTTCTGATTGAGATGGATACGTCTGCATTCCCTAAAATGCTTAAACAAAAGAAAATTATGATCCTTCAACCACAACTAATTCGGTGGAAAAACTGGTTTGAACAATAGAAGTTTGATGTTAAACATATCAAGGGACGAAAAAATTTTCTAGTAAATTTCCTTTCCAGTAACCTTGACTCTATTCTTTCCATCTTCATGATTTCTGGAGAGCCATCTAATCCTCTGCCACCATTTCATCATCTTCCTCTTCATATCAAAGAAAATATACTCCGCCAAAGGTTCAAGAATCAAATCATGTCCTACAGTGCTATCTTTATCCAACAACGTGGTAAATCCAGTTCTCACATTATTAATCTTGAATATATGTATTTTACCATATTCAACCTAACTTATCCTCCCAGTCAACCAAGTAAATACAGATATACTCTCGAGGAGGAGATAGAGAAATGAATTATGAAGGGGGAGGAATTAGAATATATTATTAGTATAATGATATCTGAATGTATTATTAGATTTAATTATATATTAAAATATTATTTTAAAAATTTTAAATTTAACATATTATATGATAATATATAAATAATTAAATTTAATAATATATTAATATACTATTACATCAATGATAAATATAATCATTTCCTATATGCATATCATTCCAAATCACAATATATATTTTAAAGGTTAGAGTGAATTATGACAATTATTAATAAAATGTTAAAAATAAATAATTTTAAATTTAAATTTCTTTTATGGTTTATTATTTAGCAAATTTGAACTTTTATTTTTGTAATTAGTGGTTGTGATTATTCACTTTTTTTAAGTGCGAAAAGAACTAAATTCTAAATTTGACTTGGACATGGCTGTGAGTGTTGGATATATTTACAGTGAAATTTTTATTATAAGCTTTTTTATTTTGATTCACTCAATTCTATTTACAACAAATAAAATTAGTAAATAAGTGAAATCAGATTCATGATATGCTAAGTACATAGTAAATATTAAATAAGACTGACTAGGACATATTTGATATAAGTTTTAGATAAAATAGAAATAAATTTTAAAGTTTATAATTGAATTTGTTTTTCTTTAATATGTTAAGTATTTGAGGTTTGAAAAAATTAATCATGGTTCAAAATTGGATTGCGTAAATATAATAATTAGTTTCTCTTTTATAATATGTGACTAATTTTTTTAATAAATAGAAGAATAATTAAACTATTAAATATACATACATAAAGATCAAAAATTAAATTTTAGATGTAAAAATACATATAAATTTTTTAAAAAATATTAAATATCATTTGAATTAAATTTTTATTATATTATTCATTGGTTTATATTTAAATAAATAAATAAATAATTTTAATTAAAAATATTTTTTAATAAAATAAACCAGCCTGGATGTAAAATATCTTATCAAATAGTAAGGACCATTACCCGTTGAAGTAAAGTAACTAACATGAAGAAAAAGGGAGGTGACTGTCAAAAATGCTTGACGGGCGCGAGTTTGCCCGGACCCCATCCCCAATGGCGCCAAAACGAAGATGGGGTGCTATTGAAAGTAACGTGCTTGATAAGGTGGCGTCTGGTTTTAAAATTTCAGAACAACGTGAGAAAATTTTAAATCGTTAAAATTATTTAGTTATAAATATTTTTTAATTAATATAAATAAATAATTTTAATATAATAATTTTTAAAATTATCATATTACTTCAAATTTTAAACATTAAAAGTATGTAAAATTCAACTCAAAGTAAATAATGAGAACGGATTCCACTGATCATATAAGAACGAGAGAGATTATAATATATTGTTAAGGTAGTGATATTAATATATTATTATATTTATTTATATATTAAATTTATTTTTTAAATTAAATTTAATATATTATATAATAATATATTAATAATTAAATCTAATATTGCATTAATACACTGTTAGATAAGTTATATATAATAGTCGCCATCCACAAAAACATTCAGAAAAGAATGTGATAAAGTTCAACAAAGCAAGAGCACGCCAATCTTGAACGATTGCCCCAAATGCCACAGCTCCAAGATATACAATCAAAATCAGAAATTATAAAAAAATATATATATTCTTACTAATAAGACAAAATAAATAAATATTTAAGTCCAACAAACATACCTTATATTCAAAAGGATAATTTTACTCTTTCATGCAATATTCAAGATTGCAAACAATCATCTCTCAAGATAAAATGAATTTTTGTTTCTTAATAAAAGAAATCTATCAAGATGCATCTAGGCTTGTTAAATGAGTTGAATTGTACGAATATGAATCAATTCATAATGAATTGATTTATATTATTTGTGTTCAAAATAAATTTAATTTTAAAAAATGTAAATCTTTCAAACTTAAAATAAATCGGGCCAATCCACAAGTTTTGACTATAAATCTACAAATTTGATGAATATTAATCGATGTGTGACCAATCAGATCCATAATAATTAACTCATATCACCTATATTAAAAAATAAGCTCAATTTTAAAGATTTAAAATTGCCAAAACACATAATGAGTAAACTCAAGATGGATACGAATCGATTCACATGTCACGACCCATTTAACACTTACATATAATTGTGTGTTATCTATTTATTAAAAATAGAATTATTAAAATAAGATTTCACTTTATTTTTATATAAATTATAGTTCTAAATGATATTTGACTTCATTTTATTTTATTTATAATTTTATTTTAATTATATTTTTGTCATTATAAAATTTATTAAATTTATAAAGGATTTCATTCTAACATTTATTTTATTTAGCCTAAAATACAAGTTATATCAAACTTTTAGCCCTCTTTTTAATGTCATTTATTATGATACTATTGAAATTTATTTTTAATTTAATTTAATTAAATTATGTTTTATTTTACTTTATTTATAATTTTTATTTTAATTATATTTTTGTCGTTATAAAATTCATTGAATTTATAAAGGATTTCATTATAACATTTATTTTATTTAGTCTAAAACACATGTTATATCAAACTTTTAAACCTCTTTTTAGGGTTATATTTATTATGATATTATTGAAATTTACTTTTTAATTAAATTGGATGCATTTTTTAATATGTTCCTAATAAAAGAATTTATTTGTAAATGAGTTCAAATTATTAATTTTGACATAATTTTCTTGCTAGAATATTTTTATTGGGCTTCAATTGACAAAAATTTTGGATTGTGAAAATAGATTCCATGGGTAGCCTAAATATAATTTGAAAACGTGACTGTGTAAGTAATTTAAGTGGTTGGATTGCACCTTTTGTGTTTGAGGTCTAATGTATTTGGATGTAATATTTTAGTTTGTGTAAGCTTGTAATTAAAAAAAAAAAAAAACTAATGGTAGACTCCTTAATTATGTCTATGAATTATTTACGAACCAAGTCCCCCATATACTCTATAAGATCTAGACATAATGACTCACTGAAATTTTATCTTTTGGTTAAACGTGGAGAAATAGTAAAAGAACTTACTCTTCAAGTAGGTTGCTTTCAAAATAAAATTCATGATTCAAAAAATAATAATTTCTTATCTAATTTATATTTAACTATTTTATGATTCTAGATTTGATATAAATGATTTATAGGAATTCAAAATTTTATTAACATTTCAAATAAAGGATTCATCTATAAATAAATTAAAATTATTTATATTAAAATGAAATAAAATCATTTGTTAAAAAAATTAATTCCAATCAAACCATTAGAAAAAAGAAGGAAAAAGTAATTTTTTAGGATAGCCAATGAACAGATCAAGCAAGACTTATTTCCGTAAACTTGTATTAGTGATGAATTAAATTTTAAATGGGTCGATTTAATTTAATATGCAAATTTGCAAATTTTTTACTATAAAATTTATGAATTAATTTGATTTAAATTGGTTCGTTCAAATTTTATTCGTACAATTGGTCCATATAATTTTGTTATTAAAATGAATTAAACTATGACACCATTTCAAATCCATGAATCAGACCGAGCCATTAACCCCTGACAATTTCCTCCCGGCATACCTGGTGGCCATTTGATCAAACTATAAATGACGTCTGTTCGGAAGAGACACAAGAGCCGGACGAACAGCGGTGCGCACGTTAAGTTTGCGAGGGTGCAGGTCCTTTCGCTTTCATACGAGGGAAGCGCCCCTTTGACATTTGTAATTTTCATCCGATACAAATAAATTATTAATGAATTAAATATATTAGTTATTGATTTTATTTTATGGCTTAACTAATCATTATATAGATCTCTAAACCTCATATATATATAATTTATTGTAACAATTCATTTTAAATTAATGCTATAAATATATAAAAAATATGTAGATAGAATTAAAAATATGGCATCATCAATTTTATACATGTTGAATTCTCATCTTGATCACCTTTCTTAATTGTAGCTTTAAACATTCTTTTAGTCCAATACTAATTATAAGAATAAATGTTTAAAATAACGATGCACAAATTTTTAATTTAGATATGTTAAAATTATCCATATAATAAATTTTGTGAAAGTGAATACCATTAATTTTTATGGGCAGTATCAAATCCTAAGAAAGATAAGTACATAAAGTTACACAATAAGGTTTAAAAATTTTTCATACAAAGGCAGTTAAAATATAAAAATTATAATTTGTGCCTTCTTTGGAGGATAGAAATCAATTTTAATTATAATATTTTCTTGTCAGGCATTCACTATTATTGGGAGAGTAGTGCCTAATCGGAAAAAGGAAAGAAAAGGAAAACGACATGCTCGTCGATTGGGACATCACCTCATTGAGTTACCTTTTTCCTCTCGATCCACGTTGCACGAGTTTTATATAATTGATAATTTGCTGATTTTCTAGAGTTTTAAGCAAGAACGAAAAGTGGAATAAATCGTGTTAGATTTTGTTTATAATAACTTGATTTAGGCTTTATTTTGTATAAGTAATTGAAAAATCAATTCATAATTGATTAGTTATCTGTTCATATAAGAAATATTTTGTAAAATTAATTATTAAATTAGATAAAAATATAAAATGATATAAATGACATCTTAATAAAAATAAATATATAAATTTAAATAATTTTTATTTATTTAAAAATTAAATTATATTAATACAATTAAATTATTTAAAATAAAAATATAATATTTAATATTTAATTAATTATATTTTATAAATTTATATATTTATTTACTTACATAATAATAAAATTATAACGAATTAAAATATAATTAATGATATTTTACTTAAGAAAGGGATTGAAGTTAGAAATACGTTATTAAAAAAATGTTAGATTTACATTATGAAAAATTAGTTTGTAAATTAATAAAAAAGATGAGGATATATTTAAAGGATGTGAAAAAAATTTAATTTATAAGTTATAAATTACTTAATGTAACTTATTAAATTAGGATTTATTTTTTTACTAAATTAATATGTGAAACACTTTTAAAATATAAATTATAAATTACTGATTAAATTAATAAATTATAAACTAATTTATTTATTATAGCATAACTTGTTCCATATATATAATTTTTAATGTATGAGTTAGGGGCCAGGCTTGCTGGCGGAAAATATTTTTAATTTTGTTGTAACACTGATAATTTGAGTATTATTATCTTTTTTTTATTTTAACAAGTAAAAAATATATTTTCTAAATTTTAATGACAAATAAAATGATTAATTTATCAAAATACAAATAAAAGTAATATTAAAATTTGGATGCCAGAGCATATGTAAAAATATTTCCGCGTGCCGAAGGTGCTACGGCCCTAGCATTAAGATACTTCTTGGATTCTTGGATTTAGACACTGGACAAATAATTTATTTTGGGACCAAATTGAATAAGTGAGATTTTAGCTCACGACGTATGGGCCTCTTAAATTTATATCATGAAGAACATGATTTATAAATTAATAAAAAAAGAAAATTTTTAATTTTTTTTGAAGATGCAGTAGTTTGTAAATATAAACTAGCTACTCTACATAATTTATTAAATTAAAATTTATTTTCTTAATGAATTAGTAGACAAAATACTTCTAAAAAATGTCTATAACTTACTAATTAAATCAATAAATAATAAATTAACTTTTTATTACACAACACGAAACCTTAATTTATAAATCGGTTAAAGTCTAGCATAACTTGTTTCGTATATGTAATTTTTAATGTATGATCTAGGACCCGAGCCCGTAGGTGAGAAACATTTCTAATGTTGTTGTAACATTGATAATCTGAATATTATTATCTTTTTTATTTTAACAAGTAAAAAAGATATTTCCTAAATCTTAACAACAAATCAACTATAATGTTAATATGATTTATTTTCAAAATACAAATAAAAATAATATTAAAATTTGGGTACTTGAGCAGATGTAAAAATATTTCTGCGCGCCTATGTTCTATTTCTACCCTAGTTTTATGATACTTCTTGGATTCTAGGATTTGGAAATTGGACAAGTAATTTATTTTTGGGACCATAAGTGAGACTGTAGCTCACTTGACAAGAAACGAATGAGATAACATTACAACATTTGGGGCCTCTTGGTCATTAATTTGCCGCCTGTTTGCTTCAATATATAGACTCAGCTATGGCCTATCGAAGGAGTATCTCTCAGATTCATTTTTGGAATCTATTAATAATGCAAAACAGCAGTACCAATTGTTTGAATTATTTGAGATGCATTTTGTTGACTTCACAAAGAGAGTGCATTGTACTAATGGTGGTGTTGGGCTATTGTAATTGGAAATCGTGCTGGGCTTGGCAATGCAGGGAACACATGCACGAGGTTTTTGGCAAAATGATGTATGCACAATTTCTTGTGCAGAATCTTCTCACATGATGTTGTTTCCTTGTTAGATTTGGATTAAAAAAAAATAATATAGTGGTAAGTTACTATTTCATCAAAATTTTATGTAAAAAATTATGTGATTTAATTTGCATCGTACAAATCTATTAAGGTAGTAGCAAGAATAAATTTAAGTTGAACTCAAGAGAATAGATAACAAAATAAGAAAATATTGGATTTTTTAAAAGTTATTTAAATGAAAGTAGATTGTTAGTATGATCATAGTAAAATAAGAAAAATCTAGTTCAAAGAATATTTCACTTCAATTTTTAGATTTATCACGAATTACAATTACTATTCAATTTAATTATTTAACTAATGAAAATTTCTAAGTTGGCTGTAATTATGCAAATTCTAAATGTTGATTAATTAGAACAAGTGTCTAATTAATCTCCTATCACTAATTCAAATTAGAATAAGTATCAATATTTAATTCATAATAATTTTAAAAATTTAGAATAAGGTTAAGGCCAAACTTAACAATTCTACAAGCAAAAATTGATAAATTTGCAACATATTTTTTTTAGATATCATTAATTTTACAAGTGAAAACTAAGATATTTAATTACTATTAATTTATAATCAATTATCTTAATTTTACAAGCAAAAATTAATAATCAATCACATAGGATTAGATCACCAAGAATAACTAACTAATGGATCCCATTAACTAATCATCAAAGCAATCCATAATCAATAAAGAACAAAAAAAAAAGAAACAATCAAATTAAATATAAACTAAAGATCAAAATTTTAAAATCAAATCAAATTGAAGTAATAACCTCCTTGAACTACCTATGGAAACTAGCAACTTGTGGTTTTATAAGAGAACTTGAAGAAGATAAAAGTGTCTAATGTATTATGTGCTGACATTGCAGGTTAAATACCTTATATATTTGATCTTCAAAAGAAAAAACCTAATCATACTAAGGTATGTTGCCTCTTAAGGTCACAATGACATGAGCTTTTTTTAATTTAGAAGTCCAAAAACTAATTTGAAAACCAAAATACTACAAAAATTGGCATGAAAATTCCTTAAGTTCTTTTTAGTTACTATAAGACCTCCTAAATTATGTAATTTCATTAAAGCAAGTCTCAAAATATGTTGGATTGGATCTTAAGTAAATTTGGGCATTGTTTTGACATTATTTGAACTTTTAGAGTTCTATTTATTCCAAAGTAAGTGAGATTGAGTCAAACTAGATAATAATATTGGATCCTTTTGTTGGCTAAATATGAACCTTCAAATATTTGGATTGAGTTCTAGCCAAAATACAAATTTTGTAGAGCTTCATTTTAATCTTCTAACGATGTAATGATTACCTTAAATGGATTTCTAGAATTCAAGTTAGAACAAACAATTTAGAATAACGTCAAAATTTAATATTAACTAAATAATTTAATAATATTTAAAAATTATAATCCAATCACAAAAATATGACCAATTTCATTAAATTTAGAACATGTAACATTTTAAGAGATAAAATGGAGAAAAAAATAATATAGAATATATTATGCACATTATATTTATTATAAGTTATAACTTGTCCTCCACAAAGTCAAGGGCAAAATTTCCATAAAAAGGGAGAAGTTGTAGTCATCTAATGTGATTTAAGGTATTGCCAGTTGTTGGGCTTGCTTTAGTAAGCATCTTGACTTCAATTCTAATAATTCAACAACATAAAATAAAGTCACTTAAAAGCACGCTTGGTTGATTCTTCAATTTTTAGCTTCTGCATTTCTGCATATGATTGTACGGAAAGTTCGATCCCGTTTGGAGAATGAGTATTTTTATTATTAAATTATATTTTAATATTAATATAAATAAATTAAATAAAAATAAAAATTTAATGATAAAAATAAATTAATAATTTTAATTTTAAATCTATAAAATATTAATAAAATTATCTTTAAATTATATAAAATTATAATTTTATCCTTAAATAATAATTTGTACGTACTATTTCTTTTCTTTATATAATAATTTAGGAATAAAATTATATATACATATCATTATTTAAAGATAAAATTATAATTTTGTATAATTTAAAAATTATATTGACACCTTATAATTTTGCAATAAAATTATTAATTTTCAAAAAAATAATACAATAATTAAAATCCTCAAGTTTCTAAAATTTCAAGCCGGTGAATTTATCCTAGTCTAAAATGTACCCTTAGCCGCACCAACATACTTTTGCTGACTTCTCGTTATCCAAATGTACGTTTGGGGAAAATACCATCCACGTTGATGTCCCCTTTCATGTTTTGGGACATTTGTTATTGGCTGTTGATTCAAGGTTTGAAGTCACACTTCCGGGGAAAACATTAAGATGGGTATTGAAATTTCATTCATTTTAAGTGTAACAAATTTTCACACTATTATATATTTATATATTATTATATTATTAAAAAGAATGTTAAAATTTGTTTTAAAAACTAAAAATATTTAAGAATTTTTATAATTAGTAAAAACATTTTAATTATTATGTTTTAATAATAAATCATCTTCTCGTTTATTAATAGCATAAAAAATTTTAAACAAGCAATCAATTAAATTTAAACTTAAAAGTAAAGGGCATGGAGCCTCCATAGATTGAGTAGGATTATGTTGAATTAGACTAATACTTTGTGTAACACATGATTTAATTGTAAAGTATAAATATTAATTATTTACCGATCCATATAGATTGTGCAAATTGGAGAATGAAATTTACATACAATATATGTAGTAAAAAATTTTTTTATTATAGGAATTAAGAGTGTGTGTTTGGTGTGACAAATGAGTTAACTTATAACTTATTAATTTGATCAATAACTTATAAACTAATTTTTAGATATATTTAATGTACTAAAAATTAGTAACTTATAAACTTTTATTTAATAAATTTCATAAGATAACTTATAATTTATAAACTAGTAACCTTTCAAAAAAATTTCAAACTTGTTTGTTTTATTTTAATTCAATGACAACTTATATCCTAATTATGTAAATAAATATGTATCATATTTTCATTAATTCAATATAAATAAATAAATAATAAGTAAGTAGATAAATATGTGATATTATAAAATATGATTAGTTAAATTTTAAGTCATTATATTATTTGAATAATAAGTAAATAAAAGATAAATAAATAAATGTAATGTCATATAAACTTATAAACTCTTATTTAATAAATTTCACAAGATAATTTATGACTTATAAGTTAGTAATCTTTCAAAAAAATTTCAAATTTGTTCCTTTTACTTTAATTAAATGACAACTTATATCCTAATTATGTAAATGAATATGTATCTTATCCTCATTAATTCAATATAAATAAAAAATAAGTAAGTCAATAAATATGTGATATTATAAAATATAGTTAATTAAATTTTAAATTATTATATTATTATATGAATAACAAGTAAACAAAAATAAACAAATAAATATAATGTCATAAATATAATTAATTCAATTTGAGATAATTATATTTTTATTTTAAACATTTTAAAAATATTTGTATAATTTAATGTTGAAATAAATTTGAATTAGTTGAATTGCTATATCTATTTATATTAACATGTATTTTTATATTATTTTATAATTTTTAGCTAATATTGCTAAATATTTCTAATATAATTAATTAATTTATTAATTATCAGTTATTAACTAATTCATTAGCCATTAGTAGTTACATTAAATAGTGTTTTTAATGAAAATGAGCCAATATTTAAATAGTAAATAATAACTTCTCAATTAAAAAAATAAAAATTTAGATTAAAATTTTTATATTAACATAAATATAATGCTAAGGCCTTAACTTTTAGATATTAATTAATAATTTTTTTTACTTTTAGCTTCTGGAAATAACAATTAAATAAAAAAATTATATATAAATTTAAATCTAAAATTTATGACAAACATAATGATAAATACTTATTTTAGGAGATTAATTAGGACTTGTTTTTTTATTTTTTACATCTGAATTTTTCTTCTTCATTTTCAAAAATTAAATAAAAAATGATGAATAAATAATAGAATTTAAATCCAAAAATTAAAAGTTAAATTATCAACCCTAAGATAGATATTATATATAGTAGTAACTTATTTTTTTGTTGTTTGGGTGATACAAGGGAAAATACTTTGTTTATTACATAAAGTTAAAATGTTTTTTTTATATAAAAAAATACTTTAATGGATATAAACTTCATCTTTAAATTTAGCTTATACAATAATTATTTTATCATTAAAAATATTTTCAAAATAAGAGTTAATATCTCTTTAATAATAAAAATAAAAAGTTAAGTGTATTTTGCACTAAATATAATATATGATTTGAGAAGTGATTTTCTTTAATTTAGAGAGGAGGTTAGTCATTTTTCCTATATACATTATCATCTTTTGTTGATCAAATGAGCTTTCCATTCACAAATTTTCTTATTATTTTTGAATATAAAAAAAGTTACAAAAACATTTCAAAAAATATTTTAGTTGAGATAGAATGGATACTAAATAAGATAACTAATGCAAGTCATTCATATCAAAATTAATTATTGAACATGCTCAAATATATAGCAAAAGATGAGTTTAGGTTATACTTAAAATAATAGAAGTCAATTGATGAAAATGGAATATAAAACATGGGAGATTTTCTATAACAATCTAAATGAAACAATTGAAAGTAAATTAAAATTAAAAGTACTAGAAGATAGGAATCAAGTTTAGGAGAATTTACATTTCAATTTTTAGATTTCTCATCTTGGCATTTGACAAATCTACTTATAATTCAATTATTTAATTTATGAATATCTTGAAGCCAGCAATAAGCATGCAAGTTTCTAATGTAAACCAACTAGAACAAGCAACAAATCAACCCTTATTACTAATTCAATTTTGAGCAAGCACCTAAATCTAACTAATAATAGTCTATAGCATTCAGAACCAAATTAAAAGCTAAATCTAACAATTCTATATATGACAATTTCTAAATTTGTTTTCCATTTTCTTTAGACAACTAATGATTTACCTAAATGTTAAATTATTAAAGCTTTATTGTTACTAATTTCAATCAATTACAACTAAATTACAAGTGATAATTAATTACAATTAATTATTTAGTTATAGATTACAATGAATAATTAACTAACTAATTGTATTTGGCAAATTATCCAAGTAGTCATTTACAACAAGAGTAGAAAAAAATAAGAGATAATTGAATTATAAATAAATTAAAGAGAAGAGCCTCAAAATCAAATTAAAATTAAAGTGTTAAACCCTTGAACTTTCAAAAAGAAAAGAATTAACAACTCTTGGTAGTTTATACAAAAAAGTTAGAGAAAAGAGAATTGTTATCTAACTTGAATGTGTTGTTGTTGAAGGCATAAAACCTAATATAAATAGTCTTTCTCTAAAGAAAACCTATTAGGCTAAGTCAGGAAGCCTCTTGAGGTTACAATGAATAGGCCTTTGCTTAATTTGGAAGCTAAGAACTAATTTACAAATAAAAATATTACAAGAATTACTATAGTAAAAATCTCACATGTTTGCCTTCTAACTACTGTATGATCTCCAAAATTATGTAATTTCACTATAGTAAGTCTTGAATCCTATTGGGTTAGGTCCCAAGTAACTTTAGGCACTGGTTTGAACCAATTTGGGCTCCTAGAGTTTTATTTATTGCCTAAAAATTATGATTAGGTTAGACTAAACAATAGTATTACTTTAGCTTCATGACAAAATTTGAGCTTTCAAGGGTTTGAGCTAGATTCTAGCTAAATACAAAAATTTTAAAACTTTCTCTTAATTTTCTAACATCATAAAGATCACCCAAATCAAATTTCTAGAACTCAAATTATAGCAAGACAATGTGAAATAATATCAAAATCTAGAAAAACTAAAAAAATTTAATAATTTTATAAAATCATAACCTAATTACAAAATAAGGCTCGATCCATTTGATTAAGAACAAATACACCCCTAAAGTGACAAAATGTAGAAAAAAATAATATGTAAAATTTTATGTGCATCAATTACCAATATGTAAGAAAACATTATGGACAAGATTTAATTATACTTGTCAAATGGGTCCATCCAATTCCTTTGCATGGACCAGCCATAGGTGGATTGGATCAGCAAGTCCTAAAAAATTACAAACTCCTTAAATGGGAATTTGATCTTAAAGCTTGTGAATTGTAAGCTTGTAGATAGGCTTTGCTAAAATTTTCTTCTTTTTCAAAAAATAATTTTAAATATTTTAAAATAATTTTAAACCTAAAATAATAATTATAAATTAAAAAATTATATATTTAATGCATTCTTAATTTACAATAATAATTTGAAACTATTAATTTGAAAATAATTTATTTAGGTCATGTTAGATTGAAAGATAAAGAATTAGGTTTGAATGTGAATATTGAATTGATAGGATGAAGATTTGTGTAGTATGTCTATTTAATTTGAAAGTAAAAATGTTTAAAAAATAGAAAAAATGAATGCAAACCCATCTACGGACCATTCGACCCAGTCTGCACATATCGCAAACTAGGCCACTTTATATTTGCATTTAAATAGACTTACTTTTTACGAATTCTAATCCATGTTTTTTTATGGGCCCTTAAACCCACTTGCATGCTCTAATTCATTTTAACGACTTTAGATTTAACCATGGGAAAAATAAAAACCTCCCAAAAAAGTTGTAATTTTTTTAGGTAATATATAGTAATAGTGGTTAATTCATTAAATATATATACATAAAGACCTGAAATTAAATAGAAGACAAAATATTTAAGTAATATTAAATACCATTTTAATCAATTATTTTTTATTGATAGAATATTTGATTGTTAACCTGATGTCTTATAAATTTTATTTCTTTAATTTTCCATTTTAGATAAAAATTCTATCTTGCATGATAATTAATAAATTAAATAATATGACATTTTTAATGATTATAAAAATGCCAACCAGTTTAAAATTTAAATCAAATTTATCTTAAATTAATATGTAATGAATCAAATATTGTAATTTGTGAATTGAATTTTATTATTAATTGAATGTTTGATAATGGAGAATCATGAATTTAAAATCATCATTCCAAAGATATCAACATTATTTTTCTTCCTCACTTTATATTGTATTCCAATTATAAAATTTAATATTTTTAATTTATTATATTAATATAGTTAAATTTAATATTAAATTAAAATTAAAATTATGTAAAAATTGAAAATCAAACTAATTAAAATTTTCATTTTAAAATATAGAAATAATATATTAATTAATTTTAAATTGATTTAAATTCATTTTTAAAAAGTAGTTTAATATAATATTAATTATGATAAAAAATTATATACAAAAATTAATTTAATATTTTTATTTAATTAAATTAAGTATTATAATTAGTAAATTACTAGAATATTCTTATTATTTTTCATTTAAATTTACATTAATTTATTAGTTTATAACATTTCTATTGATAGAAATAAAGTTTTGATTATTGATAATTAGTAAATGTATATAAATACAAATAATTTAAATGTTTATTGGAAAAATTAGTTGACTCTTGTATATCTTATTAAGAGATTTCCTATTATGTTATGAAAATAAAAATAATAAAATTAGGATAGCAAAAAATTAGGGTAAGAGGAAGACAATAGTATAATGGGATTTTTTTTTTAATTTCTAAATGTATAAAATTCTTTCACAATCATTTGTATTTTTGAATAATTGTCACTTATTGATAATTTTCTCCCATTTTTTACAATCAGAGATTGAATCATAATTACATATTTATAACACTTCCTGTGGATATCCATTTTAGAACAATTTATTTCATTAAAAATCTTGCTAAGAAAATTGAATGAAAAAAATGATCAAGAAAAGAAAAACATGGCTTCCAAGTTAGTGTAATCCAATCTTATAAATCAATTTCTCAAATGTTTAAGTAGGAAGTGTCTTATGAATAAATTTATAATATTATCACTTGAATGAATTTGTTAAATATCAATATTACCATTCCTTTGAAAATCATGAGTAGAAAAGAATCTTCATGATATGTGTTTAATTTTATCTCTTTTATCATATGGTCCTTTTAGTTAAGTTATGCAAGTAAAATTATGTTCATATGGTCTTGTTGGAACCTTTTAACTAGAATCCAAATGGCATGTATGTTGAGTCATCAATCTTAATTAAAGACATTCTTGACTTACCTTATCAATTGCTATAATCTCTACATGATTTGAAGAAGTAACAACTATAATTTTTTTTGTGGAACATGAAGATATAACTATCCTACCATGTGTAAATAAATATCTAGTTTAAGATCTAGTCTTGTGTGAATCAGATAAAAATCAAGCATTTGTATAACCTATTAGTTCTAATTTAAACTTATATGACTAAAATAATCTTATACCACTTATCCTTTAAAGGCAACAAAATATATATTTATTTCCATTCCAATGCCTTTTGGTTGGGGAAAAAAAACTATATCTTACTAAATAAACATATCGAAAAAGCCCTATCAAAACATGTATTGTTGGCATGATACATTAGTATATTAATTGTAAGAAGATATGGTACTTCAGGATTAAAATAATTTTCATTATTTTTTGGTGTTCGAAGTTAATCTTTATTAATATTAAGTGATTAAACAATTATTAAGACCCTTATAGATGTGATTTGTTTATATGAAGATATTTTAGAATCTTTACATTTTAAATGATGAAAAAAATTTCATTATATAAATGGTTGATCTACAAACCAAAATCAACAATAGTTTTTCAAAAATTTTCATCACAAACTCCTTTTTTTTCAAATATTTTGTTACCTTCAAAAGCTGTTTTTGAGTTCTAATAATATTAACATATCTAACAATTATAGTAAATTCAAATTTAGATTTCCTGGTAAAAATAGAAGGGATTTTATATACTTTTTTAGACAAATATTTATTACGATGATTGTACCACATTCATCTTAATTATTTTAATTCATACAAAAATCTTTGCAATTGAATTGAATATATTTCTTAAGATTTTAAATTACATGCTTCAAGTATATGAAATTTTTTAAGGATAATATTATTACCAATTGTCACATATCAAGTAGGTTATATTAAATCCATCAAACACATATCAAGCTTTGATATTATCTAAAAATTATCTTTACCTCATGCAAATAAATATTGTCCATAGCCAATGACAACCTTTATAAAAAGTCTTATGTTATAAATTATATTTTCTCTTTATAATGTTAATTTTCTTATTTTCTTGACACAATTATATATATGACAATACTGTAGAATATCTAATAGACATTGGGTATTTAGCAGATTACACGTCGGTTTTCAATTGATGCCCAAGCTTTGTTGTATATTCGTTGTTATGATATTAATTATTTAACTGATGTAAAATATGGCTATCATGTTGGATTTTATTGAAAGTTGATTTTTTTAATATTTTATTTTTCTACATTTTATGTCAATTTTTAAGTGAAATATTTCCTTAATTTTTTTAACTTTGGTTTGCTTAAAATTAAATAAATTTAGCATCTTGTCAAAGATATGTATTTTAAGCTAAAAATTTTGAAAAGTCATATTTTTATATTTAATTGTCCATTTGAGATAGATTTTATTTTGATTTCATATAACTTTTCGATATTTTTTCATTTATACCTTCTTTGAAATTATAAAAAATAACCATTTTAATGAACTTTTTCACTTTTTCTCCATCTTTAATTATTGTTCAATCAGGTTTGTACTTCTATATAACTTCTAAAGTGATATATAAGTATTAGATGCTTATTATGTATTTAATAAATTTTGATATTTATTCATTTATGCCTTCTTTAAAATTATAATAAATAACCATTTTTATGAATGTTTTTATTTTTTCTCCATCTGTAATCATTGTTCAATTGATTTTGATCTTCATTACAACATTTTATTAAATACATAATAAGATCTAATACTTATATATAACTTTAGAAGTTATGCAGAAGAAGTATAAACAAAAATTTCTTAAAAAATATGCATAAAAATTGAAAAAAAAATGAAAAAATTGAATATATGAAAAATAAAAGTAAGAAAGGTAACTATTATCACTTGAACTAGTGGCCTAAAATGTAATTGTTGGTTGGCTAGTTTTGATCTTTGCTATAATATTTTATCAAATACATAATAAGCATTTAATATTTAGATATAACCTTAGAAGTTATATAAAGGAAATACAAATAAAAATTTCTTAAAAAACATGCGTAAAATGTCAAAAAAATGAAAAAAATATGAAATATGAGAAATAGAAATAAGAAAGAAACTTCTTATAATTTGAACTAGTGGCTTAGAATATTAAGCCATTTACTTTGTGCTTGTGTTAGTTGAAAAAATATTAATACCTTACTGACGTATGGTGAAAGAGGAAAGGATGTTTAAGGTATTGTAAAGGAAATTAGATGAAGATGAAGATTGAGATGGAAGATAAATAAGAAGGAGAATGAATGTGGTAATGAGGAAAAAAATAAGATGTGTTTATTTATAGTATAGAAATATCACTATATCTAAGATTTTTACAATACCTTTAGATATCATTTAATTCTAAAATTGGTGTTTTAAGTTTTTCTAATTTGACCAACAACATTCAAAATGCTATAAATTTTAACATTAGTTAAGTAAAAAAAATTTATCATATTAAGTTTTCTAATAATTTCAAAAATGCCACAATAGACATTGGTAATTTTTGAAATTAACATCTTAAGTTTTATTAATTTTTAACAACCTTTAAATGTTATATATAATGACATTGATTAAGAAAAAATTATCGTCTTATTAATCTCAATAATTTTAAAAATATTATCATGTTAATATAAATATCAATTTTGCCTTTTATTGACATCTATTTATTGATGTGGAATTGCAATTTTATAATAATGTGAACTTTAATACTTTCACACTTTCGAGGAATTCCATTAGCTTATTACTTTTTGTGTGTTTTTTCACTCTAAAATTTGTATTTCTATCTAAATTGCATCTTTGCTTTAATTAATAATCAAATATCATCTATTTATAAATTGAAAATCCTCATTAATCATTTTTTTTAATAATTATGAGCACTATATTGTATATAAAAGTAAATATTATTGATGATGATTTCCCTTTTTGATTCCATCTTTCTTATTAGAGACATAATAAATTGAGATTTTTTTTATTTTCATAAATTTTATATATTTGAACTTCTTTCAAAAGTTTATCATTAATTTCATCTCAAATTTCTCAAAAAATATTTAATTCCTCAATAAATTCATTCATTTACTCTTTTTTATTATGAGAATATTTATACTAGATTTAATTATTGTTTATTAATAAATAGATTGCTCTACTTCGATATTAATATGAATAAGAACATTTGTAGTTGATATATAATATTTATTTATTCTCTTTCAATCCATAATATATTTGATAATCTTACTATATTTTGTAAGTCAATTATTTTATGAATTTATTGTTTATATCACTTTTTATAAGAATTAAGTTGAATTTGAGGCTACAGAGTTACACCCTAGAGTCCCTGCACCTCATAATGAGTGCCACCATTCTCCTCCGTTTCAAACTTTAATGAAATCACGCTGATGCTTGAATTAGTATCGACATTATTCTATTTTAAATAGTGCTTTCAAACAGCAATTATTATCATATATAAACTGTGATTCAGTTAACTTGTGACATATTAGTATAAAGAAACAATATTCTTATTTATTTATTTATTTATCCGACTCTTGCTTATTTTTATCATCATCCAAACATTAATATGTCTATTTTATTGTTCAATCCATTCTCTTTACGGGAAACAGTCCATGAAGATAGGTTAATTCTACCTACCTATATGTATAAATTAATTTTATCCATGAATTATGAGTGATTAAATTAAATTTTATTTTTACCCATAAAAATATAAAACTAAATATGATCCATTAAATTTTATTTACACTAAGGTCTTATTTGGAAGAAGAAATGTAACTGTCAGCACAACGTGCTCCATCTTCATTATGGGCTTCGAGCTTGTTTTAACGTACTTGGGTTGGGCCTAGTGGAGGCTCTGGACATGCTCTGCGATTGGCTCAAAGCTTTCATGTAAAAATTTAATATTTATAAAACTTTCATATTTTAAATAAGTTGTGAAAGCTTGACAAAATTTTAATTAATGTATAATTAATTTGAATGCAACAATTTAAAATTAATATCAATTAAATATTAAAAAATTTAAAATAGATAAATTTTATTTTAATTTTTAAATATTTTATATAAAAATAGACTAAGCAATTAATTAATTCAATTAATAATTTTTATGTTAAAGTTTAATTATTTAAAATTTTTAATAAAAATATTTCATATTATATTTATATTAATTAATGATATTAACATCTAAAGTATAAATAATAAGAGTGAAAATGCAAAAAAAAAAAAATCCATATCATAGACCAAATAAAAAGAAGAGAAGCAATGTATTAGATGTAAAATAATAAGAGTTAAAATGGCATATGTATTAAATTAATTCAATCAAATTAAATATTAGACTTTTTAAAAATATTTTATAATAAAAAATACAATTTGTTATATATATATATATATACACACACCACTCAATAGTGTTTGCATTGCACTGTAAATAATATGAGTAGATGAGAGAAACACTAGAGTAAATAAAAGCAAGATAAACATTAATTGAATTATGAATCTTTAACAAAAGCCTAATTGATATATATTTAATTTGAAATATAATACTTAAAAATTAATATGAAGAAAATATGAAATTTGCTTTTAATAAAAAAATTACACAATTAATCCAATTAGTACACTTTTTATATTGAAATTTTAATTACTTGAAATATTTTTATAATAAAAAATAATTAGTTGAAGGATTTTTTTAAAGAATAATTTATTAAAAAAAGTGAATTAAGATAAGAAATGGTATTTCTTTTTCTGTATGAATGGGGCATATACACTTACTCTAAACATAACTTAATATAAGAATAATAATATCATGCCTATTTTTGCTAAAGTAGCTAAAAATAATTCCATTTCAACTAATAAATCAAACCAAATATAATCATGGGCAAGTAAAAAACTAACTAATACCTCGTTCTTACATGAGTTTCTCTGGTTCTTACTTAAGAAATAAGTTGTCTATGTTGAAAATAGGAGTTATGAATTGCTCCGGAGACTGAAGGAACCAAACAATTGCTCGTTAAAGGACAGAATAATGAAACAATAAACTAAATAGGGAAAAAGTTATTGTATACCACTACCTATCAATGCACATTAAATCTCATCGTATATTAAATTTATTTTTTTAGAATCAATTTTTATATATTATATTATAATATATTAATGATTAAATTTAATCATATATCAATATATTATTTAATTAATGGTCTACTATAAAATTTTTCACTCAATAATCATGCAATAAATAATTCCAATATTGAGTAATGAGGACTCGGAAATAGAAAACAAATAAATAAGACAAAGTGGAGGCTTTCTAAGTCCTAATCAGAAAAACCCATAATCTAAGATCAGAAATTAACACCCTAAAGAAACAAATAATACTAGATACGTTAGGTGGTCGGGCGGTGTCAACAGAAGGTGGTATGGCGAAAAAGTTGGGAGGCGGGGGGTGGTGACAAATTACTGAATATGTAGGGACCATTTCATTAATTCACCAACGTCAACTTGCTTCGGGTAACTGGAGCATACACATTGAATGTGGACCATTGAAAAACAAGGACATCTTATTTAGATTTTTATTTTAATTTAGTATGACATTAAGCTTTAATTTTAGATTTTTATTGAATAATAAGCTCATCTAAAATCAAAATATGATACACACACACCTGTGTGTGTATATTCTAATAAAATAAAAATTTTCTTGATAGAAGATTATAAAAAATAACTTGAACAAAATTTGTGTGTTGCGTGAACTTAAGTCATATAAAATTGAAAGAAAAATAAATCTGTTACTCTATAACTTTAGTAAAATTTTAAATGTTGCTAACCATACATATTATTAGAAACTTGACATTTTGTAGGATATGTATAATTTTTTTACAAGAGTGAAAACAACTTGTACGTATCAAACCCTTTTTTATAGCATATAAATTTGAAAGAAATGAATAATTATTTGTAAAAATCTTAATGACTTGAAACAGACAGAAAAAAAAAATTGTTTCTCTAGAAAATGTAGAAAAGTCAATAGTGCTCAAGTATCTATTTTAGTTCCTTATTCAATTATCGTCATTTTTTGCTCTTATCCCTTAAAAAATGATGACAATTTGAAAATTTTTATAATGCTACTCTTGTACTTTTTTTTGCCAACTATATTATTCTTTTCATTTAAAAACTTAACTTAACTTTTCTAATTTTTATTGGGTTAAGATACACTTTTGATTTTCCAATTTTGCTTAAAGTTTCAATTTAGCTGATCTTCTTTTAATTTGAACAATATTATCATCTCATTTTTTAAAAAGCTAGAATTAAGTTCCTCCACCCACCCTACATTTAAACATGGATGACAAATGCTTACGTGACCATTTTTTAAAATGAGGTGGCAGCTTGCGGCTCATATATAAACTGATAAAGCAATTTTTAGAATAGGATTTGACAAAATAAAAATGATTAAAAATGATGAAGAAAAGTAACTCGTTCATAAATAAATCAGAAACAAAAAAAAATCTAAATCTAAAAAACGAACAATCAATTTATATATGGAGCATTGGCTATCATATCATTTATATCATTTAAAAAATGATCATGTCAATATTTTTCGTCCATTTTTAGATGAATGGTGAACAGAAAAATTTAATTTCAACCTTTAAAAAATACAATGATAACATTGTTCAAATTGGAAAGAAAAGAATCAAATTAAAATGTCAGACAAAATTGAGGGATCAGAAAGTTTATTTTAACCTTTCTACCCCTAACGCCGGTGGTCTCCCCTGTTTGGTTTCACGGATTGCAATACTCTAGTCGTGAACCAGATTTTTTCATTCCTACAATACCCTCCAGTCCAATGAGCTCCATTGGCAGAAACCTCCGTCTTCCAAACTCATTTCAGTGAAAATTCTTCACTTTTGAATAACAGGTTTATACAAAGCTACTGCGACTATTTGTTTCATCAAATAATATTTTTTACAAAAAATATTATTAAAAATGATAATAAAAAATAAAAAAATTTAATTAAAGAAATTTATTTTTTAATTTTTTTTATATTTAATATTAAAAAGTAAAATATTTTTTATTTTAATATTTTATAATTATATTTTATAAAAGATATTTATTACCTTTGGAGAATATATAAAGAGCGAAAATACTTGTTACCTTTGGAGAATCGGTGCTATTTGGTGGTTGTCGAGAAGTTTCGATCAAAGGCATTCTTTTTACTTGAGACAATTTCATAAAAATCAATTGTAAGAAGCATCTCTATGTATTTTACAAAATAGAAATTAAGTTTAATGCTGAGAATTGGTTAAAAATATGCCAAGAAATGGTAGTTTCTCAAGTGTGTGTGATGTTAACGTAATAGGAGAAATTGTGAAACGTAACAAGGGAGGCTAATGACGTTAGGAGTAGAAGTTAAGAAAGCCAAATCAAATTTGATGAGCCGAACAAAATAATATACCTAATAAAATTTATATAAAGGTAATACTTAATTTTTATTACTAATTTAGGATTAAAAATTTTCTGATAGATTGCAAACTGCGCTATTAAATTCATCAATATCTCCAATTTTTTGCATAACTGCAGCATTAAATTCATTGATATCTCCAATTTTTTAATTCCCAATTTCAAGTGCAAAACATGGTCTGAAAATTACAAGGAAGTAGAGATATACATGGGTGTTGGCCGTCCTTTGTGCCAAGCTTTTGATTACATAATTACATGAAATACAATGATTTGAATTTAGCTTGACTTATTTAATTTTTAAAATTTTTTCACCGATCCTAATTAAAATTATACAAGCCTTGAAACTGAACTCAACTTAAAATCCTAACTAAAATATTAAAGACCGGTTGATATTGTGAATAAGAGAATATTTTATTTAATTATAAAATCAACATCAAGAATAAGAAAATAAATTAAAAAAATAACTAAAAGTTATTTTTTAAAATTATATATTTATAACTATAATTTTTAAAAATAAATTTTGAAAATAGATTATCAAATAAATTTTTTATTTTTAAAAATAAAAAATTATTTTTAAAAAATAATAAATAAACACCCAACATTGCAGTTCTTCCTCCTTTTGGCTATTGATTCAAATGGTTGACCTATTTTGAATTACATCGAGGCCAGCGGCATGAAGGGTCACCTATTTTGAATAGCCTCATATTACATCGAGGCCATGGCATGAAGGTGACCCTTCATAATTGTTCTAGTAAGCTTTGCAATTGATTTTCATCTTTAGGAGCAATCTTTCATGGTTGAACAGTGGAGTTAAGGATTTTGATTTATGAAATAGAGTTTATTTTAGTTTCTACCAAAAAAAAGAGTTTATTTTAGTTCTCAAATGGGGATTTTAGTTTTTGCATCAAATATAATAATTCAAGATTCAAGTAGATTATAATTAGCTATGTCAAATTATAGTAATGCACGTTAGATACACACGAAGTTGCCTGATAGTTCCAAATTTGAAAACTAACGGGAGGATTACCCTCAAACAACTTTGAAATATTCAAAGACTAAATTGAAACCAAAAGATTGAGGAAAGAATTGAGATAACATGAATTTTTAAAAGAAATTGTTCATTTACTGTAAAAAAAATTTAATGATATTGAATCAAATATTTTTTTCCTAAAATAATTAGATGTAATCTTTTTGTAATATATATTTATATTAATAAAAAGTTAATGTATATGATACAACTGCACTTGGTTGATTAGATAAGTGTCTCTTTATTCTTGATCAATTAAGAAAAGTCAATTACAATTTTTAATACATGTTAATTCTTCAAAATTAACAACAATTTTTTTATTAGTCAAGAGTAAGAACATATTTTATAACTGAAATATATAAAAAAAAAATTTCTTCTTTCAATTCAACATCCTTTAAAGATTTTACTTTCCATTACATTTTAAGTTTTATCCTATATATCTTTGTATATATTTAATGGAGTAATTACTCACATTTTAAAAAATAAATAAATAAAGAGCAAAAGAATACAATTTGAATCATTGATTTTTTATCCACATTCATTTTCAGTGTAATATGTTTGCATCCTCTAATAATATATGTGAGCTCCAATAATGTTACGAAAGAAAGTAAAAATAAAATGGAATATAGTACGTAAAAATAACATAATTAACTAATTACACTTAAAATACCTTATGATTTAAGAATGCTAATACGTCACAATAAATCTTATCTCATGTGCATGAAAATATCACATCTTATAATAGAGGGTGCAGAATTTCTGGTGAATCTAATCTCTTTATAGAAAATGTAAAATGGAAGTGAAAGATATGATACAAAACTATACTGAAAAATCTCAAAGAAAAAGGCACTATTTTTTTAATTAAAAAATACGTTTTACCCAAAAATTCTTACATATTTTTGCTTGTAACTTGGGTATCCTTGCAACCTAAATAGGCCTTTTCGGTGTTGAGGCAATCCATTAGATGAAAAGAGACTCAGATTGAATTGGTCAATGGTCAATCATCAATTAATGCACCTGTTTAAAACCCTGACCTTGATCAGGAAACCCAAAAAAACAAACACTTACACAAGCAGAAAACTTTAGATTTGGACGGTGCATTTCTTACGAGAAAATATATTTAATAAATTTTAGAAAAAGATAACTATAATTTTTTATTTAATATTATGGATCCAATAAAAAAATAGTAAGTCCAAAAAAAAATTATGTATTTATTTTTTAAAAAATGATGAAAGAAAAAGAAAAAAAATCTACACATGAGAACTTTTAACTCAGGAATTTTTATTTTAAAAGCAACATGTCTGTTTACCTATTTAAATTACCAATTAAATTTTATAATTTCAGTGTAGAATTTAGATTGGAGAAAATCCTACTGCATAACCGAGAAATTACATTCTTGCGGGGGGGGGGGGGGGGGGAATCAAATAATTTGCTCAAGTGCCGCCTATAAACAGTACTTTCCATCCGTAGAGACATGAAATAATCTAAATCCAACCGGACCCACCTGATTAAATATATAGCTAGTATAATTTAATTTGTGTCATGAATATAATCGCGCGAGATAATACAAAAGGTGCATACTCCGGCAGCACATCTTACGTCGTGCTACCGATAGCAATACATCAGAGCTTTACTTTTGTGGGTCCCATTATCATAGCAATGGAATTTTATTTCATATATTGAGGGTGTAATTAGTGTAATTACATTTATACTAAAAATGCATAGTTCCATGGAAAATATGTGGTAGACTCTATTTTAGACTTTAGTTTAGTTCCATGAAAAATTTCTAGCATTATTGAAGATATTAAAGATTATCTATTTAGTTTTATCTTGGAGTAAAATGGATTTTTAGTAAATCAAGATCAATTCTTGAAATTCCTCCCTTGAGATTGCTTATACTCATGACATGCCAATGCTTATGATAAAGTCCTTTTATTCCCCCCCCCCCCAAAAAAATGCATAAAATTACGTCATGTATTCTTTATGTAATTACCTCCAACACATGTTCTATTTTTTTTATTTTTTTAAACAATTTTTTAATTTATCAATACATTTCACATTTTCCATATTTATTATTTTTTATCTTTTAAATTTAAACTATAAAAAATTAATCTTAAATTTGTTGGTGATAAAAAAAAAGAACAAGTCAATAGCTTTATTCTTTTAGTTTTTCAAAATTTAATAAATTATGAATTAAATATTTAAAATTTATTACTTATAAAAAATGTGAAGTGCATCAATTTATTAATTTTATCATTTTTACTTTTAAGATTTATATTTTTTTATAAATTATATGAAGTAATTTTTTTATATATGAATTCATTGTCGCATTTGTATTTGTAGTTATTACACGTAATTATTGATTGATATTGATTTCATGAAAATGCAAGGAGTCTCTTATATTTGAATGATCGGATGTTATAATTACAACTTTAATTACAAAGTCTAAATTCTTTTATATGGAATAAATTTTGGAAAGTAATTAAGTGTTACAATTTAGTAAACCAATAAACTTTAAAAAATTTAAAAACTAAATGTAAATAAAAATTGATATAGTTACACTTTTTTACTAGAAATAAGTTTTTAAAAAAATATATAATTCTTCACCCTTTACTTGAAAAATACAGAAAGATAAAATAGAAAAAAAAAACTGACATAATTACACTTTTTTTTCTAATTTGCAATACCTTTAAAAAAAGCTTCACTACTTACACAAAAAACTTAAAAAATAAAAAAGATAAACTACGAAAAATAAAGCGTCACATGTTCAATTGATAACTTAAAGAAACTGTCAAAAGAAGAAAAAAAAAATAGATCGTGTTTTGCAGGCAATTATATATAAAATACGAGGCGTAATTTTATATACTGCTCATATTAATAGAATTACACCGGCGATGCATGAAATAAAAATCATAAGATAATGGACCCTACAAAACTTAAGGAATAAGATAAATTGCTATACAGGTAGCACTGCATAAAATGTATTACCAAAGTCTTTCCCATGGAAGAATTATTGGCAAAATTTTCATGCACCAAGAAGATATGTGAGAAAAGAAAACTTTCATTTGCCAATCCAGGCAAGACAAGAACAACCGAAACCAGAAACATGTCAAGCTCTCCCCACATATAATTGTACTATCAGCTTCTCGGTATGAGCCCGTAATTCATAGCGAGAAGAAAAGATAAATACCAAAATCAAAATCAAAATCAAAGTATATAAATAATGGCCTGACCAAAGAACAACAGCAGAGGAAGGCCAAAACAAGCAAGGGCCAGCCATGAAAGCAACAGTTACCTGTCATTTTGTGCCCCAAACCATGTGCCTGCATTATATCATTCCTTGTTCATCCCCTTCACAACCATCTTTTTTAACCACTATGTACTCTCGATGCAAACTCTCAACCTTTCAAAATTATAATTACACCTAATTATCATAATCACATGATAAAATTTATCAAAATACAAAGAGGAAAAAAAATAAAAGGGTGAAACTCCATTGACTGCAGATCAAGAAAATTGTACTTGAGCAATGCTATTTACACATTATCTCTCACACTATTTTATGACTTGCACATATAACACAGTAAGTCAAATTTTATTTGAGCAATATTCTACTTGTTTTTATGTTCGATGAAATTTAGACTGTGTCACACGTGCAACAGTGAACAGATAATGTAAAAGATCATATGTGTTCATAGCATTTTTCTTATATTTTAGCGTAAAACCCTTGGTAGATTACTTCCTCTTGCTCCTGTCTCTATTGTTGGAGAAGACTGAACCCAAGCCAAACAAATTCGCAGAAGGAACATTCAGAATAGGACTGACTCTAACACCATTACCATAAGGTCCATAACTCTTCTTCAATGGAGGCTTTTTTTGATAGTTGCTTGAGCTAAAAGATTGGAACGACCTTGTGGAAGCATGTTTCTGGGAACTTAGTTTTATGTTAGGACCGTCCTTTGATAGTGGCACCCTCTTAACACTTTGGGTAGACCCAGTGGAATAGCTTCTAGAGAGAAGCGGCAAAGGGCATAAACTCCTTCCATAGCCACTGCCACAACTGCTACTTCTCTTGAAGCGCCAAAATGACTTCGAACTCTGCTTCTCATGAATCTCTTCTGCTTCATCGCTCAGAAACTTGTTTTTGGTGCTCTTGTTCTTCAAATCTTTGCTAGTTAGTGAATTTTCACGAACAGCTTCTGGCTGTGGCAATGGGGGCTGAGATTCTGATTGAGCAGATTGCTTTAGTGGAGCATTCTTTTTCTTGACTTCAGTGGGAAGAATCCTTCCATCTGAGAAAAGCTCATCTGCAGAAGATGATTCTTGCTCAGAGTTCTCACGAAAACAGAAATCAAAATCGATATTCGAATTCAACCCAGATGAGTTCGATCTTAAAGGGTGTTGCTCAACTGGTATAACATCTGAATGACAAAAGTCATATGAGAATGAGATTCTTGGACTCATAGGAGTCCCACAGTTTTCTGGGCAAAGTTCAACTGCCATTTCATTCAGCTCGCAGAAAACAGTGAAATCACCTAGACCCAGAAGAGAGAATCAGCAAAACTAACACAAGTTTGAGTCTTTTTGACAAGAAACAGGACAGAAAAACACGCTGTTTTAATGTGGTCAATCGCTAATAAAATATTCAATGGTTTCAAACCTAAAGGGCTACAGTAGAAGTGATCTCAGAAGTCAATACGTATAACATAAAGGGAATTTGAATTTGAATTTGAATTCTGAAACTAAGGAATTTAATTCCCTGGGTTCTGGCAAAAATTGAAAAACAAACACAAGTGTCCAACTTTTGTGGTCGACGGTTGAGAAAATAAAGGAAGAGACGAGGCCAAAGAAAAAGGGGAAATGGGTTTCTGGGAAATGAGGGGATTGAGACTTTGGAAATTGGAAATGGGAGATGAAGCTACGTTGAGTGTGTAGAGGAAGAATAGTTGCGGGTTTGCTGAAGAGACAGAGAGAGAGACGTGACGAGTCTTATGCTTGACCGAGAATAAGTGAGGATCCAAGGGCCGGGCCTTCGGGGCGGTGGTGATTGAGAGAAGTTTAAAAAATAAATAAATTAATAAAAGATAAAGAAAATATGGAGTTTGCAATCCACGCGTTTGCAATATTTCTCTTTAGTAAAATAATATACCTTCACACGTAGTTGATTAAAATTTAAGCGAGCTTATCCTCTTTTTTGAATAATTACACTGCTCTTTTTAAAATTAAAATAAACTCCATTTAATAACGACGCCATAAACTTTCATTTAGTTAATAAAATTTTACTAAGTTTGATCACCTAATTCCTAAACTACCCATTTTAATGAGGATAAATTATCATGACATGAAAATAACAATAGTTGTAGTTAATTCAATTGTTGATGCTTCAAAATGGTGAAATTGATATATATATATATATATATATATATATATATATATATATATATAAGCTTATGTATTAAATTTTAAAATGGAATTTATTTTCATTTTTTTCTATAAATTTTGTTTATGTTGTCTTTTAATTTTTATATAATTTTAATTTTAATTTCTTACAAATTTAGTTTCTTCAAAAATTACAACCAAAATAAAAAATAAAGTAATTTTACTTTATTGATCCTTTTCAATTAGTTATTAATTTTTCTAGTTAGTATTATTTGACTTTATTTTAAACTTTCCATTTAGAATTTCAATTTGTTAGCAAGTTTTATCTGAATTATTAGGAGGCATATTGAATTGAATATTGAAGGGAAATAGAAACTCTGCGTTGTTCACACAAAAGCTTTATGAAAAATTGCAGATTTTGTTTTATTTCGGAAGAATATTGATCTTTTTTGTTCACACACTTATGATTAAAATCAGAAGTTATTGTATTCTTAATAAATAAAAGAAGAGACGGATGAAAGAGGCCAATGTCGAGATCATCATTAAACAATGATTTGAACTTCCGTCTGATTGAAACCACAGATAAATAATGTTTAATGCTCTTGATTGTGATACATTTTAGCTTTTGGTTTGATAATAATTAGAAATCAAACAAGAATCTCGAAGTTCCGGGGTTTAAAATTTGAAACTATGTCTAGAGATGTTGAGAAAAATATTCCTTTTTCAAACAATAAATATTAGGTAGTTAAATGATCTAGAGTAGCATAATAAAAAAAGGAAATAATTTAATGTGAAAAACTTCAAATTTTTAGAGAAGATCATAATGAGAAAAAAAAATATTGTATTATCAAAAATTACAAAATAATATATATGAAAATTCTCAACTATAATCTTATAATTTCTTAACTATTATCTTTACATTTCTTATAAATCTCCATACGAGGGTTTTCATATAATCCTATAGGTACTTACTGTTGAACATTTTAATTGTGAGGCTTACATTAATTTATAAATAATGTTTAATGTTACTATTATTTGTAGACCTAAACAATTTGACTATATAATAATGGATTAAGTGGTATTTAGGCCTATAATGGGTCAGTTAGATATAAATTCTTTGACGAGTAGAATCTATGATTCAACCTAATTTATTTAAAAGGTCCTTTACATCTAGTAACTTAACCTAGTTTGTATTGTTACATTGGTATGCAAATTTAAGATCTTTTATTTCAAAAAGAAAGATAGAGGTTATGATAAAAGGAGTGTGATCTCTATAACAATTTCTTTGTCTTTGGATTTTGTAGATAAATACATATGATTTAAGGAATGTTGAATTAAGGATCAAACATCAGTTGATCCAAGTATTTATGACACAAATTTTATATAATTAAATGTTCTATTCATCTTTCCTCATACCATAATTTAAAGCCAAAAATTCGAGTATCATAATTAAACAAAAATTGTTCTTGCAATTGTTATCAAAGGCAAATTTGGCTCTAAATTATGGCTGATTGGTGGAATTTTATGTAATTTTTCTTAAATTCAGCATCTCTACCAATCTTGTTGAATGCATGTATTGCAAATATATGATTGTGTAATTTTTTTATGCAATTTGTGCTATAAATTTGTAATTTGTTTTTCCATGTATGCAGTCAATGCATCCCATGAATCTTTGGTTATGGTTAATACATACATACATATATGGAGCTCTTCTTTTACTTACTATGAAGCATCTTTTTGGGCTATAACATGGTTTTATAATTTAGAGTAAATTATCATGACTTGTTTTTGAAGTTTAGCTTAATTACACCCTCATTTTATCAATTTTGGAAAATATACACAGCCATTCACTAAACCTAACATTGACTGATGACATTACTTAATTCTTGTAAGAAAATAATAACACCCTATTCAAAATAAGAAGAAGCAGAAGCTTTGTTTCATTTATTTCAAGCCTTAAATTTTTAATTTAGTGTCTTTACATTGTCATTGATAGATCACACAAGAAATAGCAAGAGGTGGCTGGAGTTAGTTGTAGATTTCTAACTAGTTATATGTTGTTGAAAGGCACTAATGCTTCATTTCAAATTTCTTATTTTTAAAACAAAAATATTTCAATTTCTTAGGTTCTACTAGATAGAAGCTACAACCTTTGTTCTTCAATCAACAGAGATAAGTCCATTCACCAAAATTTCCCATCTTCATAAGTCCTATTATCTTTTTTGCTCGAAGGTTTAACTAAATTTCTAATATTTCATCTTCTCCTTAATTCCATCTTATAATTTAATCTTGAATCATCAATTCATGTTAAGCTTTAATTATCCATATCAAAATCATATCCTAACTGTATGTTGATTTCAAAAAAAAAAATTACGCATCTTATTTGTTTTGATTTGTTTTCAATATACAATTGATTACCTGTAAGTTGATTTTTTCCCTTTAGTTTCTCTATTTCCAAAAAGAATATATATGCTTTGTTAACATGTAGTTTCAAATTGTTTTTTAATTTTTTTAAGCTAGTAAGTTTAATCAAATTGATTATTTTCCTTATTTTAGTAGCAATTTGATTGCAATCTTTGCTGAAAAAAATAGGGATTTAGAATAAAATAAAGGTTTTATATTGTTGCTAATAAAAATCTAATCTTTTTTTACTTTTTATCTTTTTGTTAAGTTTTTAAGTTTATACTCTATTTTGGATTTATGTGTTTATGTTGATAATTTTCCTAATTTCAGTTTATCATTTATGTGATTTTATTTGTGGGATTTGCTTTTGTTTTTTGGTTTGCTAAGAAAAATATAGTCTTTCTTCATTTGATGCTTTTTATTGGGATTTTTAGTATGTATGTTCTTTGTTTTGAACTTATTTATTAATTATGATGATTTTGTTTGTTATAGCTAAAGGTTTTGTGATTTATTTGTGGGGGTTTTTAATGAATTCTTTGCTAGGATAATTATCATTTCTAGCAACTAGTGATTATTGATTGGTTTAAAAGGTTGATTGATATTCGGGGAATTAAGGAATTATTTTCATCTTTTATGTTGATTGATATCTAAAAGGAATTTATTTTCCTCTTTAATGCTGATTAAATGCTTTAAATTTAAATTTATTAAGGATTAGTTTTGTATGTTTTAGCATATGCAAGACTAATATTTGAGTTGTTTATTGCTTCATTTTGGTAAGGATAATTATCATTTTAGCAACTAATAATTATTAATTAGTATAAATACTTGATTGATATTTAAAAGTGTTATTTTCATCTTTTATGCTATTTAAATGCTTAATTGATATTCATAACCAATTTATTTTCCTTTTTTATGTTTTTAAATTTTTTTAATTCAAACTAATTAGAGAAATTTTGCTGATTTTATGAAAAAATGTATTTATGACATTTGATTTTATGCTAATTTCACTCTTTAATGCTATTAACTTTGAATTTTTTCTACTAATTTTTCCTCTTTGATTTGATTTTACTTATCTATTTAACCTTTTAAGCTCTAGATATTTTTTATGCAAATTTTAAATATTTTAAATATTTATTAGTTAATTCAATTAACTAATATTATATTCTAAGTTTTTAATCTAATTCTTGCCAATTTGTCTTTTGAACCTTTTTGCTTTACCTATTTTAATCACAAAAAAATGGTTTATAATGTATATATAGTATATTTATTTGTTTGAATTTTGATCATATTTTTAGTGTTTTGATTTTTGTGCAAATGTAATTGTGTAGCTTTAAGTGGGTGCGGGGCCTTTTCTCCTACCATGGTTTTTAGCCTTCATTTTTTTCTTAGTTCTAACCTTTGGATTTATATAAAATTTTGTCTACTTTCACTAACAAATAAGAAGGTAAAATGGTAACATTTTAATTACATTCAGTAAGGAAGTATAGTGGACCCTACTATTGTCAATGTAAAATAATAATCCATTAGTGAAAATGGAAAGGAGTGAAACTTCAATTTAAAAAGAAGGGAGAGTGTGTATATTTTCAAAATTGAGAAGGTGGAGTGTAATTAGGTCAAACTTTGGAAGAGGTCAATGTAATTAATCCAATAATTTATATGTGCATGCCATTACTCCATGATTGAGAGAATGAATGGATTTTGTGATGGTAGCATAAAATATGAAGTTTTTCTTTTCCATAGCATTTATATATATATGGTGAGTTTTGGTCTTATTTATATGCAATACAACTCATTGGATTGTGGCTTATAAGAATAACTTGTGTGAAATTTTAGGTTAATGGTCTTTGAGGTTGCCATAATTTGGAACTTTTGTTATAGGATGCAATATCTCTATATTATATTGCTAAATATGAGCATTTCTATAGTATATATACTAGAAAATGATTTGCCAAAACAAAACTTTTGTTTAAGGCCATAAATATTTTAATATGCATAAAAAAACATGGGTTGAAGGTTATGAATTACTATTGAATTTTTTTTGGAACTAAGCAGTATTCTATTAGTATGTTTTTTTAGGTTTCAAATTTTAATCTCTTATAGGTTTTAGGTTAGTTAATGAATAAGTTAGCATGAAGATATATTTATGAAATAACACAATAGTTAGTAAAAAATATGCCTAGAATCCTAGAACAATTAACAACTTATTTTATGACAATTTTGGAATTAATTTGTATGTAGTTTTTTGAATCATTTTTTATTGAATTTTGATGACAATCATGTAAGTATAATTCTGGATAGATTTTGTTAAAACACAACTATTGAAAAGGCTAAAAATGTAGAAGAATTCTCGAAATTAACTTCATGGGTTTAGCTATTTTTTAAAAAATTTAAAGATGATTTTTTAACAAATTTTAGATTGGATTTTGAATGAATTAGTTAGAAATTAGTTTTGGTACATTTTTGGATAAAATTCATGTATAGAATGCATGAAAATTAGATGAAAAAGGATTAGTTGTTTCTAGGTTGCGCACTAGACTAGGTCAACTTGAAACTAGTATGGCCATGTGGAAAATATGAACAATGACTTGATTCACCAATCCTATGCATAGTGGAAGCATGTATAAGACACACTCCACCTTAAAGGTGGATTCTAATGATGGTGAAACATTGTTATGCTCTATTCTTAGAGTATAATTTTATGGGTATTTTTTTAGAATTTTCTAAAATTATTATTTTTTACTAATTTTAACCAATTTAAGTAATTATATAAAATAATTTAAGCTTAAAATTTTCTTGAGTGATTTTTGTAATTTTAGCTACTTACTAGAATTTTTGTAATAATTTTAGATATTATTTGCATAATATAATAATTTTTGAAACATTATTAAATTATATATAGAAATAAATATATACTCGTATTATACCATAAAAATTTTGTGCAATTGTGTACATGACTTCATGGGACCAATTGCATAAAATTTTATTCAAAATTTTAGAAAGAAAATTTTATTTCAAAAAATGCATAAGGGAAAGGCTATTTTGATAATATTAAATACTTTTTAGTATTATATTATTAATATAGTAAATTAGTTATAATATGAGTATTAGGTTGAATGTTATATTCCTAAAATTTTAAATACTTTTTGATATTAGCTTTTAGGAATATACTGGTTAGCTCTTGTATTATGTTGTAAAGACTTAAATGCACTTTAATGTTAGTTCTTATAATAAGATTCTGAATATTATTGCACAATGTAATTTTGTGAGGAAAAACATTTGTGAGAAAAACTATTACTATGATTAAAGTTTTTGACATACATAAAGTGACTAAGGTATTTTCCTCAATATTAAGTCTATGTAATAAAAATTTTTAAGATCCTAAATAGGGTGAATTGTTATCTATAAAGCTTAGTTTTAGAAATTTTATTTGATGATTTAAAATCGAAATCCACTATTAGTATAAATTCAAGTGTAGAGATAAAATTGGAACATAAAATTGGTCACACTTGAATCAAGTTAGTCTAACAATCATTTTGGACTTAACTATTAGATAGAGCATCCTTAAACTAGTGAATGAGTTGACCTATATTGAAAACCTATAAAAGTCAACAAAGTGGGAAAAGATCTTTATTGTTTGACAAAACAATCTATAATGAGGTTATTAAAGTTTGGGAGCACATTTAGGAATTTATTAAGTGCGATAAGCCTAAAAGATTAAATGGTTGACATAGAGAATAGTTCTTGAGTTAGCATGCATTAGAAAAGTTTTTTTTTTCTAAAATTTCATTCAATTTATCAAAGTTAGAGATGATGGTTTTCCTTTATATTTTATTTTGCACTAAAAACACAATATTTTATATATTTCACTGAGAAAATTCATTTTTCTCTATTGTCATGTTTTAGCAAATAAAACCTATTTTTTATGTGCTTATTGTGGTGCATATTCCAAAAAGATTATATTGGAATTTTACAAAATCCAATTTTGAAACCTAGCCCTAAAACCATTTTTAGGACTTAGTTGAATTGATCCATTTAGAAGATATTCTTGAATAATAGGAGTTAGAAGCAAAGTACGGTAACTCTATATAAATTAACAAGTCCATTTTTATCATCTATGTTTTAGTCTAGTGCATTTAGCAAGGCAAAATAGTAATGAAAATAATTTTGGAATGTCCTATAAAGCTCAAGTTGATCCTTTATGCTAGGTTGTAACAATTGAATTTGGGGACAAGTTGAACTACTTATCAACAGTTAGCCAATTGAGACTAATTATTATTTCATGTTTAAAAAAGGATACTTAAATGAATCTATAGGTTCAAGATTAAATCAGTTGGTGGTTAATAACTACTTTTAGAAAGAAGGTGTAGTTTATCAAAGACTCTTTTCTCTTGACATTTTAAAACTCACTTATAGTTTAAGATAGCTCATTTTAATGGGCGTCGTTTTAGTTAGAGAATATAGTAACATTCCTAATTTGTGACCTGATAGCAAGATAGTTTCTGAGAGAAAATATTAGAAATATCCATTTATATAATTGTATCTTATTCTGATAAGATTATAATTTATCTTAGATTCAAGGAAAGTAATGCAAACCAATATATGATGATGAGTATAGGTATTATGGCATTATAGTTTTTTGTGATAATGACATTAATCATGATATGGATATGTTAAATTAAAGCTTGGGAGTAAAAGCATAATTAGCCCATAACATATGAATCCCAAGGATATTTATTTTATCTCATTTATGGTATTGAAAAAAGCCTAATATGGCGACATGCTCTTATGTTTATTAATCTAAAATGACTAAATTTGTTGGGCTTAAATGTTTTTTAAGTGGTAAGGAATGTCCCGTATATGCTAGTTATAGATAACCTATTGTTTGCTTAGGTTAATGGTTTTGAATTACAAATGGTGTTGTATTTGGGGTGGTATAAATGATTGCACATTCTCTTTTGGAAAATTGAGGAGATCTCATATGTACGAGTTATTCAGACTTACTTTATTGGTTATCTAGGTGATTATAAATCTATGTTTAGACATGTCTTAGTAAAAGTTGTGTTGTGCCAAATATTATGCAATCAATTGTAGCAACCTGCATTGAAAGGTAGGGCATGTCATATGTTAGAAATATTCTTATCATGTTAATGGGTTATGAGTTTCTTGTCTTAACTATTTTCATGTTGTGATAATAATGCTATCATGGTTTAATCTTCTAAGTAATAATAAATTGCTCATGTAAAGGACTTTCAATTTGAAGTACTAGTTTTTGTAAGAGAGATACGTTAGCATATTACTTATTTTTCATAAATTATATGTTCATGGATCTATTAACCAAAGGCTTAAGAATTAATGTAAAATATGATCAAGTGAATAAAATAGGTTCACTTAAGCTTTATGGTATTTTAGGTTAGGGGGATTTTTTTTATGATATAAAGACATTAATATCTTAAGATATATTTAGATGAAATATTCATAATAAAATATTCATATTATCACTATATATTTTATGCATACTTCCATTATAGCATATGAGTAAAGACATTTAAGCTCTATCTCATTAATATGGGTACATACATTTAAACCTTATCTTATTACTTTGTTAAAAATATTAATTCTCATTAGGCATCTTTGACGAATGATGGGACCACTTTGTAGGATTTACATTTAGTCACATTAAATATAAACTTGTTATGCACATTACATTTGTTAATTATTTTAGTCAATGAGGTGTAGGCATTCAACATTTTTAATATTAATATATCTTTAAATATAATATTTAATGCTGATGGATGCTTGTAATCTCAATTAGACTTATAAGTGAAATAATACTATTGAATATTAACATTATTTTTCAAATAATTATTATTTATAAATTAATGTCAATCCAAGTGGGAGATTGTTGAACATTTTAATTATGGATGTCACATTAATTCATAAATAACATTTAATTTAATATTATTTTATGGATCTAAATAATGTTACTATACGGTAATGGATTATGTGTGGTATTTAGGCTCATAATAGGTTAGTTTGATATGGATTTTATGATAGGTAGGATCCATGAAATAACCTAGTTTATTTAAAAAGTTCCTTACCTTTAGTAACCTAACATAGTCTGTATTGTCCCATCAATGTGCAATTTTGGGATTTTTCATTTAAGAGAGAAATAGAGAGGTTATAATAGAGGGATTGTGACCTTTATGACAACTTGTTTGTTTCTAGGTGTCACAAATACATACAAATGATTTAAAAAGTGTTAAATTAAGGATTAAACATCAGTTGATCAGGATATTTATTACACCAATTTTGTATAATTGAATGTTCTCTTCATCTTTGCTCTTACCATAATTTAAAGCAAAAAATTCGAGTATCATAATTAAATAAAAATTATTCTTATAGTCATATCTCATCTTTCTCATATCTTAAATAATTAGCAAATATAAATATTTGATAAAGAATCTTATTCTCACTTGACACAAAACCTAATTTAAATAGAAAGACAACTCACAATAGGAAACTGTCATAAATTGATAATAATTAGAATTTGAGTTAGACACAATAATATCCACCTTGATATAAATTTCATCATCTCTATCAATTTTCATACTTCACCTACTGTTAAACAAGATCAATCATAGAGTGCTAAGTATGAAAGTCTTCCATCATTATAATTTCTTCAAACTGCAATAACCGTCTTCCTATTAAGTAGTTTTATCTTCATCAAGCATCACAAGCTTTACTAAAGTCTATCCTTAAACTTAGGAGTTAGAAGAAAATGATAGTGACTTTATAATTTAATGCATTACTGTTAAAGTGTGAACATTTCTCTACCTTATATGTGGATTTGGGATCTTATTTAACAGTAACTTCATCAAATAAAAAAAAAGTAGTGAAGAATGGTAAAGCATTAACAACTTGAAAGACCTTATCTTGTAATAGTTAATGTTGAGTGACCAAAGAAATATTGAATTTTACTTTTTCATAATCTTCTTGTATTACCAATAATTTTCCTTTTGGGAAAAGCTTTGAAGTCCAAAGGGCTATTCCTTTTAGATGTCACTTTATTCCATGATAAGACATATATGAGTTTGTGATTGTCGATTTTCTTGATGATTTTTACAAATTTTAGCTTCTAACAGAGAGTAACAGGTGGTTGTTGCTTAAAGAATGACTTGCCATTAGTTTTCAGATAGCAAGTTTTAGGTATTGAGTAAATACCTAGTCGTTTAACATTAAGTATAAATTTTACTAATGTGAATTAACATGTATTTTTGCATCCCAAAACCTAAAGGAAGATTATTTCTCTCCCCAAAACACCCCAAATCTTTATCTTTTGCTTGCTAAACATTAAATTACATTCATTAAATCCTAATTCATCATTCCTCAATATCAAATTATCAATTTTTGTAATGATTAAAATTTGAAATTTCTTAATTTTTTAAGGATTTCAAATATCTATAATGATATTTGAGGTTTTCTTTTCTCTTAAACACTTTAATCACCTTCTTGGTTAATTAAAACTTCAATGGTAAGTGGTTCTCACTCTAAGCATGCATGACATTTCCCTTCCAGTTTGCTAAAAAATTCTAGAGATGATGTTGAAGAGGCAGAGGAGATGGATGCTTGCTTTTCTTTAGTGACATAATGGAAAAAGTATTAAAATCGAATTCAAAATAGGTTAGTGCTTTAATGTAAATATATTAGTTTCAGTTTCCTTGAGAATAAAAGAACTCCTTGGTTTAAAAATCTAAATGCATTAAGGCCTAGGATTGAAAAGATTCCTTACTTTGGATACCTTTTATTTAAATGTTATGACTAAAGCCTTTTATGCAAATATGAAAGTGTTTGATACTCCTTTTATGATTAAATAAGAAATTTATAAACAAAAAAATCATATTATGAAAAGCTGTTTAGTACAATAGTTGGGATTATGAGAAATTGAAGGTATTAGGGTGATTTATAAACTTGGGGAATTAGTTAAGACCAATAAAGGGTATAGTAGGGTAGAGCAAATGAAAGCAATTTTTTTAAGAAACCAACCTTGAATGCTCCTTTAAATGAACTTAATGTCCTTATGCATACATTATTGTATATTGCTGGAGATATTATGCTAAATAAGAATCGGAATCAGGAATAACATTAATGATATGGAATTATTTTTAATGTGAGCAATCTTTAAGAGGAAACTAATTAATTTTCCTTATCTGATTATGTGAAGGATGAGAAATATGGCTAATTGGAGACGTTTACCACTTTTATATGGTCACTTGATAACTAGGATTATAAATGAGTAGAAGATTATTCTTACAAGGGTAGTTATGAAGTACCAAATTTTGTCTAAGGTTAGTATACATTGTTAGGCTAAGCAGGATATGAGAAAAAGGAGGGAGTGTGGCAGAGGAAGCCTAAATCTACAGCTTAAAAGAGCTAAAAAAGCACTGAAGGTTACTACGAATGCAAGTGAGAGAAAGCTAGCATGTTCCAAGTTCTAAGTGTGATAGGAGCTTAATTTGGTAGTTGTTAATTTGAATTTGATAACCAAGTGCTTATTATATTGTAGAATATGCAAACCATATTTATTGAACAAATGGAAACCTTAAAAGGCTTGTACGTACCATAGAAGAGCGGATGGAAACTAGATTCTATAAGCTAAAGGCATAGTTCATTGAGTTTGGCAATCATTTAGGTCGAGTGAATGATATGGCCAATAGATGGGCGAACTTCCAAGATTTGCTTCCAAGTGATAAAGGCCATGTTTAATTATGGAACCTTGTGCCATGCTTGTTATGATTTATGCTTTACAACTTTGTTTATATTTCCTTAATGTGCTAGTTTAAAAGGTTCTTATAGACCTTTTTTGAATATTAACTACTAGGGAGTCTTTTACTTGATATTTTATTTTGATTGCCTTAGGATATGGGGATCTTTATGAACCTTTAGTACTTTGATTATGCTTAATAATGTTTTAAACATCTTATGATATGATGGTTTTTATAATGTAGCTTCTTTAATTTGATGATGATTAAATATGCATTATGATTTTTATGAAATTCCATGTTGTGAATGTGAACAAATGAAATGAGGAGGTGTTTTAACATATGGAAGCCTTGAAAACACCAAAATGGCATATGAAAAATGTGTTATATACATATGTTATTATGTTTAATTATATGATAGAATTATAGGTCTAATGTGGTTATAGGCAACCTAATATGATAAATGCTAGTGTGTGGATTAATGTTATTTATAAAAACTAGTTACTTCTTTAAGAATATACCATTAGCCTATTTATAGGTAAGAGTGAGTGAGAATGAATGACTAGTGGGAAAGTTTAATGAATTGTGCAATAACTTTCACTTTTATTTATTTAATTATTTATTTCACCTTAATAAGTAAGTCGTGTTTGAAAAGCATTAAGAGATAATCTACTTGGAAGTTTAATGAATTTTAACCTTTCCCTTAATAAGTGAATATGGATATAAACTTGATCTTATAAATGTGTTTCAACTTTTATACAAGGAAATTTTATTGTTGAATTTTTTTATTTCTAATTTGTAATTCATTCAATAAAGATATTTTGATTTATGAGTTTAATTGATCTAGCTTGTAAGGTAGAATAGAAATGTTATTATATATAAATGAATGTGTGAAAACTAGATTAAAAGATGAATGTGAAGTAAATAGATAAGAAATCATGTAATTTTAACCCAATAAGATAAGAATCTTAATTTAGGTTAGCTCTGTTCAAAATCTACATCACAACTTGCCATGCCTTAATAGAACTAGTAGGTGCCCATTCTAAGAATTCAAGGATGAATTCTTTATCAGGAAGGAAGATTTGTTACACTCTTTTTACTAATTAGAAATTATATTGAAATAAAATGGTGAATAATAAATTGTAATGGTATAAATGAAAAAATGGGTGGAAGAGTATCAGTTGAAAATTTGTGTGGGCAAAAGTAAAAAATGCCCTGGCCTTTTTATATTCCCTAAATTAGCCACCTTTTTTCATTTTTCCTTTTCTCCCTTAAATTTTTAAAACTCTCCCCTTTTTGTCTTCCTCTCTTCTTTTATTCATTCTTTCCATTTCTCCTAAAAGCATAGAGAAACCATGGATGTGGATGGAAAATCAAGCTAGGATCATTACACAAACAAAGTAAGAATCTTAAAATCATCTAAAGTTCAAACCACTTTCTTTTTCAAATCTTCATTAGAGTTTACTTTGAACTTAAAGTGGAAATGGAAACTAAACCTTAATTTTTTCTTGAAATCTTGAAAGGTTAGAGTATAAAAATAGCAAATATTATCCTTCTAACTTTCCTTAAAGCAAGGTGAGTTAGATTTTCTAGCTTAATCATTAAATTTCATGTTGAATTGAAAAGATGATGAATAGCATTTAAAAGTGGGTATTTTCATTAAGTCTTGGATAAATAGTGGAATGAGTCAAATTTATAATAAGAAAAGGTATAATTAAGCTCTTATAACAAGTAGTAATGTTTTGATAAGATGAAAAGTGCATTGATTAGGCTTGGAAGGTGTTTGAACCCATTGCAAATAATAGAAATCATGGATGAAATTTGTACAATTTCAATAGAACAATTAATCACTACCTAAAACAGCCACACATTATGTTAGATATTTTCAGGAATTTTTTTCCAAAAGTAAATAGTAGGCCATTTACACAAAATGATTGCCTCTTTATGCTCTATTTTCCACATTGAAAGGTAAGTTAACTTAAAGATAATGTAATAAGACTACTATCAATTTAACTGATTTTAAGATGATCTATATATGAATAATGCAACAAAAATAAGGTCTCTTGCACCATGAGAGAGTATTGATACATTATAGGAAGCTTTGAACTTAGAAGATAGATTATCATACTTTGTTACTGAATGATGATTGAATCTTTATATTAATGTTTGCATAAGAATTTGTTACGTGATTATACATTAAGATATTGTGTGATTAATCATTATGATATGTATACATACATATGTTGTGATATCTTATAACAAATGATTGACCTCAAATTATAGTACATGCTATATGATGAAAACAATATTGTCAGCATTATTAATGCAATGAATATGGCTTTCCCATGATGTAAGAAAAATGAAAATGTTGCATCAATATGAATTAAAAAATTATGTTGAGGAATAATATGAATGCCAGACAGATCATTCTCAATAAAAAGGAAGTTAAGATATATGGATGCTATGAAAGGAATAAGGATGGAAAATAGAGTAAGGTATAAGGTTAGCTTAAGAGTGACTAGGCAGATGTGTGTGCTCTATTGACAATTATGATACAAAATGTGATGAATACATTCTTCTCAATGATAATGAATCCTCTATAATTGATATAATATATTGAGTTATGCTCATATGTGTTATATGTAAATATAAATATATATATATATATATAGTTAAAATATTTTGAGGTAAATCTTAGCCAAGTGTTATCTATATAAGCATGAAAAGAGAAGTTCTAGTAATAGTACTACTAATAGTAGTTGGATCTTTGCAAAACTAGTATTGGCTGGGAGGCTTCTTCCAAAAAAGTGATATTAGTAAGATTCATCTTTTAGTAAGAGTTATTTTGACTTTTTTTTTCATTATTTACTTTAATTATCTGCTTGCTAAATCCCATGATTTACTCATTGTATGTGTGTTTTTCCTTTTTAGGGTATACATATATAAATTTGTGCTCGTCACCATTAGGATTGTAAGTTAGTTAGTTACTCAACATAGTGAAGACGTCAATTGTTATTTCTTGAGTGTTATAGAAGGGTTATAGGAAATTAAGAGTTAGGTGTTTGTATTTTAATTTCATATAAAGGAAGATTATCTTTTCTTGTTATAGTAAGTATCATGTTTTTATCATGCTTTCAATTTTCTTGCATGTATAAGGATGATTTGTAATTATTTAAAGTAATTATGGTTGTATTGAGATATCATATGTATAAGGTGTGGTACCAATTAGCGAGCTCCATATTAATCACAATTGAGCAAGGTTTGTGACAGTATATGTAACTCCCTTACTTATTAACACCTTATTCCTTAATTACTAGATGATTATTACGCACTCATTCGCCATCTACCTCAAGCTAATACGGAAAATCTCAAAATTTTGTACTTTATACACATGAGCAAAAGTCATATAATTATACAAAAAGAGTTCAATTTACAAAATATACACCCATCATATACAATGTCACCAACTATGCAATTATTTACAACTTCAAACATCATTGCCCTTTATCATGAAAGCCTTTGGAAGCATCACCTGGAATGGTTAGTCACAATACAGAAAATATAAGAAACAAAGTTTCCCAGTAGCTAGCTATTGCCATGAAAACATATTAAGCCATTCCAGATCCTTAAGAAAATAAAACGTACATTTCGAGCTCAATCAATCATATGTCACCTCATTCATTACCATTGTAAGAAATGTGCATCACACATAACAATCAACAATCCCCTTCAAGGACTCATATCAATATCTAGATGGCTATCACAGATAATCGTACCTAGGCCTCATATACAGCATCACGCTGTCTTCCCGGGGTTCCCGAGCCAAAAGGCCTAACACAGTATCACACTGTCTTCCCGAGGTCCCTAGCCATAGGTACCACACACAACAAATGCACTATTATCCCCGAGGATCCCGAGCCATAGGCCAAACATAGTATTCTACTGTCTTCTCGGGTTGTGCCACAACAAATGCATTATCATTCCGGGGACCCGAGCCATAGGCCAAACACAGTATTCTACTGTCTTCCCGGAATGCGTGCACAACAATTCCATACACATTCCATACAATGGCATAAAATACAGAAAATCATATAAATAGAAATCAAAGCTTAAGGATAAAGCTAGCTACCTTTCACAAGCTTCCAATGTGATGTTCCCTTTGCTCTCACTTAAAAACTCCTTTATACTTCCTCTTGCCTTTGCAAGTTGGCAAGTTGTCACTCTTTAGTCTATATAAATACACATCATAGCTTATATTATAACATTATCACTTTCCCAAATCCTCATGTATTCTTTACTTTCTCCACTTAATTAAATGCATACTTAGATGCTCTATACTTTGTTTTCAAGCCTTGTGATGATACATAAGAACATTAGAAAAGGATCCAGGGGTAAAGCCATGCAAAACATGAAGAAATCAAGCCAAAAAGTTTACTTAACAAAGAACACGAGGGTCCCATACCCCGTGTTCATGGCCGTGTTCCTTACTGGTTCACTTCTGGGCTACTCGACAAAGAACACGGGGGTGAACACGGGCCGTGTTCTACCCCGTGTACCTTACTGCCCTTCAGTCCTGAGGTAAACACAGGGAGTGTTGCACCCCGTGTAGCACACTGATCAGCTTCGACGAGGAATACGGGGTACAACACGGGCCGTGTTCTACCCCGTATACCTTGCTGATCCTCCGAAAACACAATAAACAGCTAAAACTCCTTCCTTCCTTCTTTTTCATATCTATAGTTTTGGCTTCTCAAAAGGAAAAATGCACATAGACACTTTCACAACTCAAAGTTTCATCTTTCATAGGCTTTAGGCTTCATAGAAATTATTCTAACTTCATCATTTTAGCCAAATTCCCAACATACCATGCCAACTCTACACATGCATCATTATACCTCTAAAACCCAAATGTGTTCATCATGTTTCTTGCTCTTTTCACACCAAACCAAAGCCATAGCTTAACATAACAACATCTAAAACACCATTAAACATATTCAAATCATCCTAAACTCCATGTTCAATCACCCTTAACCACACCAACCTCAAGATTTCAAGAAACTAAGAAGAGTACATTAAAGAGCTCTTAGAGGAGAACATTTTTACCTCTTAGTGCAACTTGAAAATCCTCACTTGGAGCTCCCCGAACTTAATCAAACTTGGGCTTTTCTTCAATCTAGAGACACTAATAGATAGAGCTTGATGAGAGGAGCAATTTTCCCTTCTACACCTTAGCTTGAATCTTGGTATTTTTGGGTGAAAAACTCAAAAGAAACTTTCTCTCTCTCTCCTGCACGTTTTGGAGCTTTCATGGAGATTTTCTGCAGCTTTTAGGAAAAATGGAGAAGAAAGAAGACTTTTCATGAAGCTTCTAGGGGCATTTTGGTCCTTTTTGAAATTCTCAAGGGTATTTTAGTCCTTTTTCACCAAAAGTAAGGCTATTCTTGCCATTATTTTTCTAATAATGACACTTGTCATAAATCCATTGGTCACACTAATTAAAATCACATATTGCACCCCAAATTCTTAGTTATTCATATTAGATCCCAAATCCTTAATTATTTTCACTTTAACCACACCCAATTCTACACTTTTGCAAATTAGTCCATAAGGTTTCTATCTATTTATACTGTTTAGAAGAATTAATTCTTTTCCCTACTATCCTTTTTCCTTCAAAAATTTCATTTACCCTTCACTTAATTCCTTTCAACTTGAGATTCACCCACCAGGCTAATTCAAACATGCTCTTCGTTTCTACAGCTTCAGAAATTAAAGATTCAAATAATAGAATTGAAAATTCGGGATATTACAGTATATGTATGGTTCATACAAAGGCTTCAAATAATAGTAAAAAATCCTTAAGGCTATAAAGGTAAATTGTAACTGGCTCCTTCCTAGATTAATTTGTATACATAATGTTGCACTCACATTGATTTAACTTGTGTGAGTATCTAGTTTTTTTAAACATGTCAAAACACTATGAAACTAATCCATATACTTATAAAAGCCAAGCATGAAAGTGTACATAATCTATGGAACAAAACAAAAACTTATGTATGCAACCTATATCATTGAATCACATATGTGTATCAACCAACCTTGCTTCTTTTCATAAGCAATGGACTAGAAATTTAATATTCATATATAAGGTAGAATAATTTATCAAATCAAAATAATACATAGGGTAGAATAATTTATTCATAAATTTCACTTATATGAACATATACAATTCTAAAAAAATTTCAAAATCACCTATAATTACACCAATTAAATTAACCATGATACATGATTTAACCTAGCTCTAATACCATTGTTGTATAAAAAATTAAGACTTTTCCTAGATTATTATGTGTCAAGACATAATTTAATTATGCTTAAAAAATTTATCTTTTACAAAATAGGGTTAAAGAATATTATATGCACTTTTTCCTCGAGTCTAGAAAAATCTTTAAATTCATATCTCTAATCTTATAGTTGCACCTTTATTCACTAATTGCACTTGAAGCACCAAATTTGAAAAAGAAATTGTGATGGGGATACACTCCTTTTATCATAACCTACTATTTGTTCTCTCTTATGAAAGAAAATTATCTTTACACTCTAATGGGATAAATTGTGATATTGTAGGTTATTAGAGGTAGAGAACCCTTTTTAATTAAATGGGTTAGGCCATGATTTATACCCATTACAAAGTCCATACCCAATTAATCCATATCAAGCTTAAATACTATATACAACCAAATATATTATAGTCATCAAAAGATTGAGTATAAAATAATACTAATATTAATGGTTATTTGTTAATTAATGTGAGATCCACATGCAAAATTTCCAACTACTTTCTTTATCTTGCTAATTAGTGATCAACTAAATAAGTTGTACTTTTTGTATAACTTTTTGTTAATCAAATGACTTTTTAAAATATCTATGATTATGATTAATAATTTCTTAATTTCATTATGTTCTTATTCCACTCATTTAACTCACAAATAATTTAATTACAATATTTATTATATATTTATATATAATTTAATAAATAATTGAAAATTTAATTTATTTTTATAGTTTTAAACTTATATTATTTAATAATATTTATAATTACATTAAATATTAATTTTAAAAATATATTGTAATTATTTAATTAATCAAAATATAATAATTTAAATTCAAATTTTTTATCTTATTTTATTTTTTAGTTAGACTAGAATTGCCCACAAAGTATTTATTTATCCCAATTTGTTGTGCCTTCGCTACCATTCCATTATATAGATGTTAATTTTACTACATATTATGTGCATGTTTAGTGCGATATTGGAAATATCACTTTGTATTTGTTTTTTTTTCTTAAAATAATTTTTAAGTATATTTCAAAATCAAATTTAATTCTAAAATCATTAATTTTTTAATTTTAAATTAATTTTTTAGAATGTAAAATAAATTTAATTATCATAATTAATTTTACTTAAAATCAATCTCACCTCGTTCTATTAAATAATTTGTACACACGATACAAAAAATGATAAGATAATTATTGATGATGATAATATTTAATAGTTTTTTCCAATTTGATGCTTCCATGATTATGCATAACCTTTCATATAAGAGCCTTTTCTTTGTTTTTTTAAAAAATAGAAATTGTTATAGCATATTGTTTTCTCGCATATTACGTATGTGATCCACAATATACATAAGTATTTTATGACCTTAAGAGCTTATTTAATAGAAACTAACATATCTTAAATTACAATATGTATATATATATATATATATATATATATATATATATATATATATATATATATATATATATATATAAACAAATATTAGAAGATAGACATTAGTCAAAGTTAACGTTGATATTTATTTTAATATGATGGTATTTTTATAATTATTGAAAATTTTATTATGTTGATTTTTTATTTAACTGAGCATTAATAAGTATGACATTTAAAGGTTGTTAAGAAAATAAAGAAACCTATAACACTAATTTTAGCTATAATTGATGGCAAAAAATATTGCAAAACTCTTGTAAGAAAATATCAAATTTAACACATTAGCTTTGAAATTAATTGACATCCAAAGTTATGATATTTATGAGATTATAGTAAATCAAAAAAGTTAAAGACATTAGTTTGGTACATAACTATTGTTCAATGAAATTTCAAGCATCTTTGTTAAGAAATATAAAAAATTTGCAAATCAATTTTTAATTTAACTAATATCTAATGATATGACAACAGCTAACTTAGTTAAAAAAAGGGTGATATATAGGATGTCAGTTTTATGTTAATAGTTAACATTTACTATTTTTCATACTACTTATAAATTTCACTTCAAATCTTCATATGACATATTTTTGCAATACCAATGCTACAATACTTGTTAAAGCATTTCATTTATTCTATTTTTAAGGAATAATTGGGATGCTTCAAAAAGCTTCACAATATTTCTATGTGTTAGCTAGTTATCTATAAATTTCCATCAAAACTCTATGTACATTATCAAGACTTCTAAGCGTATGCTGAAAGCCTATAAATTTTCCTCTCACTCTTTAATATTCTAGCTATACATTTAAAAATGATACAAATCTTTTTGACCACCTTCACTAATTCTCTACTTCCAAAAGATTTTTGTCATTTCAAAAATTGTAGCAAGAATTGGTAAGTTGTCCTAATATTGTCAAAACTCCTAGGTTCCAATTGATTGAAACAAAGTGTTCTTTAACACATGAGAATTTACAACAAAGGTGAAGATTTTAATACAAATTAGGTGTAAATTTATATACATAGTAATTTTATTGCAAACACGTATTAATGATTTAGAATAATTTTAATATAGGTTGTTTTATGGAATTCATATATATATATATATATATATATATATATATATATATATATATATATATATATATATATATATATATATATATATATATATAATGATTTTGAAAGAAATAAAATCTTAGAATAAACTTTTGGAATTTTTATCTCCTTTTTTTATCTATTTGTATTTTCATAATAAATTGTTCGATGATATTAAATTTATATTAAATTTGTGTATTTAACATTTGGATTACAAAAGATAGAAGACACCAAAATAGAAATATCTTTCTATATAAACTATTTACTCTCTTTATATTCACTATCTAATTCTAGACAACATAATTAATATAAAAAAACTTTCCAATGATAAGATATCGATTTTACGCAAATAACTGATGCTTAAATAAATTAAAACATTAGTTTTTTTTATAGAATTGGCATTTAAATGTATGGCATATAATGGTTGTTGATAAGAAAATTTAAGATGTCGACTTTGGATTAACTAATATTTAAAGGTATTGCAAAAGTCTAGAAATGTCAAACTTTGACACTTTAGTTTTGGATTTAATCGATGTCTGAAGCTATTGCATTTACTAGATTATAGAGAAATCATGAAAACTCAAGATGCCAAATTTGTACATAGCCATCGTCTAAAGGCATTTCTAGCATCTCACTAGAAAATGTAAAAATCTTATACATTAGTTTTAGACTTAAGTTACGTCTAAAAGTATAACAATGGCTAGTTTCCTAGGAAATAAAGCATACATAAAACATTAATTTTAGGTTAATAATCATTGTCTAAAGTTTTACATAATACATATAAATTTTACTTTCACTATCTATTTGAAACACCTCAATGATACTTTAGCCTCCATAATCCAAATCTAGAATTTGGATTAGATATTAAGACAGTTTCTCTTCCATTCTATTCTACACTTTTAAAGATGATAAGAAATCTAGTTGAAGGATTTTTCTATTCTAATATCTTTTACTTTTACATAATGTAAGTCCTTTAACAAGAGTCACAACATTTCTAAATATGAGATTTAACATTATGTGAAAGCAAAAATACTAGAGGAGAGAAATCTTTTGGCAAGATTCTTCATCATATCTAAATGTACAACATGAAATGGAAGGAAAGTTATCTTGATATTCCAGCTAAACTTTAACATTGATAATGAAGACAAATATATTGCTTGAACCTTATGTGAAAAGACTTTTTTTTTTAACAGAATAGTATTTAACACATGTGCTTTAGCAACAAGGGTGAGCTAAATCTACATGAATAAAATAGTATTCACAAATATAAAGGAATTGATAACATTTCTCTTTTGCTTATCGTAATATTAATGTACAAGTTGTCTATTATAAATGACAAGTTAATTATTTATTATAAATTAATATTTTATTGTGTATGTTGATGAAATAAATAAAATTACAAAATATATTTTCATAATTGATTGTCTCCTTTCTTATCTTTTTCTAAATTTACATTCAACATGTTATTGTTTGTATTTGCTTATGTAAAAAAACTTCCACAAAGAAAAGATATCGGGGTTATTACAAATAACTAACATAATAATTCATAAAAAATTTGTAATGCTCTAAATTTCAAATAATATAACTTAAATGAAATTATTTTTATCAAAAAGAAAATTAATATCAAGGTTTTTACCAAATTTACACTTAATTGTGAAATTATTACTTCTAATTATACAAAACACATGTGTTTTTGATAAAATAAGCAACACTTTAATGTCAATTATATAACTAACATCAAAACTTATATATAATAACATTCATTTAGATATCAATTGAAAACTGACTTGATCTTCGTTAAATACTCAATGTCTATTTGCATTTTTGTTCTAGTGTATGTATATAAAGAATTGGTGATGATTGATAATAATAATTTTATTATTGTATTTGATGTTGTTGTTGATAAGATGAATTATAATTAAGTATATTACTATGTTTCTATCCAACAATGTTTGGAACGACTTAGTTTTAAGATATATAGGCCTTGTTTGACAATTAGCTGATAGCTGTAATGGTTAGCTGATTCAATTAACTGTTAGCTGATAGCTGATTATATTAGCTGATTTGATTAGCTGATTGCATTAACTATTTGAATAAGAATATTTAGTAAATTCAGCTATTTGTAATTAGGTGTTTGTATGTAAAATAATATATAGAGGCATAAATATATTTTATAGATTATTTCAATATTTTTTATTTTACTTAATTTATTATTCCATTATATATTATATATATTTTATTAAATATTTTTATATTATTTATAATTTAAATATAAATATTATTCAATAAAATTGATATAACATAATATATTTTATTTTTATTATAAAAATATTTTAAATATATTAAAAATAATTTAATTGAATTATACTTAATTACATATTTTAATTTTAATTCTTATTTTTTTATACTTACCTATATCAATCATAATTCAAATATCAATATCACTAAATATTATAAGTATAATATAATATATTTTATTTTTATTATAAAATTATATAAAATATACTAAAGATTAATTTTAAATGAAATATATATAATTAAATATTTTATTTTTAATATTTTTTATTTATTTTATTATATATGTTTATGTACTTCATTGTGATTGTTGACATTTTAGATATTAATATCATATATTTAAATAAATATAATTAACAAGATATATTTAATTATATTATAAAATTGTTTAACTATGTTAAAATTTTAATATAGAAAGTATTATTTTCCTTTTTCATTATTTTTTCATTTATATTTTTTTCTTTTATCATGTTCACTTCGTATTTATTGTAATTGTTTATAACTTAAATACTAATAATATAAATATAATTAACATGAAATATTTAATTTTATTACAATAATATATTAAATTAAAAAAATTTAATATAGAAGATATTAATTATTTATATACACTATTACTTAATAAAAATGTTTAACATTCTAAATTACATTAATTTACTTATTTAAATTTACTAAACATTCTCTTGATATCACTTTTTAAGTATTATATTTCAACTTAAATTACATCAATTACTATTTATTTAAGATTTTATAATTTATGCAATATTTCATTTTTATCCATATTATTATATTTTTATATTAAATTCTAATATTTTTATCTCAAATATTAATATTATTAAATAGTAATGTAATATTTTTTTTTTATTTTTTATTTTTATATTATTTTAGAATGCATAATTTCTTTATTTATTATATTTATATGTATTTTATATATTTACTCTTATTAACTAAGAAAAGAAAGTAAAACAATGTAGGCCTCATAATATATGTCTCCTTTTTTCGAAAGACGTAAGCCCGTTGCTTACAGAAGAAAGAGTAGAACAAAGCCTCAAAGATGACAAGTCAGTAATTACAAATATTTATTAGGCCTAATTTTGTCATTTTATAAACACATCAGCTATAAGATGAAGTGAAACCCTGCCTATTGCACTTTATGAAAATAGCTTATTCAAGAGAAAAAGCTGTTCCAAACAGCTGCTTACCAAAAAAGCTTTTTTAAACAAAAATCAAGTTAATCAGCTAACATTCAGTCAAACAGCCAAAAGCTTTTCAAAACACCATTTACTAAACAGAACCATAATGCAGTTATGTTATTTTTATATAGTATTATTATTTTCACATCTTATTTTCTAGTTTTATTCTCACTTTTTTTTAAGAAAAGAATTTTATTATATATCATATGCCTCTTATTAGAGGTATATGTTATTCCTATATCTACTATATAAGATGTGAGTTTAACTTTATTATATTTTTATTGCTATTATGATCAAAATAAAGCATATTCTCTAAACCCAAATTTATAATAATTATTTTTCTTTTATTTATCTAGAGACAGTTACAAGAAAGAAAGAGAAACATACTAACTACAATATATATTAACTAAACATCTTAACTATCCTACAAACAAATAAATAACACAAAAAAACATAATATTTCTATGAGTATAATAGTTATGACTAACCAAAGACTTAACATAGCCAAGAGGTAAATCAATAGGTATAAAAATTCCTGCAAGAGTTGTTACGTGGTTGTCTACTACAAAGAAAACTTCTAATTGTAAACTAAAGTAACCAACTGAAATGTACATTAAAAACTTTATTGATTGTAACTTATGTGAATTCCTATTCTCTTGGCAGTGAGCTTAAAGCTTATGTTTCAAGTCTTCAAGCCATTTTTGTAGTTCTTGTGCAAACATTCAAAAGTAGAAAGTAAGTTGTTTATCTCATATTCTATGGAGTCTTTTGTTACTAGCTTTATCTTCTTCTTTTTTTTTCATTTTTAAACTATGACATTTTATGTTCTTCCATAGCCATTCCAATTGAAGGCCATTTGAAGTTACATTATTTTGTCCATTTACTGCCCTTAATGGATATAACAAATGCACATGAACTATACTCTGAATTAGTAGTTGATTAACTTAATAAATACCTATTGAGGGCTAAACTGGACTACCATGGATTAAGGTCCTTTAGAATTCTGAAAATGAAATAAACAAGTCTTCATAGTTGTGAAGGAATTTTTAATGAAATGAGGTTGTTTACATAATAAAATAAAATCCTTAATTTCTGCAAATTTAGAATAAAATTTGGTTACTTTTTCATTTGTTTTTAAGAGAACAAGCTTTATTTTACCTTTATTAAAAGGTATAAAACTCTAAATGCAAATCAATAATCAAAAGCTACCATTACTTGGACAAGATTTTAGAGTTCTATGTTTTATATCTCTAGCATTAGTTTGCTTAAGTAAAACACCATTTGTAAATGTTCCTTAATATAGCCTCTAAATCATCATTCCGCATTCTAGCCTCTTGGTGTTGTAAAAATAATTATTAGGGATAATTTTCAAATTATATATCTCACTAATAAATAATGATAAAATCTCCTAAGAAGCCTTAATATTCTATAGATGCAAACTAAAATTATCAATACAAGCATGCTCTAATTGCTAGAGCTTTAGGATGAAAGCCATCTACATAAATTTATGAGCATTTGTATTAATGAAATCAAACTTGATAGTTAAAGGCCTTTCAATTTCTTTTCTTTTTTCAAGAGAAATTTCTTATCAATCTTTAGAATTAGGATTTGATGCTTAGAACCTTTTCTTTAAACCCAGAGACTTAAAGACTCTATACATTAGGTAGAACCAAAAATCCTAAAATTAAAGAACTATGTGCAAATAAACCCTTGTTCAACTAAATAAACTACCACATAGTAATGATAATTCCTAATCGGCAACTAAGTGCTCAATTGTGAACATAAATAAAATAAGAATCAGCCCAACATATTTAACAAGAAAACCCTAATATTTGACAGTAACAATAGAGAAGATAACACAAAAATGAGAATAATAATAACTTCACATGCAAATTATAAACAAGGATAAAGTAAAGGCAACTCATGACACCAGGCAATAATCTAATTCAACAAAATGGTTTTATAATAGTGCTCTCAAGTAAAAAAGTTAGAAAGTTAGAGAAGTCCAATGCTATATACACCTGATCCTTAATTATCCTTAGCCATTAAAAGTAGGAAGATGATAAATTTGGTTATTGGTAGATCCATAAATCATTTTTAAAAAAAATAATTGGTCAAATAAAACATAGAAAAAATAGAGCTCTTCAATGACCAATGAGAACATATGATGAATTGATCTCTTTAATATAGAAGAAAGGCTTGAGGCCTATAGCTAGTTTAACATCAGCTAGCGTGTAGGATTCATTAAAAATAGTGGTTAATGCAAGGATTCTTCAATTTAAAAGGTTCCTTATCTCATAGTGTTAAGGTCCCATTAATTTTTTTAAGTAAATTAAACTTATTTAAAACATATTTAAAGATGTTCATAATAATTATTTTAATTGTAATAACTACTGATCTTTTTTATATTATGTTTTATTATATTAATATAGTTAAGACTAAGATTGATATAAAATTCCTATAAGGCCATGTTGTATTTCATAAGAGAGATATGAAAATATAAGTGAATATTATGATATTTTAACAAGTGCTTAAACCTTATGCAAAATAATATAATATAATGTGATTCAGCTAACATTAGATGAATTAATCTCCTCCCTTTATATTTATTATAATAAGATAATATTAAAATAAAATTTATCATCTTAGTTCATCTTTGGCTTTATATCACTCTCCTTTTATAACTAAATCATTACTGTCTTTTTAACTATGAATCAATACACAAGCTCCATCTAGCTTCGAATATCAATTAGACATAAGAAGTATCAATGGCAAAATAATTCTTTTTGACAAGTAAGACTTGTTATCCCTTTTCAATTTGTTTTTTTAATACATTTACTATTACAAGTGATTTAAGATGAAAATATTAATAATTATAAATAATTATTAGGATCTCACATTAGTTGCAGAAGAAGTTAGGTATTAGTTTATAAGTTAAGGGAAAGTTCTAACTCTTGAACTAGCTTGTATGGTTAAGAAGGCCTAATAAGACACCCAACACCAATATTACAACACGATTACAACATCCCACCCTAATAGTCCATCAAAAAGTCTGTTGATGTCAGATTTCTAATTAATATCCCAATATATGAAAGGTAAATTGTTAGGTTTATTTGTCATTGGTTATGGAAAAGGCTAAAGCCTAGTCCATGAAAGAGTTGATTGATATTAAGATTTTAACTGATGACTTGATGTGTGATGGAAATATTGTTGGATTATTCCACTATGGAAAAGTCTATGTGTTAGTTTATAAGTTGAGACGAGGCTTTAACTCTTGAACTAGCTTTTCTAGTTGAAAAGGCTTAAAAGGACACTGAACATTGGTATCAAAACTCAATTACTATATCCTTATCCAATAGTTCATGAAAGAGCTAGTTAATATTAAGGTTCCAAATAATAGCCCAATGTTGAACAAGGAAATTATTAGGTTCTCCCACATCGATTATAGAAGAAGTTGGAATGTTGATTTAAAAGTACAAGAGAAAGTTTTTACTCTTGAACTAGTTTTTGTTATTGAAAAGTCTTGGTAAGATTAATAACCTAATAATACTTCAAAAAACTTGCACTAAAACATGTGTATGAATTGGCTTGAAAGGTATAGAAATTGCTTAAGAATAATGCCGGAGATCATAACAACAACTAGATTACAATGAAAAAGGACTAATTGCATAAAGGAAATGGGACAATAGAGTACTGTGAGTGCTAGGAACACAAAGTGTGATATTGAATTTGAAGTATGAATTTGGCAAAATGAGCCTTAAAACCTTTTTTGATTCTAGTATCTATACTATTATAAGGGAATGGTTTCTCTTTATCAACTGGTAAAGATAGTTTATTCTATTACTTTCTTTTTGCATGCTTCACACATGTCTTACATGTGATCGGTTGTGGGACGTAAGAAAATATTTTTAGTTGTACAGTAGTACTAAGATTTCAATACTACCTCTGCTTATATTTTTACAAATAAAATGCTTTGACATCATATATGGATAATTACTAAAATTTAGGAGATAATTGCCTTATTTATTAAAATGAGTAATGCAAATAGGAACTACAATTAAGTTTCGAATGAAAATTAAATGCTATCATTAAATATAGAATGATGAGACAAATTTTATAAAACTCAATTTAATGAATATAAAAGATTCAAAATTTATTTTTAATATTTATAATATTTTACTATTAAAATATAAATAGAAGCAGTATTAAAAATTTTAATACTACCATAGGATTAGAAATATATGTGAAATATTTTGGGTGTGTCTCGGAATATATCTTTTTGTTTTGATGTTTTGATATCAGTTGCTTTAAATTAAATAAAAAAGTAAATAATATTTTTGTCCAACAAATAAACGTCAACTATTTTTCACTTCTATAAATATAATGAGCGGCTGATAAAAGATTCATTCCAAAAAAAAGGAACATAAAAATTAATCAAATTAAAGCTTCTTTTGTTTTGTTAGAAATCATTTTTCACATATATATATATATATATATATATATATATATATAATATATATATATATATATATATATATATATATATATATATATATATATATATATATATAACGATAAGAGTATTAATTCACCCAATGCACACAAATAAGATCTTAGGTTTGGAATTCCAAACATGACTAGAAGTAAAGCCGTTAAAACATTGTCAAATGATACTACACCAATAAGGTGGCAATATCATTCGCATATATCTAGGGTTTTGCTAATGACGGAAAGTAATTTTCTATTTAAAAAATTTATTTCTTAAATTTTTATATTTAATATTAAATAAATAAAATATTTTTTATTTTTAATAATTAATAATTATATTTTATAAAAAATATTTTCCATTCAAATAAACGTAAACAACGGCCCCACGAATGAGAAGATAATGGGATTCATCATTGTAACTGTGTATTAAGTCAGCTTCATAATAAGAGACAAAAAAAGGATAAGATCTTTATGATGCAATGTTCATCTTACATAGCCCGATTGCCATTAGCCCGTCCATTCAAATTTTGTAAGTATAAACACGATATATCTTGACGTCAATCAAAATTTCTTTTCAATATTTGTTCTCTTGCCTCTCTTTCAATAAGCAAACTTAATTTAATTTATTTTCCGATATCTTAATTGTAATCTTAACATTATTGATGGTAAAAGGGCCCACGCATGTTGCAATTGACCCCAGCATGCACGAAAAGAAAATGGCCCGAGGTATAGTATGTTCGGGACTCAAGGCGAAAAGAAATATTTTTTTCTACTCCCGTCAAAGTATTGATAATTTTAATATAATTGCTTACTATTTTTTATGAATTAGAAAATTATTTTCTTAATTTTAAAATTCACTTAATTGTAATATCCCAATAGTTCATTTGCCAAAATATAATAAGTGATAGCATTGAAATTTCAATACTATGATAAAATTGAAAATATTTTTAAAAGGGAAGAAAAAAGACAACAAGAAAGGATAAGAGAAAAGAAAGGAGATGAGGATGAATGAATGATAACCAGAAAGTACATTTCCTATTATTTATTTGAATATTTAGAAAAACTTTCAAATTAAGCAAGCATGGCAATGCTAAATTTGGAAGATATAGGACGGTTTTGGATCCTTCAAAATGCTATGCTTGAACATGGAAGAGGATAGGGGAAGAAGGGGGAAAGAAGTTCTTTCCCATAACATTCTTTTTATTTAAAATTTTTAATTAAGATGAGAAAAGATTGAAGAATTATGAGTAATCTTTTGAATTTTTTTTAAAACCTTCCATTACTAAAATAAATTTTTAAATATTTAAATAAAAAAAGAAAAGTCTTTTCTTAACCATCGACCTTTTTCTCCCGTAACTCTTAAATATACTATAAAACTCATGAAAAAAGAAAGAAAGGTTATCCAATAATATTCCTTTTCCTTCCTTCCCTCTCCTTTCTTTTCCGTTTGAACAAGGCATTAATATTATCATTGATATTTATCACATAAAATAAAAAGGGTAAACTAAAAAAAATACCCCTTCAATTTTTAAATTCAATTTTAGTTCCTTCTACTTTAAAATTTTAAAAACTATCTCCTTAAACTTTACAAAATTTAGAATTAATAGCTATTATAAACTTAATTAACTATGTTATTAAGTTACATTATTTTTTAAAAAGTTTTTAAACAATAGTTAAGATATTATAGTATATTAATTTAGTTCATCATTTTTTACATATAATTAATTTTGCAACTTATTTTTAAGTATTTAATTAAGAGTATATCTATTTAATTTAAATTACTTATATAACATAAAATTATTTATAAAAAATAATAAAATAAACTAACATATTATAATATTATGATTTTTATTTAAAAATTATTAAATTTAATAAAATAATAAATTAAGTTAACCACAATATTAATTCCAAGTTTGGGGGTGCTTTCCAACTTTTTAAAGTTGAAGAAAGTCAAAATCCAATTATCTCAAAATTGAATGGGATTGCATTTGTCCAAAATAGAAAAGGTGTTGACTTCATTATAATTGGGATAGATCTATCAACATGAATTAATCCAACCCTATTAAATTAGTTTAATAAATTAAAATTATATATCAAGTCAATCTCAAATCAACCTTCTTTTACGCCAAGGTGGGATTAAGTTAGATCTATTAATCCTAGTCCCAAGTAGATATTACTAACAATCCTAAGTGTGTTTTTATAAGATGTCACACTTGTTATTATTATTAATTTCACATCAATAGTTTTTTATATTTAATTTCACACAACCTATTAAATGAAATTAAATAGAATCATTATTATTATCATGATTTTAAAATTATTATGTTTTACTAATTTGTATTGTTATTATTATTTCTTTTAAATTTCCCAATTCCTAATTTGTAATGTTGTAATATTTGTCATTATTACTTTAATTAATATATTATTTATTTGGTTATAGTATTAGTTATTATATATATTTATATATATATATATATATATATATTTAGTTATGGTGATTATTTTATATAATTATTATTTTACTAAATTTTAATTTTTTATAATAATTTTATTATACAATTTTATTTATTAAATTTCTTAATTTTATCAAAATTAAATGTAATTGTTTATTCTAATAAATTTATAATGTAATATATTTTGACAATATTAAATATATAAATTTTTAACATTACTTACTTAATATTAAATATAGGATTTTAATATATTTATAGTAATATAGATACATATTAATTAATTATTTTTATTATTTATTATATATTATCAAATTAATGAGCTAATTCACCAAATTAACCTATTAGTCTAATATAATCAAATTGATGGACTAATCTAATAACCTAACCAAACCAACTAACACTATCCAATATCAAGTTCTTGTCATAATAAATTATTTTAGTCCCCTATTTTGATTCCATACGAGTTCCAGTCATAAACTATATAAAATTTTATCAGTTCCATGCAAATCCAAATACCTTCTTTCATTACAATATGTTTTCGTAGGCCCATAAACATGTTGAAAACTTAGGGTAGAACCATATTATGAAAATAATAAATAATTATTTGAAATGGTCATTATATTTCTCAATAATAAATAATTATGTCTCTGTCGTATGAATTATCACGTTTCTTAGATCATTACCTCTTTATGTATGATTTTTTTTTTATTACAAAGGAAGTTAAATTATTAGACATATAAATATATATGAAGATCAAATATTATATTTTAAATATAAAAGAATATAAAATCTTCAAAAACATATTGAATATTACTCAAATTAAAAACCTTCAGTTTTATGTGTTTTTGTGTGTAATAATTGCATACAAATTAGCATATCTCTAAAATAAGAATTCATGTATCTCTTGAATAAGAATTAATTTAATATATTCATATATTAAATGAGAATTTATATATCTTAATATAACTAATATAAATTAATTCGAGTGCAAGAAATTTGGATACCTTAAAAATAAGATGATTTAGGTTTGATTCAAGTTTTAGATGAAAAAAAAAAAAATTGGAAGACATCTCTGTCTTTAATGCCCCCACAATATCCGAAAGGATTAATCTTTTACCGATTGAGTAGGGATACCTTGATGTTAAAAAAAATACTTATCTTAATATATATCACCTTGTCTTTTAGCTATAAATTGATATGTGATAAAATTATTTCATTTAACCTGATGCTTGTAACTTACGAAATTAGAGTACGGTGAATTGATAAGAAAGCCAAAAGTGAAAATGTGAATTCCACAAGAAACCTTGGAAGATAAGATTTTTAATTAAAAAAAATTAAATTTGCAATGCTCAAGTAACCGCACATTTCGAGTTCTAACACGCTTAAGTTACGTAGACCGTACAAAGTTTTGTTCCCTTTCTTGAAATTTTTTTATATTAAACTAGTTGCTCGAACTTTTATGGTAGAATAGAAACGAATGACAGAAACTAATTCTTAAAATATAAGGCGAAATGATACTGAAATTTTGATATAAAATTTTTGCTTTGTTTAATATTATTGTATGCATTAAAAATAAAATTTAAAATTAGATATTAAAATAAAAATTATCATTAAATATAAAATGATGAAATAAATTTGTAAAATTTAATTTAATGAGTATAAAAAATTTGGAACATAATTTTAGAAGTTACAGTATTTCCCCTTTCGTATTTTAGTATTTTTTAAGCTGGGCTTATAATTAAGTTAAAATTTAGGAAATGGTTTCTTTATATATTAAAATGTGAAAGATAACAATATTAAAATTCTCAATGCCCGAAATTAGTAAATGAGTCAAAATTTTAGGCAGAACAAAAATATCAATTTGAATATTCAAACTTAAGGATAAGGTTTGTTAGATGTTGTGTTTGATTTGGATGAATTTACTGAACAACATGAGTACAATTCACATTTTAATGGAAATTGAAATTTGATTTCATTACGGATATCTCTCATTTTTTAGTAATACATGCTTTTTTAACTTCTTAATTAATTTCTCAAAATTTTCTTAATTTTCTCAATTTCTATTCAGTTTCCAATTTCTTTTGTATTTTTCCCTTAAAAATTTTCCACCTTTTCTTAGTTTTGCAAAAAAATTTGTTCTAATAAACATCTAGCTTTCTAAATTCAAATAAATTAAGCACGATCAATATTAAAAAAAAATTATAAATAACCCTCTCGAACTATGAGATGTTTGAATTTTACCCCCTTAAATTATAAAAATTTAAATTTTACCTCCTAAAATTATATAAAATTTATATTTTATTTTCATAATTACCAAGTTAGTAATTATAATACTTAACAATGGCTTATAATTTCTAGTAAATAAAAAAATTTTAAAAACAAAGAAATTTAACAGCGATTTTTAATTGCCAATAAATAAATTATGATAGTACTAATTTTTCTAACAGATTCTGTTAACTTAATAAAATTGGGATTAAAATCTAAATTTTATATAATTTCAAAGGGTAAAATTTAGGTTTCTACAATTTAAGTGGATAAAATCTAATTTATCCATAATTCAATGGGATTATATAAACTTAGCCCAATATTAAATATAGATTCTTAGATTTTATGTCTTTAAAACTAATATATTATTAATAATATATTAAATAACTAAAGCAACTAACAAAATATTTTAAATATAGTAAGGTAACTTACATAATGCGTTTCCTTAAATTATCATTTTTTGGTGAGATATTAGGTAAAAAAAAACTATATTGGAATTACAATATCAATGAATTTTTTTAATAGAATTTATTTCTGAAATTTAAACTTCTACAGATAAAAGTTGCCTGGAGTTAGGAAAAAGATAAAAGTCGTCTGGAGTTAACATATTTTCCATTAAACCACCTTTAATATAGTATGCACCACATTAGTAATTTTCTAAAATGAATATATGAGTTTATTAAAAAAATTTAATTTCCAAATATATATTTTCAATTATTTAATATATTACATATTTTAGTAATTTTTTAATTATTTTGAGAAGAATAAATAACCGTTCGGTTTACTTTATAATAAAATAATAATCAATATTCAAAATCGATCTTAAAAATAACAATCTATGTTCAAAATCAATCCTTCCTTATACTGGTTAATGAACACTATGTCATAATAGAAAATTTTGCATAAAAATTTAGAAAATCAAATTTTGTAGTAAATAAAGAAAGAAATCAATGAAAGATAAGGGGAAGAGGGGTAAACTTATATTACAGGAAATTAAGAGGTGTTAAATATAATTAAATTGAAATTTTAAAAAAGTTGTAATTAAAGTTTTTTAATTCGTTTTTAGAAAAATGCAACATGTGGCTGATTTCATATTTGTTCAAAATTAATGTCAATCTCAAATAACATTTGATTTTTTTTAGAAAAATATACTTTTCATTCATCTTAATTGTGATCTTTTTTTTAAAAAAAAATTAAGGATAAGTTATCATAATCTTGAAGTTTAATTTAATTTCACTTCACTTTTTTTTTTTGGAAAAATTCACCTATCTTCTTTACTTTAAGAGTATTTGGCAAACAATTTTTTTCTCAATTTTAACTTATTTGAGCATCTTTAATTGTTTAGCTAAATTAATTAGCTGTTTGAATATTTAGCAAATAATCATTTTAATCAACTTATTGGCCTTCAAACAATTATTTTTAAAAAATTAAGAATAATAATTTTTTAAAATAACCGATTTGTATTATATAAAAAGACATTCTTGTACGTAATAATAATTTTTTTTACATTTCAATGCTTGATAAATAAAAAAATACTGAATTTTATTTATTTATTTATTAAATAATAATCTAATATAAAATAAATTATAATTATTTATTTTTAAATAAAAACTAAATAAGTATAATAATGTATATTAAAATATACACATAATAGTAAAAATAATTACGTGAATATAATCATATATTTGCTATAATTGTATAAAAAGGAAGAAAATATATATTTCATCTCTTAGTAAATAATAAAAAATATATTGAGAAAATTATTAATCACTTATTAGATAATTTTTTTAAACTAAAAAATAATACATATTAAGGGAAAAAACAAAAATAATCGGATGATATTACTTGTGAAAAATATTTTTATATTTACAAATTTTAATTTATCAATATTTTTTATGATAAACATATTAATTTCAATTTTAATATTAAAAATAGTTACAAAATAAATTTTAATAATCACTACTATTTATCAAAATATTACAAGCATACCCTAACTAAAAAATTATAATTATTAATTTTTTAAAATAAAATAAATATAATAAATTGAAATGTTATAATTTTTTAAAAAATTAATATAATAAATAATATATTATAATTTAAAATATTATTAAAATAAAAAATATTTATACAAATTATAAAATATATATATTTATATGTTATTTTAAATATAAATAATTAATAATAACAACTAATTCTATCTATTTTATATAAATAATTAATATTATTAATTGATTAAATTAATTAATATAATTAATAATTAATTAATTATTAATATAGCCAACAAATTACCGATCACGAGCTTCCTGTATTAGCATTACGCTCCGCCCCTTGATACCCATCGTACCTTAAAATTCCGACAGAAATATTGCAAAAAGCTGAAATGGTAGGACCCACATGTCTGCCACTTTTCCCTCTAATGTTCTGTACAAATCTACTCCCTGGTGCACATGGACAACCTTCCTCATTATACTCTTTCAATTAAAAGTAAATTATACAGTAGTTAAAATTTTTAATTAATTAAGAATATTAAAAAAAATGAAGCATCGTACAATTTCAATTACGAATGAAAATTTGATTTAATCAAAATATTCCGATTACAAATAAAATTTTTAATTACTATTATAGTAATTTATTATCTATATATTATTTTATTTTAATTATTTAAAATATATCAAATCAAGGAAAATGATAAAATAGAAATTCAATTATTTAAATTTCCTTTCACATATATCCTAAAAAATAGCATTGCAGTAATATTAATTTTAATTTTAATCATAATATAATTTGCTGACATAAGCTCTGTCAAAGAAATCTAAAACATGGCATTATATTAATTCTATTTTTTTGTGATGCATTAATTCTAATTCTAATATCAATTAGAATATAATTTCACATAAGCCCCTGATAATAGTATTACTTTAATACTAATTTCAATTTCAATTGCAACATAACTTCCTTATATAAATTCCTTTAAAATCCTACTTTTCCAGTAACATAGAAAAAATTGTTATAATTATTTTATTTTATTAATTTAAAATATTTTAATTAAAAATAAACCTCCAACAAATACTATTACATTAACACTAATTTTAATTATAAATTTTAGGTATGTGTTCAAAACTCATATTTCAAAGGCTTTTTATAACTCCATGGGTTTCCTGGAAAATTTAGATAGCACCCATATATTATGTGATGTCTCGTTACTCATATTTTAAATCTTATTTTTAGTTGGAGTTGCATAAAATATTTCTTGAAAATCTTTACTTATTTATATATATTGATTTAATTTCATATTTTTAAATGTATGAATATAATAGATTAATTATCCATACTATTAAAAAATCTTTATTTTTATTTGTTGAGAATTTCTTACACTCAAGTGCTACATAATATTTTTTTAAGGCTTTCTTATTTGTGGAATTGCATCCTAAATTTTAGTACGTATGACACATAAATGTTTATAGAGATCATTTCAAACAATTAGATGAACTTGCTAGAGTATCAATCATACCATTTCAATAGGAAAAATATTTTCCTTTTTTTTTTTTGGCAATATTGTGTTGTTGGTTTGCCAATATGCTCCGAAATTAATTAAAGCAAGCTAAAAATTTATAGGAAATATCTTAAATTAGTTTTACTAAATACACCTGCCGTAACGACATATTCAAATTAAGGACTTATAACCATCGCATAAATATTGAAAGAATGGTTACTTCTTGAGTTATAAAAAAAAATTCTACAAAAATTGATGACAAAGGAGTTCCTTTTTCTTTTTTTTTTTTAATGATATGGTTGGACAAACTGAGGCCACTTGGCAATAAAATTTTTTGCCATATAATGTCCATCATTAAGTTAAATTATTTTGAAAATATATGTGTTTGAATTTGATCTAATTTTACATTATTCGTTAATAAGAAAAAGATGTACATTGAAAAAATAATAATTAAATTTTTTTAATAATAATAAAAAATTTTAACAATTTTTTTATTAATATTGCAACACATGGATGATTAATAGTATAAAAATAATTTACATTGAAAGTAAGTTAAATTGAATTTCTATATATATTTAAATCAAATTAAAATCCTATATCTAGTTTCACTGATCTTTTTTTAATTAATTTGTTATAGTTTAAAATTTAATTAAAAATAATAATTAAATTTTTTTAATAATAGTAAAAAATTTAATAATTTTTTTATTAATATTATAATACATAAGTCAGTAAAAAAAATTTACATTGAGAGTAAATTAAATTGAATTCCTATATATATAAAATTTCACTGATCTGTTTTTAATTAATTGGTTATAGTTCAAAATTTTTGAATTAAATTCTTATTAATATATTTTATATAAAAAAATATTTCTTGTTATTTTTTCGTAAGTCCCGGTTGATGATCAACACATACAAAAGTACTTTATCAATGTAGCTTGACAAATATTAACATAGAATTTTCATATTTTTTTTATTTCTATTTTAAGTTTCAAATAACCCAAAGCAAACAATGACAATCAGTCAATTACATATATAGTTATTTTATTTTTAAAAAGAAATGATGGGTGATATGTCTCAGTCCACAAATTATTATCAAACTATTGTTTATGTGTTGCATACTAACAAGACTTGGTACATAAAAGACAAAATGTATCCAATAAAAAATTAAGTTTAACAAAATTAAGCAAAAATTTTAACAGCATCCTTCCCCGACCACAGTATCAATAGTTGTGTTTGAGGTTGTACAGTGGTTATGAGGATATGGGGGAAGCGAGAATTTTTTTTTTTTTAATACTGAAATTGAAAGCTTGGGTCTCTCACCAAAGGTAAAATCATCTTTCGACTCGATTCCTTAATGCCATCCGATTTCGTCCGTCAGCAGGAAAGTTGATATAATTTTTCAAATGAAAGAAGAATGGAATGTAATTAAATTTAATTTTAGAGAAAGTTAAAATAATTTCCTTTAAATTTAATTACACAAATCACTTCTGAAAAGATAAATGATGTCATTTTCAAATAATTTTATATAATGTCAAATATAAATCTCTGTGTAAGATTTATTGTGCATATTGGATGTGACAATACCTTAGTCATTAGCAGTTATGGAGTCTTGTCGATCATTTTTTATTTTTTTATTAAGTAATGACTGTCGATTATTATTTTGCTACGAGAGTACCTGCCATTACAGGACTTATACAGTGAAGGCGATATGACTGTTTTCTTAGTGGCGTCATCCATTCCATTTATTTGAGTGAAAGTGTACAGTACTCTCTCCGATTTTCTGTCAATAGTATTTTTTTTTATTAATTTTACAGACCTTCAAATCAATTTTTTAAAATATAAGATTTTTATAATTAATATTCATCGATTATTTAATTAATTATTTTATTATATTATATAATATTTTTATGATAAAATTATTAATTTTATTGTTAAAATTATAAAATATTAATAAAATAATTTTAAAATTATAATTGTATTTTAAATATAATTGATATAATTTTATCTATTCGTATAAATCATTTTTGTCCTTTTATCCATAAAAAAGTTTTAAATAATATGACTAAGAGGGCAAAATTGTATGAACGATATTATTTACGGATAAAATTATAATTTTATATATTTAAAAAATTTATTAATATTTTAAATAAAAATTATATGAAAAAATATATAATAAATTAAAATATAATAATATTGTAATATTTATTTTAAAATTTCTTGAATAAATCAAATAATTTGATAAAAATAATTAATTAAATAGTATATATTAATTATATATTTTATATAATTAAATAATTTGAATCTTAAGTTTCTAAAATTAAATGGAATGAAATGTACCCGTTTAAAATTAAGGAGGTATTTTATATTTTTATTTAATTATACAATTCAGAATAGAAATATACAATTTAAAATAGTTATCTCAGGATCAGTTGGAATTGGACTAGTTGGATCGGGAGAAGTATTTTATCTTTATTAATTTTGCAAAAGTTCAAATCAATTTTTTAAAATATAAGATTTTTATAACTAATATTCATAGATTACTTAATTAATTATTTTATTATATTATATAATATTTTTATGATAAGATTATTAATTTTATCTTTAAAATTATAAAATATTAATATATAATTTTTAAATTATATAAAATTACAATCTTATTTTAAATAATAATTTATATAATTTTATTTATTCATATAAATAATAATTTTCTTTTATCCAAAAATTTTTTAAATAATATGACTAAGCAGGTGAAATTGTAATTATTTAGGGATAAAATTATAATTTTATATATTTTAAAAAATTTTCATTAACATTTTAAATAAAAATTATAATATTATTATATTTTTTTAGTATGCAATTTTTGTACATAATTTTGTAGCTAATTTTTAAATATTTAATTAAAATTTAATATATTTAATTTAATTTCTATTAATTATATAATATAAAAATTATATGAAAAAATATATAATAATATTGTAATATTTATTTTAAAATTTATGGAATATATCAAATAATTCGGTAAAAATAATTAATTAAATAGTATATATTAATTATAAATTTTATATAATTAAAGAATTTAAATTGTAAGTTTCTAAAATTAAATGGAATGAAATGTACCCATTTAAATTAAAGAGGTATTTTATATTTTTATTTAATTATACAATTCCGAATAGAAATATACGATTTAAAATAGTTATCTCAGTGATCACTTGGAATTAGACTAGTTGGATCGGGAGAAATTCTAGAGCTTCGCAATGCATTGGTAAGTCAGCTCTTATTTAATGTAGTATTTAAAAAATGAAATCCAACCGTCAGCCGCTAATTGATGTGCTATTTAATTCCGATGAATCCAAATAATCATTTTATGTGTTGAATCAGTTTAAAACCATCCAAACGAGAAAGAATAAAAAAAATGATCCCCTTTGAAAAAAATGATCAATCAATTTCTTTTTAGACTTTGGTTTGGGTTGGATTGGATTGACCTAATAATTCTAGACGTAACCAAAAGTTAATTAAAGAAGAAATTTAATATCTAATTAATTAAAAAAATACTGATTCCTTATTTTTTTCAACTTTTAATTTTTTATAAATTATGAATTAAATATTAAATTAAATTAGTTACTACTTAATTTATTTTGATAAATTTATTTATTTTTTATTTATGATATCATCTGATTTAACTATTTATCTAATCAGTTAAACCAATTTGGTAATTTTTCTAGTTTATTGTCTGATCTGATTTTAAAAATAATATGAACTGAAGTCCTACTCATAAAATTATTTGTGTAAATAGATTAAATTAATATTTTGACTGAATTAGGAAAAGGTAATATTTTGATTGGAATAAAAAAAGTAGATTTGACAAATATCTTCTTACTTATATTATATTATATACGTTAATATTTTCAAACATGATTCGATTCGGTTGATTCAATCAACTGGATTGGAGTGCAGGGATAGATCGGATCAAACGTTACAGAATAAAGTGCAGGGATAGATCGGATCAAACGTTACAGAATAAAATGAATGGTTATATATATATATATATATATATATATATATATATATATATATATATATATATATATATATTTGAAAATTATTTTTATTAATAATTATAACTATTCATTTTACTTTTTATAATATATCATACCCTTAAAAAAAAAAGCTAAATTTAAGTATTCGCATACCCATGCACAAACAATCGATGACACAACACTTGACAGAATTCTAATTTATGGAATTATATCCGCAACTTAACAGCTAAAGAATCGAACCAAGTCACATTGGCCAAATTGGCAAAATTTTCTTGTAACTGCATCAAAGCGTAACTTTGGAAAAATTTCTAGTGATAACGCATTTGTTTTATGAAAATATTTTTATTTTTATTTTCTAATTTCAATTTTTAAAATTATTTTTATTTTTACATTTTCATTTTTTATTAAAATATGAGTAGTGTTTATAAGAATATATTTTAATTTATTTTCATCTCAAAATTAAATGATAATTATATAATAATTTAAAATTTGAATAATAATAATAATTGATAATTACAATGATGACAGTGATAATATAATAAAAGGCATTGGCAGTATTAGTATTGGAGCAGTGGCGGAGGCAGAAATTATAATGTAGGGGGACCCAGAGTAAAATAGTTTAAAAGTTAGGGGGGGCCAATATAGATTTTCATAATATATATCATATTAAATTTCAAAAAAGAGGGGGGCCGGGGCCTAATCTTGCCCCCTGGCTCCGCCGCTTAATAGCAGCAATAATAATAATAATAATAATAATAATAATAATAATATAGAGTTGAAGGTAGCAACCATGGAGTTAGCCGGAAGTGAAGGTAGTCACAAGGGAGGTAAAGGCAGTAGTAAAAATTAAGGTGGTGATGGTAGTAGCACTGTAAGTGAAGACATTAGTACATGTAGTGGTAGTGACAGAAATAATGTTGGTGACAATTGCTACAATGGTGGTGGTATGACAAGGGAGGACGAGGTGGTGGAGGTGCTGTCATTGGTGGAAATGAGAGTTGTTGGTAAGTGAAAATAAATAATAAATTATTATAAAAAAATATAAATAATTCTAAGTAGTCACTTTATAGAAATGAAAATATAAAAAATGTTATTTTGTTATTTTATGAATTTTCAAGAATAAGAACTCTATTTTTCAGAAAATGAAAATAACAAAAATTATCTAAATTCATTTTTCTTATGTTTTGAGCGAAAATGAGAATAAAAAACACCTAAAGCAAATGTATTCTAAGTTTCTCAATGTTATATCCTATTGTTTCTTGAAAATTAGAAAGTTGACACATTAATTTTAAGAATTACTTAATTATGATATCTTAATTATTAATTTATTAAAAAAAATAAAAATAATATTGAAAATTTTATGCTACGAAAGAACTATTTTTTTTTTCCGAAAGTGGTTATAGTTCTCATCACTACATCCTCTATTTTAAAAAATAATAGTGGACCATTAAAAAAAATAGTGGACCAATAACATACGGAAGGTGTAAAATTATTTTTAAATGTAACTACAAATTAGATTGTAATATTTGGCAAACCACTCCTTGTGTTTTTAGAAATAAGCTTATTTTTACCCTTAATTTATTTAAAGTTACACGGGCCAATTTCCTTTTAAACCACTCTTACATACACAGTTCCCTTTCCATGTCACATTACATATGTGTGAAAGACGTAAATAATAATTTATATTTTATGAATATGAGTTTTTATATATTTTTCTTGTACGCGGTAATAATGTGAGAATATTTTATCACTAAAAAAATTGAATTTGAAATGAAAATTTTCATCTAAAAAATGCTAAAACTTCGCCTCTAAACCTGTTTAAGAGACCCTTTAAGAAATACATGTGTAAGAAATTTGTAGACATACAAGTAGTTAAAATGTCAAATGATAATGTCGACATTATATGAGAATGAGTTATCACCAACACCGTTGGGCATGTTTGATTAATTAGCTTCAAAGGAAAATTATGTGGACATGCTTACTTAGCTTGGAAAAGAAATTCTTCATAAAAAGTTTCCTTTTCCCTCACATCTCCTTTAATTTTTCCTTCTTCTTTTCTTTTGGTGTGACCACTTCAATGTATCCCACCACCTTGAGATATTGATATTGGAATGAGACTTCCCTTTGAATCAAAGTTGTGCTCTTCTTATCAATATAATTTGGTTCTAGTAAGAGGGATTCAGATATTATAAATAAAATATTTTGAATTTAATTTAAATTGTGTATAAAAAAATTTATTTGGGAGAGGTTTTTGTTTATGCCTTATAATATTCCGGAGAACTAGTCTTTCATCAATTAAGTGAGATACTTTTATGCAAATTAAAATTGTGCTCTTTTTTATTCTTTTCGGAACTTCAATCTTTTTAAGGATTTGGTTGCTTCCTTATTTTTTTCCCAATTTTTTTTTCTTTTTAAAAAGTGGATTTCTCGGTTGTGCTTCTGCTTTTCTCTTTCATCGTATAGACAAAGGCATTAACGAAGTAGACTTTCTAGTTTTTACCATCCTTTTGTTGATCATAGTCTACTGTTTGGCGAGTGGTTTTAAATTTTACTTTGCAATCACAATATTCTTACTTCGCTACTATTTGTAATCATAATTCACTGGGATATCTGCTGTTCGGCGGGGAAGCTATTATGTTTTTTTAGGTAGAATTAGTTCTATTGCTATAAGAAACAGGTGATACAGGGTGTATTTGTAATTTCTGAGATAAAAAAAATTATTGGGATATTATTTCATAATTAATGTTTAAAAAATGACAACGAATCAGAAAAATATCATATGATCATAGCTCAGTTACTTTAGTCGACTAAAAATTCACGTAAATTTTTTATAGCTCCCTTTGATTTGATCACATGTAAATATCATCTTTAGATAGTATTTGACAATCATTCAATTTATCAATTTTTAATTAATTTGAAAGCTTTTAGTTGATTAATTAAATCAAATAATTATTTTAAATATTTGATATATAAGTTATTTGTTGATCATTTGGCAGGCTCCTAATAAGTCGATTTGAAAAGGTTGAAAAATTCGTAATTTTGAATTTAGTTGATTTTATAACAAGGCATGTAAAAAGATTAGACTACCCCTCAAATTATATAGCTATATACAAATTTTATTTTTCTTAAAATAAATTGAAACTTGAATATTAAGGTATCCAGGTAAGAGCTCATCCATTAAATCATTAAATAATTTTAAAATATATGTAACGGTTTAATATTGCATGTAACAGTTCCTCGTAAATCTTTTTATATAAAAGAAAAAAATTAATAAAATTAATTTATACATGTATATGATACATATATACACAATAATTTTTTTGATTTGTTGTTTGGTTAAATTTTTAAAACATCACAAAAGTGGTCATTCAAAGTACAAAATGTTATAAAAAGATTTAATTTTGATCAAATTATGTTTTTCTTTAAAAAATATGATAATAAAAAATATATAATATGAAAATAATATAAATATTATAATATATATGTATTATGCTGAAAACTTGATATAAAATAACATAAAAGTGGACATGGACATCTAAATATATTTATTTCTTAAAATAAAATTAAATAGTTATAATAAATTATAATTATTTATTTCCTAAATAAAACTTTAACAAGCATAATAAATTATAATAATTTTATTTTTGATAAAATAAATATTATTTATTTTTAATAATAATTTGATAAATAATAAATTACAATAATATATCTTTTAGAAGAAATTTTAATTTAATAAATAATATGTAAAATTTAAAATATTATAAAAGTGAACAAATATACTTAAATAAATTAGAAAATACACTTAAGCCCTTATATATATATATATATATCATTTTATATATAAATAACTAATAATAAATATTTAATTTTACTAAATATTTTTATTCAAATAATTAATATTATCATCTGATTAAATTAGTTAATACTATTAGTTACAACAATTAATTGAGTCAACTAATTAATAATATAACTAATCGATTATCAAACAGGACTCAATATTAGTTATAGTTCTCATTTGATAGGCAATTCTTTCCATAATGATCTCTTAGTATTTAGGAACTAATTTAGTTGTTATCTCTTAAGTTCGATTACATTCGAAAACAACCTTTGATTGAATCTCTACTATTGATAGTCCTAAAATGCCACTAGTACTTTATTTAGTAGAATTAGGTAAACTTTTTTCTTTCTATCATTTTATTTCAAAAACAAAAAAGAAGAAATTAGTTAAGCTAAATCAACAAATCAATTTAGTGAAATAAGAAATATGTTTTGTTAACTAGCCAATTTGATTTTAAAAAAAGAGCACTTGCAATAACTATACTTTTTACACAATTGTAATAATAATAACATAAATACAATAAAAACTAATGATATAAAATTGTGGATAGATGTCAATAGACAAACATCCGTTACTATTATAATCAACATTTATTTTGACATAGTAACAATTTGAAATTATATGAAAATATAAGACAATGGACATTTATTATGATTGATGTTTGTAATGATGGAGTAATATTTTTTATATTAAAGAAAAACTTAAAATGTTGATTTTAAAACTAATGATGTATAAAGAGATGCTTTTCTCAACAACAAGAGCGTAAAAACTTAGAACAATGATTTTTTGCATAACTATAACCAAAAGGCATTTAAAACTTTTAGTTGGAAAAGATAAAAATTTCACACACTGATTTTGAATTTAATTGATATTTAAAGCTATACAATTGTCCACTTACTTTTAAAGTGTGATGCATAGAACATTAGTTAGTATTATGTTAATAACAGACATCCATTATTTTTTGTAGTACTTATATATTTCATTCAAATTCTTATTTTATGTTTAGGTGAAATTTAAGCATAGTTCACTCATATTTGGAAATGCTCTGAAATGATAAGAAGCACCCCATCCATGATCTGTGAATAAAAGGCATTAAAGTCCTTCTAGATAGGATGCTTCCCATCAATAAGAGTATGGAAAGGTAAATTGTCCTCATATTCCACTGGTACGCTAGAGTTGATAACAAATGATAATATTTATAAAATCTTGTAGAGAACTTCCTCTCATTTAATTCTTTAACATGATTAAAAGATTATTGAGTTCTAATCAAGAGAAATAAAACTTTTTCGATACATAAGAATTTATAACAAGGATGAGGATTTCAATTCAATTAAGGTGTAAATTCAATTTCATAATGATTTTGTTGTGAAAGTGTATTGATGATTTATTATAGTTTTTGTTTAGGTTATTTCATGGAATACATATAGATATAATTATTTATAAGGAAATAAAATATTAGAATCAATTTGTAGAATGATTTATCTCTTTTCTTATTAAATTATACTTTCATAATAACTTATTCAACAACAATTGTAGTTTTTACCATGAATCTATATATTCAACATTTGGTTTATTAGGTGTACTAAATAAAGGAAATCAAAACACAAACAACTTTCTATAAAAATTTGTAATATGATAGCAAAAGAAAATGTTGATTATTGATGTAACCAACATTTAAAGGTATTCTAAAAGTCTTAGTTAAGCAAATCCAACCTTTAACAGGTTAATTTAGGACTTAATTGATGTTTAACATGGTAGTATTTACCTTGTTACAAGAATACATAAAAACTAAAGATATTAGAGATTTACAAAACTAATATCTAAAAGGCATTTCAAGCATCTCTCTAAAAGATGTAAAACTTTATCACATTGGTTTTGGACTTGTCTAACATTTAAAATATAGCAATCATAATTTCTTTGGAGAAAAAGAAAACCTAAGATGTCAATTTTTTTTTTTTGCTAATAATCAACGTTTAAGTTTTTCAATATTGCTTATAAATTTTGTTGTTACTCTTCATTTCAAACATCTTGGTAATGTCTTATCCTTTGTTATCCAACTGTAGCATTTGTATAAAGTGCAAAGACATTTCTTCCACCACTTCATATAACACCTTTAGAGACTTCAAAGAATTTGGTTAAATAATTGATTACTTTGATTAATTTTACTTTTTGATAATGGCAAGTCTCGAAATGTGTGAGGTGAAACAATGAAGGACTTGCCTTCTTCCTTTATATTAATTCTAACATTACTAATGGAAGTAAATACATTGTCTAGATCCATGATTTACTAGTATATGAGAAGATTTATTTTTTATGACAATAATAATGAGCAATAGGATGGTAACATTTGGAGCCACACATATTTTATTTTATTTTTTCTTTATATAATGTTACTATTAAGTCACTGATTGTACTTATTACTATAATGATATATAGAAATTAATAAAGTAACAAAATATATTTTCCTAATTTGATATCTCCTTTATCATATTTTTGTAAATTCACATTTAATTTGTTGCTATTTATAATTGTTTAATAAAATAAATAGTAATATGAAAAATCACATTGGAACTATTACAAATAGTTGATGTTGTAATTGTCATGTAAAGTAATATGAACTTGTATGAAAAAAATTATCATTTAAAAAATGCTATCAAAATTTATAAGGTAGAAAAGAAGGTATTGGTGATTACCAAATCTAACATGGGTCAATAAAATTGTTAATGTGTTTTTTGCTAGTTGAAGTAATTTTACATTACTATAAAATCATTTACAAAGAGTTTTCCAATTAAAGTACATTAGTTCTTTATAAATAACTAATGTTGAAAAATATTATCATGGTAGTTTAATTCTAATGTATAATTGATGTTGAATTATATTTATTAGAATGATGTGATGTTTATATAGATGATGAATATTACAATAAAATGGATGTTTAATAATTGACGTGGTGTACTTAATCTCACTTTAAATGTTAGCATTTTTTAACAATCAATGTAAAAATTAAAATAATGTCATTTTAAAAAATTTTCAAACACTGGCAAGAAACACAAAATGTAAGACTAAAATAGTAGGTGCCATTTCTAAATTTAGGATTCTCCTTACATGAAACTTTGTCTTATGAAATATTAGAATTTTAACAAAATCATAAAGCATAAGTTGCTCTTTTACTCTTCTATACAAACAAGGTATACATACCAAACATCTTATGATTTTCATTCTACGTGTTTCTTATTATTTTTTATATACAAGTGTGGTTTTGCTTGTTTGTACTCTATCTTAATAAGGTTATAAAGCCATCCCAAAAACCTTTTGACACTCTGTTATTTTATGAATATGCACCATAACCTTAGGCACGAAATAAATGATATATAGAATACTACCTCTATAATTATATGAATTTTTTTTAGTCTTAGATATATGCTTAGGAAATGTTCAAATTTGGATAATTTGGGTTGCCTTTTTTGAACATAAATATACGAATGTATTTCAATTTTAGGTACATAGCTAAGAATATGCACAATTTATGATAATATAAGGTTTTTTTTAATGTTAAAGTGTCTATGGTTCTTACTAGATTAGCTACTCGTGGATTGAAAATGGATAAATGTTGATTGGCATAGTGCTTAATATGAAAGGGGGTTGATGAATTCATCAAATTTGCAATTATTTAGGGAGGGAAAATTTAGTGATGACCTTAATTTTTGCCCTTACTCTAAATACTATTATGTTAAAAGGGTGTCAATCATGTGACTGAGAGATCATCTACTTGTTTATGGCATTAACACTTGGTATACCTAATGAATATGGCATAGTGAAAGCAAATTGCATAACATGTTTATTGATCATGAAGATAAGGGTTTCAATGTTAGGTAATGATATTGTAGATAGTCTTACTAATTATTTGTAAGTCCTCGATAGCTTGTTGAGTAATGTAAAGAAATCATTATATTTAGGTTGTATCAAATTTATACATTTATCTACTATGTTAAGACATATTGGATTATGCTTATGATGTAAAAAAAATCATATACTTGATAGGTATGAAGTATAAAAACATTCATATCTATCCTAATAACTATATATCATAACAAAAATAGTACAAAACATTGCGTAAATGTCTAAAATAAAGTACTTCCTCTTACAAATTGAAGAAGTATGATAACTGCATTAAGAAAGGGAGCTTTAATTAAGGTATTATGGTATTTTCCTATAATACCAAGGTTTAGACACATGTTTGCTAATGTAGGAGATATCAAGAACTTATTGTGGTATGTAGAGCAAATGATTTAAGAAGGAAAATTTCATTATCTTGTAGATTCTTCTCAATAAAGAATGATTGAGTCATGCTTCCCTGAGTTCGATAAAAAAGTAAGAAATCTCATACTTGCACTAGGTGCTTATAGATTAAGCCTTCATACCAAAAGTAAAAAACATAGTATATAGCTTAAGATGTTGATAATTTACAATCTTCCTTTTTCCTTTTGCATAAAGTAAAAGTACATAATGTTAACATTGTTTATATCAGGGCTAATGCAATTAAGAAATAACATATATGTCTTTTTACCAATGTTTATCAAAGATTTGAGACTTAGGCAGGATGAAGGTGTGTTAGTGTATGACACATATCATTAGGAGTTTATTAGGTTACATACCATGTTTTTTTGCATAATTAATAACTTTTTCAGGTGCTTTTTATTTTACTCTCATAGGATTGGAACTCATGGGAATATGACACAATGTAAGCCATTAGATGTGGGAAGTCATTGACTGAGTTAATTCATCTAATGGCTCACATTATGTCACATTCCCATAGGTTCTAAACCCATAGGTGTAACATAGAATTCCCCACTTTTTCAACTTATGAAAACTTTTTAAAGTATAACATTAAAAAGTGTAAAGCATGCTTTATTTATTAAAATGGCATGTACTCTTATTAACTTAAGCATTGGAAGAAAAGAATGTATATCAGTTACTAAAGACTTCTCCCTCATTAGCACAACTATCACAGGTTAATAATGACTTTTAGTGGTTTAGTTAAGAAAATAATGGATCTAAAGCCTCTAATTAGGAAGGATGTTAATGAAAAATTGAAAAATATTAATGTCATTTTTAATAAATTGAATACAACTACGAATAATGATATAGTATGGGAAAAAGGTCCATATTGGAAAGACTTATTTATTAAACATGACATTAATGTCATACATGTAGAGAAAAATATATATAATAGTTTAGTTGAAACGATTTTAAACATGTCAAGTAAGAACAAGGATAGAGTCAAGACTAAACAAAATTTGTAAGAAATGGTCATACAAAAGGAATTAGCATAGGAAAGAAAAGATTAATATATATATTTACCTTTAACTTGTTATAACTTACCAAGAAAGGAGAAATTAAGTTTCTTTAGGTTTTTATATAGGGTTAAATTGTATTAAGGCTATTCTTCCAACATTAGAACCTTTGTTTCTATGAAGAATATGAAATTAGTTAATTTGAAGTTCTATAATTATCATACTTTGATGTAGAAACTTCTATTAGTCACTATTAAAAAAATTACCTACATTTGTAAAACAAGTTATTAAAAAACTTTATTTCTTCTTTATTACAATATATGTTAAGATTATTAACCCATAAAATTGGATGAGTTGCAAAGAGATATTATTGTCATATTATGTTAACTTGAAATTTATTTTACACCTTCACTTTTTAACATCATGATGCATTTAATTGTGCATTTAGTAAAGGAGATAAAACTTCATGAACTAGTTTATTTAAGGTGGATGTACCTATTTAAGTAATACATAAATATCCTAAAAAGGTATGTATGCAACTAGAATAAGCCTAAATAATGTAATGTTAAAAGGTACATTGTTAAGAAGATTGTGAAGTTCTGCATTGAATACTTGTTGAATATAAACACTATTGGGTTTGCCAAGCCTTATCATAGGAGAAGAATTTTAGGGAATGGCACATAAGGGACCTGAGTAGTAAGCATAAACCACTGAATATGGGCATAGGCACATTTCCATGTCCTACAAAATAGTGAAAATGTTAAGCTTTATGTGGATAAGCATATTACTGTTATAAAAAAGCTCTATCATGGTAAGAATAAGTGATAGATACAAGTTAAACATAATTAATCATTCATTACATGATTTTATTATCGGGTAGGAAGCATGACGAAGCTAATTCCATATATTATTTATGAGATTATAGGATGGTTAACTAACAAGTCTTGCATGGATGTAATATCTTATCATAGATATGACATTAGTGAACATTTTTTTTTACACAAAAGGATAAGATAGGAGGAGCACCATGCAAAATAATGGGGTTATTATAGTAATTCAAGCAATGCATGTCTCTAGTACTAAAGACAAAAACACTATCAATGGAACAATGTCATATTATAGGGTAATTAAAGATATATATAAGTTTGACTATATCCAATTTTTGGAACCTTTGTTTCAATATAAGTGGATGGAGAATAACAACAACATTTGATAGATGAGTTAAGATTAACATTAGTGAATTTTAGTAATAAAGGTATAACACCTCTCAAAATTCTAGAATTTTATTTTGAAAAGGAAAAAACTTAAATAAATTAAATAATTTTCCTTTATAAAAAACTATTAGTTATTTTAATCTTCATATTTTAAAATAAAAATTTTAGAAGGGTGAGAATAGACTTTAAATAGAGAAAAGGTAATTAGAATAGCAAAAAGAGAGATTTAATTAATTAAACTAGATTCACATAGATATTCTAAGAAAGTAGAAATAAAGAACGAGTATAAAAAGGGGAAATTAATATAAGTGATTAAAAGGAATATATGATTATAAAGGAAGATTTGGACAAATACCGAAAATATCCTTGCCTTTCCTTATAAACCTAACTTAAGCCTTCTTATTTCATTTCTCCATCAACCCTACATTTTTTTTACTCCTTCCTTTTCTTTTTTTTCTTTTTCTTCTTTGCTTCTTTAACTAATCAAGAAAAAGGAAGGTAAATTTTTTACCAAATTCTTCATACAATCAAGATAAAGACTTTCAAACTATTATTAATCTTCAGTTTCCTTTTCATTTTCCTTATTTCTTGATGAAGCTTAACCTCGAGCTTAAAGAGGAAAATTCAAGCCCTAATGGGAATTCTTTGAAATTTCAAATTATTAGGGCCAAGGAATAATAAATTCAACCTCCCAAATCTTTTTTCATAACAAGTGAGTGAATATCATAGTTCAAAGTTAAAGATTTGAATGGTTTGGTTTATTTATGAAAATTTAGGGTTTTATGAATTATATAATGAATAAAGTGATTTATGATAAATAAATTGTATATAAATATTGAAAATGGTCTAAACAAGGTTCCTTTAGGAACTATTGATAATTTGGTAAGGATTAATTGAGTAATAAATGGATTAAAAGGTATTTAAGATGTTATGAACAATAACTTCATGATGAGAAACTTTGTAGAAACTTAATCTAATGATCAACTATTAAACTAGGAAATCATCAAAATTCCTCTCCAGAAGCTAACAATTGATTGTTAAACCACAAATGGCTAATTATTGCTCCCCTAATACCTAAATATAATATCTTGAACTAATGCTCTAGTATATAAATTAAATGTAATAGTAATATGTATTTAAATATGAAATGAATTAATTATCTAAACAATGATTTTATTTCTAAGATTATGTAGGAATGAGTAAAGTTAAATTAATAATATTGAATGAGATACTATGCTTTACATGGTTCAATTAAGTTCATAAGTGCACATAAACATGGTTCAATCATGATAATTTTATCTTGGACTTAAAATAATTTGAATATTGTATTAACTAGTTATGTTATGTAATAATATACCATTACAAAGTGTTATAATTTCTTGTAGCCATGCAAGAAGAGTATGGTAGTTTTGTTATTTGATGCTTTATATAAAAATGAATTATTATGATGTTATTGAGATGAATATAGTTATGTGGTCATACAAAATGGCATAAGTGAGATGAAATTGTAAGATATGATGTATGTATGAGGTCATTAGTATTAAAAAGACATATATTTTGATATGTGAGTTGTGGATTATGGTGGGGTGATATAACATGTGAATATTAAATTCAATAACTGTTTGTAAAAGGGTATAAAATTAATCCTAAAGGGATAAGGATGGGTTTGTAAAGGGTATAAGGTTGATTGGGAGTCACAATAAGATTTATTTATTTCTTATTTGTTGATTTATTTGATATATTGAATGTATGATTGTGGTTTGAACCTACATACACATGATAAATTACAAATTGTGTGATGTTAGTGTTATTGTTACCTTATGAAAAAGTGCATGATAGGGTTGACATTATGGCATAATGAACGCATATGTTTGATTGTTCACATTGATGAATGTCAATGGGTTTATGTCAATGACAATAGCAATAAAAATTGAAATATAGAATTGTATGATTAAGGTGAAAATATTTATATTTGATTGCTTTAGTTTTATTGAAAATGATGTTATATCAAGTGTGATTAAGCAAGAAGGTAAATCTGATCAATAAGCCATTTATTGATCAATCATAATTTATTTAAACTAAAATATTTTTTCACTAAGTCCTAAACTTACTTCTCCGTGTATTTTGTTTTTACAAATTATCAAGATGATATTTTCCCACTATTTTCAAGTAAAGCTTTCAAGAGTTTGTTTAGTAGGGCAATTGACCAGCATTTGATATTGTGTAATGGACAAGTATGGCCTATCATCTATACAGAAAAAGGATAGTAAGCTAGTTATTTGTATTTTATAAGGCTAATTCGATTGGTGTAACCTTGAACCTACTGAATATAGTTATGTTTAACTTTATGTAGTATCATATTATATTTCTTTTCAATTAATAATACCATTCCTTTTTTATATTTTCATGAAAGACTTCCCCAAAACTCCCATATATATTAGATAAGTAGATTATAGATCTAGTTTAGGCTAATGGAAAACTAGGTAGTAGGTTCTATGCTAATTACAATTAGGGTTAAGCTGTGATAGAGGGTCATATAGAGGAGTTATTCATAATGACATTCTAAGCAAAATAAATTTTTTATATGTTGAACTTCGTTGATAACAAATGATCTATAACTCTTTAAAAGAAAAGATTAAGAATGAGAAAAACGTAATTACTAATATAGAGGACACACCTTCTTTCACATTAAGACTATATTTGGTTAATTGTGAAGGTAATTTGGGAGAGTTTTATATATAGAATGATTAAGGTGAGGGGTTATGGGTTGACAATTCTTCCAAATAAATTTCCTACTATAAGTTCAAAGTATTATTGTCTTCATTTTTATAGTTATGCTTACATCTTATTAGTTTGTATTTTATTAATAAAAAAATATTTAGTTAATGTAGGTTCCATATGTGAGATGTATATCAATAATGACTTAAACATATTCAAATAAAAAACATATATGACAAATTAAAAGGTAATTTTGCTTGTACTAATAAGCTTTTTCATTGTGATTGCTACAATTACAACCATCAAATTGTAATGTGTTTATTTTTCCTCTTGTAATTTGTAATGATATGGTTATATGCTAAAATTTAGTAATGTAAGTCTTGAGGTATTATCTAATCTCATATACAAAGTATGGAATTAATGTCATGGAAAATGTGGATTCTATCTCGATTAAGTTATTATGTATTGTAATGCAAAATTTTGTAGTGCACTTTGTTTCATTTATGGTGTATATGTATTTTTAAATTGAAGTATTGTGTTTTATCTAAGGATTTTGTATAGTTCTATATGTTAGTATGTATCCTAGGAACTAATCATAAAGATGATTGTAATAATACACAATGTATTATGTTTATTTCAGACAATATAATTATTATATTTTATTTTTATTTTTGTATATATCTGCATAATTTATAACTTAATATAATAATTATCCTTGAAATAATTTTACTATTCATAAAATGCCCTTAGTCAAGTATTATTGTGAAAAGAATAGTAATAATACATCGAAACTAACATGTATAGTGACTGATAATTATGAATAATGGATATGTGATATTAAGTCAATATATGAGTACATTGTTATCAAATAGATATACTGGATTGGCCCGTAATGAGAAAACTACATGGATTGTTATATGTCATTAGTTATTTATACGTGATCATAATGCACATAATCCTTTGATTTGAAGTCACTATGGTTCCCTACATGAGGAGTCACACATTTTGATATCGTCCTGTATCACCTTTAATCGGGATGTGTTGTAGGACATTAATTGGGTGTATCATAAATCATGCAGAGGGATGTGAGTGATATAAATAAGAATTTTATTCCTATTACATAGTAGGAGTGATATCCTTGGACCCCATGATTGAGTGAAATTAAGAAATGTAGGGTTATGCTCAAATGGATAAATTTGAGATATTGATCATTTGTTTAATTTGGTCCACTTGGTATCAAGAAACATAAATTGAACATCAATAAGGATGACACATTTCATGCCTTTAGTTTGATTTGGATATCATTACAAAAGGAATTATGTTGCAAAGTGTTGTTCACATATTAAGTGAATATTGAGTTACAGATATTTTTTTTACTACTTGGGTGATAGTGATGTATTGCTTGATATCGCTCATTATCTATAATTTACAAGTGGGCTATTACTAACGCAGTAAGAATCTATAGGGTTACACAAAAGGAGTAAGATTGAGACAATAATTAATTGGACTTTAGTTGCACTAAAAATTAATTAATTGAGCTCATTCTTATGTATACATATATATTATTAGAATAATAATATATTTTCACGTAATACATATGGTATATTATGTGATATTAAAGTAATATTAGATAATTACGTTATTAGATATTAAAAAATTATATTATGAGATAATATTATTTTCTAATATAAGATAATTATATGTCATTTTAATATTAGATAATTAATGATTAAGTCTTATCTCTCCTCACTTTCTCCATAATAAGGATAAGGTGATAGTTGTTAAGTGAGATTAGAATTTTGAAAGCGTTATCCTAATAGAATTAGGATGTGGTATGCCTTAGTTCTATAAAAAGAACTTGGAGGCAGCCCTTTAACAACACACATTAGCTACCATTAAATTCTAAATTACTAAAAAAAATGCACTAATCCTAATCCTAGTGAGAGAGACGTATCCTAGTAGATTCGTGAAGGGCGAGAAGGCATTGTTCATTTCGTGTGAATACTGTAGAGATGTTGTACCTTTTGATCGACGTTTGATTCGTGATTTATCTTAGTCTCTCAAAGTTTTTGTTTAGAAAGAACGCAAGCACGCATAAAGGTAAATTCCTAACATTGATTGATGCCATTTTGCATAGATCCTTAGTAGGATTTGGATAAAAAATTTTAATTTTCATTGCATATACTGATATGAAATCTAACATTATATGTATTTAGGATTATGAGTAATATAGTAGGAAGTATTTCAAAAAATTATACAAAATGGAAAGAGTGTACAAAGAGGAACGAGTTAGGTGTACATATGGAAATGTGGTTTTTTTTATAGGGAAGATCATATAACGTTAGTTATTTAAGAGAACTGGTGTAGTATATAAGCCATTCCATAATAGGTGTTACAAGAAATTGATGTTGCAGTTACTTAGTAATAATTGATTTCTTTAACTTAATAATGGATGTCTTACTTAATAGAGTTGTATGTCCACTGAAAAATGATAATGGTTTAATTGATAGAGGAACCAATATTATTTTATTAGTTCGCATCAGTTTTATAATTGATGTCATAACATGCTTAGAATGACATTCAATAAGATGTCGGATAGAAACTAACATGTAAGCCTTTAAACAACTAACATCTATCAATGATTATGTAATAGTAACTATAATGATACTATAATTGCAATTTAAAACCATGTTTAACTCTCTTGCATGTAATGACAAAATTTTCATATTATACCAACAATTAGTTAGCCCAATGAAAGTATACTTACTCATAAGGCCTTTTAAATCTTGTAGATGGTTCTATATTTGATCTTTGGAGATGTTTTTATTAGGAAGAATTTATTATCTACTATTCTGACTCTAAACATAGACTACTCTTATACCTAGTAAAAAAAAGTGTAAAAATATCTTGAGTGTAAAATATAATTCATGTTATGTGTGAATAGATAGTGCAAATTAGGGTTTCGAAATATAATACCTATTTGCAATTATAGCAACATTTTGAAAAACAATTATAATTGTTGTAACCTTCTTATCAATTTTCTTCTCTTGTTACCATTAGGATAAATATCCTATCCCCAAACATATATATGAGCATTAAGCAATTAAATTAATCAAAACAGTATAATAACACCCAAATAGATTTAACATGAAAAAACTTGAAACCCTAAAAAAATCATAGATAAGAAGATATCCACTAAAATAAAATATTATAAGATAATACATATAAATGCTTTCAACTATAATCTAACAACTACCTAATCATTTTCCCTATATCTCTTACAAATTTCTATATAAATTCTCACATAACCTCATAAGCACTTGCATTATTATCTCTTTTATATCTTAAATCATTGGCTAATATAAATATTTATAACCTAAAAATACTTACTTCACAAGGAATACTAATCCTATTTTCATAGAAATTTCTTCAAACTAAAGCAATTATTTTCTTATCAAATAACTCTACTTCAATTCTACTTCAATTAAGTGTCACAAACTTGACTAGAGGCTATCAATGACCTCCTCATCTATAGAATCTCTCATATCTACTGGAACACTAAACTTGTAAACATCTTCATAAATTGATATAATCTTTTCACAACTTCAATTCTATCATCAACTTTAACTTTTTCTTTTTCTTTCTTAAACTATATGAAACATTTATATCATTACATCAATCAATCATTTTTTTAAATTTGCATATGATTTAATTACCTATTATTATAACACATGTTATCATTCATCATTGTCGATGTCATCATTATTGTCATTATTACCATCATCATCACCATTGCCATTATTATGTGACATCAATCAATCTTTACTATCTCAATTACTACTCTCTCATTGGACCAAACTCACTCTGATACTAGTTATTTAGATAAACATCTCGTCTCCAAATATATATATATATATATATATATATATATATATATATATATATATATATATAACCATTAAACAATTATATTAATTAAAGTAGTACAATAATATACAAACATATTTAACATGAGAAACTCCAAATTGTAAAAAAAAATGGATGAGAAGATATCTTTTATAAAAAGATATTATAAAAAAATATGGATAAAAGTTTTTAATTATAATCCTACAATCTTTTAACCATTGTCTTTACATCCCTCACAAACCTTTTTGTAAGTTCTCACATAACCCCAAGCACTCACATTATTAACTCATTCATATATTGAACCATTAATTAACATAAATATTTATAACTTAGAAATAACTATTTGACAATGGATATCAATTCTATTTTAGTACAAAAATCTAATTTAAATATGAAAATAACTTATAATAAAAATAATCATAAATTAATAATAATTAAAATTTGGATCAATATCAACAGTTGCACATGTCTTTTTTTTAGTTTTTTTTATATTTTTTAAATCATCGTAATCACATGTTAAATTTTTGGCTCAAATAGTCAATGCCAATGAAAAATCTTCATTTTGAGTTAACCATATAAAACTCGAGTAAAATACTCCAAGTATCTTGCGAGAGCAATAACAAACACTCCTTTCCTTTTTTGAGGCAAAAGCTGCCCTGCTTAGTAGCCGTGTATAAATATTTGTTAGGTTTTATTTGCAGAAAAAGTTTCCTGTTCTTACGAAAAGGTTACGTAGTTTTTTTATAAATCGTAAGAAAAATATAAATTATTCCTTTTAATTTTAGGGGAATTGATATTATTCCCTTTAATTTTAAAATTTTGAAATTTACCCTTTTAAACTTTATAAAATTTAAATTAATACTCATTATCTACTTAATTAATTATTTTATCAAATTATTTGCTTTTTTATGATGTTTTTAAACAATAATAAAATATTATAGTATGTTGGTATTTTCAGTTATTTTTTCATACATAATTTTTATATTATATGATTAATAAAAATTAAATTATATATAAAAATTTAATTAAATACTAGTATAAGATGCCAAATAATTATCTAAAAATAACAAAATAAATTAATATTTTATAATATTTTAATTGTTATTTAAAAACAGTATAAACATATTTAATTTGATAAAATATTTAATTAAGTAAAAATATTATTTCCAAGTTTTATAAAAGTTAGATGGTGATTTTTTAGTTTTTAAAATTGAAAGAGATAAAATTTAATTATTCCAAATTTAAATGGAGTAATTTACATTTTTTTTCTAAGTTTTATAACTTTCTTTTATAAGAAGCTGCAAATATTTTGAACACGATGGTTCAACTTTTTCTGTAGCTTTTTCATAAAAAAGTTGTAACTCCATTGATTATAATTGCAGTGGAAAAGTACATCAGGTTCTGCGAATTTTTTTTTTTTTTTACAAATAAGTTATAACTTTAATTAAAAAGTCCCAAATAAATTGTAATGATCCTGTCTTTCGGAAGGTAGTTTTTTTTATAGTAATGATTGGATTATTTAAATTATTATACATTCACACATAAGAATCAATAATTAAATTTAAAATTTAAAATAGATATAAAATATTTAAAAAATACTAGATATCATTTGAATAAAAAAATTTTTACTTTAACGAGGTAGTGTTGTCAAAGCATGAAGCATGTTTCTTTCATTCTTTCGTGACTATTACGGTTACAAAATAAGGAATACTGTAATAATTAGGTAAATTTTAAGAGTGTGAATTAATTGCGGTTGATCCAAGTGGTTGTGAGTTTGATCTTTTTAAATAAGATATTAGGTTCAAGTTTTATAAATGAAAAAATGATCGGTGGAAGATTTTTATCCCAACATTAAATCAAATCCGTTTTGATTTCGAAATAGTTAGAGTTCAATAAGATTATCAAATATCGGAATCCATAGAAGAATTTTTTTTTTTAAGAGTGTGGATGCTAAGATTAGTTAGTAATATTATTATCAATAGATTTAATTAATCATATATATATATATATATATATTATTTTTACGATAAATGGGGAGCATCTATTACTTTGTATTTATTATTATAATTTTTAATACAATAAATGTGAATAATTGATTTTAATTTGAAACAAATTATATTCCAATTTATTTCAGGAGTATATATATTCCAAAAAAAAACCTGGGTGTGAAAATTCAACTTTTATACAATTTAAATTTTTATAAAAATATATCCAGAACATATCCTATAACTTTTTAAAAAAAATTATAATATATCAATTGCATCAATATATTAATAAAATAAAAAAAATAAATTTATTAATTTATTCAATATTACATAAATCACTAAATTTAAATCTTCAAATCGAATTTGATAATATATACGATAAACGTTCCGAACATTTTTATCAAAACCATCGACTTTCTTCCGCATGGTACCAAAGCATTATCCCTTTCAATCTTGCTTGAGCTGTAGTCCTTTTCCCTCGTATTTCTAACAGCTGTCCTATCAATGGAGGGTCATTGGACCTGCAAGGAGGCAGGGTCCCTTCGAGAGTCCCAAAGCAAGAACCACCCAATCTTGTCAACTCTTTCCGACCCACCTCTTCCCAATTTTTTACCATATAACTCCATCATAGGCCACTTGCCATGTGATCAAAACCTCAAAGTAGAAAGGCCAATGACATGAAAGGAATCTTCTGCCACAATCAGGACCAACTAATAATACATCGAGGACTACTCCAGCCGTCCATAAATCATTTCACTGTCCTTCTCATCCTTTTTTATATAATAATTAATGATATTTTTATGAAAAAATTAATTATATATCAAGTAAAATTTAATATATTCATGAAGTAGTTTTATTAATGAATTTAAATTATTAACTTGAATTTTTTACCTTAAAAATTATAAAAATTTAATATAAATCATTAAATTCTATACATTAAATGAAACTTAATATATAAAAAAATCCACCATTTTTTACTCGTTTGTTCTGATTTATCTACTTTATATTTGATAAGATTTTATTTAAATATAATTATTTTATTAAATAATTTTATCCATAAAAATTAATTAGATTAGTCATTCAACTGGGTAGAGTACTCGTTGACCAATTTAATAATTCCATAGTTAAGGGTTAGTTTTGCATCAAATTTTTCTAAAATGAAGTTCACTTATTTCAATAAAATTGATTTGAATTCATTCATAAATAAATTTTATTACTAAAAAAATATATTAAAATTAGTGATTTTAATTTATTTGTAAATAAACATGCTAAAAATGTATAAAATTCAATTAAAAATAAATTTTAAGGATATTATTATAAATATAATATTAAAAATAGGATAAATTTTATATGATATATGTTTTAGATCAAATAAAATAAATTTTAAAAAAATTATTACTAAATTTAATAAATTTTATAATGTTATAAATATAATTAAAATAAAAATTCTAATTCTTTTTTTACTTAAAGCTAAATATCATTTAACAAATAAATTTATTTGAAGATAAAATTTTATTTTTAACTATATTAAACTATGGATAATTCATTAGTTGAATTGATTTTGACTTTAAAATTATAAATTTATTGTTAATAATTTTTGGGTTAAAAAATATTTAATATTTTTTAAAAGCTTTACACATTCTTTGCATTCAAAATTTAATTGGTATCTATATTTATTAATTTGATTACTTCTACTATTATAAAAATTTTAAATTAAAATATATTAATAATATATTGAAAGTGATAAAGTACAAATAACATAATAATAATTTATATTAAAAAGATAAATAGAAATTTAATTAATATAAAATTATAAAAATATTAAAATTTAATTATTTTAAAATTACATGCCTTTTAAAATATTAGTCCGAATTTGATTGATCCGTAATGAATTTAGCTGGTTCGCAATAGTTCCAACTAATACACGTGTTTCAATCTAAGGCCTTAACCGGAAATGATTAACAACCGGTTCACTAATATATCAACCCAATTATATGATCTTCAAAATTATGGGGTTTCATTTATTTATCTTTTACAAAAATGCAAGGGATGAAATTGGATAAATAAAATTAAGCATTAGTAACTTTAACTTATATTTTCTCTATAATTTCTAGTTTTGCGTATGTTACATGACATATATGGTATATCTGTAATATCTTTTAAAAACAGAAGTGAATATATAAAGAATAAAAAAATTATATTGAAATAATAAATCTTAATAAAAATCGTAAATGTTAATATAAAAAATTATGACTTCACCAATTTTCCCCCCAAAATTAAAAGAGGCTGAGCACGTATCCACCAGTTGAGAAGCGAAAGCAGGGCAAAGTAAAACCTTGCACCCTTTGATCCTTATCCGATAGCTCCGATTGCTTGTGTCAGAAGGAGAGTTTGGAAGGTATTGAAGTGGGTCCTTAACTACGGTTTGGCAACCACTATGTGCATGTGCAGATGTTAGCGGTTGTTTGGAATGGGCGGTTTTAGAGGCGAAAGGTAAAAAGGGAAATTTTCTACTTTTGTCTCATTATATTCAAAGGTGGGGAAAATTTTGTTAATTATAATTTTTGAAAAGCAAAAATTTGAATCAATTATTTAATTAGTTATTAAATATGAAAATATTTTTTTATAATTTCTTTTATATTTTCTTAAAGTTGAATATCAAAATTAAAAATAATTTAACACCGAGAACTTTAACTTTTTTTTTTGGGCCCAAAAGGACTTCGGAGCTGAAGACCTTAATTATTTTAATTAATCATTGTGATCAATCAATCGTTAATAATTTGGCCAAAAGTATTATGTATAATTTCTTTTCATAATTGCAAATCATTGAAAAGGCATTGACTCTAGACCCGAAGGAGAAAAAAGGGCTACAAATAGTGTTTAAATAGCGTCACTTCAATATAAGAGTAGATTATGCTAGAATGTTATAGTGATACAATATCAACTTAATTTTGCTGGTTTAAATCAATGTTTTAATAATTGGATGAGACAATGATTTAAAAATTTATCAGATAATGACATTTAATTGATGAAACCAGCCACTAGTCAAATCGAATGATTTCAAAGGTAAAAAGTTTTAAATTTATTTAAAAAATAAAAGATTAAAGAAATAAATCAAATTAGCTAGTATTTTTTAGGTAATTAAGTCTTAATTTTTTTTTTCAATTTTCATTACAAAACTATAAGGCTAAACAAAAAAAAGTCAATAAAAATTTTGATTAATATTGAAATCTGAATTGATTTTTTGTTTTTTCATTTAAATTGGCTTAAATTAATCATACAATTAAAACAATTTTTGGAGTTGATTTAGACGGGAAACACAATAATTAATAGTTGGATAGGTGAGTTTAAGGTTATATTTAACAATTAACTAATTATATTAATAGTTAACTAATTGAATTACTTGTTAATTAATATTTGATTGCATTAATTAATTTAATAAACTAATAGTATTAGTCATTTATATAAAATATTTAGTTATATTTATTGTTTATTATTAGTTATCTATATATAAAATGATACATAAGGATATGTTTATATTTTATAATTAATTTATTTGACTATTATTTTACTTTTATAATATTTTAAATTATAATATATTATTCATTATATTAATTTTTTAAAAATATATTATTATAATTTATTATACTCATTTAATTTTTTTAAAATGGTCAACTATAATTTTCTAATAAAAATAATTGTAATATTTCAGTTGATACAATAATTATTAAAATTTATTTTGTAACTATTTTTGAAATTAAATTTAAAATCTGTATGTTATCATTAAAAATATTGATGAATTACACATTTTAAGTATAAAAACATATATTTCACAAATAATATCATCCCGTTGTTTCTTTTTTTTACTATATATTATTCTTTAATTTAAAGATATAATTTAACAAAAAATTTATAATTTTGTAATATATTTTCTATTATTTGCTATGAAATGACATATATATTCTCCTTTTTATACAATTTAATAGAAAAGATATGATCATATTCATATAATATTTTTAATTATTAAGTAAATATTTTAATATAATTTGTTATACTTATTTATTTTTTATTTAAAAATAAATTATTATATGAATTAGATTTTTCTCTAAGAAATAAATAAATAAAATTTAATATTTTCTTATTTTTGAATGATGAAAATGTTAAAAAAATTATAATTATCGGTAGGTATATCTTTTTCTATACTAAATGCAAATCAATTCTTTCAAAAAATTATTATTTTTAGTTTTCAAAATAGCTATTTGAGGATCAATGGATTGACTAAAATAATTATTTACTAAAATTTGAATTAACTAATTGACTTAATCAAATAATCCAAAAACTCAAATAAATTAAAAATTGATTAAAAAATTATTTGACAAAATGCTTTAACCGTATAACTGATGAAAATTAGAAACATATGATAATAGATCTAAAATTGTGTTCAGAATTTTTTTATATAGATCGGATTGGACTTTATAAATTTATTTTACTATGCTTTATTTAATAAAAAATCTTAATTTATATTTAAAATTTAATGTGGGATCTTATTTTTTTATGCATATCATATTACTAATGAAACAAAGTATTAGATTATTAAATAAGTAAATTTAGTTTAAATTATGTTGGATCAAAGATAAAATAGGTTAAAATTTAAAGAAAAAATGTTGAATATGAAGCTATTTGGTTTGCAGAAATAACATAAGGAGTATAACTTTTTAAAAAATAGGAAATTCTTGAATTTTATGATTTCTATTAATTGTAAAAAAAAATCTTACTTTTTCACAAACTATAGGAAGTTGCTTACCTATATCCTATCAATAAGATGAATTTCTCATGTTATTTATAAATAAAAGTACAAAATTGTCTCTATTTATTTTAACTTATGACCACTTTAACTTTTTATCCTTACCATTTTAAAATATAATAAATATAATTTATTAATGATAAATATAATTAATTTATTAATTATACAATAAATATAATGAGTATTATATAAAATAAATTTAAAGTTTACATATAATCATGGATATAATTATAATGGAAATTTAATTCTAAATATAATTATATTTATTATATATTTGCTATATTAATTTATTTATTGTTTTATATTTTATATTTATTATTTTACTATTTCAATACAGAAATAAAAAATTATGTATTTCTTATCTATTTTATTTAAGTTTGATAGAATTAATTACTTATTTTTTAATTATTTAACTAATTTTTTCCCTTAAATTATATTCTATTTTAATTATATTAAAGTAATTTAAGATATATATATATATATATATATATAAGACATCTTCACTTTTTTTTATATTTATATATCTGTTTTTATATTTATAAAAAATTAAAAAATTTATCAATTTATAAAAATTATGAAAAAATATATTGGACGTATGATTTCAAAAAAAGGATAACTAAAGCCGATTAAAATTTATCGGTATTTCTTATTCTTTATTATAATTTTAAGCATATATACAAATTATTTAAATAATGCTTACTAATATATTCAAAATTAAATTAAATAAATATATAACATTATTTTTTAGAAATGTTAATTCCCTAATATTAATCAAATAATTTTAAACACCTTTTTAAAATTTAATTTTTCACAAAAATTTACTTTTCCAAACAACTTTCGTGTACATTATAAGAAAGGCAAAAGGGTCCAAGGGAAGTCACTGGGGAACAGCACTGCATGAAAGGGCAGTGTGACGAGGGACAAGGGCATATGCCCAATGTAAAGAGCTTTTATCACGCGAAAAAAAAGATTCTAAATCCATAAATCTCGACAGCTTAGTATGGTTTTGTGGTCACTGCTGAATGAATTCGATTCCATAGAGATCTCTCTCATGGATCCATCTATCCCAAGAGACAGTCTGTTAGGTTTTTTTTGCCTTTTGCTGCAATCGTAAAATCATTCTGCACTTTTCAAAAAGTAAATATCTAGATTCATGCATGTTTCCGAGGGACCAACCTCGACGCCATTTTTTTATTTTATTTTATTTTTCTTGCAGCGCCTTTCTTTTCCCCTCATTCCCTGTAAATGCTGACGTGTGCGCGTAGTACGGGAAAATAGAATCAAAATGAAAATGGAGAAGAATATAAAATAAAATAATTATTCTACAATTAAGTTTAATACAGTGGAATGAATATTTTATTTTGTTTTATTTTTATTAAAAAATAAATGGATATTTTATTTTTATATTTGATATATCAAAATAATATAACAATAGAATAGAAAAAGAGTAATTAATGATAATAATACCCTTATCACAAAAATAATAAATATTTTATTAAATTGTTTAATATAATAAAAATATATGATACAATAGAAAATATAAGATATCATATTTAACTTTTACTATCAGCATTCTAATTACTAAAAAAATTACAGTAAAAGCATAAAAATTTTAATTCATTAAATTATTATATTAAATAATTTTATTTATAAATAATACAAAAATATTATATCTTAAGTTTTATTATTTCAGTATAATTATCAAAATATTTAATAAAAAATTAAAATTTTAATATCATTTTATTATTTAGTAATAAGATCTATATTGTTGAAATATAAAAATGATGTAAAAGATAATGTAAAAGATCTTTTCATAAATAATGAAATATCACATTCTTTTATTATGAAATAGAGATTTTAACATCTTGATAAAATGATCATTCCTAAATTAATGGGCATTTGTATTTCATATTGTCTAACAAATAAATTTTTTCTCTTTCCCATTTGCATTCTATATATTCTATTAAACAAAATGAACAATTAATGTTATAGTAGTGTTGGACGTTATCTTCTAGGTTTTCTCTCATGCTTTAAGTTTACGATTAGGATCAATGGCAGAGCTAAATTAAGATTTTTGGGTGTCAAGAAATATTTTCAATATGTAGAAAATTAATGTGATACAAAAATGTTATACAATTTTTAGTATTTTTAAGTATCATTAAATATTTCAAATATATTTTCTTAACTAATTATTGCTAAAAAAATTTATGAAAAAGTGAATAAATTATTGAATTAGAAAATATTAGAAGTTACTTCTATTCAAAGTGAATTTTTTTTCTCTTTTTCAATGATTTAAAGTCATTAATAATGGACAAAACTAAAATTTTTAACTATTTTGTATTAAATATGAATTATAATTTTTTCCTAGAAATTTGTAGCCAAGTTATTCTCTTTTAGTTTTCCTTTAAAATATTTATTAATTGTCTTATTCTTATTTATTTGAAAATTATTAGTTATATCTAAACTAAATTAATTCTTATAAACATTAAAGTAAAAAGTAATGATAGAATAAAATCATGCAAATGAAAATTTTAAATATTATTATTTATTATGAGAGTACATAATAGAAGTTGTTATTCTTCATTGTTGTCCCGTTTCAATTTAAGTGATTTAAAAAATTATAATTGTTTTATGTTTAACTTCTCAAAAAAAGATAATTTAAGGCAAAAGAACTAATATATACGTGGATCTTTTAACTATTTATTTTTATTTTTCAATTATTTAGCTTGTGTAAAATAGTAAAATAATTAATTTATGTTTTATTTAATATTATTTTTCATTTTACAGATTCCAAATAAGTTTTGATATAATATTTTGAGCTTAATTTGCATAATTTTAACTGGTTTAACACGAGTAAACCAATAGTGCTGATTTAAATTGGATCGGAATTTGGTTCATGATTGAATCGACCGGTCCTGTTCAATTCTTTTAACAGTGCTTGATGTTTTGTGTATGCTTCATTTAAAATAAAAATTTCAAAGATAGAATTAAGTAAAAATTATTTTAAATTTTTTCAAATGAATTTATTATTTGAAAATTATAAAAAAATAATTTTAATTTGTTTGTAAATAAATTATTTAAAATATATTAAAAATGCATAATATTCATTTAAAAAGTAAATTTTGAGAATTTCATAATTAATCAAGTGTTAGAATAAGAGCAAAATTTTTTATTTAACTTCTATCTTCAGCCAAATGAAACTAGGGAATCCTTGAGAAATAATATTGGTTAGGATGCTTTGCAAAGACTTTGAATTTAATTGATTTTGATTAGTCGAGCTTTTTAAATCATTTTTTTAAATGACTTTAGCCTCTTCCTTGAATGCAAAATGTTTTTCAATGTTTATCAAAGTTTTTCGTAAGTTCTTCTTATGCTTATGTAGCTGTAAAAACATATCTAAAACTAATTACGTTGTTCCTTGGGAAAAAATTATTTGATTGAAGTTCGATATATAGTTTTGATCTTAGCAAACGATTCTTGACATCCGAAGGTTCCTTAAAAAAACAACTTTGTTGAGTAATCGTTTTCTTAATCAATTACAATTTTGGAGGTGGTAATTGATTACTTGAATACCTTAAAGAAATTCACCAAATGTTTTAGATCAGCAATCAAATGAATGAGTTAGATGGACTTAAATTGAGTTATTAATATATGAGATATTGTTGATTTATTTATGATTTATTTAAAATTTGATATGAATTATGGATTGACTATTTGTATATAAAGGGTTAGATCCAATCCACTTATTTATTCATTTAATTATTATTGTCTTATATTAATTTTATCATTATTGTTGTTTCATCACTTTAATGTTTATTCATGTTGTCTTTTTACTATTAGTATTAGAAAATAATTTTCGTTACTAATTTTTTTATATTTTTACTCTTAATTTAAAATTTTTATATATTTTTTTTATTAACTAACATGAATAATAATTTTTTATTTTTTATTTGAAAGTATGGATGTAAATTAAATTAAATTAAATTTTATCCAAAATAAATGATACGTATAAAAAAATTATTTGATTTGATCCAATTTACAAGGTTATTGTAGCCTATATAAACTTAATTTGTCTATAAACTTTTTAAAGTTTGATATAACCTATTAGCCTATCTAGGTCATTAAATTATATAGGTCTCATAAATTAATAGATTAAGTTTTGATTAATATGACCTAATCTATTTTATAAAATAATTAAAAAATTAGTTCCAAATTTATTTTTTTTTACAAATAACCTAATAATAAATTAAACCAATTGAATTTTTAGGCCAAGTGGCCTATTTCTACTTTTATTTAAAAATGACACATTTGATCAAATAGCCTTCTTTTACCTTTATTTGGGAGGGATATCTTTTAAAGTAATATTTTATAATTAATGTTCCAAAATTTCTTTTGTTATCTAAAAAATAAATAAATTAAGATATATTATGTTACAATTAAATACTGACATCTTTATGTTAAAACATAAGATTAATGAAAATAAAAAAATAAAAAAAATATATTTATATTACAATATAAAGTATGAGTAAATTTTTTATTATCATTTTGTTAAATGTTTATTTTAATTATAGAATAAAGAATATGAGGTGAATGGATAATAGATATCCATAAATGGGTCATGAATAACCGATTTGTTAATAATAAATAAGGAAAAAAATTAAGCTAGTATTATTTATTGCAATAAGATACCCTAAATCCACTTTTTTCATTTAAATGTACCTTCAATTAGTAATTTATTATAATGCCTAAAAGACAAAACGACGTACTTATAACATATTTGGGGAAGAACAAAATCACCAAAATAGAAACTTCTTTTATCCCATATTAAAATTGAAGAATTTTTAATTTTATAAAAAATAAAAGACTAAAAAATTATAAGAATTAAAATTAGAGAAAATTTTAACTTATAAAAATTAAATTAATATAAAATTTTAATTATAAATAAAATTAATAAATATTTAATTTTTAGGTATTAAAATAAATTTTTATTTAAAATAAAAATAAAAATAAAAATAAATAAGAATTTGAAGGTACAAAACCTTATATAAAATCACAGAAAAATCTCTTTCTTTTATTTTTTTTAAAAAATAATTATCCTGAATGAATTATTCTTATCTTGAAAATTCAAACAATAACAAATTTATCTTTTTGGAAAAAAGAAAATATAGGTAAACACAAAAATGATAGGTGAAAAAAATGAATTCATTTATCTATTTATTTTAAAATTTTTATTGATGTTATTATCTGAAGATCAAATAGTAACATACTCTTTTTTACAATTTGATTGTCAATAAAACCTAATTTATCTATTTATTTTAAATTTTAATCAATGTTATTATTTAAAGATTAAATAATAATATGCACATTTTAGGTAATTTGATTGTTAATAAGACTTGATTTATTTATTTATTTTATATTTTTTATTAATATTATTATTTGAAGACTAAATAGTAAATAGTAATATGTTACTATTTAAAAATTAAATAATAACATGCTTTTTTGATAATTTGATTATTTATGGGACTTAATATTTTCTATTATTTAGGATTTTTAGTCGATATTACTATCTAGAAATTAAATAGTAACATATTCTTCTTTAAAAATTTGATTATTTATGAGACTTGATATTTTTTATTATTTAAAAATTTTAGTCAATATTATTATTTGGAGACGAAATAGTAACATGTTCTTCTTTAGCAATTTGATTATTAATGAGACTTAATTTATCTATTTATTTTAAGTTTTTTGTCAATGTTATCCTTTTGAAGATCAAATGATAACATGTTATTATTTGGAAACTAAATAGTAACATACTTTTCTTTGATAGTTTGATTATTTATAAGATTTAATATTTTCTATTATTTGAGATTTTGGTCGATATTACTGTTTAGAAACTAAACAATAATATGTACTTCTTATGTAGTTTGATTGTTAATAAGACTTAATTTATCTATTTATTTTAAATTTTTAGTTGATGTTACTATTGGAGACTAAATAGTAATGTACTTTTTTTGATAGCTTGGTTGTTAATGAGATTTGATATTTTTTATTTTTTAAGATTTTTGGTTAATATTACTATTTGGAGACTAAATAATGACATGCACTTCTTAAGCATTTAGTTGTTAATAAGACTTGATTTATCCTTTTATTTTAAATTTTTTGATTGTGTTACTATTTAGAGATCAAATAGTAACATATTATTATTTAGAGACCAAACAATAACATACTATTTTTTGTTAGTTTGGTTATTAATGAGACTTGATATTTCTTATTATTTAGAGTTTTTAGTTGATGATGTTATTTGATTATGTTACTATTTGAAAATCAAATAGTAACATAATACTATTTGGTTCATAAATAGTAATATATTATTTTTTAACAATTTTATTATTAATGAGAATACATTTATCTGATTATATTAAGTTTTTAATTAATATTATTGTCTCGTCTATTTATTTTGATCATTAATAAGACTTAATTTATTCATTTATTTTAAATTTTTAGGTGTGTTACTATTTGAATACCAAAAGTAATATGTTATTATTTAGTCAATAAATAGTAACATATTATTTTTTAGCAGTTTTATTATTAATGATACTTAATTTATTTATTTATTTTAAATTTTTAGTTAATATTACTATTTGGATATAAAACAGTAACATATTGTTCTTTAACACTTTTTTTATTAATGAAACTTAATTTATTCATTTATCTTGAATTTTTAGTTCATGTTATTATTTAGATACCAAGTAATAATATGTTATTATTTAGTCTGTAAATAATAACATATTATTTTTTTAGTAATTTTATTATTAAGAAAATTATTATGACATTATTGAATATCAAAAGAATTGAGGAGTAAAAGTTTGATGTAGGATTCAAATGAATTTGAATTAAGAAAAATGAGATTAAAATTGGCAAAATGATAAAAAAATAAAAAAAATTAAGAAAAATAATTGAAAAATGCCTTTTTTTCACCAGGCAAAGCAGGTTGTAAGCATTTAAATCTTAAAAAGTTACATGAAATCAACATATAATTTGCCCCAATCGGACGACTGAGTACAAAGTTATGATTGTCAAAGTTTTGAGTTTAATTTACACGTTTTCAATTGGATGGACCTTAATGAAATTAATTTTTTTTATTTTCTGTTGAAAGAACATTAAAAGAAGAATGAAAACGAGTGGTCATATGTAAAAATTGATTAACTAATCATGGAATTATGTCCTTCTGAAGTTTCTAACTCATGATTACATTCTCATGGTTTAAAAAAAGGTACTTTGAAAATATAATAGTAATAATTCATAAAATCGATACTTCTTTAAAATAAAGATCAACATTAGCATCTCTTGAAAAGGAAGTTTCGAAAGTGGTACTACAATATAATTTATCATAATAAATATTCCACCTATTTATTTGATTTGCTTAAAATGTCAAATGGATTTGGATTAATTCAAAAGTAGATGGATTGGATGATTTCATGGATATCTCTCTATTTTGCTACCCATAATTTTAAATAGTCTATATAATTAATCAGTAATGCAATATACATTAAAAATGAAATTGAAATATAAATTTAGGGATATCAATCAAATACAGGATAGTGAAATAAATTTGTAAAGTTTGATCTAATAAATATAAAATATTTGAAATCCAATTTTACTTTTCATTTTCAGTATATATAACATTTTTTGTAATTAATTATATCTTATAATATTTTTATTTATATTTTTTATATATTATTCATGATTAGTAAAAGAAAAATTTATTGAATAATTTTTTATTTTGACTTTTTCTTCTCACTACTTCAATTTTAATTTTTTTTTTCACGAGGACATCAATTGCCAACTTTCCATTTTAATATATTTTTTTGAAACTTTTTCACTGCATAACTCGATTTATTCTTATTTCTCAAATGCTTTGGTGTTTTTATTGTTGTTCCGGTGCTCTGGGTGCTATTATATATTTTTCTTTTATCAATGGATGAATGTTTCCAGGAGTATATATATATATATAAAGATTAATTGTTGAAGGGTTTTATAAGCATGAAATCATGAAACCAATACTGCAGATAGATATAGTATTATTATGCTAAGCACAATCTGTATTTTGAGTATGGAATTGTTGGCCATTAATTAGAACAATCTGCTTTAATTACTTGTTATCCTTATTTATTAGCCTTTAAGTCAAACTTTTTTTAATTTTCTCACATTATCCTCACTCATGATAGGTCTGTCACTTGACATATGTTTGCAAATGTAGTATAAATGCAACCTTTCTTAAATCACAAATCTAAGAAGAATATCAAAATTTGGAGCAGCACGGCAGTGTAACGGAATATTATATAGAGTTTAAAGGAGTTAATTTTATAGATCCTGAACCAAATCAAGTTTCTGCCTTAAAAGTTTGCTCATGACAGACTCATGACTTGAAAGGAGGGAGATGATAATTGGTTATAGGAGTTTTAGATTAATGTAATTTAAAAGTGGGAAAATTCTGTTACAAGAAAAACTAGTTGGTTTCATAGATTGGTTATATGATATTTAATTAAGTTTCTATTTTTTTTCCCTTCTGTTTTGCTTTAGTGTTGTTTGGTTTGTGGATGTGTTCTGTCTAGGTTTGTATAGTTTCATGAATGTAATTTCATCTAGACATGTTCTTATTCATGTAATGGACAATAAAAGATAGACTTGTCACTCCCACTTATATTCACACTTTTCACACATGTGAAATGGTACTCAGACCCCTGCCGCGGGAAGTATCGTCAATCCCCCTCAAATAAAGAATTTTAGGAGTGTTATTTTTTATATTTTAACAAATCAAAAAATTACTTTCATAATAATTTAGTATTCATGACTTGTTGAAATGCAAAAAATAATTGTATTGAAAATTTTGTATTATAGTTAGAGGTACAAGTGGATTGAGTTAAACCAAATATTTGTATACTTAAATTTGAACTCATTAAAAATAAATGAATTCAAATTTCAATAAAATATCATTAAACTTAAATAATTCAAACTTGAATTAGAGCCTGACTTGAATATAAACTTAAATAAATTTATACAAATTTATTTGAATAATATATTATTAAGCTTCATTTTTTATCAAACATAAAATATTTAAATTTTAATTAAAGTTTATACAATTTTATCTAAATAATTTGTTATTTCATATAAATTTGAGATTTTACTTTTTATAAATAAATTAAATATCATATTTTTTATTTTATTTTATTTTACTTGTTAATATAACTTTTGTATAGCCATCAAATCTATTATAAAAATCAACACAATCATCACATAATAACAACAATTACATTTAGTAGAAAGTAATGTGTATAAGAAAATTAATTATTTCAATTAAAGTATCATATTTCTCCATGTGACTTTAACAATTACTAGTATAATTGGATTTTTTATGCATTATATTATTTATATGTAATACAAGAATAAAAATATATTTTTATTATTAGATTTATTTAAACTTACGAATAGTTGGAATCGAATAATATAAAAATTGAATCAAGCTTGTTTAAGCTTAATTCAGTTAAAGTTAAATTCGAATTAAGCTTTTTGTAACTTGACTTAAAACTGTTGATGAATATTTTGACGCGTTTACATTCCCAGTTATAGCAATAAAAGATATCCATTAGTGTGCAGCTAGCACAACTATTCTCAAATTCTTCAAGGATTGGTGTGGAAAACTAGACGTTGAAGGGCTAACCAATTAGAAATTCTATAAACATCAATTTGGGCTTTAGATTAAAAACCCAAGAGATTATGATTTGTGGGTTTTAGAGGTCCAACCCATAGATGGCCTTCAAAATCCAAAACATTGAGTTAAAAAAAAAAAACAAAAAGACAGACTTTCCTTTGATTCCTAGTTGACACCGATACGCGCCCAATCATGACCCTGTCTTCGCAAGAGAAAAATTCAAATCCTTCAGAAGTTGGTCACCAAAAAAATTAAAAATTAAATTAAAATTGATTAAAAATCTTTAATAAAACGTGATTGGCCTATTGACTTCGTTGACTTTCCAGATGTTAAAAGCCTGCATCCTTTTCATTTTGAAAAATTCTCCTTTTACAAACTTTTTCTCTCGCTTTCCCAGCAGCCAAACGATTTATTAATCAAACAAGCACCAGTTTCTGTTGGGTTTAACGAGTTCTGCGTTGATTAATCATCAGTTTGTTTTGTTTAGTTAGGAGCTGAGAGAGGGAGAGCAACAATGCCGAATTGGGAGCTCAAGAACTGCTGTCATCACGAACAGGTCGTCTTCCTATCCTGTGTTGGTGCCTTCACCGTTGTTATCCTCGTGGTACGTTGTTGTTTCTTCCTTTTTCTCTGACCTCTGTCTCTTTTCAATTCAAAAGATATACAGTTCCACATGAGGAATAAAAATTACATCACGGTGGTGGTAGTTGGTTCTATTCTTTGTCATGATTGTTGGAATTGAACTTGGCTATGAATGCGACTCTACGCTCGAATTAATTCAACTTGATTGTTAGATAAATATAGCATTTTGGAATCTAATACAGCAGCAAAGTGGGATATTTAAAAAAAAAAAATTGTGTCAAATAATTTGTTAAAAAAAAGGGAATTCGGAGTGCCATAAATGCTGTTTCTTATTCAAACTTTCTAGCTATCTATTTGCTCATAAATTTAGGATTTTCTATGGGGAGAACGTTTCCTTTAGGGATCTAGCTCTTTGAAGTCTAGTAATAAATCTACCTATGAGAAAATCAAGGGACTGTTTATTTATAAATTATTTATCATTTTGTTTTGTAATCTATCAAGATCTAAACGGATAATTATTTATGGACAGTAATTCATGTTGCTCTTTACCCTCTAGAAGATGCATTGTGCATTTTAGACGAGTCAAATTCTTAAACATAGTAGGGAATAGTAAAAAAATTTAAATTTAGTCCTTATTTTCACATGACTTCTATATTTAACTGGTTTTATGAATTAGCAGCTTCATGGACCGATTCATTCAGAATCGGTCCATTGATGGTTGTCTAAGTTGATTCATATGGATGACTCAACAATTTGACATTTTCAAACTTAGTTCCTTCTTTACATCTTAATTTGTATGTTGCAATGTATGTAAGTTTCTAGTTGTTGAAAACAATTAGTTTCTCAGCGATTAATTTGATACTAATAAGCACGGATGTTGGCTTATTGTTTAACATTAATAATTATCTTTGTTCAGTTTGAGCAAGTTGGTTCCTGCACAAATGGCATTCTAAGACAAGTGCTTTGTTTTGGTGGTTGTAGTTATGGAGGACTATATTGCTTACACCTTTTAAGCTCATCACTGTTTTTCTGCATGAAGCAAGTCACGCAATTGCTTGCTGGCTCACTTGTGGTCAGGTATAAATGTTGATATATCGTTGTGTAATGATACAAGTTGACTTCCTTGTATGACATATGAGTATGTGAATTTATGTTGCTTATAAATCTCAAATTGCAAGAAAATCCTTGAAATTTTTGGGGCAATAATGGCTTTTATTGATAATAAATAATCATGAATGAAGCTTATAGCAGCTTGATTTAAGAGCTTTAGCAGTCCAGCTAATGATCTGTTTTATTGCATTTTGAATCCACTTGTGGATGTGAAAGTTGTAGTGTGTTTGTGCCGACTGGGAACGAAACATAATATTGATTTTGAAACAGAGAACTTACATGGGAAGAGAAAGAGGTTTATTGAAATTGATGTTCAATTTGGGGCTTATGGAAGCAAGGATTTCAACACTTTAGGACAGAAGGGTTGTGTAAATAATTCATGGGACATTAGTTGCTTTATTCGTTTCCATATTATGACTTTTATTACAAGTTTAAGAATAGGCCTCAAAATGACATTTATGAACCAAAGAAGGGAAATTAGGAAAAGTGGAAGATCAAGTTGTATGCCATGAGAATCATTGAATTTGTTTCCCCATTCTAGGGAGTAATCTAGCTAGTCTAGCCTATAAATAATGGATTTGCTAGATTTGCTGGCTAACTTTCTTGTCCATAGCACCATACATGATATAAAGGCTTTTGGTCATCATCATTCATCAAGCCATATTTTGGAAGTTACAAACTTACAATGTTGTATGTCTGTACCCATGATATATAGTTAGCTCATGTATATCATGTTGATTCTGCTTGATCCCTAATGCATGAATGCTACTTTCCTTCAATGAAGTAAACCCATGTACCCAATACTTAATAATATATCACTTGTGGGCTACTGTCTGCATTTTGTTATCAAAAGTAGCACTACAAGTGGCCTTATTGATAAATTAAAACCAAGAAAATTTAGAAGCTTGATTCTGCTGAATGTTTCTTGTTAGTTATTTTCTTATCTTCTGAATTGCGATGCCAACAGGTGGAGGGAATGGAGGTTCATGCAAATGAGGGAGGGTTGACACAAACACGGGGTGGTATATACTGGTTGATCTTGCCTGCTGGATGTAATGCACTTTCCCTTCAGTCTTATTGGTTTATTATAAATAATTTTCTACTTCATGATGTGATCATAAACAATCTATTGTGCGACTTAATATTTGAAAGTTTGATTTAGAATCAGGCTCTTACCTATACACATAATGGTTTACTGTCTGATGAAACAAGTAGCACCATTTTGCCACTGTTGTGATATGAAGTTTCAGACATGTCCAGTCTCAGAAAACAGTGAACTAAAACTTGCGGATATTTTAGACCTTCAGTTGTCATGCAGACACTAATTTTTTTATGCATGTCATCTGAATCTGATAAGAGCTTCCAGTTGTGTTCACAGTTTCTATGCTTGGTTTGCTTGTAGATCTTGGTTCATCATTTTGGGGAATGGCTTTGATACTTGCTTCCACAAACCTCCTAACTGCAAGAATTGCTGCTGGCGGTTTTATTGTTGCTCTGATTGTTGTGCTCTTTCTTGCTAAAAATGTAAGAAAGTTATAGATGCAATGCTAAAAATGTAAATAAGTTCTATCTTCGTGAGCTATTTGCAGGCTGACTTTCCCTCCCTTTTCTCTGTCTTGTTACTTGCTCTTGTTGAAAAAAGTGGACGCTCCGAGGACTCTGCATTGGTGAGAATATCATCGTTCAGTCATCAAAAGAGGAAAGGAAAAGGATATTTACAGGATTTCTCACATTGTCCATTTTTTTTGAAATTGATATCAGGATTTATCATCTTTATAGCTGTAATTTGGCTTCTGCAAGAGAAAACAAAACTCCACATTCTTCGCTATGTCATTCTCTTTATTGGTATATTCCTCTCCTTTTACATCAGTACAATGATTTGAATTTGCTTCTGGATGCTATTGGATAATTGTTCCATTTCTTGGGGTAAAATGAAATCTAATATGTGATTTGGTGAATTTCAGGTGTCATGAACAGTTTGTTTTCAGTATATGGTATGCTTCAATGACCAATGTTGTATGATTTATTTGCACTTCAGATGACAAATCTCCTGACATTTCTCTTGTCATATTATTTATAGATATTTATGATGATTTAATATCTCGACGAGTCCACTCTAGTGATGCTGAGAAGTTTGCTGAAGTTTGCCTCTGCCCCTGTAATGGGCTTGCGTGGGGAGTTATATGGTGAGTTTTTCCTTTGGTTTTATAGGAGTCAAACATGTTCATCACTAGATAATCTCTTAGAGTCCTCTGCAATATGGTCTATTTTCATGTTGCCACTTCTAATTTGGTTATGTCACTGTGCTTTTGATTTCTGTAGTCCGTTTTTGCTTGATCCCTTTACTAATTGAGGGAAAATCATCAAAGTCAAATTAAGGCTAAACCAGAGTTTTAGAAACTAAACCGGATAATGATTGAATCACGATTTGATTGGTTCTACTTATCAAATGATTAAACCGGATGACATTATAAATAAGAAATTTAATCCTTTATGCGAAAATATGTATAAAAATTGATTGACAAACCTTGTAAATATGAGTTGATGGTTTACAGTATAAAAATTATCATTGCATTTATGCATCTTTTTTTTTATAAATAATACAATTACCATTTCTGGTATGTTTTTAACCTCTTATTATGACCCAATGCTAAGAAAAATTTTAAGTTTTCCATATTTTGTTGAGAACAATTTTTATTGGGATCAACTAGTTTTCCAAAGCTAGATCCAGTTCTCCTGTTTCACCTGGTTCCTCCTGTTTTAGCCAGTTCAGGATGGTCCAATCCAGATCATTTAGTTGAGTGATCAAAATAGATGAGTTTAATGACCTGTCAGGCTTGATGAAATTATCTATTATAATAACTACAGCGTACTGCATCTGGGAAATCCTGTGTAAACCAAACAACTGGATGTAGAAAATAATCACATGCCTTGTAACAGTAAATTAAATAAATTAACCCTTTTTTTATTGTTTACCATGAACCTTGCTTTCAGGGGAATGATATCCTTCGCTTTTCTTTGTGCATCTTTGTACCTTGGACTTGTCATCTTATCCTGAGGTAAATGTATAATTTGATTCTGTGTATCTGCACTTGCCTGATCATATTTCAATATTTCAAGGTAATTAATGAACATTTCAATGTAGCGTTTCAAAGTCGGCCTGGACACAAAAATTCTGTAAATTGTGGTCCATAATAAACTGATAGAGAATAGCGTGTGATTAGTCATGATTGAATATATCCTATATATTATATCAAATTAACCAAAGCAAGTTTGTCGAACTTACAATCCTATTTAAGTTGGTGAAGGGGTGTGAAATCATGAGTCGCATGGTTGTATAGGGATTGAGAGTCTCAGGCACATGCAGACATAGTGTTTTACTCTTTACCATCTATATAAGATCTTATAGCCGTTGTTTACTTCTCTCACTCAGGTCATGTAAGACTAGCTTTTTACTCGATATGCTCTCGTTATTAAAGCTTTTAATATGGAATGTTTGAGAGTCAAAGAATGAGTATTGTTTCTATGGCATCAGTCTGCTGCTTTATACTAAATTTGTTTGGAAGAATGGGATCAATAGTTAGAATTGAAATCTGAAATTACTTAGCCAAAGAACCAATATTTCTAGGGTGAGTTACACCCACCTCTCATGAGTTTTAATTTAATTATAATCACACCTCTATTATTTTTAAAAATATACACTCAACTTCCTCTCCCTCTAGTTTAAACATATACTTACCTTGAAAATGTGGTTTCTCTTCTCTATAGACACTTACCTTCCTTTCGGGCTTTCCTCTATTTAAAACATACATTAAACCCCTTTGCTTTAGGAAAATAAGGAGTGTGAGTTTGCATTTCTGAAAATAGAAGAGATATGAGTGTAATTAGGTTAAACCTTAAACAGTACTCCCATTGCTCATATTTTTAAGGATTTGAGGACACTAGTAGTTGTTGTCTTGCAGGTTCTACCTAATGAATTTCACCGTAGCTTAACATCTGCACTATTTTCTTTTTCAGGTTGAGATTAAAAGATTAGCTGCTATTTTGATGCTCTGTATATTGATTGTTGATGCTTGATACATTTTCCATTGGGAGTTTGCTTTTGCTCTTTTATAGTACTCCAATTGCTCCATTCTTTGCGGCCAACTTGAGGTTGCTTCTTAAATGATTGGTTATGTATAGTGAGCATTCATTGATGTATTGAACAACTTGAAATTTTGAACTACAGGCAAATGTTTGTTCATTTTCCATTTTGATGAAAAATTATCATTGCTAATTTGTTTGATCACTATACTTGATTCAAACAAAAACAAGAAAAGAAAAAGGAAAATTCCACTAGCACATGTTAACTTAACCCACAATTCCTCAAAATTGAGGGAGAAATTTCCTTGACCTTTGTTTGCCGTTAATTTTATAAGTGTTCTTCTCCTTCTTTAGATTTACGGTCGGCGTAGTCCACGCGAGAATTTCTCCACGCTAAGTGAAAATCAATAATATAAACATGTGGATTGGTCCCACCATAAGATGAAATAATGGTGTGGAAGTAATATTTGCATCAAACCCTTAAGATAAAAACCAAATAAGCAATGATATGGGATTTGTGAATTATTTCACTCTCAAGAGCAACTGTCACTGAAAATAGCTACATTCAACACTACATCAAAGTGCAAGTTTATTTCATTGAGGAAAAATCTAGAAACAATTTATATCAGCCTCAACAAGGAATCAATAAATTACTGATCATCTTCGAGAATAACTCTTAAAACCAGTAATAACCTTGTAGATCACAACTTGGTGCAAACCCTTGCTTCTTTATAAATTTTGCCAGGCCTGCAAAAGTAACCTTTGGTTGGAGCATAATGACTATCCACTGAACAAATAAACAACCCTCCTAAAGCACACCTATCTTTCAATATTGTCACCCTATTTTTCAATCCAAGGATTTGATCAGTCCATTCATTGGAAAAAAGCCCTAGTGGATCATAAACACTTTTAACCTTCAAGAATCTTCTGGCATTCTTGTACTTCTTTATAACTCCTTCAAATCCCACGCTCCTATTTTTACCCCAATGTGGCAATCCTCCATATTTAAACACTGCAATTTGTTTAATCTCTTCAAAAATATCTTCATAGAGCCGAGGGATCAGTGCTACGATAATATTTGATGTCAAAATCTGCAACGTTGTATGGTTTTCCCAGATATGATTTCGAAGCCCTAACATAGCGGATGAGTAATCCGCCGTAAACTTCTGCGCCGCACAGTGCCTTTGGCTCCAATTTAACAAGTTTTTTTCACATCTTTAATGAAGTGCTTTGCCAGAGTTAAGCGTTTGGCAAATGCTGTGAAGTAGAAGAATTGTCCCTTCACTCTTTGGTCCCAAGAACAAAATGTGTTTTTGGGACCATTTAGACATGATCCTGATGCTTCCATGCGGTTGTTATATCCGATTACTGGGTATCCAGTGAAGGTTGCATCTATTGGAACCATAAAATGTAAGTATTTTTCTTAGGTAATGCTATCATCAAGAGTGTGCGAACTTGATTTTCAGAAGTTTTTGTATTGCAAACTTAATTGATGAGGTTGGAATTTTTTTCAATGAAGTACAGTAATATTATATGTATTGAAATTGACATTTGAAATCAAAATTTGAATAAGAATCAACGATTATCAATTGAATATAAAATAATGAAATAAATTAAATATAAATGATTCGAAATTTAATTTCAAATTTTGCTTCCCTTGCATAGAGCATTTTTGAATGAAATATTACCAAATTTTGTATGTAAAGTTATTTTTATGAAAAATTTTCAAAAATACTTGGAACAACAATGAATCCTAATTGTGGCATTATCCTCCAAAGCCATTTTCTCTATTTTCTTAAGAGTGAATTTCTGGGGAAGAATGGCAGTTATTTTATTTTTACTTTGTATTTTTTAATTAAAAAAGAGATCACAAACCTTTTGAACAAAATGATCATGTTACTCTCTTTAATTCACACCTTCCATTTTAGAGAAATTGAGTGGGCCTTGGAAGTCAAACAAAGGATCTTTTCAGTAAAACAAGAGTACCATTGTTAGCCAATCCATTGGCAATCCTGACGCTGGTTGTCACCAGGAAGCTTGCATTACTGCACTTTCCATCGACATCACTTATGGATTCTTGAGTTTCCTCTGTCGGATCAACGTATCAGCATACAAAGATTTAAATGTTTAATGTTTGGTCATGTCAAAGATTGTTGTACTCCACCAAATTAAGATTATTGTAGAGGGAATAGGAAAAGCTGGGAAATAAAAAAGCATCAAGTTACTAGCAAACAAAAGAAAATATAAATTGCCATCAAAATTATGATCCTGGACTGGATCATCCTGATTTTGAATGCTTGGCCGGTGAGAAGTCACCAAAAATTCCTTTGATTGGTTGAAAGATATTTTTTATTAAAAATTTTATTTATTTGTATATAAAATTAAAAGAGCAATATGTTATTTGTATATTTTGATTAAAAAATTATGGTAACTTGATTAAGTTCTTCCTTAAAATAGAAGATATTATTTTTATTATACTTTTCACATTTAGCATTGAACAAATTGAATATTTTCATTATTTTAATATTTTATAACTATTAAACAAATATAATATTTTCTATTATTTTAATATTTTATAATTATATTTTTATAAAAAATATTTTGTATTAAAATGAATAGGTCCTGGACATATCACATATGTACTTTGTCAGATTTGAAATTAAGTCTCTGGAAGAGAAAAAAATTTAAAATTTCTATCAAAGCGCCCCTGTATCAATAAATATATAGGTTTAGCGACATGTTACTATTCCCACCAACTTTTAATTGAATACTTTGTGGTAGTAATACGTACTTTGTCCATATTAAACATTGCTAATTTTTCCGTTACCCAAAAAAATAAATACTAAGAGTGACTTTTGATATGATTTTATTTTTAAAAACTATTTTTTGTTTTCAAAAGTTGTTTTTGAATTCAAAGAAAATGAAGAATAAAAATATTCAATGAAGTAAATAAATAAAACTTTTCATTTAATTATAAAATTACTATCAAGAATGAAAGACTAAATTTGTAAAGCATCTAAAACTTTTTTTTTTTGGTTTTTAAAACAAAAATTTTGGGAACAGTTTTTAAAAAATAAAATTTGAAAATACATTATCAGACAAATTTTTTAGTGTTTTTATTTTTAAAAACTAGAAACTATTTTGAAAAATAGAATCCAATCAAGCTATAATTTTTTATTATATATTTTATTTTTCTCTTTTTATACTTTCCCAAGAGAAAATTGTTATTCGCACTACACAAAAGTTTATACAACTCCATAATAAATAACACAACTAAGCATACAAGTGCAAAATTTTTAAGATCTAAGTTGCGGAAAAATACTTGTTATTTCCACTACACAAAATTCTTAGTCCCACCAACTTTTGATTGAATACTTTGTGATGGTAATACATACTTTATCCATATCGAACATTACTGATTTTTCCGTTACCAAAAAAAAAAAACTTTTTATTATTTTATTTTTCTCCTTTTTATACTTTTCCAAAAGAAAATTGTTGTTCCCACTACACTAATTTATACAACTCCATAAATAACACAATAGAGCATATAATGCAAAATTTTTAAGATCTAAGTCGCGGAAAAATACTTGTTTCACTCACTGTAGTACAAAAATCATTTCAAATAATTTCTAATTATCCAACTAATTGACGCTTTTATTTAATTTAATTAGTTAGTGATATCTTTTAGAAATTAATTTAGACGTATTAACTTTGTAATTTAATGTATACAATACAAAAGAATTAGCTTAACGAGTTATGGGAAGAATTTGCCTGTGGTTCTGGTAGCTGCTATTTGATCAGCAGTCAAAGGACGAAATCCGATAAAATCATAGAGACCATTTCCAGATGTATTTACAGAAACCCGATCGTAAAATCGGTGCACGGCCTTGTGTTGAGCTGGATACCACGTTATATCACCAAATTCATGTTGTTCTCCAATTTTGATCAATTGATCTTCAACATCAGAATCATCTTTGCTCGAATATGTTATCGATCGCTTGAACATTGGTTCTAATTGTAGGGGAATCTGCCAGAAGTTCATTTCTTAACATCAGAGGAAAACCTATTCTTGCTATATATACATAAACGTACACATGTACACAAGCATCTAAAGAGGAAGTACCACTCTTATAGGAGGATGGTATTTTGATTAATTATATTTTATGATATCATATATTTATTTTATTTATTTATTTATATTAAATTAATGAAAGTATATCAAATATTTATTTATATAATTTGGATATAAGTTATCTTTAATTAAAAAAAGAGGAGTAATTTTGAATTTTTTTTAAAAAGTTATTAACTTATAAATTATAAATTATTTTGCGAAACTTATTAAATAAGAACTAACAAGCTACTAGTTTCTAGTATATTACATACTTTTAGAAGCTAACTTATAGTTTATTGATTTAGTTAATAAATTATAAATTAACTTATTTATTATATTAAACACACACTTAATCTTATTTACTTCATAGATTTTAAAAATAAAATTCAACCTATCAAACCTTACACTTAAGAAAATGATGCAAATTCGTCCTAGGAGCCAATGACAAACTTTAGTAATCTTTTAAGCATATAATAAAAGTGTCCCAAACAACGTTCCAGACTGATCAGTTCGGCTGGAAAATTAGCCGCGAGAGTAGTCTGTTTGATCTTAAATATCAACATTTAAAAAATCGATCAAAAAAATTAATGAATTAGTGTCAAATGGATCAACTTGTGCAAATTAGTCACGATTCACAAGATTGACTAGGGCGATTTTTTTTAATTGCTCTTTTATTTTAAAAATGAAATTATGTTGCTTAATATTGGACATATTGAAAGCTCAGTATACATAAGGTTGTTTTTCACGGGTAGAAGTTCTAGAGAGAAAAAAAAAATACTTAGTTCATTGTAAGTCCTTTTTCTTTTTAAATTGATAGTTTGAATCTTAAACTTGCGAAGGTAAGAAGGTATGAAATAATTTGATATAGTTTTAGTTACTTTCATATTTATATACATATAACTTTATGTAATAATTTTATTATTTTTATTGTTATATACAGTACTTTTAACATATGTTAAAATTCTGGTTAAATTCTTCAATTTTGATTAAATCATTAAACTTTGAACTATTGGTTAAACCGATTTAATGATCGATTCAACTTTTAAAGCACTAGTCTTAACCATTAATGAGACCGTACTTCCCCTCAATTTTACAAATACAAAAATATTTCTTACAAGTTTAGATTATTTTTTAAGGATAATTATAAATACCTTTAAAAATCACTACTATAGAATTAATGTTTTATGTCAATTGATAAACATCGGTTTATAATAAAATTAATGTTTATTTTGACATAATAACATTTTTGAAATTATACGAAAAATTGAGATGATGGAAAAAAATACAATTGATATCTAAGCCTTTCACAAAACTTATAATAATGATTTTTTTTACTTAACCTTGGTCTAAAAGATATTTCAAAAGTTTTATTGGAAACTACAAAAGCATAGAATATCAATTTTGTTTAATAGTTGATGTCTATTATTCTTTGATAAATCTTTTTTAACTTTGTCTCTCTATATGAATTCTCCTAACATCTCACTTTCCAATGTGCTTTTGAGTATGATGAGTTTGATACATAATATTATTACTAATTTCTCACTCTACTTTTATTTAGAAAGTGTATAATGGAAGTACCTTAGCATTCATATCTTTCTCATTGTATACTTTTTCATTTTGTATCGTGTAAAAGTGAAATGGAAGAGCTATTAATCTCTCACTTCACTTTCATCAAGAGAGTGTTCAATGAGAGAATCTTAACCTTTGATTCTTAACCATTGTATACAAATCAAAGAAATTTGAGCAACAATGTTGGAGTGGTTCTTTTGCATTCTTACCTCACTTTTATATCCCTAAAGTATACAAATCAAAGAAATTTAAACAATAACGTTGGAGTTTGCATTGAGGATGAAGATTTTGATATATACTGATTTTGTATAAATTTATAGAGATATTGTTTCTCTTTACTTATTTATTTGTACTTTATGCATAAAGCAATGACAATTAAAATTTTTTAAATTTGCAATATTGTTTCTCTTTGCTTATCTATATATTGTTTTAACCTTAAAATTCTAGAATAGGCATTTGGATTACATAGATTAACAAAGAGAATATATATCACTTGGTTCAAAAATAACTTTTTTTTCCATATTCAATTGTTTATGCAATAGAAATTTGTAATGATTGAAGATCCTCTACAAAGAAAATTAGATGCATAAAACATCGATTTTGTGATTAATTGACATCTAATATGATGACATTTTTTCAAAATCTAAGGACGTCTAAATGAATGGCATTAATGAAGAATTTTAAATGAATAAAATTGAAGATATCTAAATGCATAACATTTATAAAGAAGTTTAAGTGAATGGAAGTAAAGATGACTTCATGAGAAACATTTAATGAAGGAACTTACAATGTTAGTTTTTTGTAGTGACCATTATTTAAGTTCATTTCAATCATTGTGATAGTTTATCAATCATAAATTATAATGTTAGTTTATCCATCATGTAATTCCATTTTAATCATTGTGATTGTTCATCAGCATTTTACTTCTCGTTTTAAAACTTAATCAATGTCTTAAGTCATTGTAAACTTAGAAATAACTAAAATTATGATGTTAATTTTAAATTAATAATTGAAATCTAATTATTATGCTTTTAGCTTATAGATAGGGTTCTGTCTACCTATTTGAAACAAATTAGTAATTTACTAAGATAGCTCTCTTTTTATCAAAAAGAAGGCTTCTAAAGTTTGTTATTCCATTTTGTGTCTAATGAGGTGCTTGATTGCTTTATTTGCTATGTTTATCTAATTGCCCTTGTGTTTCAATGCGAGAATAAAGACATGCTATTTTCTTTACATATTGTCTCAAACTTGATAAAATCAGTCCTATTTTTGCCATGCTAATCAATATTATTCGATGAAGGGCTATTATTTTGAAATCTCCCAAAGTTTCATGTATATGCAAAATATGGTTATATATAAATTGTGAGTTATAGTAAGATTATGGACCATCAAGACTTAAACCTTTATGAAACATATTTCTACCTATTATAAGAGATATGGTTCATAAAGGTGTAAGTTTTGATGCTTCGTAATCTTATTGAAACTCACAATTTTTGAACTATCATATTTTGCATTTATGCATGAAAATTTAAGAGATTCCAAATGGATAGTACCAATTTGCTTGGCATGAATAGGACATTTATTATCAAATTTGAGACAATGCATAGAGCAGGCAGTTAGCATGTCCATCCTCACATTGAAAAATAGGGATAGTTAGTGGCGTAAAGCAAATGAAGTAATCAAGCAATATGAAGGAATTACAAGGAGAGGATAATTGCTTCTCTTTTTAATTTTTATGGGAATGCCATATGTTTATTGTAAATAAAAAGTCTATTGTTCATTGTAAATACAATTTTTTCTTTGCATATGTTCATATACCAATATAGAAATAAATAAAATGGCAAATTTGCTTTTTATAATAGATTACCTCTTTTCTCATATGTTTCATTTGCATTAAATTTATTACTATTTGTGTTTGCTTAATTGTATAAGAAAAATATTATAATGCAAAAAAGAATTTTAATATTACCAATTTCATTTAGAGTAACTTAAATAAAAAATAAAAAAAAATCACTTTATAAAATGATGTTGGTGTTCTTTACAAGATTTAAACTTAAGACATATAATTATTGTCTGTACATATATGTGATACATATATATAAATGGTGTTTTAGATTTTTATTTGATATATGTATATATATGTGATATAAATTAGAAATTGTAAATGCTAATGCATACAATATGTATAATTGAATTAATTTTAGTTATATATATGTTTATTATATCTAGCCATTCTAGAAAGATTTTGGAATTGTTTCAGAATGGTTATAGAAGAAGTTGCTTACAAAAAAGAAAAGAAATCTATTTTTTAATAAAAAGCATTCATTTATTATAATTTTTATGTAGTAATTGATGTCAATATTACTTAGTTGGACAATGTCATTGTATTAAAGACAATAGTGTTTTCTTAAAAGATGTTGATTTATTAAATAAACTAACGTAGAAAGCTAGGCCATGGATGCCAATGGAAAATTAAAGGTTAAAGCATGGGCAAGTTGAAAATAAAGAGTGAAGCATAACATTATTTGCAAATTTTATTTTGTAACTCTTTCGATTCTAAAATGATTCTTTATTTAAGGAAGTTTGTTGCTTCTTTAATCTTAAGATAATTCTCTTTAATTTTGTATTTTTGCTATTAATTATTTTATAGGATTGAAACTCAATTAACTTATGGTTAAATATGTAAGGTTTAGCACTCATTAAAATAGCATAGAATATAAATGTGAAGATTTTTTTTTCTTTTGTCTTTATTCTTACAATTTTGTTTTTGATTTCCTATTCAATTCTATTTTGTTGCCTATTATTTTAATGTAACTTGTACAAGCTAGCACAGGTAAGAAATTTGATATTATTCATGTTCTTTGACACTCTATCATATTATCTAATATTTACTCACATGAAAATATGGAATACGGCAATTTCTCATGAATGTTCATTACATCTACATGTATTATATTCAAAAAGCTTTTTTTAGGGAGTGCAAACCTTACATATTAAGCTATAGGTATCAAGAAAGATTTAGCAAAATATTTATCTCTAATTGTGATATTTTATATAAACTTTTATCATTTTTAATTTTTATTATTAAATTTATTTTTTTTAAAGTTGTTTAAATTGAGATTTTTTGGAGTAATAGAAAATGATAGCTTTCTATATTTGGGGAGTGAGGAGTTATGGGTAGGGGTTTGGATAGGTGGGATGGGTGAATATACAATATTAGTTATTTAAATGAACTGATGTGGTACTATGGGTATTAGATATCAATTTTTCCAAATACTATACAAATATAAACGATGTTAGTTTTTCTAGAATAAAAATTGATGTTATTGTTCTATTTGATGACATTTTACAAATTGATGTTAAAATCACATAAACTACAACATTTGATTCAAAAAGATTGATGTCACTGTTATATTTTATGATAGTTTATAAATCAATGTTAAAATCACATATAGTGTGATGTGTAATTTCCTAAACATCTAATGTCAATAAGCTATTTTAATTAGTGAATTAAAATTTTCACAAAAAATTATAAAAAATAATATTTTAACCAAGGATGGAGAGAAGGGCTCTTCAACTTGAGTAATGCTATGGAAGAAACAATTTCTCAATATAATACTATTTTAAAACTATTTCTTCGTGAAATGTTATTTTTATAAAAAAATTAAACTATGGTTATCGTTAAGTTATCTAATGCAGCCCTTCAATGGCGGCGTTAGGAAAAATAGCACTATCCATATTTTTTCTCACCCTTTTTGGAACTCTACTTGCAACTCCTTCCAATTAGTGTTTTAAGAGGGAGTTGTTAGAGGTGACGTCACCTAAATTAGGTGAAGTTGCCTCAAGTAACTGCACCACTATTTTCTAAATTTAAGAAGTGAAGAGGGATAATTTATGTTTTTTTTATAGAATATGTGGCATTTTCATCTTAAAAAGAAGGAGTCATCTAATTTACATAAAATGTGACTTTTTGCACGAAGTTAAACTTTCTACAAAATAAATTCTTTAATAAACTTTTTCAGAAGTGCTAAAGTTATCTAGTTGATAATAGAAACTTCACAATTTAAGCTATTACCTTATACCTTAAATTTTAAATCCTAAACTCTACTATTTCTATTTTAAATTATATAATTTAAGTTTATTTTCATTTTGATTTTATAATTTATTTATCTTAATTGTTTTCTTTCATTTTTTGAAAAATTGAGAAAATATTTTAAAGTATTTTAAGAAATAATAGATAAAGATTATTATTATTTTCAATATTTACATTTATAGCATATTAGTATAATTTTAAATTATTTTATACTTTTTACAAACATGAACTACACATTCATTACTATTTCAACGTAATTTCTGTGCATTAATTACTATTTAATATTCATATTTTATAACTAAATTATGTGTTACATAAATATTATTTTGATATATATATATATATATATATATATATATATATATATATATATATATATATATATATATATATATATATATATATATGAATAAGCATTTATTAAAAAAACTTATGAGTAAGATAAATATTATTAGAATGATGTCCTTGTGTTTATACATGCACAAGATTACAATTAGAAATATTAGGACATGGAAAGATTGGATCAAAAAATTGGTTTGGGTTACCAAATTGATTTGTTAGCATAATCAAAGTCTAAGGTTATACTAACTATCATTCAACATGTAATAAATACTAAGCATTTATCAATAATGTGTGATAAATACTAAGCATTTACCAATAACGTGTATCAAAAAACTACTAAAACTTTTGATGTTTCAAGGTATGTCAACAATCAAAATTATGAAATAAAACATATATTATACATCAATTTCAATTAATGACTGACATATAAAGTTTTTAATATTTCTTATAAATTTCATTCCCATTTTTCATTTGAGACATCTAAATGATGCCTTATCAATGATAGGAAACTGATAAGATGTTATAGTGAAAAGAGGTAGCATGGCCATTCTTGAATTGGAAGGCTTAAGTTCATTACAAGAATAATTATATTGCTTTTTCTTACTATAATTTATCACTAGGTTATAACAATTTGCACCCTTTAAAATTGTCTTGTTCATTGTAAATTATAACATTTAGATTTCATCTTAAGAAGGACATTTAAAGGTGTTGAGAAAATGCAAAGATGAGAAACCTAATGAGAAATTATAGTGAGAAAAAGTAACATGATCATTTTTGCTTTGGAATGCTTGAATTCATTGAAAAAAATGTTTATGCTACTTTTTCCCATCATGATTTATTATCAGTTTGCAAACATTTACAATTGTCTTTGTTGTTCAATTATATCATTTGGATTTCATAACAAGAAGCATATTTAGACATATTGAGAAAACATAAAGATAAGAAAATTAATGAGAAACCATAATGAGAAGAAATAGTGTGATCATTCTTGCTTTAGAAGGCTTGAGTTCATTGAAGAATGGTTATGTTGTGAATTCTTACCATAATTTATTATCAATTTATAATCTTCTACACCTTTTAAAGTTATCTCTATTGTTTATTTTAAATCATAGCATTTGGAGTCCATCTCTAAAATAACATTTAGAGATGTCGAGAAAATGCTGTGATCAGTGAACTAATGAGAAATTGTAGTAAGAAGAAGTTAAATGACTATTTTTGTACTAAAAGACTTGAACTCATTGCAAAAATGGTTCTTACTTCTTCTTATTATAATTTATCATTTGTTTCTATTTACATCCTCCAACTTAGAAGTCTTTAAGCAATATAAAGGAATTATGAGAAGAGGATACCCAATTTTCCTTTCATTTAAAATTTGTTGTTCATTGTAATTTATAATTTTTCATTGTATATATCAATGTACTAATATGAGAATAAATAAAATGGTAAGACACCAGTTTCTTGATAGATTGTTAGTTTCTCATTTGTTTTATTTAGTACATTCAATTTGTTGCTATTTATATTTGTTTGTTTGTATAAAAAATCATCATAATGCAAAAAATGATGTTAATGGCATCAAATTCACTTGGAATAAGTTGAAGTAAAAATAAAATTCATCAGTTCATAAAATGATATTGGTTTTTTTACAAGATTTATGTTAAAATTATAAAATTATTATTTGAAAGATTATGGAAAAAGTTGGCCAAGCAAAATAATTTTTTTTATTAACAAGAAGAATTGTTATAACATCAATTTTAGGTGTATAATTGAAATTTAAAATTCATAGTGGAATAATGTCATTTTATTCTAGACATTAGGGTTTTCTAAGTAACCGACTTTGAAACTTTAAATATTGCAAAAAGTTATGTGCTTGTTGAAAATAAAAAAGAATAAAATCGAGTGCCACTTGTAAATTTTATTTAAAAATTTTTTCAATCCTTAAATAATTTTTTCTCTACCAAGGTATGGTTATCTTCCAACCTTAAAATGAACTAATTATTTTGCATATTGAAGATCTATTAGCTTGTTACTAAATTTGTGGGGTTTCACACTCACTAAAAAAGTGTAGAATATAAAAGTGAAAATTTTTTTAGTTCTTGTGTTTGTTCTTGCAACTTATTTTTTGGTTTTATAATTGACCATGTTTTATTACTTTTCATTTTGATACAACTTTTGTATAATAGGTAAGAAATTTGATTTGATTTGTCTTCTTTGGCATTTAATGGTATAAACTACTATTTATTTATATGAAATGTATAACATTATATATCAAATTTTAATGAATAGGCATTGTGTTTACAAATATTGGATTGAATATAGCTTTTATTGGAAGTTCAAACATCACATATTGAGTAAGGGGTATAGATATAAATTTTCACCTTATTCATTCTTTTGTGATAGTCTTTAAAATTAAGTTCAAATTGGGATTTTGTATTATCATTGAAAATGTTGGATGTTAGAAGGGATTAGGAAGGGGGAATTGCAAGAGGAGATTAGTGCTATGAGGGACTAAGTAGGAAGTAATTGCAAGATAAGGCTAGGTAGGGATGAACTGCAAGATAGGCTAGTGTTAGAAGGTAGGAATGACATACTACGTTAAATATTTAAGAAAACCTTAGTTGGATATGTGTATTTGATGTTAGTTATTTATTTAAAATCAATGTTTAATGTTATTATTAAGAGCACTTTGTTAAGTTGTGTTTCCAATGAAGAAATGACAATGGTTCTAATTTATAAAAAGATTAATTGGTTATGAAATTGATATGAAATAGTCTGACATACAACAATGCTCATATACACATTGATTTGGAACTGACATCAAACTTGACAAAAAATTGATGTTAAAAGATAGTTTTGTAGTAATGTCTTGGGAAGACTAGTAGCATAAAATAGAATACAAGTATGTAAATGCAAGAATGACAAAATGCTTGGCCATTTTGAATTTGCTAAAATAATTCAATTTTACACATCCATAGAGATAGTTGAAAGAAATCATTTGTGGAAACCCAAATTTATGTTTAACTAAATAGAGAACACTTCAGATGGACTTGCTCAATCCTTTAATAAAATAATTCAGACAAATGTGATAATTTGACTCATTTTCAACTTGTTTAAAGTTAAAAGCTCTTCAAAAAAGTTAAATTAAATTGGCTTCTATTATAGTCGTTTTGTGAATTTTTGGCCAAATGGCTATGTTAAAAATGAAATGCAATTTGAAACTAGTTGCAAACATTAGGTTTGACTAATTGCTTTGACACTTGGTCAAATTGGAATTTAGGCATATTGATAAGGCTGCTAGGATAGATGGTTACAGGAAAAAGGTAATCACTAAGTGGTTACTCCAAATGGTGAGTGGATGGTTATTAACATGTGTTCCTAGAAAACACACCATTCTTAACATAGCAAGAACATAGGAAATTTGTGGGTTAGCAACTAGAAAATGACCATTCTAAATGTGTGCAATGAACGACCTCTTGAATGCTACATTATAAATACTATTGGCATAACAAGGAGGAGGCTACTGACCATTCAACTTAATCAAACATGAACTTTACCAACGAACCAAGCATTTTGACATTTTAGTTGCAATTTTCATTTTAGGGTTTCTTTTTTATTCATTATAGGAAAACTATACAAACAAGAAAAGTCATTAGTATGGAGTAATTTATCATTAGGATAGTCAGGTATGGATAACATTGTTGCAAAAAATAAGTCATCGGTGTTGACTCTTGGTTGTAGGCACCCATACAAATGACTTTTTAAAATTATCATAATAGGTCAGGCTACACAAACGACATGTATTATTGGTGTATTAGCCACTAAAGCTTAATGGGAACAGCTCTATACAAATGACATGTTGTCAGTGTAGATGTTCACCTATTAAGATGATAAATATCATTTGCATGGGGTGACTTTTAATTCTTTTAATTTTTTTATATTTTTAATAAGTTAAAATTTTAATATAAAAAGTATTAATTGAATTAATTACATGATCTATTTTTTAATAAAAGTAATTGAAAATTAAAATCTAATTTATTTATTTAAATATTTCAATATCTTATTAATATTAATTTTTAAATATTATATTTTAAATTAAATTTTGTCAAGACTTTATAACTCATGTATCATTTTATTATCTTTTATCTACTTATTGCATTTTTTCTATTATTATAATTACTTACAACTTAAATGCCACTAGCATCTAGAGTATAATATAACATAATATTTTTTATTTTAAATATGTTTTGAATAAGTTCAATATTTAATTCATTGAATTACTTGATTATAAATTTTATTTGAATTGTTGTTACCTAATAGTTCAAGAATAATTTCTTTTTATATATATGTTTTTTACTTTATTGTGTATTTACTTATGTCATTTATAATTAACTTAAATGCTAATAATATCATGAAGTATGATACAATATTTCATTTTTTTTAACTTTATTGTGTCCACTTCTATTATTTATAATTAAATTCTAATATTACTAAATAATATAAATATAACATGATATATTTTATTTTTATTATAAAAATAAAATTTTAATATAAAAATTAGATATTGAGTCAATTAATTACATACTCTACTCCCTTAAGAAAGCATTTAAAAATTATAATCACCTTTTTTTGTTTTAATGTCATCATTATATTTTATATTAATTTTCAAGTTTATATTTTTCATTAAATATAAATGAATTGAAATTGATTTTTCCGTTTAGGCTAAATATAATAATATTAATAATTAAAACAATATATTCCATATATTAATAAATAAATCCAATTTTGGGTAGTATTTATCCCATCAATTCCATTTTTCATTTTTTTTGTTTTTCCCTTCTTTTTATATTACATAAACAAAAAAATAATATAATAATAATGACAATAACAATAATAATTATTATAAGTATAATAGTATGATAATAAAAATAAATAATAATGATGATAAATTCTATTGTATATTATTCTTTATAACATTATATTATATATTTTATATTTAAAATCAAGATAGTTTAAACTATTAATTTTAAAGTTTATTTGCAACCATTGTTTGATATCTTCTTCTTCATTAGATTAACATAAATCTTATATCCATTTAGTGTTACACGTAAATTTTTCATCATTTATTTAATATTATATTTGAAACGAAATCTAAATCTCTACTAAAGAATTTTTATAGTTTGTGTCCATATTTTAATAATTTAATAATTTTATTATTTAAATTTTTTATTTTCTTTAATATGATTTTTTAAAATTATGTTTAAGAAATTATTTAATATTTTTTATTTTCAATTTTAATAGTTGTATTATTATATAATTTTACAGCTTATTTCTTACCACAATATTAATAAATTCTTTTCCATCGAATTAACAAAAAATTATTATGAATTTTGTATTATGCATAAATTTTGTTCCTAATAATCACATCTTTTTCATTACGTTATTTAAAATCAACTCTAAATTCATATTATTCAATGTTTGATTTTCCTAAGTTATTTAATTGTTTACATTATATCATGATTTAATATTTTTAATTACTTAGTTATTGAGTACATTACATTATTACTTAAATTATTAAATATTTTGCAAAATAAATTTTTTTATATTTTTATTTCTTTAATTTTTAAAACTTATGTTTTTCTCATTATTTAATAATAATTACATTCATTCATCACATATAACTTAGAATCAATATTATCTACACATTAAGATACAAATTATTTCACAATTTTTAACAAGAAATAGGGATTCATCACATCAACTCAAAAATATTATCTAAAAGCTAATGATATAGTTGCCATATATATATATAAAGAATGATAGAGAAAATATAGAGAGATTAGCAATATAATCTAAACATTTAACAAAACTAAAATAACAAAATATAAGAGAGAATGAAAATCTAGCAAGCATGATAAAGAAAATGTCAAGAAATTTACCTTACAAATCTAGAAAATGGAGAGGGAGAAGCTTTGATGTGAACATAGCAATGGAGGAAAAATGGTGCTTTGGAAGTTTTATGCCATTCCTCTATATCGATGACACCCTTGTCTGAATTATAAAATTTTGATCATCTAAATAGAGTTTGGTAAGGGCATATGTGTCATCTTGTTACCCCTAGGATCTATCCAAATGATAGGTCATCTCAATAGCATTTATCAATTTTTTTTTAAAATATACCTATCCAAATGACATATCATTTGAATTAGGTTAGAGAAATTTTTGTTGTTAGCTTTTAGTGCTTCAATTTCCAATAACCCTATGTAGATGGCATGTCATTTGTATAGGTTTTTTTTAAACCTATATAGATGACATATCATTTATATAAAGTCCTTTGAATGTTTAGTATTAGTGTATTCTATGTAGATAACATGGTTGTTTGTATAAAATTTTTAATTTTTTTTAAAAACCTATACAAATGATACATTGTTTGTACAAAGTCCTTGAAATTTTCGATGCTAGTATACTTTATGTAGATGACATGTCATCTATATAAGATTATTTACTCTACAAATATATAGAAATTTTGTCATTGCAATGTAGTCTTTTTGTTGTCATGATTGTAAGTCCACCATTAAGGTCCTTATACCTTTGTGCTCATTTGTACTTCTCCTATATTTTTAATAAAGATTTGTAGTTCCATCTTATCTCGTGTGCAATTATCCTTAATTGAATGTGAGTCCTGTTGCTGAAGTCCCAAGCACCATTGCACCTTTCTTTGTGCTTCACCTTAATTTGCAATAAGAATTATAATTGTTTTTTTGTAGTTTATTAACCCCAAATCTTTGTTGTGACTCCCTTGTTGAAGTCCCAATGCTTGATGCCCTTTTGCACTTCACCTCAATTAGCAATTGAGATCAGTAGTTCATATACTCTTTTTTACATTTACTTGCTTTGATCTTTACCACTTTTTGTTTATAAAAGGTTCAAACTTTGCTTGTTTGTTGTGAGAATTCATTTCATGAGGGTCACATCAATTGGTACAATTTTAACACTAAACAAAATTTTAGTGAGCAATGATAATAATCAAGTTCAAAATAATATTTGCCTATAAAAAAGTGTATTATTAGTTGAGCTTTTGTGCTTTGTGTCACTCCATGTCACTTGCATTTCTTTAATTATTTTGTATTATGAATTTATTAATCTATTAATCCTCAATTTTGAACTTATAACCGATACTAAATTGATACTAAATTATATAAATTGACTTTGTAATCAATTGTTAGTGCAACAAATTCATGTATTTGCTTCAGTGCTTAATATAATAATATTTGTGTGCTTGTGTAAATTTAAGTGACAGAGGTATACTAGTGAGTAACTTCTAATCAAATGTATTGATTTATTTTCAGATATTCATTTTTAGATACATATTTATTATAACAAGTACAATCCTAATTTCTTCCTGATTGTATATTTGTTTATGTATGATTATTTATTATAATTGAATCCAATTTCATAAGTTTTATTCCTTAATTAATTTTTACATGGATAGAAAAGAATATAATCTATTATTATTTCATTATGCATTATCAATTACTATGGAAATATGCAATTTCACTTTTGTTTTTAGTCATAACAAATTCAAATTTTAAAAATTAATACTACTATATTTATCAATGACCTTAAGATTTAAATTTAATCTAATATTAGTCTTAAAACCTCTTATCTTATTTCTAATTAATAGTGTAAAGAGTAGTATATATTGAGTGGATCGAATGTAAACTATAATTTTAATAACTAACTAATATTTTTTCAATTATGATTATTAACATCTACATTATATTTTAATATATAATTGCCATCTAACAGCAATAAATGTCAAATTTTTCATTAAAACATGTTCAGCGTACATAACTCAGAATCAAAATTTCTACTATATTATATATATTTATTAAAATGCGAGAGAAATTGAATTTTTTTATTGATTAAATAAAATTAAAATTAAGTCTTATTTGTTAATATGATTCTCAGATTGGAAAATTTTGATTCAATAAATACCACTACTTTATTAGTAAGATTTATTTTAATATGATACTAGTTTTATTTTTATAGTAAAATTATGGATAAATAAAAATTATATAATAAAATTTTAAAGTAAAATTATAGTTGCAGAACAGTAATATTGCAATTCTAGAAGTCACTAAAAGCCCATTTGTTTTGATAAAAAAGGATTATCATCTAGTTGTTAGATTAATTATATATTGTGACACAAAAATAATTGGAAAAAATATAAATAAACCTCTTAAAGTATGACTTAGTGTCACATGGCCATTTAAAATTTTAAAACTTACAAATAATTGCTTGAAATTTAAAAAATGTGAAAACATTAGAAATTTAATTAAAAAATGCCATGTCTGTTTTTAACTTGAATTTAACTAGGTTTTGAATGGAGTTTCTACTAAATTAAATTATTAATAAAAATTCATTCTATAATACATTTATAATATAAGTATTTTGAGTAAATTATTGCTTAAGCTTGATTAAATTGCATTTGAGAGGTAAATTATGTTTTTCTTTTATTTTTCAATTATTTCTCTTGCTTTACAATGCTTAAAAAATAGCTAGAAAAAGTCATAAGTGACTCATCTTTGTCTTTTCCTATATGTTTTAATTGAAAATTCAATATTTTCATATTTTTGAAAATTTTAGGTGAGTTATTTGTAAGTTTTGAAATTTTAAGGATGTCATGTGATACCAAGCCATATTTTAAAGGGCTCATTTGTGTTCTCCCCTAACTAAATTTAAGCAGTCGAATAAACTATCTCAAGACATTGTTACTTATGTATAAAATTTACCTTGATAAATTCTTCTAGTATCTACCTTCATATAGAGTAGTATGTAGTTTATCAATCACCTACTTTATATATTTAGGCGAAATCAAGGACCCTATCAATATATATCTTTCACTAGTTGCTTCCCATCAAAGTAACTAATTATATATATCCATAACTAATTAATTGGTGATAATTATGAGATTGGGTAGTTATCAAACATCCAATTATTTAATAATTATGTTGCCTAATAAATACACATGTCATCATCTTAATTCTTTTAATAGAATTAAAAGACATATTAACATTACGACTTTAGGTCTTTTAATAAAATTAAAAGACGTGCTAGGAGGAATAATCTTATTTATTGTATTTATAATTATTAAAAAGTGAGAAAATAGAAAATATCATACTTGTTCAATATGTTAAGTGTGGGAAGTATAATACAAAGCATTATCTTTTATTTTAAAAAGAAAGTTGCATAATTTTCTCCACTACCATCGGAGACAAAGCTAGATAAAAGATATTAAAGGAATTGAAATACAATATTTTAAGGACTTTTATAAAACTCTCTTAATTTTTGGGGGTTTAAATAAAATTTTTTTCTAAAAAATACAAAAAGAAAAAGCATAGCTATACATGTGATGCTTCAATCAAGCCATCTCAAAGGTTAACTATTGTTCACCTCTTGTTACTATGACACCATCACAAGGCATATAAATGTTATTAAAGTTCTGTTGGAAGTATGAATTAAAATCCTAAAATATATAATTGATCATAACAAAATTATGAACGTACTTGAAGCATAATTTGATAAGGTCATGACTAATCTGAATGATGATAATGAGTAGAATTATAACCTACTTCACCCTTTAGGTTATCCAGATAAAGAGAAAAGGGAGAGATAATTTTTTTTTTTGGTGTGAGAATCCTTATTGTACAGCATGAAAATAATAACCTTGATCTCTCTATTTAAGGTCAGACTTGTGATAGGAAACTACTGATCACTAAAGGGCTGTAGGTTGGGACCTCTACTCATATAAGCTTGTGCATAATCCAACTTATCACGGACATATACATTAAATTAGGGTCCAATCTGTTCTATGCTTAATGTTAAAATATAAAACTAATTACTTAAATAAATATTTTAATAATTAATTAATGCTAATCCATATAATATTTCTAATAAAATTAATTATTTTATTTTTTAAAATAATAATATCCTACTTGGATAGCATTAATTAATTATATGGAATAATTGAAATATCAATAATTAAGCAATTAGTTATACATTAAGTTATAAACTTAATTCAGAGAATGAGAACACACAAAATTATTGAATTCGATAGGGAGACAATTGATATAATATCTCATAATCTGAAAGAAACAAAATAAAGTTTAGTCTTTTGACTACAGCTTAGAAGAGAAACAACTCAAAATCATCTAATTCGATAGGGAAACAAATGATTTATATATATGTATAAAATATATTACTAATGTTTCAATATCCAAATTGAACAACGATTACATAAGTTGAATGAGACCATACAGAATCACTAAATCTGATAGGGGGACAAATGATGTAAAATTAATGTCTCATAGTCTCAAAGGAACTAGATATATAAAAGGTTAGTCTTTTGACCATAACTCATTAGAGAAACAACTTAAAATCATTGAATTCGATAGGGAAGCAAATGATTTATATATATATATATATATATATAATATCACTAATTTTTTTAATATGAGTAATTACTGGTCATAAACATCAACAAAATAAAATAAGCATATCTCAGACTCCTACTAAATTAAGGTTTCATCAAAAGATTTAACAAGACTCATATGAGTTACTTGATTTTAAATACTCCTATAAGTAAGCCTTAAGTTAACGGTCCCTAGCATGTCTCCGCTAGGGCTATGTTCATTGTGAGTATGAGATTTAGCAATCTTCTCTCTTTAACGAATAAAAGTTTAACATCAAAATATTCAATATGACTATAAATCCTATGGTTTTGAGAGAAGTACATAACAGAAGAATTATCACAATAAAATTGGTAGAGGTCATGATATAAAATCAACCAATTGTATGCCAGGTATCATTTTCCTTAACCATATAGCCTGATAAATGGCCTCATAATATGCGATAAACTTTGCTTTTATAGTTGAGGTAGCTATGAGTGTCTGTATAACACTTTTCCATGAAACAACTCTTCCAAACATCATAAAGATGTATCCAGATGTTAACTTACAATCATCTATGTATAAGTCATAATCAAAATCTGAATAACTAATAACCTCAAGTAAATTAGATCATTTACAAGTTAACATATGATTCTTGGTATCTTAAAGATACCTCATTACTTTCTTAGTTGCTTTCTAATGATCCATCCTATGGTCACTTGAGTATCTTCCAAGCACATTAATAACAAAAGTTATATCTAAACGAATGTAGACTTATGCATTCATAAGATTACTAATAGCAAAAGTGTAAGGAATTTTGTCTACTTCAGCCCTTTCAATATCAGCTTGAGGGCAATATGATTAAGACAACGTATCATCTTTCTAAGTAGGCGTTGGACTAGACGCACAGGTATCCATTTTAAATCTTTCAAGCATCTGTTCAATCAAATTGGCTTATTACAAATCTAAAATACTATAAGTTCTATCACGATGGATCAAAATTCTAAAATAAAAGATGTTTTGCCAAAAATCAAAATGACATGATAATATGTGTTTTGACTCATCTAAAAAAAGATTGAGTTACTAGCTAGCAAAACGTCATTAATATAAAGTACTAAGATGACAAAATTACCCCATTAAATTTATTAAAATTCCTGCAAGTACACAATATAGTCATTTGGTATTGTAAGTCTTTAAACCCTTTGAGTTTATTTAAACTCAATGGCTAGCTGATTAGGTTCTTCAACATGAGGATCTTTATTTATCTGAATTGGACTATCAATATTATCTCTTCTAGTAGTGAGGGAATCAGAACAGGTATAGGTAGAATGGTAGCCTTGTTACGTAAATTGATAGCCCTAAGCATCAAAGTCTCACTATCTAAGTCATCCTTAAAATAAAATGTCCGATCAAACTCGATGATCTTAGTACTATGAGTGGGACAAGAAAATTTGCAACTTATTGATTTAGTCTAATTTCTTTAATTAGGGATTATATAGTTTCATCTCTACTTTATAAACTCACACTTAAAAGTTTTAAAATATGAGAAATTTATGTTTAACAACACACCTTTGTTTTACCAATCTTTCTAATCTTTTTCTAGAAAAATGGCCTAAAATTGATCCCATAAAATGAAAGAATTCTAACTCATTCTAGGTTGTTTATGCCTAATTATAACATTAATGGAAATATCAGAAGATAAAATAGGATAATCTTTCAAATTCAAATGATATGGACCATTTTGTAAGATGGCAGTACCAATAATAGTAGAATCACAATGAATCTCAATCTAACTTGCTTGCCAAAAGGAATAACCACAATTATCCAAAATAGAACTAGAAATCAAATTCCTTTTGGCAGAAGGCATATGGATAATGTTATTCAGATACATAATGTGTCTAGAGGAAAAACATAAAGAAATTAATCCAATGTATTAAACCTCAACCTTACTACCTGCTACCCCTAAGATAATCTTCCCTATCTTATTTGGGATCTACCGGTTCTTGAGCCCTTTTAAAGAATTTGTAACATAAACAGTTGCACTAGAATACAACCACCAAGATTGAAAAGATATTTCAAGATTATTGGACTCAAAACACACTAAAGCTAGATGAGTAGAATTGAATTTACTCTTTAACAATTTTCATGTATTCTACAGCAGTGTCTTTGTCTGGGATACTATCTCTAACTCCTTTCTTAATTATGAACTTAATCACTACCAAGAAAATCTGGTTTGACTCATACCATTATTTGTAATAGCTCTTATTTACAGCACTAGACTCAGGTAATAGATTCGTCGGCTTCGGTTCTCTAAGAGCCAAATCCTCTTTAGAGATTGTAAGGTACATATTCAAAGACTCTCTCCATTCATCATAGTTTATTTCATTAAGAGTTCTTATCATAGATAGTTATTGAAAGGTCGAGATTGATGTAACAGGATTGGAAAATTATTAATTATGTGTGCACAATATAATTATAACACAAGATTCCTAATTAAAAAAATAAGTTAAACAACTATATAACAAAGTGGTATTAAAATTACATGTACCATATGACTTGGCTTGTACAAGAGTCTACACAAGAATGTAATCAATATAACCATACCAATAAGGTACAAGAAATATTGAAATATTATAATTACTGCATGCCTATTCTAAGGAGTCTAAATCTTAAAATTATATTAACAATATCACATCGATAGGGTGTATCCATCATCAATGCAATGTGCTCCTAAATATCCTAGAAGGATAGTATTTTATGTAAAACAATCTTATTATATTCCTTATCTATTACTGATGTGAATTAAATAGTTTAGGGTATCCATATATATATAAAATTATATAATTAAGGACTCAAAATTTATCTAATATAGCTATGTTTGCAACTAGAGTGAGTGATTACTCAACAAGCTCAGAAAAATTGTGAAGAATATCCATGAATTTTTTCAGGCCAAAATTCCATAAATAGAATGTATTTTTATACAATATAAACCTTAAAAAATTCAAAATAAATATTTATTGGCCTCATAAAAAAAATTCTGGAAAAATAATAGATGCATAAAAAATTCATATGTATAAAACCCAAAGTATTAATAACATGTATAAAATTATATATATTATATATCACAATTATGATAAAAAAATGCCAAATATATATATAATATTAGAATATATATATAACATAAAACACGAAAGTACATATATATTAAATGTCATGGACAGATATGTAACATGCTAGGCGTGAATATATATATGCCACAGTATATATTATATCCAGAATGTTAAACCACAGTATATATATGCCACAGTATATATATATATATATATATATCCAGAATGTTAAACCAAAATTTATATATAATATGTACAAAAACTGTTTTTGGTATATATAAAGTGAATGCGAAGCCCCCTGCAATGGTAATGCCAATAATGCAATGCTCACTGCAGAACATGATTTTAAATTGTAATTTCTCAAATTAGTAAAACCAAGTACCTATTTATATATAAAGCTTAAAGCCTGGATTTGACCTAGATTGACTCATTCCACCCCTATATCCCTACATGATTCACATCACATTCATAGGAGGCAGCGCCTTGGGCCACATGCCACACAAGCAGCAGGATGCATAGATCATATTTCAGATGATATCTTTTAGCAAGAACCATGCATACTTGAATGGTGTCTTTCAGATTTCAATAATATAGGGCACATAAATCAAATTATGGACGGTTTTCCATCCATGTAAAACAAAAGGGGGAAAAAAGTCTCTAGCCTGAGAGAAATTAAATGTTTTGCTTCCAAATTATGACGACAAGCCTCAGGATGATATATAGGATTGAATTGGAAGAAAAACAGATCCAACTTGTTTCAGAACAAAAAAAATCCCCTATTTTAATGATTTTATATACGGAAAAGAAAAGAAAAAATTGGGAACTATATAAATTTGTTAAGACAACTAAAATTGCTCATAATTAGATAATTCATACTATCAACATGTTCTGATACCAATTGTTGGAAATATAAATTAAAATCCTAAAATATATAATTGATCATAACAAAATTATAAGTGTACTTGAAGCATAATTTGATGAGGCCATGACTGATCTGAATGATGATGATGATGAGTAGAATTACAATCTACTTTGCCCTTTAGGTTATCCTAATAAAGAAAAAAGGGAGAGATAGTTTTTTTTTGGAGTGAAAATCCTTATTGTGCAACATGAAAATAACAACCCTGATTTTCCTATTTAAGGTCAAACTTGTGATAAGAAACTACTAACCACTAAAAGGTTGTAGGTTGGGACCTCTACCTATATGGGCTTGTGTATAATCCAACCTATCACGGATTATACACATTAAACCAGGGCTTAATTTGTTCTATGTTTAATGTTAAAATATAAAACTAATTACTTAAATAAATATTTCAATAATTAATTAAGCTAATCCATATAATATTTCTAATAAAATTAATTATTTTATTTTTAAATACAACAAGTCCTTCACTTACATACAAACAAATAAAATTATCTCACTGAAAATGTCTTTTAATAAAACAAACGGTGTTTAAGTACAGTTTATTAATAAGAATGTATCTTGAGATTTTAAAATCAAACTTTCTCATCATTAATGTAAAAAAAAAATGTAATTCTATGAGGAGCTCAATCTAGTAAAGAGGTTGAATTTTACGTCATTGAATTGTTGTTTTAATAAAATTTGAAAGCGATTAAGTCAAATAAAAATAAAAAATCTCAATTCCAAAAACACAAAATCTAATAATAAAAATATTTAATTTTTTAGGAGGTGGAGTTTTCCTCGTGACCAAAAGGAAATAATTCGATTGCTGCCGCAAGCTTAAACCGTCGTCCTTGAGAAATGACGAAGAGAATGACTATATATGGTGAAACTGTTCTGTACTTTTTCATTACGAGAAGCAGCTTCTTCAACTTCCCTCAAATCTCCCAACGTTACAGCATTTACATGCTTGAATGTTGGAAGCCTTTGAGGGAAATTGGAGAGTTCTTCTGTCAGTTGGAGAACTTGTGAGTTCAAAGTTGGCTCTCCTTATGTGAAATAAATGAAGCTCAATATAAGTGGGCTTATATAGGCATTGCTGATCATTGTTCTTAGGAAAAAAAAAAAAAAAGGAATATAGGCTCATGTTTGGCATTGTACTACAATTGATTTTCTTCGTTTGTTAGATTCGATTCTCCATCCTCACTTTTTTTGGCTTTTCTTTTAGTGGTTTTTATCACGATAAGAAGGAGACATCCATGATAATAAGTTGTAGTCGCAGTCACAGTTTTGCAGTGTTTTGTAAGATTGTGGATAAATGTGGCGAAATGGGGCTGGTGTAGTGCAATATTGTGAAAAAATTATGATTGCAAACTACATTTTAAAATTTAATGCATATTATATGATCATTGTAATTTTAAATTGCTGCTCGTAAAATATATAGTAACTGTAATTGTAATATTGCAATTACAAAAGATAAACACTGACCACAATTTTGCAACTCCGTGGTGACATTTATAATAATATGTTTTACAGTTTGTTGAAGTTGCAGAGTTGTTACATTGCAGCTGTAATTGTAATTATAATTTTTGGTTTAGAATGTTTGGAGATTAGTATTTTTTTTTTTAAAATCACACTCTTGAAATAAGCCATCTGTGACTTTTATAATCCTTTTTTTTTAAAATTATAATCATAAGAAGGAGAGTCAGCTTCAATCCAACCGTATAAGACGTCACTGATATATTAAGATTATTAACAAAAATTTATTTAAAAATTATTATTAAACTCTATCGAGTTTAAAAAATAATGATTCAACTAACTCCTATATATTAGAATTTTTTTTAAAGGCAAGATAGCTCATGAGATGACTATTGAGAAAAATTTAAATTCGTTATTAAGGGTATCACAACAATAAACCAATTCAACCTACTCGCAATGACAAATTCTCATATATATTACCATATCATAAAAAATCACAATCCAATTATGATCGTAAATATTGTAGTCTAAAATCATGATTTAAGACGAATAAAAATAGACAGTAAAATTGAGGGAATTTGAAAGGATCTTCTTTCACATAAATATGCGTGTAAAAAACCCTATCAAAATTTTAGCCAACGTTGATATACACTTTTGCTAATTTATCTTATTTGCTAGCCAGAAAAATAAACACTACAACCGAAATATAATTTTACATGGGTTATTTCATGAAAAATATGTCAGTTTAGAACTGATGTATATTTGAGTGATATTTTATATTAGGCAATTTCATGCTGGTTGTATAATCAACATAAAAAAAAGTTAATAGATCTGTTTTTTAAATGTTTGCTTTAATATTTTCTAAAGTACGGTTTTTATCTCCTTGTCAAAATATTGACCGTAAAAATTGAATAAACTCAACATTTCATCAAAGATTGTAATTTCATTTAAAAATTTTAAAAGGTCATAAAATTTGAGCTCAATTGTTTGTTTGGGGATTTTTTTTATTTTATATTTTTTTTGAGATTTATCCATTTGCAAACAATCAAAGATGTTTTGCTCTTTTGAAATCACAAAAAAAAAAAGGCTATTATCATAGACATTTTCACCTTTTCTCCATTTATTATCACTATTTAGCTAATTTTGGATTTCAATACAACATTTTATCAAACTTATAATAAAAACTTAAATAAAATGTTAGAAGTTATATGAAGAAAGCACAAATAATTTGTTTTAAAAAATAGTGTAAAATATTAGAGAAATAGAAATAGAAGAGATGAAGATTTAAAAAATAGAAGTAAGAAAGATACATCTTATATTTTAAACTTGCTTTATGCTCAATGCTTGTTGACAGAGTATTGGTAGTTCATTAACTCATGGTGAAGGACAATGTGAGATCTAGTATTCTACAGGGGAAGTTGGATAATGATTGAGTTTGAAAACAAATAATGGAGACAATAAGAAAAAAATAGATTTACTTTATCCATAGTGTAGAAATGTCACTGCTACCATGACTTTAAATGTAAATTATTTTAAAAATCAATGTCTAAAATCTTGTGAGAAGAAAACATGCTGATTTTCTTTTAAAAACCAATATCTAAAGTTTTTTAATATTTTCAAAAGGTTAGAGCTCTCATGACTTTAAACGTCGACGTTGGTTATTTTAGAAACCAACATTTAAAGTCTTGTGAGCAAAAAACATGTGAGTTATTTATAAAAAATTAATTTGTTAGGTGATTTCATTTTCCAACATTGGTGACTAACAATATTTTAGACATCAATTTTATAAAAAAAATGTTAATTATATCCAAAATTTTTAAATTGATTCCTATCCTTCCGTTCAAAATTGGTTCTCTAATAATCATCATAGAAAGTTTTTCAAGTGTTATAATTTCAATTTTTTTTATTTCAACTGATACGTTCAGTTGATCATATTTTTCTTTTTTAAAATATCACTATGCCATTATATATCAAATTTTTATTTATCTGATGTTAATTAGTCTAGGTCGAACCACATTTCTGTAACAGTATAATAACGTTTACTTGTTACGTACACATTACTTATATTTGCAACTCCATATAAGAAATATCTTGGTGAAATAATTAGTCAGATTGTATTGAAATGAATTTATAAGGCCTCATTTAAATATTTTCAGATAAAATAACAAGGCTAAAGTTTATAGGGAATGAGAGAAAGAAACGGGAAATAAGATTATGGATTTATATGTTTGACATCTTTTTTGATTAAAAATTTTCTCATACGATGTAAGTTTTTGGTTTTAAAATCCTAATCACATGAGAAAAAGAAAACTATTTGTAAAATTAGAAGTGACTAATTTTGTAGACTCATACGTAAAGATTTAGTATCAAACTTGAAATGCAATGACGAGTAAAGTGTTCAAAAAATATTTGATACCATTTGAATTAAAGGCTTTTAACAAAAATAATTGTTATATATTTTTATCTTAGACATTGTTTGTTTAGTTAGAAGATATTAATTTTTGGTTAAAAAATCTCATTTATTCATATATAAGTAAATGAGTGGTATGTCATTTATATATTTTAATTAAAAAATTATGATACATAGTGCATGGTAGTGGTATGTCATTTACGCATTTAATAGAATATTTTTATTAAAAAAGAATATTTTACTATAAAAGATATTTATTATTAAAATGAATTAATCGATAATTACAATATTTTTTTTTAATATCTATTTTTAAATAAAATTTTAAAAACTATTTTTAATATTTATTTCTGCATTCTCTGAAAAGAATTAATTGGCAAGTAAAACCATATATCATTCTCCTTTTTATTCTCCTGTTTTTGTTTAAATGGCTATAACATACACTTCAGCTGGCTTGCTAGTTATTGCTTCCAGCTGAAATTGGACACATTTCTAATCGTGTTCCACATGTTTATCTTTGTTCCAAATGCTTTATTTTTGTTACTAATTAAATAAAACTATTTAGATCTTAATAAATGAACCCTTCTGAGGAAGGATAATAACTAAAAAGAGTAATAACATATTAATTGTGGACATATTTTTTCAGAAAATCAGGGAATTTATCTTTATAGGGCAAATTACATTTGCTTTATCAGAACCTTGAGTCAATTGCACTCTATGCCTCTCGTTTTTTAGAATTATGTGTTTTTCATTTCTAGAATCATTTCCACCCTTATGAAACACCACTATGTTACAACCCCTTTTTCTTATGTCACCTGTCATAGCTGGAAGATTAATTGTTTATATTTTTTAAGTTAAAATATTGTAATACATGTAGACATAAATATGGAGAGATTGCTTTTATTTTTTAATTAAAGAAACGACACATTTGTATATAAAATGCAATGGCTTTTACCTTTAAATTATTTGCAGTCTCTTCTCTAAATATCATGACTCATGGTTAGGTGATTATTTTCCTAAATTTTTATGTACAAAATGAGTTATTTCTTTAAAGAATAAAATTAATCTCCCATTTTTTATGCATATCTGTTGCAATATTTTTACACAAAAAAGGATACAATCCTCCATTCATGAGAGATAACATGCATTAGAGAAAAGGATGTAGTTAAAAAGTTAAAAAACATTACAGTAAAAGTGATTTAAGAGATGAAGGTGTATAATTTCAAACATATATATATATATATATATATATATATATATATATATATATATTAAGTGTCAGGTGTAACTTTTTAAGATCGGCCACAAGATTATGTTCTCTTTACATTTAAAGTAAAAAGAAACTACTTCTATTGAAAATAAAAGAAGATATGCCTTGTAAAAGTGAATCAAATATACAATTGCTCAATTTTATAAATATGTTATTGAACTGTAGTTACCGTAGAATGGTGAAATTGTATATCCTTTAATTTTTTGAAAAAATATCTTATTGACTAAAAATAATAATAAAAGTGTGACCGCATACGAATTTAATGAATTGCATTTAGAATTCTAGCAAGTTCAATTTTTGAAAATAATTAAGGTTGAACTCAAGACATTGAACAAATTACTCAAACTTCTTTTACAACTTTGCAAATTTAGTATCCATGCTGTGAAAGCTACTCCTCGAAGTTAAAGTGTCAATACGTTCTTTATCAATTCTTCAACTATTTGCTCTTACTATTCTGTGTTGACCTCATTAAGCCTATACTAAATTCCTTAAATATTTTTTCCTTAAATTCTAAAAGGTTCATGTCATCGTGGGGATGATAGTGGTACAGTGACATTTAATAATACTTTAAGAATTTTATTTTTCATTATGCTGTCATTGTGGGGATGATAGTGGTACAGTGACATTTGATAATATTTTAAGAATGTGAGGATGATAGTGGTACAGTGACATTTGATAATACTTTAAGAATTTTATTTTTCATTATGCCTAAGATTCGAGTCCAGAATATATATATATATATTTTCTGGGCTCGCATCTTAGGCATAATGAAAAGTGTGTGTGTGTTAAGTAGATTATTTTTTATTATGTTGTCATTGTGGGGATGATAGTGGTACAATGACATTTGATAATACTTTTAAGAGTTTTATTTTTCATTATGCTGTCATTGTGGGAATGATAGTGGTACAGTGACATTTGATAATACTTTAAAAATTTTATTTTTCATTATGCCTAAGATTCTTAGGCATAATGAAAAGAGTGTGTGTGTGTGTTAAGTAGATTATTACTCACCGTTAAGTAAGCAGTGAAAAATTAAAGTAATATGTTAAAGATTCTTATTGGAGTCATCCTCACCGTTAAAGACTAAAATGTTTATGACAGTGTTTGTTCATCGATCAGTTCGCAATAACTAAGAGAACTTTATATTATATTTCAAAATCGTGATTGTGGTTATTATTAATATCAATAAATGTGTTCTTTGGTTAGGAGATAAAATTGTAAATATAAAAACTAACAATGAATTATGACTAAGAATCACAATTTAAAACCATCTATTATTAAGATAAGGTGCAAATGAAAAGGCTAAGCTAGCTGTAAAGCTCGAAGCTCGTCTATTATCCTGATCATTGAAAAATGCACACTGCAAATAATCTTTTAAGATAAATATCTTCAAAGAATTTAAATCTGATACAATTGCCACGAAGATTTTGTCACATCGTAATAAGCAAAATGACCCGTGCCAAGATTTGTCAGAACCTAAAAGAGGATTAAAATTCCTATAGAATATATGCTCTTGATAATGAGGGTCTCATTTTGCATGCCAAGAGTCATGTGAAAAAGCCTAACACCCCAAAAGGGACGAACTTTAATGGGTGCTATTATTGTACATTTAGAATGTCAAACTTCACAGGGGTAACTAATATATTGATCGTTTGCTTTCATCTTTTCCATTGAAACTCACGGGCGGCTAGACATATCTTAATAAGTTTAAGAAGTTGAATTTGACTTTATAAAATTTAGAATATCATAATCTAGAAAATTAGGGGTGGACAGTAGACATATTAATGTTACTTTGCATATTTACTGTGCACTGACACACAATATTATTTTTAAGGCTTCTTTCCTTTAATGTCATGATTTGAATTTAGGACGTGTGTGTATTAATTGGTTTACTACTCGTACTATTACACGAGAAAAGAAAAAAAATTACACATTTCCATACAAATTTTCCCAGAGAGGATATTAAAATTTAAACTAGAAGTTGGTAGAAGAGAGGCTTACTTCAATTGATGGTGATAACACCTTTGGGACACTTTCCGTTTCTTATGCAAAGTTATAGAAGTGAGCTAGCGCTTATAAGAAGGGATAGTACACAAACTCAGAGAGTCAAGACATTGTGGAAAGGATTGTAAGTGTTTAGAATTATAACAAAATGTATTATTTGCTTTTAAAGCTTCTATTTCATATGAATTGAATTGAATTATTTGTTTTTGTTTAATTTTACAAGACACTTTCATGCATTAGGCCTCCAAGGGTGAGTTTTGATGAGCTATGAAGAAGGACATCCTAACCACAATGCTGGGATTTAAGAGGCATCGTAACTATGTTTAGTTTGTTAGATGTGACATTGACTTAAAGGATTACTTTTGAACATTAAACTGCCATTCAATGGGACCTTCACACGTTGAGTTGGAGGACTTCAGAGTGAGCATTACCTTTAATGTGGAAGCTCAACTAAATGTAGTTAGAATGGCAAATATATAGTAGGTATAGGGCTAGCACATGTAAATGAAGCAGTAGCTTTGTGCTTGAATGGACTAGATTACTTTCTAATAGATTGTACAAGTGAATTTTGTGGTATCTTTTTAGCTGGAACCTATGACTATAGCTCATACAAAAGAGTTGGCCTATCCGACTATAGCCTTATTTGCCGAAGGAACTACTGATTAGCAGTGGTTCCTAAACCATCCTACGATGAGTGTGTTAGAGCTATTAGCACTTCCACCCTTAGCTATTATGGTAGAAGACATTATGGAGACCATAATTGAGGTAAATGTCACTCTAAACCCTTATACATTTTCATGTATATCTATGAATGAATTAGGTTTTTGACAATAAGAGTTCATATTGAACATGATAGAGGCTCATATGCCTTGATAGTAGTTAGACCACTTATATGCAAGGTTACGGCCAAGTGGGATTTGGTAAGCTATAAGCTCCACTATTAACCATTGCTAGATAATCAAGTGAAGGTGTTGGTTAACAAGCCTTTAAACCACATGGTTGAGGTGCCAATGCTAAATAATAAAGTTCAAATAGTGGGGGAAAACCTTTATTTAGTTCCCAATATAGGTATCAATTATGTATCTTTTGTCCTTAACTTTTTTATACAATTAAAGTTATATTAGTCTTTTTTGTTTAAGATTACTAACCAATGTTATTTATGTTTCAATGATCTCTTGATTGTGATTGGATGGCCCTATATGTGAAGCTTGATAGCTTTTAGGCTTGAGAGACCTAAGTCTTACTCAAGATAAAGGTGGAGATGGTAGGAACATCTTATCCATTATTCATTGAGAAAGATGCCATCCTACAATTCTAAAGATTTGAGAAGATTGATGTCATTTGCATCCAACTTTGGGATGAGGTAAGTTTGTTTTAACTTCTTTAAACAAACATAAATTGATTTAACTATTATCTAAATAGAAGTTTAAGATATATTTGGATATGTTTTTGTTTTTGTATTTTTAAAGACTATTCTTAAAAACTATTTTTTAAAATTATTTTGGAATTAAAGGAAAATAAAAAATAAAAGGTGGTAAGTGTTGCAAATAAGAAAATATTTTATTTAATTACAAGATGATATCTAAAACAAGAAAATAAGTTAAAAAAAATCTAAAAGTTGTTTCTATCTTTCTATTTTTAATTTACATTTTTATAGTTATTATTTTTTTTAAATTTTAAATAGGTTGTCAAAGAAGTTTTTCTATTTTTAAAAATAAAAAAACTATTTTTTAAAAATGCAAGACAAACAAACACTTAGTTTTCACCTTTCCTTTTGGTAGGTATTGTTATGATCTTTGCACCTTTTTGAATGCAATAGTTCACTATGAATTTCTACATCTATATGAAATCGACTCTTGGGGCTAAAAGAAGATTGGAAGAGAGAGGAATACATTGTGGCTATATTATAGGGAGAGCTTGGAAAAGCTTGCTCCTTCATGTTGTAACACAAGGGTTAAGTCATATTTATTTGTGATTTGTATTTTTTGTAAATGGATTTTGACATTTTGTCATACCATTGTATTGTAGTACTATTGGATGCTTGTTATGGTGTTCTAAAAAGAAAAAGCTTGTCTTTTAGTTAGATCATTTAGGTAAAGGAGTGCGACCAAGCATAAGCTAGGTATTAAATGAAGCTCTGTGAGAATGTTACAACAAAGGCTTATAACTAGAAAGGAAAGATAAAAATGTAAAATAGGTTGATGTGAAGTCAAGTTTCTTTTGTAAGATTGTAAAATGTTCAAATGGAAACTTGTGCTTTAATGTGATGAAATTAACTTGTTGTTTTATAATAATTCCCTAAACAATTTAGTAATGTAGAGTGTGTTCACTATGTCATGTGATACATGCACAGTAGAATACACATTTGAAAAAACTTGGCTCTAGTAATTACTTACTTATTTATAACTCTCCAAATGCTTAATTACTTGAGTTAGTCTTGAAGCTAATATGTTAATTGTGTAAAAATTGTAGTGCTTTAGCAACACTAACCTATTCACTAAAAATAAACTTGATGAAATGAGTGACTTTTAGGTTATCTATTTCCTTAAGGCCACATTTGAAAGAAATTGAATGGTTTTGGTTGTATTTGAATATAAAGTGCTTGTAAATTGGTGTAAATATTGATGATGATGCTTGTAAATAAAATGATTATGGTTTTCTCATTTTTAACTAGTGTTGTTGTATTTTGATGTGTAAATGAAAATTCAAAAGCTTTATATAGAAGCTTCAATAACTATTTAAGTTATTATTAATTATTATCCATTTCTACTATTGATAATAATTGTTAGTTGTTATTGTAGTTGTCAATTCTTGTTTCTAACGAAGGTTAGAAAAATTAGGTCTAAAAATGGCATCAATTTTTATTAAATTCTAATTGTAAAATGGCAACATTACCATGTCAATTATTTTATAAATAACTGATGTCTTAAAGTTTCTTACAAAGACAATGTGTTATCATTTAGACATCAATTTGCAAGTTAAGAATGTTACAGTACACTAGATGCGCATGAGGGAATGAATTGATACTACCACACACGAATCCTATCCAACTACTAGCTCTATTCTTGGATAAAAGATGAATGTGGGAATGGTAATATTATAGATATATCCCGGATCTGCTCTCATCCAGCAAGCTTTCTAACACTTGCTAGTGCAACCCTCTCTTAAGCAAAAAACATTGTTTTCATGTCGAATAGGTCATTCGGAACGGGCCTCAAGCTGCTAGGGGTTTCATCTAGCAGGAAGTCATAGAATTGGTAATAATCCATGTCTAGAAGAAAATAACATCATCTTGATAACTTTTACCCCTAATGCGAGTTAAAAATAAAATAAGTAAAGCACTAGCGTGAATAATAAATTTTATCGTACAACTTTTTCAATAATAAAATAATTCTTTATTTAACAAAGTGTGCTTATCTTCCAACCTTAAGATGATTCTCCTTAGTTTAATGTTTAATCTCACCAATTATTTTGTAAAACTAATATTTTATTAACCTATTGCTAAATATGTGTGGTTTTGCACTTTTAGGAAAAATTATAGTACATAAATATAAGGATTTGTTTAATTTTTGTGTTTGTACTTGTAATTTAGTTTTTAGTTTCATAATCGACTATATTTTATTACTTATCCTTATATTGCAACTTTTACCAGTTTGTATAGGTAAAAAATTTAATTTCATTCATCTTTTTTGGCATTCAATGATATTATTTATTATTTATTTATATGAAGTGTGTAATGTCATATATCAATTTTTAATGGATGTTTATTGCATTTACAAGTATTGGATTTAAGAATCCATTTCTAAGTAGAGTAGACCTTATATCTTAAGCAATAAGCATCAAAAGAGATTTAGTGAAGTCCTTATCTCCTAGTTGTTTTGACCACTAGTGTACCACTAGTTCTAGTTTGTACCAAATTTTGAACTATCATAACCAGTGCAAAGATATTAACTGGACATTTTTATAAGTCTTTTAACTAGCCAACCTTTCTAAAATTGATTATTTTCAAAAATATACATGATGCAACAATACAAGATTGAAAATTTAGCAAATTTTTTTTTCTATTAAGTAAAAAATCAATCCTATATAATTAATGAGGTACAACTTTTCAAATTAAAGAATATTGAATTTCTTTTCCTTTCTTTTTCTTCCATTTCCATGTAAATTCATTTCCTCAAATTTTTATCTACAAAAATCATTTTAAAATGTTGAAGACTAAGAATACAATAATAGAAGTGTTTAATTTTTCTGCATCAATATAATCAATTACACCAATAGATAGAACCTCTTTTAAATATTAAAAAATGTAGGTAAATTCTTTTTCTTTCTTTTTCAAGGATGTTCTAAAATCAAGAAACACAATAATTTCTTTTGAGATGAAAATTTATGCCAAATAGGAAGTAAATTCTACTAAAATAAGGACCATAGATAAAATAAAAGAAAATAAATTTAAACAAATTTTCAAACTTATTTGAGTTTCATTTTCTTTAAAATTCCTTATGAAATTAGAAAGATATTTTTGTTTTAGAAGATATTTTTTTGAAAGCTTAATAGAAAAATCTTTCAAGAATTTAAATGGAATGAAATCCAATAAGACTTAGAAATTTTTTAGAAACTAGTAAAATACTTTCTTTTAAGGAAAACTTTATGTTGTTAATACTATAGAATATTCCAAAATTCTTGTTAGTTATAACATGAAAATGGAACTCTACTTTGACTATATCAAATCTTGTGATGTACTTCAGCACCAAACATCAGTAACGTGACTGGCATTATTTATATATATAAGTAATTCTCCGTATTTTAAAAGCAAATAAGTTTGTAAGCTATACTACTAAAGCATAGTACATATAACATCATTCAATAATAATAGTATCATATATTCTAATTTTATGTACTACAATTATCTAGGAAGGCATGCAACTTCCTCCTTTTGGTTCCTAGTTAACCTTATTTCCATGCATACTCTAACCTTATTTTGACCTTACTTCCAAACTACTTGTTTTTCCATATAACTTAGAAGTTAGGTCACTAGGTTTAATCCCCAAAACTCTCCACAAGGTCTTATGTCATATAAACATGTCACATCACCATATATAGTATACAAGCCAATAATATCATATTCATAATTTCCAAATATTGATTGTGCTCTTCCAACACTTTCACAAGTGAAGATAGACTCATGTGACCTTTTTCACATTGGGTTTTCACTAAATTATTTCACATATAATATGGTAAAGTTAGAATTTTAATTTGTTGCCAAAACAATAATATACATTTAATATAGTGATAATATGAATCATAATCTAGCAAATTATATTCACAATTTACCTTATCATTTTTCTTGTGACCATAAAAGAATTACTATACATTGTCACTTATGAGTGAGCATAACAAACTTTCTTGCTTCCAATTGCTAGATTTCTTACAAAAGCTAATCAATATGGAGCTTCAATTACAAATATTCTTACATATTAACACATTTAGTGCACATATAATTCAAAGAATAACTTATCCACTAATCATACCTTAGGCTTAATAGTAGCATGTTAGGTAGTATCCATTTTTTTTCACAAAATGCCTTTAAGGAAATTATTGTATATAACTATGAGTCATCCCTTAATCATAATATCAATCTAAGATTGATGTATTATTCAATTTTTTACAATAAAATTTGAAGAACTACCAGTTTGAATATTTTATGTTTCACTATTTTTGAATCTAAGCATGTTCAAACCTAATTTTATACCCATTCTTAGCAATATGAAAACCATTATTTTTCATATACAAACCAAGTTTTTCATGTCACAAAATACTAGTATAGAACCTACAAAGAAACAATTACATAAACACTAAAAAAAACTGCAAGCTTTTCAAGTACAACTTCTCAATTAAGCTCTACTTGAGGAAATTGATTTTTTTTTTAAATTCTTTAAAAAATAATAGACTTTATTAAAGATTCATAAAATACTATAAGTTAAGTTTGTCATCTAGACTTTATTTTCAAACTTTTAATTTTCTCAAGACATGTTGAAACAAGTCACCATTTTACCTGAATTATCAAAAGCTATTTGAAAGAAGCATACTTTTTTTTGGAAATTGCATTTTAAATGCCAAACTTTAATAAAAATTTTCCTAAAAATTTCTAGTCAAGATATGTTAAATTTAAACATCATTTTTTGAACCTTTTCCATGTCCAAAATAAGTCGTGCCAAGTTCAACTTTGTACCTAATTGACAAAGATAGTTTCAAAGAGACATACTTTGTTTGAAAATTCCATTTAAAATGCCAATTAAAAATAAAGTTTTTATAAAATTTTCCAGACCTATTTAGCAAGCATAAAATATCATTTTTTTGACCATTTTTATGATCAAATGAGTCCCTAAAATTTCCTATAACTTAGACTATTGAAGCAAAAAAGACACTTATTTAGCTTAAAATCCTATTTTAAACTCCAAAAATGCCCAGAACTTTTTTGGAAAAAATCTAGAATTATTTTTTCATATACAGAATGCCATTTTTAAATCATTTTTACATTAAAAAAATTACAAAATTTCCAAAATAATTACATATCAAAATAGTTTTATAGAAAGTACAATAGTATCATAAAATAGATGTTTTTCTACATTTCCTATAGAAAACTGTGGCTCCTATAGTCATTTTCAAATAGGTTTTTACTTCAAAATTCTTTGTAAAATATGTATTAATATCTTAAACATAGTTTAGAATATGATATAGCAAGTTTTCTGAAAGAAAACATTTTTCCTTACTTCCCTTAAAATAATAGAAAGCTTTACAAAATATTTTCAAATGGAATTTGGTCCAAAACTTGATGTAAAAATAGCAAAATATTATTAAAATTTTCAAATTTAAGATATACTAGGTTTTAACATCAACCAATAGTTTATATAAAACCTTTTCTTATTTTCCAAGAAAACACTCTTCACTCTAAACCTTACATGAAACTCGTAGTTTTTAATATAACTTTAGTGATAACCATAAAACATACACACATATAGATGGACCACTAATCCCCCATGACTAAGTCATGGCTTCAACACAACAAATAATAGACATCACAAAACATATATATGTTTTGCATATAAAAATTTTCTTGAAGAAAAACTCAAAATAAAAGAAATGGATCTTTACTCATAAATGACTTAATTGGAATTACATCAAGAACAAGGAATGACAACAACCTATTATGCCTTTAATAGTGATGGCAATTGTGAAAATGGTTAGTAGTATAATCACAGTTATGACTTCATTAAGAATACTGCTCTAATAACTATAAGAAAACCTAAAGCTTTAGTACTAACTTTGTCATAACTCAAACTAGGGGCCTATGACTCGTGCATGACACTAATGGAAACATACACAAACCAAGTCATGCAAGCTTTCAGTAACACTTAGGAAATTGCAACTTGGTAGCTATATACATATATTTATATATCTAATAGTCCTAATATGGACATTACACTTTTTACCATTAAGATTACATTCATATTATGAGCATAATCAATAGTACCATCATGGACTTTCATCATTCGATCATCATTAAAATATTTCACCAAAAAAATTGCATTTATATAGACATAGTAATTTGATGCAATGGAAGCTAGATCTTGTTTATAGGTTATGGAGCAATTATAAAAGTTCTAGACATAATAAATTAAACTTTTTATGCACATGAACAATTAGTATATCTTACCACTCTATGATATTCCTCTATTTGAGGTGCTAAGAACAATAGACCTATAATTTCATTCCTATTTGGAAAATTATAGAAAATACAATAATGAGTTATTATCTTAGTATTAGATAATATATACCCTAGTGAAAATAGGACAAGATAAGGCATGAGCTTTCATAGAAATCTCAATTTAAAGCTTGTGTAATAAGTTAAATAAGAAGGTTGTAGTTATCAATTCAAAATAAACATGAAGTTAAAGAGTTAGACAATATAAAGAAAAATATACTATTTAAATCATAATGGTTTAAATAAATATGAAAGTTTAACATAAGTATGAATTTTGAAATGAAACATTTAGACTAATTGATGCTAAAACAATATTTTAGTGGGAGGTTTCCAATTTATTGAGCACACAGCTTATTAGGTAAACTAATTGGCCCACCATATGTCATCCTAATGTGATGTATAGGGAACATAGCTTAAGGATAAGCTAACCAACCCATTACATCTTATCTTGATGTGATGTTATAGAGTAGATAACTTAATCATTTGTAACCCACTAGATTATTAGGTTCCAAAACATAAGTGTTGGGTGACACATAGGGTTAGTAATGCCCCTATAAATTAGGGTTCTAATCAAGGTGACCATAGCTTTTGTCATCAATACCACTAACTATAGTTTTCCAATTAGCCCTTTTCCAAAACAAGTTCATAAAAATAAGTTTAGTTAAATAATAGAAATAATAATCAAGGAAAATTGTTTTTATAAAAGATAATCTCTTGGTAAATAGTTCCAAGTAACTTAGCTATGGTTGAAATAAATTTCAAAGTCATAGAAGTTTCTATCTTTTATATGATCCGTATGGGTCCATAAAGATAATCTATTAAGGTTTCTAACCATACAATCATTGTACATTTCATATTTCATTTCTAAACATGTAAATCATTTTCATATTCTCAATTCCAACTCACTTAAGCCAATTAAATCATCTTATCATCAATTTGACAACATTACTCATAACCATTATTTAAAAGAATATTTTCAAAATGCTTGTTTTGAGAGTACCTAGGGTTCTAATATATAAAGGAAATAAAAATATGGATAAAATATAATAAATTAATAAATTATGGAAATAATTATTTGTAAACTTAAAAATTGTTGAAAAATATAAAACTATTAGAATACATATTATTTAGTCATTTAGAGACCTAGAAATCAGAAATTAACAGACCAATAATTTGGCATATTGATAGAGTTTTCCGTTCTCCAATTGGTATAAAAAATACAACATCAAAATGAAGTAAAATTAGCTAAAAAAACTTATGAAAGAGCAGAAGAAGATAAATAAAATTTCTTAGAGTTTATGGTGTCGTATCTTATTCTAAATGAACTCTAAAGGTAAATCTCTATTGAATTTTTGATAGAAGCTCAAAGTACCTCTCTTCCTCTCTCTAAGTGATTAAAATATAAGGAAAATCCAACTCTCTTTTCCTCACACACTTCCTAATGTGTATCACAACCTAGTGTACAAAAAGGGATTTGTGATTTCAAAACTCTTGTATGTGTAATATACTGTGATATGAATTGTTGGTTTCATATGTATCGCACAATGTAATAGAAATTCCCAGAATGAATGCATAGGGACATAGATTAAGAATCAATGATTACCTCTTGAAGTGCAGATTTGAATCATGAGTATTAATTAAGTGATGGTATCTCTACAATGTCTCACACAAATTGAATGATGACTTGTTAACCTTCATAAAATTACTAGGAATTGTTCCCTTTCACAAAGGACTAGGGTTTAGTGCGGTTTTAGGGTTTAGTGCAATTTCTGGTGGCAATTTTATTCAAAGATCAAAGTGATGCTTTCATTCTTTTTTATAGAACTAAGGCACACCAGTTTCCTAGTTCTACTAGGAAATTGCCTCCAATTTGTAATTCCACTCAACCACTAATACCTAATCATCATCATGATGAGAGTGAAGAGATATAGGCCTTATTTGATAGTTATTTAATATTATTCTTACATGTAATAAATTAAATATTATTAGATAAACAACATTATCTCATAATATAATTATCTAATATCAAATGACATAATTAAATGATATTACTTTAATATCAAATAATGTCACATAATGTACTATATATTACATGAATAATATTTATATGCACAAAATAAGAGGCCTAATTAATAAGATTTTAGTCCAACTAAATCTTAATTAACTACTATCTCATTTTTACTTTTTTTATGTGATCTTGTAGGTTTTTTACTATGTTGATAATGACCTATCAACGGACTATAGTAATGAGTGATATTCTAACAATACATCACCTGCCACTGCCACTAAATAGTAAAAATATTTATGATTTAACATCCACCTAATGTGTGAACAACACTTTGTAATACAGTCTTTTTGGTAATGATGTCTAAGTCAAACTAGAGACATGGAGTGTATTATCCTCATTAATATTCAATCCATATTTCCTTGATATTGAATAGACTAACTTAAATAAATAATCAATACTACATATTAATTCATTTGAGTACAGTCATGCATTTCTTAGTCTTAATTAAGGAACTTAAGGATATCACTCCTTTGTATATAGGAGAAATAAAATCCCATTTTATCACTTACATCCTTTTGCATGATTCATATAACACAAAATGCCCTACACATAATCTCGGTTAATGGTAAAACAGGATGACATCAAAGTGTGTAATTTGTCATGTAGGGAACATAATGACTTTAGGTCAAAGGATTACTTGCACTGTAGTCACTTGAGAATAGCTAATGATACTTGTCATTCCATGTAGTATTCTCATAATAGGTTAATTCAGTAATATTTTACTAATAATGTACACATGTATTGATTTGATATCACATATTCATGATTCGCAAGTATCAGTCATCATACATGCTAATTTTAACATACTATTACTATCTCTTTCATAATAATACTCAATTAGGGACATTTTAAGAATAACAAAACTATTCTAGAGATAATTATTGTATTAAGTTATAAATTGTACAAAAATAAAATAAAATATAATAATTACATTGTCTAAAATAAAATATAATAAATTGTGTATTATTACAATTATCTTATGATTGACTTTTAGGATACACACATCAATAAAAATATGTGTGTCCACAGTAGCTCTTAAAATTTCTCTTTTCTTTCTTCCTCCTTTGTTTTAGTTATGGATTTATTCCTCCAAAATGTAAGAAATTTGCTTGCTTTATACAAAAAAAATAAAGAATATCCTTTTAGAATATTACCATTTGTTTTTATCTTTTACTTGGAAGCTTAATTAACAAATTTCTAACAAAAAAACTTAATTAATTAGAGTTTAAGCCATTTAGCATTATCTTTTGTCCTTTAAATCCTTATGGCCGTGTAAATAATGGGCCCAAATTGGGCCATAATTTTTTCAATTAACCATTAATACAACTAAAATGACTTTTTGATTTCTTAATTAATTTGGGCTCATTTCTAAAGGACAGTTGAGTCCTATTTACCCTCTTCCTAGATTATTTGGGCCATGCATAACTGTATTCTAATTAGGTCAATTTGAGCTCAATTTTAATGTTTTCAAATTTGCCCTTTTTCATAATTTTTTAAATTAATTTAATCAATAACTTTAATTTAATTTTAAATTCTATCAACCTTGGATTTTGTATTACATTAACAATTTCAAAATAATATTTCATAGTTTCTATCACTTAATTTTTCACTCTTTCAAATAAATTTCTTTAATTACGAAAAATAATTTTTTTCAAAAGAATTGAACTATAATTTCATTTGCTATTTTCAATAAATATTTCTAATATTAAAACTATATATTTGTGCTATCTAGCTAATTTCAAACACTATTTGACTTAATATTATTCATTTTTTACTATTGGATTTTTGATGGGTATCAAATTATTTGAATTTTTTATCACAAAAGTCCTCAACACTTTTATTTTACTAAATGTGGTTCAAATTTATTTGTTTATCAATAAAGCTTTCCCATCTAATAAAGATATTATTTAGGATTTCATTTATTCAACTTATTTTTTATTTTAGAATCAGTTTGAGAGAACCTATTTTTTGATTGGATGATTCATGATAAAAAAAATTAGTGAATTTTTTTGAACTTGGAATTTTTACATATTGCATGTTTTCAAAAAATAGTAAAAATATTTTGTTTAAAAGACTTGTAGTATGTCTGGTTGATATCTTTATGTTGATTATAATGGTCTAGAATGTGTCATGATAATTTCTTACCCATTTGTTTAGATTCGTCAAGCTTGTTGTGAAATGCCCACATAGTGCTAATGACTAAATAATTATGAGGCTTTAGGCATAAGTGTCCATATTTCATTCATTTCAAGTTAGTTGAGTTCCTCTTGCATGCTATGAATCTAAAGAAGTACTTTGTCAACATTTTTTGGTTTAATATGATAAAGAAAAGCAAAATTTGCTATTACTTCTAAATGAGGATCCTGTTTTAATTCCTTAAAAGGATTGCCAATGATGTTCTGATTTGGATAGTTGGATATTCCCTTATTCACCCAGCAGACTGAGAGATTATGATGTAGGAGTTTTCTCCTTAGATTGCTCATTCAATTCATCTTACTTTTTTGATCCATCTTATTAGTTATAACTTTTTGCTCATTTGATCTTACACAATTTGAACATTTTGCTCATTAGTATTCTCATGTTATGCTTACTTTTTTAATAAGTTGCCCTTTTATGATGAAATCATCATCCTTATCCAAAAGCTAGCTCATTTAGGCATCATTGTTCTCATCAAATATAACATGCATGGATTCTTTTATCATTTTTTGTTATATATTTTATAACGCTTTGCTTGTGATAGAGTAAGCCAGAAAGTTGGTTTTATTAGATCTTAGATTAAACTAAATAGTTAGTCTTTCCTATTGTTTTAAGATATAACATTTACATCCAAATGCATGGAAATAACCAATATTGGATTTCTTCTATTCTAAAGCTTATAAGGAATCTTTTCCAAGATGGTTTAGATCACGCATCTATTTGTGATATAACATGAAGTGTTCATAGATTCCCCCAAAAATTATTTTAGAATATCATATTCATAAGTAAGGTTCTTGTTATATCAATTGAATTTCTATTTTTTTTTTCAACTACTTGATTTTGTTAAGGAGTTTAGGATATGAGAAGTCATTACTAGAAATCTTAGAATTTTCAATGGAAATTTTGATAAATTTGATTTGTTAGAATAAATAAAAAAATCCATCATAAAATGCATGAACCAAATTCAAAAGTTTCTCTTTTTTTGACAGAGTAGATTTTCCATTAGAAATTAAGCAAAAATTTTTTTAAAAATTCATTGAAAATTCATTAGAAATGTGATATGAATTTTATGTTATAATTCATTGTTCCATCAAGAAGTTCAAATATCATGAAATTGCATGCAAAACCTCTTTTTTTTTTAATCAGATTTTCTAAATTCTCTTGGTATATACATTGGAGTTCTGAAAGTTTGTTGAGCTTCATTCTCGTAGTTTGGAATTAAATTTGAAGATTCTAAGCTAATTGAAATTGTTCCTAATACTTTGTTGTCAATTGTACCAATTGATTCAAACATTTTTTTAGTGTTTATGTAGTTTTTAGTCTATGTTTTTTTAGGGGCCTTTTTGTACTTTCTTTGCACTTAGATATATGTTAATAGTTTATTTCTTTTGTTTACTTACAAATATTTAGTTTATTTGGTTAATTCTACTAAGCCTTATTTCTTTCATTTATATGTTAAGTAGAGTAATATATTTAGCTCATTTAATTTAGTTAATTACTTAGTTAATACTTGATTAGAGAGGCCTTGGTTGTTATGTTTTTAGTTGAATTCTTAGGTAACTTTGTTCATTACATTGCATGTTTTTATTATAAAGGATTGTTGGTTTCAATAATTTGTAATTTTTAGTTAATTAGAATAGTCTTGTTACTTAGTTAATTTGATTACTTAAATAGAATAGTTAATTTATTATATTTAGTGTATTTATTTAGATAATTATTTAGTACTACTAATTATAAACATTTCTTTAATTCATTTATTTAATTACTTAGTTAATATATTTAAATTTACTTATTCAAAATATATTATTTTAAATTTTAATTCATTTTATTTAGTTAATTATTTAGTGATTAATTAGAAACATTTTAATGTTTGTAATGGTGGCTAATTAGGGTAAGATTGTCCTATTCTTGCTAGTAGGTCATCATCATGTCCTTATATTTCTCCTAGGTACACATCAGTGACTATACTTGATACTATTAGAAGACTAACCTAATCCCTGATGTCCTAGCCTTTTGAATGGGGCTATGTAATAGTAGTTCGTATGGTTACAAGGTCCACCTTAACATTGCAACTTCCTTTTTGGACATTTAGTATGCCTTCACTCCCTAATTAACCTATTCTTAGTCCTGAAGAGAGTGTCATTCCCTATAGGGACAGGTATGCAATTATCTTTAATAAATTTTGTTTATTTTAATTTTTTTATTAAAGTAGAATAATATGTTAATTAATTTTATTGTTGATTTTTGTATTAGGTTTTTTTCCTATTAGGAAGCCTATTAATTCACTTGCTCATGACATAAAGAGCAAGTATAAGGGTGTATAACTTAGTTGGCTGGCATCCTAAAGGATTCTTTTTGATGAGTTTAGGTTACATATTCATTTTTTAATCATTATTGGATTTAATTTTTTTTATAATTCTTTCTTACTAGCTAATAATTCTCATTTTTTCCTTGAAATTACAGGAGTATTACATGTGAAACCCTACTTATAAGTACCAAACATGAAAAATTTATAATTTTTCACAAAATTAAAGGACTTTATGGATGAGGTAAAGAAAAAGAGTCTAGCTCAACTTAATTGGATTAGAGAGGCAAAATGGGAGGGATTTTCCAAATATTGGGATGACCCTAAGTTTGTTAAATAGTCTTAGCAGAATGAGAGGAATAAAGCTTAGGATGTAGTTGAGCAAGAATTATCCCTGAACATTGGAGAATTTATTCCAATGCCAAAGCATTGACTTTGAATGGTATGTAAATTATTCTTAACTTCTATTTTTTATATTTTTAATTTACTTATATATTTTTAAATATTGTAATAATTGCATTAACCTTTTCCATTCATATACACATAGATAATTGAGATTAGGGTTGATCCTTCTATGGATGGGTTGTCCTATCAACACCTATCTTATGAAGAAGGATCAATAATGGATGTTCTTAAGAGCTGCACAACCTTAAGTTAAAAATTCACATTCATTTAACTTTAATTTTTATTTTTAATTCTAAGTAATTAATTTATTGTCTAATTATATGCAGAAGCTTTTCACATAGAAGAAAGAGAAGCTCACTTAAGATAGGATGAAACAAAAGATGGATAATGGGGGATTATCTGTTGGGGGATTGTTAACATTTTTGACCTTGATTTAGGTTAGAGGCACCAAATGTGGAGATGATATTCTTTGTTATTACAAGCCATTTTAAGTACATTCTTGTTGCATAAATATATCACCTAGTGGAGGAGGTCACCTTACTTTAGTAGGAGGTGATGAAGATCAAAGGCACTTAGAGGTAATAGCAGCAGTAGTAGTAGTAGATGCAATAGCACCATTCACCTTCGTACAATTACTACTAGTATATGTTGTTGTCTCCACCAATGCACACACCATAGGCATACATAGCATATGCCTTATGGATGGTCAAGAGGCCCTATCTACCTTTAAACTCCTCTAACCCATCATAAAGATAGTGAGGAAAATGCTGCTAAGGATTTTAACTGGTTAAGCTTTGAATGATCTATTGTGTCTTTTTATTTTTTATTAGACATATTATATTTGAATATATATTTGATATTTATATGCTTTTTAATTTTAAATTTCAAATAATGGTTTTTAATTATTCATTAATTTTAATTTTATATATTTTATTCACATTGATAGGTTATTTAAATAAAACTTGCTATTTTGGTGAAAATATTTTCATTATTTTTAATGAAAATCCTTAAGGAGACTAAATTCATATGTCATCTATTTTTTGTTAAAAAAGTTATAAAAAATTATTTTTGATAGTAAAATCTATCATAAAAAATTTTCAATGAGCATATTTTCAACAAAAATTTCATTATTTTTGATAGAGAAACTCATAAAAAACAACAAGATTTCTAGTAGTGAATTATGGTTAATACCATTTTCTTCACAATATTTTTCAAAAAGAAGGTTTTCAATTACTAAACCATTATCACTTTTAATGCTTGATATTCATATAATTTTCTTATTTTGATTCTTTTTGCAAAACCTTTCAAATTTATTAAAACTTTCATCTTTATTAGCTAGAAAGAGCACCTAAGTATATCATGAGCAATGATCAATAATAACTAGACCCTTTTGCCTCTAAAGCTTTAGGCCTTAGCCAAACTAAAAAGATATAAATGCAATAGCTCCAAAGGCCTTAAAGTGGACACGACATTTTTAGGTTGAAAAGAATACTTTATTTGTTTCTTTTGTTGACAAATATTGCATTTATGATTTTCCTTAAAGTTGAATTTGGAAAAGCAATGGACTAAAATGTTTTTGTAAAAGTTTTAAATGAAATTCATGTTAACATGATTTAGCCTTTAATGCTAAAGCTAACTTTGATCACTTTTTGAAATAAAACACTTAGCTTCCTTTAGAGGATATTCCTCTAAAGGAATAGCATTAATGTGATAAATTCTTTGGCCCCTAAAGATATTTTGGTATTGTAGGTGTTTTGTATATATTAATAAAAGGATTCAAATATAACTTTATAGCCATTGCCACAAAGTTGATTTATGCTTAAGAAGTTGAGTTTAAGTCCTTTTGCCATTTTAATATTATTGAGGTGAAATGAGAATCAATAATAATTTTACTAATCCCAATAATCTTGCATCTCGTGTCAACATTAAAAGCTACATCACTTCCTTAAATTAGCTTGATACCTAGATCATCTTAGGTTCTTTTATGTTAGTTCTTTACTCTTTTGGACATTGTTCCTTAGGTTTCCTACCTTGTTTATCATCATTAAGCAATCTCTTTTTGTGAATGCAAGATTAGAATGTATGTCTATTTTTCTTACAAAAGTTACAAGCTAAATGAGGGGGTAGAATTTTGATTTTATTTTACAAACAAATTCTCATGATATTTATCATTCTTTTCTTATATGAAGCTAATTCCTCTTTTATCAAAGGAATGCTTTGTTTTTTTAAAAAAGTATGTAACTTTCTCTTTCCTTTTACAAAATAAGAAAAATCATTTTTCAAAAGTTGGTTCTTATTTTTAATGAACGAGCAACTTATTTTTCCTTATTCAAGACTTGTTTTCCTTTTGAAAATGTAACATTCATTTTCACTTTTGAAATTTGTTATTCACTCTTTTTAGAATAAGCAACCTTTTTTTCTTGAAAACCAGGCTTGCTTTTTTGAAAGAGTAGTCATTTCCTTTTTCATTTGAGTTACTTTTTGGAGAATGAGCAACCACCTTGCTTTTTAAAATATCATTTTTTTATCAAACTTTATTTTTCCTTTTGCAAGCAAATTACTTTATTTGATATAATTTTTTAATAAATTTTGAAAAAAAATCCATTTCTTCAAAAAGCTTCATTTTTCTTTCTTAAATGATAATTTTCATTTTTTTTAAAGAATCAAGATTATCTCGTATTCTTGAATTTCATGTCTTAAAGAGAAAATCAATTTTGAAAGTTCCAAGACCTTTTTTGAGTTCTTGATTTTCACTTTGTAAAGAATCAAATCATTTTTCAACCTTTCAAAATCTTTTTATAATGATGATTTTTCTTTAGTAAGGGAGAAATATTTCTTCATGATGTTTTGTGAATCCTCCATTAAACTTTCAAAATCTCTACATAACTTATCAAAGAGAATCAAAGAGTCAAGTTTCATTACCTTGGTGTAGTCTTCTTTAGCTATAAGCAAAGGTTAACAATTTCTTTCAATTTTTGATCATCATGATCATCCAAGGGAATGTAATCATCCTTCCATGGGGTCATCATTACTTTCTTCTTTGGTGACCTTCTAGGGAACTTTCTTTTTAGATTTAGGTAATCCACATTGATGCAGTTGGACTTACATTCATAATAATTTGATACTTGATTGTTTATTTCTTTCCTTGATTTATTTTCTCTTTTCTTGCAAATGTCTCTTAAGGTTTATATTTCTTTTTTCTTATAGCATTTTAGTAAACCTTTTGCCAAAATATTTCATTGCTTTATTATTTTCAAATTCAACATCATCTTTTTCTTTGTTTTCTTGAGACAATTAGAAACTTTAAAAGCAATAGTGCATTGTTCTTCTACTAGTTGTGTATCTCATCATCTTGGTTTTCTCATAAGCTATGAATTTTCCTCTTAACTTATCATAAATAAGAGTTTCAAGATTATTACTTTTTTGAAGTGCATTACACTTAGATTCTTAAGAACTTGAGAAACATCTAAGTATTTTCTAGATGATATCTTGTTCAAGAATGGTTCTTCTATAAGTATGAAGATCATTCAAGATGGTAAATAGTATTTCAAACATAGACTCTATGACTTCATTCTCCTCTATTTAAAAGAGTTTATACTCTTGTGCAGGCATATTAACATGGGTTGTTCTCACTTACTTTGTTCCATCAAGGTAACTTAGAGTTTGTCCCACATTTATTTTCCTAATGTGCACTAAGAGATCTTCTTGAATTCTTTAGGAGAAATAGCATATACAATGATATTTTAGACTTTACATGAAGAGTACTCTTTTCTTTTTTGGCATCACTCTACTTGCTTTCTGTTTTCAAAACATTTGCATCTCCATGCTTTTTTGTTGGAAGAGTTTTCCATCCATCCTTGATCAACTTCCTTCATCATCATGATGCAAGCCACACACACTAAAATTATTATTGATCCTACTAAAGCTAATAGTAAAGGTAAGTTCAAGTTGAACTTAAAGGACTAGACAATAATAATTGAAAATAAGGAAAAATCTTAATCTTTTTATATATACCACTCCATTAAATATAATAATACAATGAATTTTAATGAATTTTTTAATATTACAATGATGGATGTAAGACTTTTATTACATATAATTAATTTAACTTTATTAATGTTATTATGCTATATTTTTTTATATTTTTATATAAATATATAAAATAATATCTCCAATTCAACCTACTAGTTTGATCAATCTAATTATGACCTATTTGCCTTACCAAGTCCACCAAACAAACTTATATAAGTAGTGTGGATATAATCTTACAAATTTTAGGAAGGAGACTTATTGAATTTTATTTTTTTATATGTATATTTACCTTGAGCATGATATATTTTATCATAACATTATCTATAGGCTTGATTATGACATTAGTGATACTTCATTACAGGTAAAGTTTCCTTTTTAAATCGTGGTATGAGTGATACTTTACCATATGTAAAGTATTCTTACAGCTTTATTTATGGCACAAACAATTCTTTACCATGGATATAATTTTTTCATGACATAAAAATTGTAGTTTTTTTTATATATTTATTTGAATTGTTTTATTCTCATAGGAATAAATAAGTCTGCCACAATTTTCAAGTTTTTGTGAATAATTCAAGGCATAAATGTTATTTTTTGTGAATTTAAACATTAAAAATAACTACCTTTATCAAAATCCCCAAAGAACAACTAGAAAACTAGTTTAAAATTTAAGTAAATAATAAGTAATGGTAAGTAACAAAGTGCATGAAATAAAAGAATAAGGGAAAGATGATAATAGCAATATATCGTAGTTGATAGTCCAAAGAAAAAATTGTTTCTTTAGGTTTACTCTACTCTCTTAAAGCTAAATTCAACCTTGGTAGTTATTTACTAACACTTTTTCTTGTATAAGCCCTTTGCAATTTCCCACTTGATCTTCAAAGAGTTCAATGAATCCCACCTAAATACTAAAATTTTTTTTTCCTCACAACTTGGGAGGTGTTTGTAAGTTTTTCACTCATGCTTCATCCTAACAAATGAACCTTTATAGGTAAGATTTATCCCACAAAAAGACTACAAAGTTATCACACTCCAATAGTGATAGATTTTCAAGTTTAAGTACAAGAAAGAAGACTAAGAAAGATAGAAAGAATTTAGAGAGAGAAAACCATCTAGATAGAAAAGGAGATGCATTTTTATCTTGCCAATAAAGTGAGCTCCTTATTTATAGGCATGTTGCTATTGTAAAGAGTAATCTCATTCAATAAAGCTTAGTCTCTTTCTTCAAGTTTTCTAAATAGCTTGCTCTTTCCAAGGAGTTAGATGTTTAGTTTAAATGTTAGTAACTTTGAATATGTAATCATTCCTTAGTCACTTGAAAAGTCATTTTCTTGATGTACTACGAAGATATATACTACTTGCTCTTTTAGCCAAATTTTAAATTTGAAAGCTATCAAGTCCTTTTTCAAAGAATGACACTATGCTTACTCCTTTGTAATATCTTAAAATCTAATATTCAAAAGCTAAGTCAGCATTAGGTGGCACATGCCAAGAGCAACTTAATTTAGATTTTAATAGTTTAAAGCTCAACCTTTTTACATATTTGGAAATTTGTTGCATATATATATATATATATTCCATTTAATGTATTAATACATGTGAAATCAATTTGGAAAGTGAATTTAATTTGGCAAATAGCAAGCAAAGAGCAACCAGACAATATTCTTGTTTTAAACTTGAAATCTTACCCAACACATATAAAAACACATTCATATCCCATCTTTTAAATTTAAAATTTAATCCAATTAAATACATCATTGTCAAAAATCAATTATGCATTATGTAAGAAAAATTTGGGACCTACATTTTGTATTATACTAGAGGCTTTCTACATGAGGTCCATATTGGAATTTTTTATGTAGGTTACAATTAATTGTAGGTATTTTATTTTTTAAAAACTAGCTAAATAATGATTTAAGAGATTTTTATTTGCTAAAGCCCAATTATTAAAGAAATCTATGCCTGTGGTATTTATTTGAATATTGCATTGTCTAGGAGAATTAAAACTCACAATAAAGACACGCTTCTGCATTAAATTTATTTTTATGGTATTCTAAATTTTATATAAGTTTTAATTTAAATTCTTACATGTGGTATCAGAGCCTCCTTTTATAGGTTTAGGATCCAATTATATATCATCATGTATATAAAATACGCAACAATAATTATTATTTATTTTTATTTTTGAATTGTTCATAAATGTTAAATTGACCATGATGGAGAGTTTGGATTCAAGATTTTTATTTTTGATAAAAAATTGCAAAAGGTAATGAAGGTTTTGCACTCTAGTTCAACTTGTAGCAACCCTATTTAACGACAATAATAAAAGAAGAACATAGAGTGCAATTACCACCTTGTGAACTCTTCATACCTAATTATTATTTATTTTGATTTTATTAATCAAATTGTTTGAAATTATCTTCTATTTTGATTTAATTATTTTATCAGTTTGTTTTATCATTTTTTATGGTTACTTTTGGATAATCTCATGATTGTAAAATTACAACAATTTGTTATTATTATTATTATTTTGAAAATTGGTTGAATGATGAACAAATCCTAATCTTATGATTCCACAAGTTTGTTTGATTTCATTAGATAATTTGAGATAATTTTTCAAAATTATTTTATGATAAATTTGGATTTGGTATATATTAAGTTCAATTATCACTTTTATTTTGTCATAAATATTCTATTTTAATTTGTTATTTTTATCATATTTATTATGCATAATTTATTCATTAATAATATGAAATCATTCATATTAATTTATAAGGTCTTTAAGTTATTAATGTTTATGAGAATAATTTTTGATTATTTAATACAATTACTTGCCTAAAAAGGAACACCTGTGTATTTTAATTAGAAATTGGCTTATTAAAATATTTTTTAGATATATTTTTTATTAAAAATTTATTTTCCCAAAAGGGATAAATTGTCAATAGTAAAGTATTATCTTCATTGACTTCAATGATAGGAGGATCTTTATATGCTATATTTTCTATCCAAAGAGGAAAGAATATAGTAATTTTTTATACTCCTAAATATTTTTATTATCTATGTGCCTATGAACTATCATATTGCATTTTTTAATATTATGCACAATATTTTTGCTTTATTAATTTATTTTTCTTATTGAAATTATTTTACATAATTACTTTCCTGAAGAGAATTCTATTAATAAAAAATTATTATATTTTCAGTAATTATCTCTTTAAGATTCTTATTTTCTAATTTTGAGATTTAATTCTAAAATAATTATTATATAGAGTATAGAGTAAAGAAAATATTATACCTTAAATTAGTTGATAACAGTTTACTACTTTTGCTTGATAATAATTTGCCATTAGTTAGTTTGATAGATTATTAATTTCTATTTTATCCTTATCATGACAAAGGAATGACATATAAAATCCTTGTTTAAAATAATTTGAGTGATGTGACATTGATAATCAAGCAATATTTTCTCTTATTAAAAAAAGGATTTTGAGATTATGTTATAATGTAATATGATTTTGATGATTAATATTGATACATATTATTTAACATCCCTTAATGGATTAGTCATGTTATTATTTTGGATATAATTTTAATATCCTAGTTCTTTTGAAAAACTTATAGATTAATTTAGATAATTATCACAAAAGTAAAATTATTTTATATTGATTCATAAGTCTCCAAGCTATTAATAAACACTTATGGGATTAATTTTAATTATTTCACATATTTACTTGCCCAAAGGAGGTAAGTATGCATTATAATTAGAAATGAGTTTAATAAAATAATTTTTTAATTATTTCATACAATAACTTGCCCAAAGGGGTTGTTGTATGTTGTAATTAAAAAATTAGTGTAGTGAAATAATATTATTTTTGGATTTATTTTATCATTGTATATTTTATTTACCTAAAAGGGGATAAATTTGTAATAATAATATATTATCTTGGTTGGCTTCAATATTTGGAGGATTTTTTACTTACTACATGCTTTACCCAAAGGAGAGGATGTAATGATATTTGTATACTCTTAAACATAATTATTTTGCCCAAAATTAACATATTGCATTTATTTTTTTACATAATCTCCTTTGCTATAAATGTATGCTATTGAACACATGGTATTTGTGAAAATTTCTTTTTATATCATTTTTTACACATGGTATTTATGTTTATAAATATTTTTTTATTTTACCATGGGTATAGACCAAGTAAAATGTATTATTGAATTATATTAATATTATTTTGAATTAAAAAAGGGATCATATTAATGGGATCTAGTTAGAATTATAAATTTATTCGCTTATTTATCTTGATTTAATGATACCTTTAATTTTAAAAATAAATCTTTATTTTTAGTCTTTTTTTTGAATTGAACAAATTTAAAATATGTTTATGTGAAAAAAATAATTAAAATTGAGGCAATTTGGATGCAATAATTTTTGATTTTGTGACCATTTATTATTTTACTTTAGAATAAATCAAATATTATTTATGCTTAGAAGATCAATGCTTTGGACAATTTTTTATATCTTGGATCTTTTGAAAAGTTTATGATTTGTTGTGAATAATTATCACTAAAGTGAGATTATTCACATTAATCATAAAATCTTTAGGTTATATCATACTGGATTGATTTATGATTATTATATGCAACTACCTACCCAAAGGGGGTAGTTGCATATTTTAATTAAGGATATTTTATGAAGCATGTAAATTTCTAGAATTGCTTTAGTTTTAAAAATATGTTTGTCTAAAGGGTATATATTTTTCATGCTAAGGTATTCTCTTGGTAGGCTTCGTGATTAAGAGGGCTTTTTTATATACTATGTTTTCTTTCTAAAAGAAGATTGTAGTAATATATATTACTCCTATGTCCATGAAATAAAAGTTACATTCTTGCTTCCAAATGTTGTTTCCTTTTGCTTTTATGGTAAAAGTGCAATTTCTTTAATTAATCATTTTTTTCAAGCATACTTAAAGTATGTAATTTTACTTTAATTATAAAGATAAATTTGTTTAGAAGGTTTATTTGCTTAAAAAATAATTTTTTTGGTATCATATTATCTTTTATGTAACTAAATTAATATATAAAAAAGAACTTAGTACATATTATACATTCTGCTTAAAGGGGAATTTATAGTTATGTATTAGGAAGTCTTTGTAGATTTTGTTAATGTATAAATTTTTTTATTTATTTTGTGCTATTAAATGATTTGTGCAACTAAATTTAGTTCTCTTATATTTCAAAGAGTTATTAAATAAATCAATTTTTGAGAATGACATATACTATTATATAATTTTAATTACATGGTGATAAATTAAATTTTTTATTGTTTATGGAATTATGGCACATTAGTTATCAAATATAATTTTTTTCCTTTCCTTCTTTGGGGTGGAATTATATATATAAATTTCTTTAAAAAATTATATTTGATAAATAAATTATTGATAAATTAGTGTATATAATTACATTTTGAAATAATATACAATTTTTTTGTTACACTGAATTTTTGTATCAGTGGGAGTTTGATTTAATATTATGAAATTTTATTTGTATTACAAAGTGTGATACTTATGTTCAAGAGTTTATTTTAGTTAAATATTATTTGTTAATATTTGAAATTGTTTTACTTTGTAAAAGTGCAATTAAATATTAAAATTTCTTTATATAGTTTAGTTTATAATAACTTATATGTTATTATATATATTTCTTTATCAAAAAATATGTATGATAAATAGGCGCAAATCTCATTGAATCCTCTTTTATGTATATAATATTTGATCAATAATTTTGAACTAATTTTTGTCAAGCGTATTTTTACTAATAGTAATGAGTTTGACATATAAGTTATTGTGTATTTCTTTGAGCATAGTATAAAGTAATTTATAAAGTTCTTGACATGTGCATTATGAATTCTTTTTTTTTAGATGCTTTTTAGTCAATAATTTATATTACTATCATGAGGATTTTCCAAATTGTTTAAGTCAATTTTAAGATTTTTATTCATACTTTGTCCAAATGATCTCTAGAAATATATTTTGGAAAACACTCTAGTTAAATTAATCTTGTGTCAATTTTAATATTCAAATTTGATAGTTATGCAAACTGCTTGTTAGAGATATCAAAATTAATTATATAGTTGATTTCTCTTAGTTATATATTTGTTTTATTTATATTATATCAAGTTGATAATTTGAGAAAACATAGTTTTACATACCAATAAAATATATATGTGAAATTTAAATATTTTTCTCCTCAGCTAAAGGTCTTATATTTATAGGATATTTAATAGCCTATCAAGATATGAACATTCAATTTTATTTTCCTATAATATACTTGGTTAGTGGGAGTTCTATATTATATATTGATAGTTATAATATGTTTATTAGTACACAAGGTGCATATGTCATATATATTGTTACACAATTTGCTAATTTTTATCATATTTGCTTTTGATCATATTGGTATATTATTGTGCATTTATATATGTAATTTATGAATTCTTTATCAATACATGTATTTCTATATTATGAAATGTACCAATTATTATAATTATAAAGACTAAGACTTGGTGCTAGTCATTAGCTCCTGAGCTTGTAAATATAGTTTTATGTATACCATATTGTAATAATGAAAATTACCTTGATAAAGACTAGGTATAAGGTCTAATATGTTATTTTGTATGATACCTTATTAGGACTAAGATTTGTTATTTATTCATTAGTTCCTAAGTTATATATTTGTCTCTTAGTTAATATTATTTTGAAACTTAGAGACATTCTGACTAACAGATTTATGAGGACTAGGACTCAGTGTTAGTTGCTAACTCCTGTGTTTGATGTTTATCTTTTAATTGACACTATTTTGGAATTGAGATAGGTTATTATTGTTAGATGATTTCTTTATCTTATTATTAAGTTTGTTATAAAGAAATCGTTGAGAATTGACTTGAAAAATAGCATGTTTTTTTGTTAGATCACATTTTTTATGCTATTTTTCTTGCTACATTTCACACTAATGACTCATATTTAAGTAGTTGATGATATATGCAACCATGGAAGGTCTTGTGCTAATGATAATGCAATTATTGCCATGATTTGATACTGTTAGTTACTTAAGTGTGAGTTGTGTTTTAAGTATCAAATGATGTGTTTTCAAAATTGTGGCCACATATTCAAAATTTTATATTTAGCTTGAGAATCATTTTTATATAAAATATTTTAAAATAAACTTTTTATAATTAATGTTGCCAAAGTGGGAGAATGTTAGAATTTTTTTTGTAGGCTACTATTAATTGTAAGTATTTTATTTTTTAAAATCTAGTTGAACAATGATTCAAGAGATTTTTATTTGCTAAAATCCAATTATTAAAGAGATTTATGCTTATAATATTCATCTGAATACTACATTGTTTAGGAGAATTAAAACTCACGAAAAAGGTATACTTCCCCATTAGATTTGTTTTTATGGTATCCTGAATTTTATATAAATTTTAACTTAAATTCTTACGGTCGACAAGTGTGAATACAAGTGCCTAAAAAGAGTAAGAGTTACAAGGTGACTGGCGATTTCTTGGTGTGGAAAGAGATGGTGCCTACCAAAGGTGAAAGGGAAAGTAGGTAGTCACTCTGGGTTATGTGAGGGAGTGGTAAAATTTTTGACGTTATCAATAAAATAAATAAACTCAAATGAGGCTAATTCACATATTTTGCACAACAGTTACGAAGTCTTGCTTTCTTTTTGGTCACCCATGAGAAGATCTTGACCATTGTGATTGCCAACCACAATTTCATAAGATCTTGTTGACAAACGACCATGAGAATGGCTACGATCGAACCGTGTCTGTACTTTTTGATTACGAGAAGCAGCCTCTTCGACATCCCCCCCATCGTTATAGCAATTGCATGCTTGAATGTTGGAAGCCTTCGTGGGAAATCGGAGAGCTCTTCTGTCAGTTGGAGAACTTCATGAATTCAAAAGTTGGCTCTGCTTATGTGAAATAAATAAAGCCTTAAGTGGGTTTTTGTAGGCATTTTTTATCATTGTTCCTATCTTGGCTCATGCCTCATGTTATATAGCATATAGTACTAAAACTGATATTTCTTCATTTTTAGATTCCATTCTCTATTGTTTCTTTCGGCTTTTCTTCCAGTCCTTTTAAAGATAGGATGAGAAGAAAAAGCTTTTCTAACATCTCTTGGTCATGATCATAGTTTTAAATTACAGTTTGTAAGATGTGTTATAATTGTTATACCAATTACAAAAGCTAATATAACAAAACTTAATTACCATAATTTTGCAACTGCGAGGTATTTAGGCTTGTTTGTTTTGTCACAATTTTTTTTCAATAGAAATAATTTTATTTATTTGTATTTATATATAATCATAAAATATTAAGACCAAATAAATATTTTATTTATTCAGCATTATATATCAAAAGTATAGCGAAAAAGTTGTTTTCCTTGCTTTATATGAAAACATTATTTTATTAATCATAAGGTATGCAAACAAATAATATTTTTGGATAAAATAAACCATCCTTATAATAATTTCTTTTACAGTCAGCTGAAGTTGCAAAATTGTTACATTGCAGCTATAAAATATTTAACTATAATTTTTGTTTTAAAATGTTTGGAGATTAGCGAAAAAATAAAGAGACAGAAAACTCCCAGACTTAACATATATGTAATATGCATTTGGGCTTTCGCAATAGAAAATTGAAATTGAACTATGATCATATTCTGGTTGTGGACACGATGCGGCAGTGAGGCGTTTATTGTTATTGAGGGCATTGTAGAAGTAAACATGCAAATTATGGATATTGTAGTTGTGACATTTTATCTTATATACACAATATATAATTAAAATTATGTAATATATTATTTAATATTATTTTTTTAATTTAAGATAATATGATGCCATACCAAATAAAATTTATTTTTAAGCAAAATATTAAATTTTTTTATTTTTATTTTGAAAAAAGATAGTGCATTGCATTATTGCAGTCGTAATCTTGTAGTGTTACAGCAGCAATTTACCGCAACACCTGTAATTTTCAAAAGAACCACAATTATGATGTAATGCGATTGCAACGGATGCTGCAATCACAATATTGCAGCCACAAATGAAAATAGGCATAGGGAAATAAAGGAAATTTGAAAATATTTAGGTATTATCTTTCACGTTACGTTTTACATTTGCAAGGAAGTGACATGGAAATCTGAGTGAAAAAATTCTGCCAAAATTTTTTCCGACTATTATATAAACTTTTGCTAATTCTCCTTATGTGCTAACAAGAAAGACGAATAACATTTGCTTGTTACGCACGTCTTGGAAGGAATTACGGGTATAGTGAAAGTTATAACTTTTAAATATATTATGAAGTGACTTTTATATTTTAAAATTAGAGCATGGTAACATGAGTAAAAGGACAAATATACATTCTTATTAAGGGTAGCTCCAATGGATTTAAATTTGGTCAAAATTAGTTTTAAGGGTATTATTATATTAATAAATATTGTTAAAATTTTATTAATGTTGATAAAAATTATTAAATTTATTACCTTTTAATGATGTTCCTTATTCTTATTTACTAATAGTACACAAAATTTTATATTAATAATAAATTAATTTAAATTCAATTCTAGTTTTTTCTATATCTTGATTGTTGAATAAAATCTTATTTTAATATTTATTTCCGCATTCTTTAACAAATTAACATTATCTATTAAGTAAAACAAAATACCTAAATAATTACCATTTTTATTCTTTGGTGTTTGTTTTCATGGTTATAACATCGACATCTGCCAGCATGCAACCGATTTTTGCTTCTGGTAGGAGTTGGAGTTAATTCCTTAAATTCTATAAAGAATATAATGTGATATGGATATATTTCTACTGGTGTTTTACATGTCTACTTTTCAATCTCCAACTATTGTATTTTTATAAATTAGAATAAATTTTGTAGATCATAGTACACCTAAAAAAAATAACGTATTACTCGTGGACATTTTTTTTCCGAAAAAAAAAGAGAGAGAATCTGCCTTTAATTCTTCCACAAGCATGGTAGTGTCTTTATATACGAAGAAAAATTAAAGAAACTACCACCAGTAAGAGTAATGGTAACATGCCTTGTAAAGGTGAATGAAATAACATAACTGTTCTAGTTATTATATATATATTGACATGTGTTATTGATTATTGAAATTTAAGTTACTATCCTTTGGTGAAATTATATGCATATATAGCCTCTACTTTGTGAAAAAAATATCTTAATTACTGAAAAATTAGTGAAAGTGTGACCACGAACGAAATTGATGATTTGTACATTTAGAATTATGAGTTTGAATTTGATTTATTGTCAATATAAAATGTTTTATATTATCAATGAATGAGAAGAAAATATATTACTAAAGAATGATTATTAAAATTTTTTAACACTGATAAATAAATATTAACAAATTTTTATTGATACCGTAATATCAGTAAATAAAAATTAAATCCTAAAACTATCCTTAGATTTATACATTGCAAATTCAATTATTTTACTACATTCAATACAAGTAATTTTGAATTTAACATCGGATAAATTACTCAAGTTCTTACTAATAAACCACATCCAGTAACTTTGCGATTTTAGTCTCTGTAGTGCAAAAGCTACTTCTTGAAGTTAAAATGTCAAAATTTTGATTATAAATTGCGTAACTATGTAATCATAATCACCTGTTGACCTAATTAGCCACTACTAGATTCCGTAAAGGATTTTCCTCAAAACCTAGAAGATTTATTAGAATTTTTACTCACTCAGTAATAATACTAATTATGACAACTTTATTTTATATTACAAAATTGTCACTCTGGTTGTTATTATAGTAATATTGTAAAATGCCATTAAATAAAACAATAATGTTATATACATTGAAAATGAAATTTGAAATTGTATTTGTAATGTAACTCAATTGCTGTTATTAAAGGTGAAACAAATTTATAAAAGTTAATTTATTGGATATAAAAATTTCAAACTCAATTTTGAATTTTGTAAATTAAATCCCTCCTTTTTTGTGATAGTTCGAACAGTAAATTATTTAACATGTACTCAATGTCTTAAAATTTAAAATACAGACATTGTATGAAAAAAAATTTCGAAAGAATATTAACTATTACGATATTATTGAAAATGCCAAACGATAAATAAGACAGAGTTGGGACCGGATATGGAATTGAAATGATTGAAATAGCTGTCGAGCTGGAAGATCACTTGAAATTATTGAAAAAGCTTAGCTGTCATCTTGGAAGATCATTTATTATCTTAATAAATATTGAAAATTGAGCATGGCAAATAATTTTTTAACACATGTTTTCAAAGAATTAAAATCTTACACAATAGTCACGAAGATTTTGCCACAATGTAAAGGCCAAAATGACACGTTCCAAGATTTGTGAGAACATAAAAAAGAACTTAAATCTTTAGAGAATATATGCTGTTGATAATGAGTGTCCCATTTTGCAATCCAAGAGTCAACATGATAAAGCCTAGAACAACAAAAAAAGAGGGAAGGACTTTAATGGATGCTATTACTGTGTATTTGGAATGTCAAACTTCATAGAGATAACTATTGTATTGACCCTTTGCTATCATCTTTTCCTTTGAAAGCCACGGGCGAGTTCAAGCTAATGCAAGTTGTCATGTAGGTATCCAATGCTCTGTTTTAGATTAATTTTTATTATATTTACTCCATCTAAATACAAATGGTTTTAATTTATTTATAAATGTATATTAATATTCGAAGATAATATAAAAAATAATTTACTTCATTTCTTTTGCCAATAAAATATGATGTCTTTTAAAATGATCACTCAGCTAAGTTGCTTATACATGGAACAAGAGGTCAGATATATATATATATATATATATATATATATATATATATATATATATATATATATATATATATATATATATATGGAAAAATAGTTCACCAAGCATATTTTAATTTCTAATGCTTAAACCAGTCAGTGACATAGAGTAATAATAACTGGAGTATAGTGATATAGTTGAGTAGATAGACCTTGACACTTGTATAGACTTCAAGGGAGTTAGAGTATGACACTGGTGTGACTTGTGGGCCAATTAAGGATGTATATGTGGACAAGAAGTTAAGAAAATCTTATTTCAAAGGGGTGAACATCAGACATCAAGTATGGTTTTAACTAATGAGAGTGCAAAAATGACATGTACTTAAATTGGATTGACTCTATCTGGGCTGATCAGATGCATTCCTTCTTGCTGGCCCAATTGAGTGGAGACTTGAGGTGGAACAAATCATATCGGATGACGAATTTTAGGCTGGCCAGTCGAAATTGTATTGGAATAAATAGGTTTGGTCTGGGGATTTAAGGTAATATCCAATTCTCTTGTTTAAAGCATATTGGAAATGAATGAAATTTAATTAGAAAATAGATTTTAATAATATCATAATAAATTAATGTTAGAGTGAGGGTAAGGTTATCGTTCTATTATATGTTTCATCAAATAAAATGAATTTTAGTGAAATATTTAATAAATTTTATAAAGATATAAATGTATTTCAAACAAAAATCATGACTAAATTAAAATGTTTTCATCTTTAACTTAAATTTGAGTATTATTTAAAAATAAAATGAAAATTTTTGCTTTTAACCATTTCTAAAACCTAAAAGTACAGTATCACTATCGTTTTTCGGTACAACGAGTCAATGACTGAAGCAAACTCCAATTTGAATTTTTTTTTTTTTTGATAATGAAACGGGGTCAATTGACCCAAAAAGAAAGGAAAATTACAAAATAATAATCTCTTGAGTCTTAGAGACTCTCATAACATTAGCAAATACCAACATGGATATCTAAGGAGGTGGTTGATGGAATAGGTGGGTTCCTGGCTCCAACTTGAAATTTAGTACAAATTATTCAAGATTTTTATTTTTAAATCTTATAATGGTTTACGGTTGCTATTTGGATGTGTTACAATTCTATGCGCATCATTTAAGGTTGTGATGTTGTGTTCAAAGTTACAACATAATCAAATATATGTATAGTGTATTATAAAAGACAAATATCCAATTTTGAACATGTGCACAATCTGCATTTTTTCTAGTTTATAATATGTTATCAGAATTAATTATAAATGAGTTTTAATGAAAATTATCATGAATTTGGAGATAAGGGGGGAAAATATCGGCCATTTATTCATTTGCTAAATAGTTATTTTTTAATGTTATTATAGTTAAATCATTAGATGAACGCACCTAAAAGTAGAACCTAAAATATAAAAAAAGATAACACTTTTAAGTTAGGAATCTCAGCTTTGATAAACAGTCATTAATTTTCTACTTATAAAAATTTTCAACTATTCAATTCACAACTTCACACATTTAAAAGATTTATTTTTCTTTCCTCTTTCTATTTCTTTTAATTGTTGTCAACATTTGTCTAAAGTTCTCTCTAATCTAAGATTGTAAATGAGTAGTGGAGTGGTTTAATCAAATTTATCTCGATTTAAGATTACTTTGATGAGTAAACATAATATTTAGTCTCTCATTTATAAAAGTAATGACTATTACATCTCCCAAATTTCATAACTAGCACTATCGATCTCTTATTTTTATTTTTTTAATAATTATTCATCTTTTTATTCACTCTTAATGTTAAAATAAATGAAAAATATTAATGTTGATTGTTAAATCTCACTCGAACAATATCAAATACATGATTTTTTTTGGTTATATTCTTTCTTTTCACTATTTATTTTAGTTTTAAGTGTGAAAGGAGAGATGGATAATTATAATAATAGCAAAAATAACAGACTAATAGAGCTAAATAAAACTTGAAGAATATAATAACTACCAACTTTATAAATGAGGTTCTAAAGATTGCGTTTACACTTAGTTAAATCGATACTATTACAAAAATGTAAATAGACATTGGTTAGAGTTAGCACCAATGTTTATATTGACACAACTATATTTTTGAAATTATATGAAAACTTAAGATGATGATTTGTAAACCTAACTAACATCTTCTTTGAAGCTTGACTTTTAGACATTGGCTGTTTAACAAACTAGCATGTAACATTATACCAACCATTAGGTTTTGTTGTGTATTTTTTAAGAAACTAACATGTTGAAAGAATCATATTTAGATGTTAGTTATTTATAAAAAAACAAATGTTTAAAGTATTAGGAGTAGAGTTATTTTTGTAAATATAGGCATAACCTTAAACATTGGTATTGTATGAAATCAATGGAACTTGTGTGGTATATTAGTTATTTATTAAAAAAACCATTGTCAAAAGGCACCTCTGTGTGTGTGTGTGTATATTAGTTATGTTAATGCTCTATTTGGTGGTGATGCTTAGGGATACCTTTATTTTACATTGATGCCTTTGTAACTACATGTTCTTGTGGTGACCAAAGGGTTTAGGATTAATATATCATGGAATAAATCTTATTTGTGCTTTAGTTATGTAAATTAATGGAGGTCTTTGTTAAGTATGATGGTTGTTGTAATTTATATTCATTTATTTTTCATACAAATTATATGTTTTGCTACTGATACCATGTAGCATTTTTTTGTAAGTATAATTTATAAAACTGCCACATTTTTCATTGTTAAGTAATGTCAACCTCTAACTTTATCAACATATGAATGCACATGATTAATATTATTTTATTTTTTATTTTTTGAAATGGCCGCAATATGGATACTTTTGTAGAGATAGTAAGTTCTAGCCAAATGATTGAGAGGGGTCCTACAATCATGATGTCTAGTAGCATGGATTGCATTAGAGGTGAGAAGATACATGCTAAGTTCAATGTTAAGGAGTAGCTAATTCATCCAATTGCAACTCCATTAAGTAGTTAACATTGGTCAAAAGACATTGATTACCATTATTGTGAATATCTATATTGATGCAGTAATATTTTTTTTAAATTATATGAAAAAATTAAGATAAAGAATATTAATTAGAACCAATGTCTATAATGATGCAGTGATATTTCTAAAACTAGTGGAAAACTTATAATATTGGTTGATGAAGTAATTGACACCTAAAAGAGGCTTTTTCATGCCAATAGGAAAGCATAAAAACCTTAGATGATAATTTCCAACATAACCATCATCCAAAAGGCATTTGAAGTGTCATGCTAGGAAAAATAAAAATTTCACATTTCAAATTTGGAGTTAATTGACATCTAAAGTATGACAACCACCAACTTAATCTTAAAGGGTGATGCATAAGATGTTGGTATTTCATTAATAATCGATACTTATTATTTTACATTGTCATGACCTAAGCCCAGTTGTGATTGGCATTGATCTTGTTACTTGGTTCCCACTAGCTTCTACACTAACTATGCTAATTTTACCTAATAGAGATCTTTCTATTTCAAATGGTGAATCAAATTCATTATAAATTTTGTAGAAAAAGAGTTTTTGTTATTTTTAGAAACTTCTTGAGGGCCACACAATTTAAATTATAAAACCTATATCTTATATAGATGCAACATTAGAAATGCACATAACAATTATACAGTTTTAACATTTAAATTATAGAGACACCACTCATTCACTTTTCTTAATCCAATTGTCAAAATCTCTTGATAATGTGGTTTTTGATTTCCATAGAAGCAACAAAGTTCCAATGAATTAATCTAACCAAAAAACATTGAAATTAAAAAGGAATGAGATACAAAAACTCAATGAGCATATATCTAATACAATCTCAGTCAGAATTAGTTAAATAAAATAATTAAATGCCATTAAGTATCAAAATATAAAATAATTGCAAACTAAATTCCTAAGTTGTGTAGCATGTGATATTAGTTCTCTGGTTGACTTATTCATTTCCACATAGTTGAAATTTCTTATTTTATATCACAACCAATAATGCCCTCATTTGCACATTTTACATAATATAATTATAATTTCACATGAAACCCATTCTAGGTAATCATCTAGTTCCCAAATAGCCATTGGTGGCTCAACTATAACCAAATTATCACAACTCCATCAAACAAAAATATTCAACCAACTAGATAACAATTTAATAACACAATACATAACAATTTAAAATAAAAATGCATACATTCACTTTTTGACTCCTCGATTTACTTTATGCCTTACCCACTTTTTTCATCCTTATTCTTTTAGGGCCAACCTTATACCCTCCTTTCTTTTTTATTAGAAATTTTCCATTCAATTTTTATATTGTCGTAATCATATTTCTCATCCTAATGCCACTCATACTATAATTCCCAATGTAATTTCATACACTAGAGCACTTTATACAACATAATCACAATTCCAATCCAATCATAACATGAAATGAATAATTTATCACCATAGGTGAATATCATAATTCATAGCAATATATATAACGGTGCCACCATAACTTCTCGCATGGCCACAACCATGCATCTATCTCATAATATGATTCATAATACATTTTTCAACACAATTCAGACATAGCCATAACAATGTTATTCTATAACTAGACTGCACTCTTTATTTATGGTTGAGGATTAACCATAAATCTATAATTTCACATCCACATTATGCCATAACTAGCAATAACAATACCATACTTTTATAGCATAAATTTAAAGGGCTAATTATCCACATTTTTCAAAGAAAAGATAATAAATTGTTAAATGATAATTAAATTTAATTTTAAAATTATATAATTAGCATTTTTATTTTTGCAAAGTTTGTATTTTTTTGTTTTTACCCATCTATTTGTACTTTCATAATAAATTGTTAAATGATAATTAAATTTAATATTAAAATTGTATAATCAACATTTTGCATAATTAGTGGGTAAAAAAAGGAGAAATTTTTTGGGTTTGGATTAGTACAGTTATGGTATCAAAGCAATTAGGATCATTTATTGCGCCAAAGCAAAGCCAATCTTAGATTAGAGTTAAGGATATTGTTGTAGCATGTTAATTGAAGAACATAATAAAGCAAATTGAGGATGAATGATTAGGGGCAAGTAGTTAAGCATCTAGTGTAAAATGAACAACAAATGGTCCAATTGTGAGAGCAAATATCCTAGTTCTTGTCTATATTGATAGTTTTTTCAAACAATCAAAATTCAAATGCATAACCGCACCACTTTTGAACAATATCCGTTCCAACAATGGTTCTTTAAATATATTATTTAGCATAGATTGTTTAAGAACAAAAGTTATTGCAATTAAATTTCATGTTTAGGTTTGTGTGTTAGAAACATTACTTGTTAGTGTTATTTGATTATGTTTTATGATCTAATGAAGATTACATATGGATATTAATTATCATGTGTATATTGATTTCAAATAAGGGTGTGCTATTTTGAACATGTTCTGGTAAACAACCTTTATAATTTGCGAGGGACTTGTAGGGAGTATGTCCCTCGCTAAAAAAATTGTGAGGGACTTTGTGAGGGAAATAACCCTTACTACTATTTTAATAAAAGACTTAGCTAGGGAACATCCTTCACTAAGATAGGGTGGTTAAGGTCTAGAACTAGGGATATTTGTCTAACTCTATTGGCAACCAACTTAATAGGGGTCACTATCCCTTGATAAATGTTTAGCAAATGACATATTGCTTGTTGTTCTCTTGCCAAAAAGGCACAAAATCTTGCTTGTATCCAACAATTAGTGATAGAGATTCAAATTTTAGCAAAAGATTATTACCTTAACTAAATTTGGCGGGGGGGGGGGGAATGTATACCGGTTAATAATTAGTAAGGCAATTAGCAAGGGAAAATGGCTATTTAGCAAAGGATTTGTCCATCTTTAATCACATTTTTTCTTGTAGTGTGATAATAAAGAAAAAGAAAAAAGTTTTGCTTTAAAGTTGGTGTGAAAATGCCACTACTCCCATGATTGTAGATATTGATTATGTTATAAACTAACATCTAAAGTCTTGTAGGAAGACAATATGATTTCTAAATTTTCCTCTCAAATGTTCATTATTTTATGAATTGACATCTAAAGTCTCACGGGAAGAAAAGGCATCAATTTTTTCAATTAATATCTAAAGTTTACTCATTTTTATAAAATGCCACTGCTTACATAACTTTAAATATTATTTTATGAATTAATGTCTAAAGTCTCATAAGAAGAAAAGATGATAATTTGTCATAAAATTGATATCTAAAGCTTCTTCCTATTTTCAAAAGTGTCATTGCTCTTATAACTTTAGACATTGGTTATTTTAGGAACCAATGTCCAAAGTCTCACAAGAAAAAAAAGATGACCTTCTTTCAAAAATTGACATCTAAAATTTTCTTATATTTTTAAAAATGGCACCATTAATATGACTTTAGACATCTGTTATTTTATGAATTGATATCTAAAGTCTTGCAGGAGAAAAACACTTTTTTTATAACAATTATTCTCTAAAGTTTCATCATATTGTCGTTGGACATTAGTTACTTATTTGAATCAATATGTTAAGTTGTACACATTTTCAAAAATGCCACTGCGTCATTATATGCATCAATTTCCCATGTAACTAATATCAATTGGTTGACATATAACTGACTTTTGTAGTAGTGCAAGTTTACAAACAACATCTTCCATTTTACACTTTGCCATAATAGAATTATTTGAGTTTTTTGTGCTTATTAATTTAGAATTGAAGAGCAAATTTAAAAAAATTATAGAGAGATTAAATTGAGTGAAAGTACAAATGGATGACAAAGATCACAAGTACATATTTGAAGGGTTATCACTTCAATTGATAGAATGAAGAAATCATTTCATCTTTTTTGTTGGAACTTAAGATGGGGTTCTACAAAAAAGATGGTGAAAAAATAATTCCTAAAATCAAGATTGAAAAAAATCATTATATACTAATTGATGAGACAAACTACACACTAAATGAAATTTTTGGCCTCAAAAATTGGACCCTTGTGTCATCCTTGATGCAAATTCCTGTTTGCCACTTAATTATTCCCATTTTAATCACAAGAGTGTGCAAAGAAAAATTAAAGTTGCTGTAATTCAGTTCTTCCACTCAATAAAAAAATTTAAGAAAATAGAAAACAAACAAATTAAACCTCACAAATTTAAATTGAGTTGTTCCTAATAGCAAAATTATAAACCTTCAGATATAATGAAAAGTAAAATTTTGACAAAAGAAAGAAAGGTAGACCGAAAAGAAAGACCGCACAAAAAATTTGTTTCAATAATATTTAATCAAGTGAAATAACTGTAAAAAGAAAATAATTGTGCCATTAGTGAGTTTTAATCGAAAATCATCTTTTAAAATTGTTTCTTTATTTTGTGATGTTTGGAGTTATAAAATTGTTTCAGCTCTGTAAAAATTGAACTCTGAACAAAGAAAAACAAAAACATATAACGTTAGTAGAAACTTCTCTTGCATGTATCCAAAATATTTCTTATCCATTGAAATAATAGTAATAATTTTACTATATTATTGAAAATTTAATATTATTATCTATCATATTTTAGCAAACTAATTGTTTTTTTTCTATAAAAGTAGGATTGGTAATCCACTCAATGCATACATACAAAATTTTGGGTTTGAATTTTCAATCACAAAATGAAAATTGAAAAGTAAAATCCTAAAATAATATCGAATATTATTATACCTCTAAAATATTAGTGACAAATTATGTATTTTGATCTCATAGTTAAATGGATTCAAAAACTTACAAGACAATATATATGATTTTAAGAATTAGATCGGTGCTGAAAAACGGTACTAAACGAATCACTAGTCTAGTCGTTAACTTTCAAAACTATTATGATAAAAAACTGATGAAAAAAATCTGTGACTCAACCATAAATCAGTCAACAGTGTGAATTAATCACGATTTGAACGATTGAATCAATTATTTCTCTCTAAAAATATTGCTTTTATTTAATCAAAAAATATTAATTTGCTCAATATTAAATATACCACTAATGTTATATGCACTAAAAATAAAATTTAAACTTATTTTTTGAACGAAAATAAACTTATATTTTGAATGAAAATAAATAATTGTTATTAGATACAAGATAGTTAAATAAAACTGTAAACTTCAATTTGATGGATGTGAAAAATTCGAAACTCAATTTCATTACTTATCGTATTTTTCTAAATATATTTTCAAAGTATAAATTCCAAATAACAATACTTTATTAAATAAAAATACTTTAAATATTTTTAATTATTATATATTATATTTTTAATTTGGTTTAAAATTGCGGATCAACGTTAGCTAAATTGTTAATTTTATATCATTTTTCCCTACCGTTCAATAATTGGTCTAATTTTTAAAACAATATACTAGTAAGGCTGAGATTCTTTACTAAACGCCAGAATTGAAAATATTTCCTTCTAATAACGGGTTTGAAGTCACTCTTCGCTTGGCAATCGCACTACTCTCACAGTTCTGCGGACTCTTTATGCATTATTTTTGGTATTTTCTTTCCGGATGCGGTTAAATTTCCCTTTTTCTATTTTTTGATTAATTTTGATTAAACAGGGTCAATATATTAAAAAAAGAAAAATTTAAGATTTCCATTTACAAAACTCAATTGTTATAAAAAGAAAATCTATTAGCTTCACTCCAAGAAAATATACTCACGTTTCTAGATGAAAAATCTACTTAACTAAAAATTTGGGATGATTTCCGATCCACAAATAAAAAAAAAGAAAATATCTCGTTGGAAAAAATTTTACAATCAAGTTTTTAATCAAAAATTACTTCCGATGGAATTTAAATGGGATGGGTGACTTTTTTATTTTTGTTAATATTTTTCTGAAATGTTATAAAAAGCTTTGTCAATAAATAAAACAATAAAAGAAAATCGCTGTTAAAAAATTCATTTGAATTAATTTTTTTAATTAAAATAAAATTAGTAAAAATCATTTGGAAAATATTTAATGGATTTAAATTTGATGCACTATCATTATAAATCAGCTTTATATTATCATCCAATTATATATTATCATGTTAATAAAAAACTGTTAACACTCATTTACTATTGTAAAAAATTCTTAATTGTTTTTACTTTTCAAATGACGTGTTCTTTCTATTTAATGATGAAAAAACTTATATTTACTGATAAAAAGCTTCATCAACATTAAACAATTTTTAGGTTTGAAAATATAAATCCTATCATAAACCTGTGAGAAATAATTTTTAGTTAATTATAGGGATGTATATCCGGTTGTAAATGAACTATTTTCAATTATAAAAAATAAAACTTCTCTTATTTTATTCCTTTATATTAAAATAAACTATTAATAAAAAATTCATGTTATATTTTTTTCCCTGTTCGTAAAAGCATTTGCCCTCCAGAAGAGTCGATGGTTGCAAGTCAGCTCATGCTGCCTGCTACTGCCTTTGCTGTGTGGTGGCTGGTATCCACAAAGGGATTGCCTGTGTCTGCATTTGCTGAATCCAAATCTGCCATGGTGTGAAAATGATATCAATTTCGGCGATCCATGTTGGAAATTTCAGGAAATGTTTGATTTTATTGACGAATTCTAAAAATTACATGTATCGATACACTTAGGGAATCTTCTTTTCAAATGAGATTTTCGAATTATTGAATACATTATATAGAAGCTACTCATAAGATCTAGAATATTCTAATTTTCTATTACTGATATCAAAATATTTTATAACTCTCTGGATAATTCTTACATTTCTCTCGATAACACTTATATTTTCTAGATGACTCTAATTAAAAAATTATGTTTTCATATAGAAATCTGCAACTTAATTGAATGACACTTTAAAATTTCCTAAATTACCTTTAATTTTTCAGCAAACCACCCAGAATTGATTGTTGTCAGTTTTCACTTATAATCCTAACCTTAAGCTTCTCAATCTAATCCTCTTAACAAAATATATCTTGTAATGAAAAAACATGTATTACCAATACGATGAGCGTTATTCTTTCATACATAATCTAAAAAAAATTGCAAAATATGTATAGTAATAAGTTTTTTGAAGAAATTTTTTTTTAAAATTCTCTATGTTGTACCATCTTTTGTTAGCTAGTAGGCGACTAGCCTCCAAATGATCCTGGAACGGTTTTTTGATGAGATAATTCAATCCAAAGTTCAAGAAGAATCATCCTCGCTTTAAAGATTTCTTTATCAGAATACTTACAATTATCGACGTGAGAGCCTCTAAGCAAGAGAAAGCAAATGATCGTCGATGGGGGGTGGGATTTAAAATCCCTTTCCCTGCCTCACGCTTATCAATCAGTAAGCATATTAATCAATAGGACAGGACAAAGCTGGCTCCAAATTTATAATTAGTAAAGAAACAAAAGTCTTGAATAAAATTTCCGTGGCCCCTTTTGTAATTCTTCAAATATGAATTGCAAGATTTTCAATGGAATTTGATGTAAGATTGCAAAAGAAATAATCACGGTTTCGCCAAACATGCACCCATATGTAAATTACAAAACCAACAAAATGAATTCTTTCAAAATGGTACACTTGTATAAGAATAAGATCAGCAAATAGTTGTAAGTTACGTCAATGCATTCGTAAGAAATACCCACAGCTGTAACCTTTGATTGGTTTCCAGGAAAAGAGAAAAGAAAATTGGATGAGATCTTAAACCAAAGTAAATAACTGATACAAGTGAAGAGGAATTAATATCCCAAAACCTGATATAAGGTCCACTGCACTGAATGGATCATATATAGAAGAAGAAAGGCTTCAATAGCACCTCATCGGCCGCCGTCGCATACGGATCGACGGAAGCCTTTGAGGGCTATCAAAGGCTGTCTTCTTTCAAATCCCATGCCACACCTGCAATTTGCGCCATGCCAAATGCATATATTTATAGAAGTGGTTGGGACGGCCATAAGCTTGATTGAACATAGGATGCCAGCTGGAGATTTCCTGTGGGATGTTGAGGGTGACATATCAAGGATTATTAACCATGCAAATATGTACAAGCTGCATGTGATTTTATTATATATTTTAGAAAATAAATTTTATTATTCACTAGTTGTTCACACATGATAAGATTCCTTTTTAGCGAATCATTAGATGGGACAATCAATGCAAGGATTTAAGGACTTCTCCATTCTCAATAAAGTTTATATTCAAAATTTGAATTTATCCATTAATAAGTAAAATTTAACGAGAATTTAGATATTTTCCATTAAACCAATAACCCTTGGTAAGATTCTACCAACTTGGATATATGATATAGTAATTTATTTTCGTGTATTAAATATATTTTACCATAGATTAATATAAAACATCTAATATAAGCATAAGAAAATAACTAAAAAGTAATAATATATTAACTATGGACTTTTTTTTTCAAAAAAAAAAGAGATTCTGCCTTTAATTCTTCCACAAAGGTCATGATATCTTTATATACAAAGAAATAAAGAAATTACTGCCGGTAACAATAATGGAAACATGCTTGTAAAAGTGAATGAAATAGTAACTACTTATGAGTTATTATATGTATTGACTTGTGTTATTGATTATTGAAATTTAAGTTACTGTCCTGTGGTGAAATCATATGCAGATATACCCTCCATTTTGTGGAAAAAAAATGTTAATGACTAAGAAAATAGTGAAGGTGTAACCATGATCAAACCTAATGATTTGGCCTTTCAAAATTATGAGTTTAAATTTAATTTATTATCAATATAAAATATTTTGCATTATCAATGAACTGAGAAGAAAAGATGTTACAAAAAAAAGTAATCATAATTGAGAATTTTTAATACAAATAAAAAAATTGACAAATTTTTATTAACATAGCAATACTTGAGTGAATGATAAAGTAAAGTAGATTTATGCTGTTAATAGAACAAATTTAAATCCCAAAATTATACATTGGATTTATACATTGCAAAATCAATTACTTTACTACATTCAAAACAAATAATTTTGAACTTAAGACATCCGACAAATTACTCAAGTTCTTACTAATAGACCGCATCCAGTAATTTTGCGAGTTCAGTCTCTGTAGTGCAAAAGCAGCTTCTTGAAGTTAAAATGTCAAAATTTTGATTATAAATTCCTAAATTATGTAATCATAATCATCTGTTGACCTAATTAGCCACTACTATATTCGGTAAAGGGTTTTTCTTAAAACCTAGAAGATTTATTAGAATTTTTACTCACTCTGTAGTAACAATTATCAAGACAACTTCAATTTATATTTCAAAATTGTGACTGTGGTTGTTATTATAGTTATATTGTAGTAATTATAATTTAAAAATTTTGATATATAAAACAATAATACTATATGCACCAAAAATGAAAATCGGAATGTATTCTTAATACAAATAAATGGTTGTCATTAAATATAAAATGGTAGAACATATTTGTAAAACTCAACTCAATAAGTAAAAAAAATTTAAAACTCAAATTTGAATTTTATTTTCTATATATATAATAATTTTATAAATGAGATCCTTTTTTGTGATAATTTGAATAGTAAGTTATTTAATGTGCACTCTACGTCATAGAGTTCAAAATAAAAACATTGAAGGAGAATAATTTCAAATAAAATATTAAGTATTTCTACACTATTAAAAATACCAAATAATAAGTAAGATGATTTTGACAGTGACCATGGAACTGAAATTATTGCAAAAGCTTAGCTTTCAAGCTTGAAGATCACTTATTATCTTGATAAATATTGAAAATTGTACATCGCATAAAATCTTTTAACAAATACTTTCAAAGAATTAAGATCATACGCAATAGTCACGAGGATTTTGCCACAATGTAATAGCCAAAATGACATGTTCCGAGATTATGTCAGAACCCAAAAATGAATCTAAATCTTTATAGAATATAAGCTGTTGATAATGGGTGTCTCATTATGCAATCCAGGAGCCAACACGAAAAAGCCTAAAACCACAAAAAGGAGGGAAGGACTTTAATAGATACTATTACTGTACATTTAGAATGTCAAACTTCGTAGAGATAACTATGATATTGACCCTTTGCTTTCATCTTTTTCTTTGAAATCCACGGGCAGCTTGATGCTAATTCAAGTTGTCATATTGGTATCCAAAGCTATGTTTTAGATTAATTTTTATTACATTTATTCCTTCTCAATAAAAATAACGTCAATTAATCCGTAAATATATATTAATGTTTGAAGATATTGTAAAAAATAATATACTTCATTCTTTTGCAAATAAAATATGATGTTTTCTAAAAAGTCGCTTAGTTAAATTGCCTATACAAGAAACAAGAGGTCAGATGTACATAAAAAAATAATTGACCAAGCATATTCTAATACTTAATTCAGTCAGTGACATAGTCTAACAATAATAGGAATATAGAGATAGAGTTGAGCCGATAGACCTTGACTTTTATATAGACCTAAAGGGAGTCGGAATATGACATTGGTGTGACTTTGTGAGCAAATTAAGGATGTATATGTGAACAAGAAGTTAAGAAAATATTGCTTCATATATACCTTATTACAAAGGGATGAACATTGCAAGTCAAGTGTGATTTTAACTAACGAGAGTGAACAAATGATATGTACTTAATTGTATTGGCTCTAATTGGGTCGATCACATGCATGACTTCTTTGTGGCCTAATTGAGTAGGGATTTGAGGGACAACAAATCATATTTGATGACGAATTTTAGGCTAGTCAATCGAATTTTTATTGGGATAAATAGGTTGGGTCCAATCTCTAGTCCTTGTGTGTGCGTGTCTAGTAGTTTAAGCACTCTTATGATTACCAAAAAAAAAAAAGGTGGGTCCGTTTAGAGATGTAAGGTATTATTCAATTCTCTTGTTTGATGCATATTGAGAATAAATGAAATTTAATTAAAAATAAATCTTAATATTATTACAATAAATGAATGTTAGAGCGAGGGTAAAGTTATCAATACATTATATGTTTCATTAAATAAGATGAATTTTAGAGAATTTTTTTATATATTCAAAGATTTTATAAAGATGCAAATGTATTGCACAGAAAATCGTGAGTAACTTACAATGATCTCATCTTTAACTTAGATTTAATTATTATTGAAAAATAAAACGAAATTTTTTTTTTTAACCAGATCTAAAACCTAAATTTACAGTATCACTATTTTTTTTTCGGTAGAATGAGTCAATGATTGCATGGAGACTCCAACTTGAAATTTAGTATAAACTAGTTGAGATTTTTGTTCTTAAATGATATAATGGTTAACGGTTGCTATATTTGGGTGTGTTATTTCTTTGCGCATTATTTATGGTAGCGATGTTATGTTCAAAGTTACAACATAATCAAATTTATGTATAGTAACGAATATCCAATTTTGAAAATGTGCACATTCTGCATTTTTTTTCTAGTTTGTAATATGCTGTCAATAATTAATCATAAATGAATTTTAATGAAAATCATCAAGAATTTGGAGATAAGGAGAAAAATGAAAAACTTCGAACACAAGATATCAACCGTTCATTCATTTGGTAAATAGCTAGTTATTTTTTTCAATGTCAAAGTGCTTAAACCATTGAATAAACACATAAATTTTGATATAAAAAATATAAATAGAGATAAAACCTTCGAGTCAGGAATCTCGATTTTGATAAACAACCACTAATTTTTCACTTACTAGATTTTTAACCATTCAATTCACAATGTCACACATTTAAAAGGTGCATTCTTCTTTCCTTTTTCTATTTCTTTTAGTTGTTGTCAACATTTGTCTGAAGTTCTCTTTAGTCTAAGATTGTAAATTAGTTGATTTGGAATTAGTTGGGTGGCTTAATGAAATTTATTTCAATTTTAGTTTAATTTGATGAGTAAATATAATATTTGGTCTCATTTATAAAACTTGTAATTATTACATTTATCAAATTTCATAATTAAAACTATTGATCCATTATTTTTTTTAAAAATTATTTGTCCTTTCATTCACCGTTAATGTTGGAAATAAATTAAAAGTATTAAAATTGATTGTTAAATCTCAACTTATGAATGTCAAATACATACTTGATTTTTGTTATATTCTTTCTTTTCACTATTTATTTTAATGTTAGATGTGAAGAGAGGGATTGATAATTATAATAAAAGTAAAAATAAGAGACTAATAATGCTAGATAAAACTTGAGAGACGTAATAATTATCACCTTGTAAATGAGGTTCTAAAGATTGTTTTTACACTTAATTGAATTGATACCATTATAGAAATGTAAATAAGTTAAGTGTCAGTTAGAGTTTGCATCAATGTTTGTACTGACATGACTGTATTTTTGAATTCTATAAAAACTTAGGACAATGGTTTCTGAACCTAATCAACATCTTCTTTGAAGTTCGACTTTTATATATTGGTTGTGTTGACAAATTGACATGTACCATCATGGTAACCATTAGGTTTTGTTGTGATTAAGTAAACTTAGAATGACATATTTTTAAGAAATTGACATGTTGAACAAATCATTTTTAGATGTTAGTTATTTATAAAAGACAAACATCTAAAATACTAAGGGTAGAGCTATTTTTTGTAAACATGGACATAAATTTACATGTTGGTATTATATGAGAGCAATGTAACTTATGTGAGATATCTGCTATTCATTGGAAAAATTGATGCTGAAAGGGTTTTATTTGTATAACTTTCATTTTTTCTCTATTTTGTCTTCACTCTTTGTTTGAAACCCTTACTCTTTAATAGTAATGTTTAGTTTCATCACTTCTCGATTATCCTTAAACCTCCTTCATGTTCTCAATTTCATTCATGATAAACTTTGAGCTCATTTTTGTTGTCATTATCATTCTTAAGTATGTTCTCCTATCTCATTTTTATCACTTTGTTTAATATTATTAGACTATTTGGCTTTTTCTGGTTGTGATATGTGTGTGTGTGTGTGTAGTGATGTTATATTAGCCTCTCTTATCACTAAGTTTAGCCTATATTATTTGTTAGTTTTGTTTTGAATCTTAGTGTTTAGTTACACTTAGGATATAAATTAGTTACGCTAATGCTGTATTTGGTGGTAATGCTTAGGACTATATTTATTTTACATTATTGCCTTTGCCATTACATGTGTTTGTGGTAAGCAAAGGCTTTAAGGTTTTTACATCATGGAATGAATCTTATTTGTACCCTAGTTATGTAAATTAGGTTGGCGTTTCTATTAAGTTTGATGATTTCTATAATTTAAGTTCATTTATTTATCATTCAAGTTATGTTTTGTTACTTCTATCAAATAGCATTTGTTATAAATACAATTTATATAATTGTCACTTTCTTCATTATTAGGTAATGTCAATCTCTAACTTTATCTACATAGGATTCCACATGATTGATACTATTTTTATGAAATAGCCATAATATCACTACTTTTGTAAAGATAACTAGTTCTAGCCAAATGATTAGGAGAGGTCCTATTGTCATAAAGTGCATTAGCACAGCTTATGCTAGAGGAGAAAAGGTACATCTCAAGTTTAATGCTATAGGACAACCAATTTGTATAACTGTAGCTTTATTGAGTTATTAGTACCACTTAAGAGACATTGGTTACTATTATGATTGATGTCTATATTGGCACAGTAGCATTTTTTTAAATCAAAGGCAAAAGATATTAATTATAACTGATATCTATAATGATGTGATGATATTTCTAAAATTAGTGAAAAATTTATAAAGTTGGTTGCTAAAGTAACAAGTGCCTAAAATGATGTTTTTTTTGTCATAATAGGAAAGCTTAAAAACCTAAGGCATCAGTGTTTTTACATAACTATTATTCATAAGGTATTTAAAGCATTATGTTGGGAAAAGTAAAATTCCACACGTTGATTTTGGAATTAACCAACATCAAAAGGTATGGCAACCATGTGCTTATTTTTAAAGGAAAATGTGTAAAATGTGGATCTTTCATTAATAATCAATGTCCATTATTTTACATCATGCCAATAAATTTCACTGGCAATTTTTATTTATGTTTGGTAGAATTTAAGCATAACTCACTCATTCTTGGAGAAGCTTCAAATTTTGTATAAGCTTCTTATCTATGACTCAAATGCCTTCTATTCTCAAATAACAAATGACATTAGAGTTTTGGATGAGATGTTTCCACAAAATTTGAAAAATTTAGAAGTAAGAGTGGGTAGATTGGCCTTATGTATCACTCTATACTCTAGAGTTGCTAATGAAGGCTAATGTTTGCAAAACCTCATTGAACACTTCTTCTCTATCTTCACTTAAATGTGATTAAGAGACTATTGATGTAGTTCTTATATAGGTGATTTTTTTGAAATATATGTATATACATTGGAAATAGTATAAATTTATAGAATTGTTTATCTTTGCTTATCCATTTGTACTTCTATAATGAATTGTTAAATGATAACTAAATTTAATGTTAAAATAGTATGATTGGCATTTTGCATAGTTGGTGGATGAAAAAAAAGGAGACTTTATGGGTTTGGATTGGAAGGTACAGTTATGGTATCGAAGAAATTAGGATTATCTATTGCACCACAAATAAGACAACCTCAAATTAGAGTTAAGAATATTACCATAGTTCCCTAATTGAAGAACATAATAGAGCAGATTATGAATGAATGAGTGAGGTAAGTAGCTAAGCATCAAGTGCAAATATGAATGGCAAATGGCCTAATTGTAAAAATAGATATCCCAATTCTTATCCCTATTAATAGCTTTTTCAAAACACTTAAAGTTTGAATGCACAAGCCCTACCACCTTCCAAAACTTTCCCTCTTATAATGGTCCTTGAAATATATCATTTGGTGTAGATTGTTCATAATGAAACTTACTATTATTAAATTTTATGTGTTAGGTTTGTGTGTGAGCAACATTACTTGTTAGTGTTGTTTAATTGGGTTTTATGATTCAATGATGATTACACATGTATATTAATTATCATGTATGTGTATATATTTTCATTTTAACTAAATGGGATTTTTTACATATTTTAGTTTGTGTGATGATAAATAGGCGGGGATATTATGTTCAAGGTTGTTCATTTTGGCTTCCTTCTATTGGTTTAAACAAGAGTTGTGTTCTATTTTTTAGCTGATTGCAAACAAGGGCATGCTATTTTGAATAGATTAATCTAGTGAACAACTCGAATAATTAGCAAGGGACTTGTAAATGATATGTCCCTTGCTAAAAAATTTGTGAAGGACTTTGCGAGGGAAGTAACTTAGATAGGGAACATCTTTCGCTAAAAAAGGGTAGATGAAGTCCAGAACTAGGGGGTATGTGATCTAACTTTATTGGTGACCAACCTAGTGAGGGTCACTATCCTGCACTATATATTTAGTGAGTGACATATTCCTCCCTATTCTCTTACTAAAAAGCCTAAAAAACTTTCCCATATCCAAAAACTAGTGATGGAGTTTCCAATTTTACTGAAGGATTGTTACCTTAGCTAAATTTAGCAAAGAAAAATGTATACCTCATTAATAATTGGCCACATGATGTTTAACTATGGGTTAGCAAGGGAATGTGTTTGTCACTAATTTCAATTTAGCAAGGAAAAATGGCTAGTTAGTGAAGGATTCTTCTATTTCTAATCACATTTTTTCTTGTAGTGTGACAATGAGGAAAAAGTTAAGATTTGTTTTAATAAGGAAAAAAAAAGATTTGCTTTAATGATGGTGCAAAAATGTCACTGTTTTAATAACTGTAGACATTAGTTATTTTATTAACTAATATCTATAGTCTTACGAGAAGAAGAAATAATTTTTTTAAAAGAAATTAACTCTAAAGGTTTCTTTCACTTATTGGTTATTTTTTAAGCTAACATCTAATGTCTAGTGAGAAGAAAAGATGATAGTTTTTTTTTATTTTTAAAAAACTCACATCTAAAATTTATTTGTATTTTAAAAAATGCCACTATTCACATGACTTTAGATATTATTTATTTTATGAATCGATGTCTAAAATCTCATGGGAAGAAAAGAGGATACTTTTCTATAAAACCCAAGTCTAAAGTCTCCTCGTATTTTAAAAATGTCACTACTATATAACTTTAGACATTGATTATTTTAGGAATTGATGTTTAAAGTTTCACATGAAAAGAAATATGACAATTATTTTTTAAAAAATGATATCCTTGGTATTTTTTAAAAATGGCATTGCTGGCATGAATTTACACATCAGTTATTTTATGAACCAACATTTATAGTCTTATAAGAAAAAATGTACTAGTTTTTTTCCCTAAGAATTGTCCTCTAAAGTTTCATTATATTGTCTTTAGTCATTGATTCTTTATTTGAACCTACATGTTAAGTTATAAATATTTTTAAAAATGTTATTACACCATTATATACGCCAATTTCCCATTTAATCAATAGCAATTGGCTAACATAGAATTGCATTGCTGTATTAGTGCAATTTACAAACAATAAGTTCGATTTTACACACTATCATAAAATAATTATTTAGGTTTGTTATGTTTATTAATTTATAATTGATGAACAAATTTTAAAAGAATTACGAGGAGATTAAATTGAGTGAAGGTACAAATGGATAACAAAGAACCCAAGATGATATCTAAAAGGTCATTACTTGAACTGATAAAATAATGAAATCATTTCTTCCTTTTAGTTGAAACTTTAGGTGGGGCTCACTTGAAAAGATAGTGAAAAAATAATTTCTATAGTCAAGATTGAAAGAAATCATTGTACGCTAACATTATAATCGATCATTATACAAAAAAAATTAAAATAAATCATTATACATTAATTGATGAGAAAAACTATATGCTAAATGCACCTTTAGGCCTCAAGAATTGGACCTTTATTGTCATCCTTAATGCAATTTCTTGTTTGTTACTTAATTATTCCCATTTTAATTACAAGAGTATGCCTGAAAAAATTGAAGGTGCAATAATACATTTCTTCCACTTTATACAAAAATCTAAGAAAATAAAAAAAAAACAAATTACACCTCACAAATTTAAATTGAGTAAAACCTATTTGCAAAAATGTATACCTTGTAATATGATTACAACCAAAACTTTGTCAAGGATTATTAAGGAAAGAAAGAAAGAAAGAAAAGACCATACAAAAAAATTTATTTTAATAATAATTTTTCAAGTGAAATAACTACAACAGGAAATCATCTTATAAAAATTGTTTCTTTATTTTATGATCTTTTAAGTTATAAAATCATTTTAGCTCTATAAAGATTCAATTTTGAACAAATAAAAAAAGAACATATAATGCTAGTAGAAACTTCTCTTGCATGTAGCCAAAATATTTCTCATCCATAGAAATAATGGTAATAATTTTACTATATTATTGTAAATTTAATATTATTATCTATCATATTTTAACAAATTCATTAGCTTTTTTTTGCTTCAAAATAACCATGTTTCATTCATAGGCAACCATCATGTCATGATTACAAATAACCTCAAATGAGGGAGAAACTTCAAAAATTAAGTTTGACCCTATTCCTTATAACAAAGAAAACCTATTTTGCTCTAGAATGAGCTGTCTCATTTGCCTTTTAACTAATCCATGGTATAGATAGTCGCGTTGAGCAAAATAAATAATCTTAGATATCTTTGATAATACTAGATAATTTCAATGGAATTAGACTAAACTCTAAAATAGCATTAACTAAATATATACAATCACTTTCTATCATGATTTAAGGATAGTTTAAGCCTTTAGTAGCTTGACAGGCTTTGAGGATGGCTAAGGCTTCAACTTCTTTTACTATATTTGTTGTGCATTTATTGAACCAAAAATCTTTAACATCTCTTACATTATCTCTGGCTAGCATTGCCATTGCTGCTTTACCTCCTTTCCATGTTGCATTTACATTTACCTTCAAGTAGTGAAGAGGTGGAGGGATCTAATTAGGAGGGAAACTGGTGGTTGTTGTTGTATAAGAAACTTGTAATTGAGCTGTTTCCATAGTTAAATCTATTTCTATGATTATGGTAAAGGCTTCCACATGCAAGGCTTTTTGATGAAAATAAACATCATTTCTAGCTTCCCAAATTCTTTGTAAAATAATAGCAATGCTAGTTGCTACATGTTGAACTTCTTCTAAGGAAACTATTGGTAGAAGTAATAGATTATTAACTTGTAACACAACAATAAGGAATTCTTGACAAGTAATAAAAAAATTATAATATTGGTGGATACTTAACACTATGAACCAAAGCAAATGAGAAATTTCATAGCAACTCATTAGGTGCAATTCATCTTTTTTGCTCTCAGCTACATAGCAAATAGCGTTTATTTGGAATGTTAGTGAAATTGTGAATTCATATTCATGTTATTAGAACTTCCCAAGTGTATTTCCATAGCATGATGTTCAAATAGTAATGTATTTTAGATGTGTATAGTGTTTGCCATAGTTTCTCTTCCATCTCAATTTTTTAGGTTATTTCAAGCATGGAACATAGTGGAGAAAGAAAATTCTCTTGTTGCTATTAGTGTCTAGATTAGCTCATCTTCATTACATGATAGGACATGGATTTGAATGATGTGATTAGCATCCTCTTCCACAGAGAAATGATGCATCATATCTTCATTCTAGCATTTAGTTCTAGTTAGCTAGAGATCAATATTTTGAAAATAAGGATAATATTGCTTTAACTTTTAAAGTTGGCTAGAAATTCTTACAACTTGAAACCCATAGGAGAATGAGAGAACATATCAACTATGCATTGCATATCAAGTAGCACACACCTAGTTTAAGTGTGGGAATACCTGCACATAGAGATAACTATGTTTATGATCTATATGTTGTAACTGCATCATCCAATATAGGTTTAGCTTGAAGATATTTTTGTTTAAAAATTATTACCCATAACTGATTTTTATCCTTCCCTAACTACCAAGCTAATTTAGCTAATAATGCTAAATTAATATCATGGTATTTTATGAAATCTATTCCTCTTAATCTCTTAGGAACAGATAAATTATCCTAATCTATAGGCGCATAATAAACCTGTCCTTCTTTACAACCCCGCCTTAATTTATGACATAATCCATCCATTTTCAAACAACCTTCTTTTGGTACCATTATTGAGGACATTATATATATGGGTGTTTGTTGTAGAACTAAATTAATCATGGTTACCATCCTGACCTAAGACAAAATTCAATGTCTCAATCCTTGGATATGATGTTGAACTTTATTGATTAAATAGTGAAAATTTGTCATTCATTGCCTAGTTAGAAACATGAGTAATCCTAACTATTTTGCATTAGAGGAAATTGGATGTAGATCCATATATTGTTGAATGCCTTTTCTTTGATTTTTGTGGACATTGGATGAGAAGAAAATAATGGACTTTCAATAATTAACTTATTGCCATGACTATCTTTCATACTTGTCTAAACAAGCACATAAACCTATTGCTTCTTGTAAAATTGCCCTAGTAAAAAGGACCACATCATCAGCATACATCAAATGATTTACTGGATAGCATCCCCGAGCAACTTAAATGCCAAGAATGTCACCATTAGGTTTAACTTTTATCAAAAGTCTACAGAAAACCTTTGCTACCAAAATTAAATGATATGGCGATAATGGATTGCCTTGCCTTAAACCTTATTAGGGCTGAAGCCTTTCATAGGAACTTCCATTTAGGAGTATAGAGCATTGTACAATCGAAATACATTATTAAGTCCATTGAATAAATTAGGAATTGAATCCAAATAGTGATAAGATTTTTAGTAGAAAATTCCATTCAACTCAATCCTATACCTTTTGCATGTTCCAATTTAATTCCCATAAGGTGTCATTTTCCTTGTTTTCTTTTAATTGTATGTATGATTTTTTATGCTAACAAACTATTTTTGGATATCCACTAACCTAGCACAAAAGATGATTATGTAGGAATAATGAGTTTTCTCAAGACTAACCTTATTCTGTTAGTAAAGATCTTGGAGACAAATTTATATAGTATATTACATAAACTGATTTGCTGATAGTTAGTAAAAGTCTTAGCATGCATGATATTTGGTATAAACACAATATGCGTATAATTAAAATTCCTTTAGCATATACCCCTTTTGAAAAAAGTATTGGACTACATTGATTACCTTTTCACCCATTATACCTAGCATTATTTATAGAAAATACTTGACATGCCATCTAGAGTTGGAGCTATCAATGGATTCATAGATTTGAGGACTATCCATATTTCGTCTTGTGTGGGAATGTTATATGTGGCTTCCTTTTATTCTAGAGTTATCATTGGTTGAATTAACTCCTCAAGCTCATCTTCTATCACTAAAGTATTTAAAGTAAATAGGTATTCAAAATGATGAATGAAATACTCTCCTATCTCTTCTCTTGTATTAATCCAACTGTGGTCTCCATCTTTAGTTCTTTCAATATTGTTCCTTCTTCTTCGTACAATCATTGATGTATGAAAGAATTTTGAATTGGTATCTCCATATTGTAACCATAGTTATCTTGATTTTTAATGTTAAAAATATGCTTATCCAAGGAGGTTTGAATGTTTCAAACTAACAGTAAATTAGTTAGAGTTGGTTTTACATTCCTTACTGATTCTAATTCCTTTGTAAGTTCATCCACTTTAACATGACAATTGCCATATATCTCTTTGTTCCACATTTTGAGAAGGTATTTAATTTGTTTAATTCTTTATACCATTTAGAGTGTAGCTAAGCTAGTGACGTTTGGTTACTAAGCTTCCACTATCACATCTTTACAGCTAATGTCTCGAAGCCAGGCTTTGAAAATCTAAAGGATCGTAGGTTGTGGTCCTTATCTAGGGAAATATCAAGTAAAATTGGATTATGATTTGATTGTGCATGAGATCAAACTCTTACACCAACAAGAGGATATTTGGTGTGCCATCCGGGATAGTTGATTGCTTTGTCCAAAATTTCGCGAATGTGTTCTGGTCCTTTATAGCCATTTGTCCAAGTAAAAGTGTTTTCCCATGCATTAATTTTAATGCCTCCAATATGATCAATGAATTCTGCAAAAGCCAAGTCAAAGGAATTTCCAACTACACAACCTCTAATTCTATCACTAGGAAAAAGAAAGGTGTTGAAATCATCAATTAATAACCTTAATTTGTCAATAGTAGCGACCAACTAATACAACTTGTTCCAAAATTAATATTTGCTGTTTTGGTATGGAAGACCATACATACAAGTCAAGTATGATCTGTTTATTCACTGATTCTACTATGAATGAGTGTTTGGTTTGCTTTTACGATATCTATTTCCCATCCCTCTAACTAGTATAGAGCTACTCTTCTTTTTAGTTTGTTTGCAGGCACAAAGTAATTGGGCAGACCCAAGGTTTGACTTATATTGATACTACTTGGAGAATTTGTTTTTGTCTCACATAGGTAGATAATATCAGGGCAATGTCTTTTGTTGAGAGCCCGAAGGGCTTATTTTGTTTTACAGTATTATTGATACCCTGATAATTCAATAAAAGTAGCCTGTTGGGTCTTGCTACCTCCTCAGCCATTTCAGCAGCATTGGTCAAAGGAGCTTCCATGATAAACACCGAGATTTGTCTAGCTTTCGAGCATGATTTTTTTAGTTTGGAAACACTTACTCTTTTCTCAATGGATAGAACTTTAGTCTGCCAGTCTCCTATTGTACTAGGATGGAAATAAGGGTTAGGAATGAAAATACCTTGCCCATATGCCTTTCTCTTGTTTGGTGATCGTTTTGAGTCTTCACACATTGAGGATATTCAATGTTTAGTCCAGTTGATATTGTTATCCTCATCCAGTTGTGAAGGGTCCTGTGTGTGTTCTGGATAGGTCTGCTGTTGTATAACATCAGAAGCTTTGGTCATCGGTACAACTTCCATGGAGCAAAGTTTTGGAGTTGTTTGAATATTTCGCTCACCCAAGGAGTTGACATAATTGTCATTAGTTATAGTTAGAGTGCCCTCTTGTAAATGACTACCTATTGCCTCTATGATTTATGTAGGAGTAGTTTGGACTAACTACATTTGTTCATAATGGATAGTTATATGGTCAATCTCTTTTGGCCTAGTATGGTTCAGGAGAGCCAGGGCTTTATTTCGGTCTATGCTTTAGTGTTCCCTAGGTTAGGTGCTTGTGGTCTTGCCGAAAGCCACGGTCCCCAATGCTTGTCAGCTTCATCTTCTCCAAAGTGGACTCTCAGCTCTGTACAGTCCTTCTGTTCATGCCCTGTAAGTCCACATCTGAAACAAAAATGGTGAAGCCTTTGATATCTAAAAACTAACCATACTTTTCCTAAATCCTTGCATGGTAGCCACACCACTGTTTTAAGAGATTTTTTGAGCGGCCATCGGACTTGGAGGCGCACATAGTTTCCCTTGATCTGACCATCTGGCAGGGGATCCTCAATGCAAGAAGCTGTCCGAAACTGTTTTCCTATACATTGTGCATTTTCCCGAGATAGGAATTCAAGGGGTATCTTATGGACCTGCATCCAAAGATCCATTGTCGAAAAATCAATTTCTTCACAATTCAAATGCCTGTTCCACCCAAGAGTCACTAATGCCTTACCTAAAATATTCTATGAACCTTCATCCAGTACACCGTTGATGCGATCCATCTGTTTAAATGTCACCATAAACTTGTTTAATCCCAGGTTATTGAAGTTGAAATCTGTGCAAAACAGCTTTTTAGAGAAAATGCAACAATCCAATTTATTGTCAACTAATAGTGTAGTAGTGATTCATTAGTTTATATTTTTTTAATGATAAATTTGGTAATTCACTTAATGCATTTATACAAAATTTAAGAAAATATAGGGTTACACTATACCAAATAGGAGTGGCAAATTCAATACTTTGGCCCCGTATTTAAACGGATTCTAAGACTTACAAGACAATATACGTGATTTTAAAAATTGTATCGATGCTGAAAAATGGTACTAAACCAATCACTAGTCTAGTCGTTAACTTCCAAAATTATTGTGAGAAAAAATCGATGAATCAACCATAAATCAATTAAATAGTGTGAATTAATTACAATTTGAACAGTTAAAACGATTATTTCTCTTTAAAAGATATTGATTTTATTTAATCAAAAGAATTTTATTTTGCTTAATATTAAATATATCAATAATGCTATTTGTATTGAAAATAGAAATCAAAATAGGATTTCAAATGGAAATCAATGAAAATCATTAAATATTGGATGATGGTCAAATTTGTAAAATTTAATTTAATGGATATAAAAGATTTCAAACACAATTTCAAAAGTCATTTTCAATATCTGTAGTATTTTCCTAAATATATTTTTAAATTTTAAATTCCAAAAAAAAACTTATTAAGCAAAAAAATTATTTATTTTTAATTATTATATATTATATTTTTAATGTTGGTTTAAAATTACGGATCAACCTTAGCCAAATCGGTAAATTTTATATCATTTTCTATTATAGTTCAATAATCGTCCAATTTTTAAAACAACATGCTTGCAGGGCTGACATTCTTTATTAAACGCAAGAATTGGAAATATTTTGCTCTAATAACCGGGCTGAAGTCACTTTCTGTTTGGCGATCACATTACCCTCGGCGCTGCGGATTCTATGTGTATTATTTTTGTATTTTCTTTTCGGGTACAATTAAATTTCTATTTTTTATTTTTTGATTAATTCTGATTAAACAGGATCAGTATGTTAGAGATAGAAAAAAATTTCATGCTAAAATTTTATTACTTGGATCTTGGTTATGATTATAATTACAAACAAAAATGCAGAAGTAAGAAAATTAGATAAAATACCTTAGCCATAATGTATTTGATAGTTACAACAAACAAAACAAGATATAAAATTAGATAACACCTTAATTTTCTCTCTTTTAACTCAAATGGTACTATAATATTTGCAAAATAATGGGAGTCACACAAACTTCTATTCATGAGTGAAGAGAGGGACCAAGAGCCATTTATATAACTTTCATGACTCAACCCATTAAAAAGTCTTGACTCTTTACTTTCCTCTAACATTTATGAATCTAATTAACACGAGTAATTAAGTGAAAGACTTTTCATATGCAAAACCATCAAATGCATTTAAGGGTATATTAATTTTGCATAATGTATATTTAATGCATATTTAATTTAAATAAATGACATTAATATTTCATAATGGATATTTAAGGCATTAATCATGCATAATAAATATTTAATGTATATTTAATTTACATAACTGATATAACCGCCATTAATCATGCATAATGAATATTTAATACATGACATTAATTTTGCATAATGAATATTTAATGTATATTTAATTTAGATAAATGACTTTGGCCAAATATCTAAATCTAATTTATGATGATGTCTAAATTATTCTATAATATAGATTATGTCCTTTCATGTGGTCATGAAGGCCACATTGAGTCTATCACAAAATCTATCATAAATCTAACATTCTCTTACTTAGCCAAATGAGCACATGAGCTTAATAAATTGTAATGGATTCATAGAAATTGTGGCCACTATGAAACTATGATGATCAATTACCCCTTTCTTAGACTTGTCACAAATATAGATCATAACAGTTTTACACTTTTAGATGATATAATTCCAATTATGCATTACAATATTTGCACACCTCTAAGAAAAGTTTAATGAGGAAAGATATGAACAAATTCAAACCATCATGAACTAGTAATGAATGTTCATATTAATGGTCCACTTTAATTATAAAACACAAAAGTCATCCCTTTTCCATAACATGCACATATACAAGGGAGACTAGTTGAAATGTGTAAATCATATTAATTACACAAAATCATTTCTATCAATTAGTCCCATGGATAATACATGATCTTTATAAACCTTAGGCGTCAATGCTTTAGTCATGGGATCTGCAACCATCATTTTGGTACTAATGTGTTCAATAGATACTTTCTTATTCTGTACCCTTTCACGAACAACAAGGTATTGGAATTCAATGTGTTTGATTTACTTGAACACTTGTTGTTCTTAGAAAAGAAAACAACAGCTGAATTGTAATAAAAAATTGTAAGGGGCCTTGAAATACAATCTATAATTTTTAATTCAGCCATAACATTCTTCAATCAAATAGCTTGAGAAGTGGTTTCATGGCATGCTACAAATTAGGCTTCCATGGTTGAAGAAGCTATCATAGTTTGCTTTATACTTTTCCAAGAAATGGCTTCCTTAGCTAACAAGAAGATATACCCAAATGTGGATTTTAACGTGTCCACCATAAAATCTAAATCATAATAACTAACCACCTTAAGTGAATCACAATATTGATAGGAGAGCATATAATTTTGGTACCTTGAATGTAACGTAACACCTTCTTTACTGCCTTTCAATGATCCATTCCAGAATTACTTTGAAATCTTCCTAGCATTCCAATTGCATAGCTAAGATTTGGACAAGTGCACATTTGAGCATACATTAAACTTCCAACAGCAGAGGCATATGGAATAGATTCCATTTCCTTTCGCTCAAGTTCATTTTGTGAACCTTGACTTTGACTTAATTTATCACCTTTTACAATAGGAGGTGGACTTGGTGAACAATTTTGCATATTAAATCTTTCAACAATTTTGTTAAAATAAGTCTTTTGAGATAAACTAAGTAATCTCTTAGACCTATCTCGGTAAATTTCAATGCCAAGAACATAAGTAGCATTTCCCATATCCTTCATTTCAAAATTCTCAGAAAGAAAAGTTTTAGTTTCATGTAACATAGCATGATCCTTACTAGCAATTAGTATGATGTCCATGTACAAAATGACAAAGACAAGCTCACTCCCATTGACTTTTAGATATATACAATCATCAAGTTCATTAGCTTTAAATCCAAAGGTGGTAATGGTATTATGAAACTTTAGATACCATTGAAGGGAAGCTTGTTTAAGTCCATATATGGATTTTCTTAATTTACATACTAAATGCTTATTTTCCATTTCCTCAAATCCTTCAAGTTACTGCATATATATTTCTTCATCTAGATTCCCATTTAGGAAAGCCATTTTCACATCCATTTGATTTAACTTAAGATCAAAATGAGCTACTAATGCCATAAGAATCCTAAAAGAATCTTTCTTTGATACTAGAGAAAAGGTTTCATTATAATCTATTTCCTTTCTTTGAGTGAAAAGTCTGGCTTTATATTGATCGATATTGCCTTTGGAATCCCTTTTGGTTTTGAAAACCCATTTACATTGAATTAGAATAACCTCATTAGGCAAATTAACCAATTCCCAAACTTGATTTTTTTGCATTGATGCCATTTCATCTTTCATGGCATCTAACCAATTATTAGATTCTTCAGTTCTTATAGCTTGTGAAAACGATATTAGATCATCTTTAATTCTAATGTCAAAATTTTGTTCCTGTAGGTACACAATATAATCATTTAGAATGGCTTCTCTCCTTGTCCTTTGAGAATGCCTTAATGATTCTAAATGAATTATATTTTCTCCATCATGTGTACTTTCTTTAATAGAATGTATAATGGGATTATTATTTTCCTTTATAGGTGATATCTCCAAATCAGTTTGAAAACTAGTTGATTCCTTAATTGGAGATAACATAACCTTTCTTAATTCATGGCTCCCACTATCAATTCCATTTTCAAGGAACTTTGCTGTACCTGTTTCAACAATTCTGGTGTAATGATTAGGGCAATACATTTATATCCTTTGGACCTTTCAGGATAACCAATAAAATAACAACTTATTATCCTAGAATCCAATTTCTTTTCATAGGGATTAAAAAGTTTTGCTTCAACAGGAAAACCCCAAATACGAAGATGATTTAAACTCAATTTTCTACCTACCCACAATTCATAAAGAGTTTTAGGGACAGCCTTCGTAGGAACACGATTTAAAATATACATTGCCATTTTAATTGCCTCTCCCCATAAGAACATTAGTAGAGTAGAATTACTCATCATACACCTTGTCATATCTTATAAGGTACAGTTACGTTTCTTGGCCACACTATTCTGTTGAGGTGTACTGGGCATTGTGTACTGTGCTACAATGCCATTTTCTTGAAGGAATCTAGCAAATGAACCTAAATTACGACCAATTTCATCATATTTTCCATAATATTCACCACCCCTATCAGATCTCATAACCTTTATCTTCTTTTCCAATTAATTTTCAACTTCTGCCTTAAAAATTTTAAACATTTCTAAGGCATTCGATTTTTCTTTAATAAGATAAAGGTAACCATAACGTGAGAAGTCATCAATAAAGGTGATAAAATATTTTTCCCCTCCTATACAAGGTGGAAAAGGTCCACATATATCTGTATGTATCACTTTAAGTAACATGGAACTTCTTGTGGCACTTCTCTTGTTATTTTTAGTTTGTTTACCTTTCTAAAGAATTGGTTTGAAAAGAAAGCTAATTCTTTTACCCATGTTTGTTTTGAAATCAATTCAATTGACATTCCTTCTAATACTTGGTTAGATTCTAAGTGCCATGATTCATGTGTCTAATTCTTTATAGGGATTCCTTTCAACCCGAACCCCACTACTGCATGAAAGGATCATCTTTATGGGAAACAAAGAACAAGCTAATGTTGAAGCCATCAGAACTTATAAACTTGTTCTTAGCACTGATTATTCCTTGATATTGTCAGACACTTTTTATGTCCCTTCTTTTTCTAGAAATTCAATTTCTATTCCCCATCTTAACTTAGAAGGATATTATTTTAAATTTGGCAATGGAACTTTTAAGATGTATACAAATAACATTTTGATTAGATTTAGCATTTTATTTAATGGCTTGTACAAAATTCATCTTAATGCTTCCTTTTCTCAAACTAATTTTGCTTTGAATTTAAATACATGCATTGACACTAAAAGAACTCATCAAAATGAAACTTTATCTTTTTTGTGGCATAAAAGGCTAGGTCACATCTCTAAGGAAAGACTAGAATGATTAGTCAAGGATGTTGTCATAGCAAATCTTAATTTTTCAGATTTTGGTACTTGTATTGATTGTATTAAAGGTAAACAAACTAAAAATACCAAGAAAAGTGCCATAAGAAGTTCCATGTTACTTGAAGCGATACATACAGATATATGTGGACCTTTTCCACCCTGTATAGGAGGGGAAAATATTTTATCACCTTTATTGATGACTTCTCACATTATGGTTACCTTTATCTTATTAAAGAAAAATATGATACCTTGGAAATATTTAAAATTTTAAGGTAGAAGTTGAAAAATAACTAAAAAAAAGATAAAGGTTGTGAGATTTGATAAGGGTGGTGAATATTATGGAAAATACGACGAAATTGGTCGTAATTTAGGTTCATTTGCTAGATTTCTTCAAGAAAATGGCATTGTAGCATAGTACACAATACTTGGTACACCCCAGCGAATGGTGTGGTTAAGAGACGTAACCGTACCTTATTAGATATGACAAGGTGTATGATGAGTAATTCTACTCTACCAATGTTCTTCTGGGGAGAGGCAATTAAAATGGCAATGTATATTTTAAATCGCGTTCCTACGAAGGCTGTCCCTAAAACTCTTTATGAATTGTGGGTAGGTAGAAAATTGAGTTTAAATCATCTTCGTATTTGGGGTTTTCCTGTTGAAGCAAAACTTTTTAATCCCCATGAAAAGAAATTGGATTCTAGGATAATAAGTTGTTATTTTATTGGTTATCCTGAAAGGTCCAAAGGATATAAATTTTATTATCCTAATCATTACACCAGAATTGTTGAAACAGGTACAACAAAGTTCCTAGAAAATGGAATTGATAGTGGGAGTCATGAATCAAGAAAGGGGGTGTTATCTCCAATTAAGGAATTAACTAGTTTTCAAACTGATTTGGAGATATCACTTATAAAGGAAAATAATAATCCCATTATACATTCTGTTAAAGAAAGTACACATGATGGAGAAAATATAATTCATTTAGAATCATTAAGGCATTCACAAAGGACAAGGAAAGAAGCCATTCCAAATGATTATATTGTGTACCTATAGGAACAAAAATTTGACATTGAAATTAAAGGATGATCCAATATCATTCTCACAAGCTATAAGAAGTGAAGAATCTGATAAGTGGATAGATGCCATGAAAGATAAAATGGCATCAATGCAAAAAATTCAAGTCTGGGAATTGGTTAATTTACTTGATGGGGTTATTCCAATTCAATGTAAATGGGTTTTCAAAATCAAAAGGGATTCCAAAGGCAATATTGATCAATATAAGGCTAGACTTGTTGCTAAAGGTTTCACTCAAAATGAAGGAATAGATTATAATGAAAGTTTTTCTCCAGTATAAAAGAAAGATTCTTTTAGGATCCTTATGGCATTAATAGCTCATTTTGATTTTAAGTTACATCAAATGGATGTGAAAATGACTTTCTTAAATGGGAATCTAGATGAAGAAATATATATGTAGCAACATGAAAGATTTGAGGAAATGGAAAATAAGCATTTAGTATGTAAATTAAGAAAATCCATATATGGACTTAAACAAGCTTCCCGTCAATGGTATCTAAAGTTTCATAATACCATTACGACCTTTGGATTTAAAGCCAATGAACTTAATGATTGTATATATCTGAAGGTCAATGGGAGTCAGCTTGTCTTCGTCATTTTGTACATGGACGTCATACTAATTGCTAGTAAGGATCATGCTATGTTACATGAAACTAAAACTTTTCTTTCTAAGAATTTTGAAATGAAGGATATGGGAAATGCTATTTATGTTCTTGGCATTGAAATTTACCGAGATAGTTCTAAGAGATTACTTGGTTTATCTCAAAAGACTTATTTTAACAAAATTGTTGAAAGATTTAATATGCAAAATTGTTCACCAAGTCTACCTCCCATTGTAAAAGGTGATAAATTAAGTCAAAGTCAAGGTTCACAAAATGAACTTGAGCGAAAGGAAATGGAATCTATTCCATATGCCTCTGCTGTTGGAAGTTTAATGTATGCTCAAACGTGCACTCATCCAGTTCTTAGCTATTTAATTAGAATGCTAGGAAGATTTCAAAGTAATTCTGGAATGGATCATTGGAAGGCAGTAAAGAAGGTGTTACGTTACATTCAAGGTACCAAAATTATATGCTCACTTATCATTACTGTGATTCACTTAAGGTGGTTGGTTATTGTGATTTATATTTTATGGGTTGTGTGGACAAGTTAAAATGGGTATATCTTCTTGTTAGCTAAGGGAGCTATTTCTTGGAAAAGTATAAAACAAACTCTGACAGCTTCTTCAACCATGAAAGCTTAATTTATGGCATGCCATGAAGCCACTTCTCAAGCTATTTAGTTGAAGAATTTTATGGCTGAATTAAAAATTATAGATTCTATTTCAAGGCCCCTTATAATTTTTTGTTACAATTTAGCTGCTATTTTCTTTTCTAAGAACAACAAGTGTTCAAGTAAATTAAACACATTGAATTGCAATACCTTGTTGTTCGTGAAAGGGTGCATAATAAGAAAGTATCTATTGAACACATTAGTACCAAAATGACAGTTGCAGATCCCATGACTAAAGCATTGATGCCTAAAGTTTATAAAGATCATGTATTATCCTTGGGATTGATTGATAGAAATGATTTTATGTAATTAATATGATTTACACATTTCAACTAGTCTCCCTTGTATATGTGCATGTTATGGAAAAGGGATGACTTTTGTGTTTTATAATTAAAGTGGACCATTAATATGAACATTCAGTATTAGTTCATGATGGTTTAAATTTGTTCATATCTTTCCTCATTAAGCTTTTCTTAGAGTTGTGCAAATATTGTGATGCATAATTGAAATTATATCATCTAAAGGTGTAAAAATACTATGATCAATATTTGTGCCATGTCTAAGAAAAGGGTATTTGATCATCATAGTTTCATAGTGGCCACAATTTCTATGAATCCATTACACTTTATTAAGTTCATGTGCTCATTTGGCCAAGTAAGAGAATGTTAGATTTATGATAGATTTTGTGATAGACTTAATGTGACCTTCATGACCACATGAAAGGATATAGTCTATATTTTAAAATAATTTATACATCATCATAAATTAGATTTAGATATTTAGCTAAAGTCATTTATCTAAATTAAATATACATTAAATATTTATTATGCATAATTAATGTTATGCATTAAATATTCATTATGCACAATTAATGATAGTTATGTTAGTTATCTAAATTAAATATGCATTTATCTAAGTTAAATATGCATTAAATGTTATTATGCATAATTAATATCTTGTGGTAGAAAAAGATTAAATATGAATTACGTTACATTCAAGATACTAAAAATTATATGCTCACCTATGAATACTATGATTCGCTTAAGGTGGTTAGTTATTATGACTTAGATTTTATGGGTTGTGTGGACATGTTGAAATCCATGTCTCGGTATATCTTCTTGTTAGCTAAGGGAGCCATTTCTTGGAAAAGAGTAAAGCAAACTCTGATAGCTTTTCCAACCATGGAAGTTGAATTTGTGGCATGCCATAAATCTTCTTCTTAAGCTATTTGGTTGAAAAATTTTATAGTTGGATTAAAAATTATAGATTGTATTTCAAGGCCCCTTACAATTTTTGTGACAATTCAACTTTTGTTTTCTTTTTTAAGAACAACAAGTGTTTAAGTAAATCAAAATACATTGAGTTGCAATACCTTATTTTTTGTGAAAGGGTACAAAATAAGAAAATATCTATTGAACATATTAGTACCAAAATAATGGTAGTAGATCCCATGATTAAAGCATTGGTGCCTAAGGTTTATAAAGATCATGCATTAACTATAGGACTGATTGATAGAAATGATTTTATGTAATTAATATGATTTACACATTTCAACTAGTCTCCCTTGTAAATATGCACATTATGGAAAAAGGGACGACTCTTGTGTTTTGTAATTAAAGTGGACCATTAATATGAACATTCAGTACTAGTTCATGATGGTCTGAATTTGTTCATATCTTTCCTCATTAAGCTTTTCTTAGAGGTGTGAAAATATTGTGATGCATAATTGGAATTATATAATTTATAAGTGTAAAACTGCTATGATCCATATTTGTGACAACTCTAAAAAAAGGGTGATTGATCATTATTGTTTCATAGTGGCCACAATTTCTATGAATCCATTACAGTTTTATTAAGCTCATGTGCTCATTCAGCCAAGTGGGAGAATGTTAGATTTATGATAGATTTTGTGATAGACTTATTGTGGCCTTCATGACCACATGAAAAGACATAGTCTATATTATATAATAATTTAGACATCATCATAAATTAGATTTAGATATTTGGCTAAATTCATTTATCTAAATAAAATATGCATTAAATATTCATTATGCATGATTAATGCCTTAAATATCCATTATGAAATATTAATGTCATTTATTTAATCTTAAATATGCATTATGTAAAATTAATATAACCTTAAATGCATTTGATAGTTTTGCATATGAAAAGTCTTCTACTTAATTACTTGAGTTAATTGGATTCACAAATGTTAGAGGAAAGTAAAGAGTCAAGATTCTTTGATGAGTTGAGTCATGAAAGTTATAAATAGGCTCTTGGTCCCTCTCTTTACTCATGAATACAAGTTTGTGTGACTCATATCATTTCACAAATATTATAGTATTATTTGAGTAAGAAGAGAGAACACTAAGGTGTTATCTAATTTTATATCGTATTTTATTTGTTGTAACTATCAAATTCATTGTAGCTCAAGATATTTCATCTAATTTTCTTACTTCAGCATTTTGTTATTTATAATTATAATCATAACCAAGATCCAAGTAATAAAATTTTCTAACATGATATTTTTTTCTTCTTACAAGTGGTATCAAAGAAAGGTTGTGGCTTATGATTATAATTATGTTAATGTTCATTTGTGTAAGATGTTAATTTCTTTATAGTGGTTTTGTTTTCACTAAAGTGAAACAAGACATATCCATGGTTGGAATATTACACAAATACTAAAAGATGTGACTATATATTTTTATTCCCAAAGGTGTAATTATTTTATAATCACGTTATAGTTTTGTATTGTTTAATGCCTAAAGGTGTTTAACATTTCAAATATAAAGATTTATAAAAGAAAATGAAGTTTGTCACTTTTAAGTGAATCAATTGCATGTCATATTTTATCCCAATGGATATGTATTATGATGCGTTAAGATTGCTCTTGAATTGTCATATGTCATATAATGATTTGCTAATTGATTATGATTATGGCACAAGCTATCTTAGTAGGTTCTCTTTTTGGATATATGTCAAACATCCCTGAATTGAATGGATCTAATTTTGGAGAATAGAAAGAACAATTACTGATTACATTGGGATGCTTGAATTTGGACTTGTGCTTATGAATTAATAAACCTAAAAAGTGCTAACTAAAGCAAGTTCTTTTAAGCAACATTCCAACTATAATAATTGGGAAAGATCTAATTGTTTGAGCCTAATGATTATGAAAAGTAAGATTACTAAGAATATTCGTATGTCCATAACAGAATGTGGAAGTAAGAAAATTAGATGAAATACCTTGAGCCATAATGAATTTGATAGCTACAACAAATAAAACAAGATATAAAATTAGATAACACCTTAGTCTTCTTTCTTCTTACTCAAATAGTACTATAATATTTGTGAAATGATAGGAGTCACACAAACTTGTATTCATGAGTAAAGAGAGGGACCAAGAGCCCTATTTATAACTTTCATGACTTAACTTATCAAAGAGTCTTGACTCTTTACTTTCCTCCTCTAACATTTGTGAATCCAATTAACTCCAATTAACTCAAGTAATTAAGTAGAAGACTTTTCATATGCAAAACTATCAAATGCATTTAAGGTTATATTAATTTTGCATAATGCATATTTAAGATTAAACAAATGACATTAACATTTCATAATGGATATTTAAGACATTAATCATGCATATTTGATTTATTTCATCTAAAGTCCATTACCTTTCTTTCCTTGAGTTAGTGGTCAATTTGCATTCTTTTTACCTTTCTTGGATCTTTTACCATTATGATCCTGTGATACTGTGGGAACCAATGGAACAAAATGCAATCCTTCTCTCTTTAATCTTTCCTCTTCTTGAACATACATGGCAATCAATTCATTTATAGTTCATTTTTCCTTATGTGTGTTATAACTTATCTTAAATGGACCAAATTGAGGAGGAAGAGAATTAAGAACAAATTGCACTAAAAAGGGTTCCGAAATAGTCATATTCATAGATTTAAGTTGTTCAGCCAAATTTGTCATTTCCAGTATATGTTCACAAATACCAAACAACTAATCATATCTTTTAGTAGTCAAATTACTCATGAGCGTACCTGCTAATACTTTGTCAGAAGATTTGAATTGTTTCTCTATAGAGTCCAAGAATTCTTTAACGCTAGAGCAATTTGCCATGGACATACGAATATTCTTGGACCAAAAGCCATTTATGTATAGCTTTCATGACTCAACCCATCAAAGAGTCTTGACTCTTTACTTTCCTCTAGCATTTATGAATCTAACTAACACAAGTAATTAAGTGGAAGACTTTTCATATGCAAAACCATCAAATGCATTTAAAGGTATATTAATTTTGCATAACGTATATTTAATGCATATTTAATTTAAATGAATGACATTAATATTTCATAATGGATATTTAAGGCATTAATCATGCATAATGAATATTTAATATATATTTAATTTAGATAATTAACATAATTGACATTAATCATGTATAATGAATATTTAAGACATGACAATAATTATGCATAATGAATATTTAATGTATATTTAATTTAGATAAATGACTTTGGCCAAATATCTAAATCTAATTTATGATAATGTCCAAATTATTCTATAATATAGACTATGTCCTTTCATGTGATCATGAAAGCCACATTAAGTCTATCACAAAATTTATCATAAATCTAACACAATATATTAGCAAAAAGCAATATTTAAGATTTGAATCTATAAAACTCAATTGTAATAAAAAGAAAATCTAGTAGCTCCATTGCAAGAGAATGTACACACGTTTCTTGATGGAAAATCTATTTAACTAAAATTTTTGGATGATTTCTAACCCAAAAAAATCCAAAAATATCTTGTCCAATTTTTTTTTTACAATCAAGTATTTGATCATAAAATACTTTCGATGGAATTTAAATGTGATGGATGATTTTTTACTTTTATTAATATTTTTCAGAAATAGTATAAAAAATTTGTCAATAAATAAAACAATAAAAGAAAATCACCATTCCAAAATTTATTAGAATTACATTGTTTTAATTAAATTATAATTAATAAAAATTGCTTGGAAAATATTTAATGGATTTAAATTTAATTCATTATCGATATAAATTAACTTTATACTATCACTTAATCATATATTATTATGTCATTAAAAAGTGTTAACTCTCCTTTATTACTATTAAAAGTTTTAAATTACTCGTCCTTTTTACATGACTTTCACTGGTGGTATAAAATATTTTTATATTAACAATAGATCAAATTTAAATTTATATTTAATGATAAAAAATTTTATCAACATTAAACTATATTTATTGTAAAAATATAATTCCTCTCATAAACATGTGAGAAATAATTTTTAATTATACAGATGTATATCCCATTGTAAATGAACTATTTTCAATTATAAAAAAAATAAAATTTCTCTTACATCGTTCCTATATATTAAAATAAACTGTTAATAAAAAAGTTTCATTGTTTATGTTATATTTTCCTCTGTTCATAAAAGCATTCAAGGCGATGGCAATCCATGAAAAAAATGAAGATATATGACATGAAAATCTCAGCATACCATCAACAGAAGATGATGCCATCATTCCCACCAAGAAATATCTAACATCTTGAAGCTCAGAAAGTTGGTCTCAGAGGCCTGAATATTTTAACTCGAGTTATATTTTTTTTTTCTCAATTTTGTATCTTTCCCAATATTTAAGGATGAATGTGTAAGTTTTAAATATATGTCTAATGATTTAGCTATTTTTATTAAGATTTAAATTTTTATTATTAGCATAAATTAATTTTATAATATTAGTAACTCATGTATTGCCATTTTAATAAAAAAAGTATTAGCACTTATTTATTATAGTTAAAAATTCTTAGTTACTTACATCTTTTTAATCACGGATTTTTTTATCTTATTCAATGATGGGAGTGTAAAATATTTTACACTTATAGTAGATTAAATATAAACTCCTTTTATTATTAAAAAGAAAGGTTGGTTGAGGAGGAGATCACTTTTTCCCATAAAACAAGACAATAGCCGCTTAATTTTTCAAAATGCTAAAAGAATAAAAATAATAATATAATAAATACCAGACTTTACATGAAAATTCTAAATTCAACAGAAAAATTGTGAGGGAATCAATAAAATCATTACTTTAAAATTTGAGAATTACAACTTTTAAATTTCTCATAAATTCAAAATTTAATTTTCTCTCGGATAATTTTTACTCTGATTTTATTTTCTTTCACATTATGTAATACATGCACAAAAAATACTACTTTTCTCCACTAAACATATAAATCTATATATAATAAAAGCAACGACAAAATTTTTATTATAATTTCGAATCTAACGCAGAATTATTACCTTTCTCCTTCGAAATTCTATCTCTTTTTCTTTTCCTTTGAAATCTTTTAATTTAAGTCAAAAACTCTATGCAAAGTAACCAAACCACTCCATCGATCTATCTTTCCTAAGACATAAAAAGCCTCTTAATACCCTTCAATACATGAAAAACACTTGAGTCAGAAATTTAACATGAAGCATGTTTCTCTTTCTTGCGTTTCATCATATCAAGTTGAAAGGATATTTAAAACGTGAAAATAATTAAAAAGAGCACACAAATAAAATATACTGTCTTCTTGTGGCAAAATCTTTATTGGAGTTCTCTAAATTCAAATAAAAGAGAAAGAAAACTCAAATAAAAGCCTGGGCCAAGTTCTTGATGACCGTCCCAAATCATTAATATCATAAAACAAATTGATATTTAACTAAAATAAAGATTACGTAAACAATTTGATTAATTTTTTAGAAAAGATAATTCAGTTTTTTCAGTGTGTTAACTCAATCATGTGACAATATATATAATTTTGGATGTTACCACCCTGTAATTTTAAAAAGTTGGACATTATTCACTTGTAACTATACAAAATTTGAAATTAATGCTTATCATCAACTTAATTTCTCTTATTATGAAATTATGTGATTTTGTAAAGAACTTTTTAGACAAGAATAATATAAAATGTTGATTTACTATTTTCATGCATGCATAAATTTTCAACTTATTTTTAAATATTAATTTAAATTCTATATATAATTTAATTTCTTTTAATTATGTAATACAAAATTTAGATGCCAAGAAATGACATGATAAGTTAATATACCATTATATTATGATTTTTATTTAAAAATTATATTAAAAAGTTACATAATTTGATAAAATAAGAAATTAAATAGGTAAATTAATTTCAAATTTTGTATAATTTAAGTTGTTGACATCCACGTTTCTAAGATTAAATTAGAGATAAAATCGAACTATGGGAAACTTGAGGGGATGTTTAACATTTTTATTCGATTTTAAATTTGAGCCAAGATCCACCATCATGATCCTGTCTAGAGTGGCAACACTGCAGGTTGGACTATAGCTGAGGATTGGAGGAGGAGTTTACAAAAGCCAAGACTTTTTGAACTATGGGAATCCCAATGTTTGAACTTCGAAAATTGTAAGTTTTTTTAATATTTTATTTTTCAAAGAAAATTTATATTTTATCCCCCAAAATTTAAAAGATTTTATTAAAATTGTATTTCAACATTTCTAGCCATCTCTCTAACTTCCTCCTAAGAGAGGGGGCAATAACTGATCAGACTGTATACCACCATCCCTGGCATTTGCCACCCAGAAGAGTCGATGGTTACAAGCATGATACTTCTGCTGCATGCAAGTGCTATTGTTTTGGTGGTTAGGATCCAAAGAGGGATTACTTGTGTTGTGTCGTCATTTGCTGAATCTTAATCTCCTGTGGTATGAAAATGGTATCAATTTGAATGACCCACGTGGAGTTCATTGTCCGTTGTTTCTGATGATCCTGACCTTAAGCTTCTCTATCTAATCTTCTTTTAAAATATATCTTACCAGCAGGATGAGCGTTATACTTTCATAAATAACCCTAAAAAATTGCATTTATAGTCGTAAGCTTTTTTCCAAAAAAATAAAAAAAAATTTCATGCTTCATAATTTCTTTTGTTACCTAAAATGCAATATAGCCCCGAATGGTCCATCAATTGTCTTTAATGAGACAATTCAGCACAAGAAAATGAATTATTTTAACTTCAAAGATTTCTTTATCAAAATACTTACTATTATCAATATGAGAGATTCTAAAAAGAAAGAGTAGAGTCAACGACAAGGAGGGGATTCAAGAAGCCTCTCCTCCCTTGTACTTATTAATTAGTAAGCATATAAATAGAATACCACCATGTTGGCTTGAAGTTTATAATTAATAAAGATAAAATAAGAACTGTAGTAGTTTTATCATTTGGGAAGGTTGCAACCTGCAACACATATCATTGCAAAAGAATAAGAACAGCAGATAGTTGTAACTCACATCAACACATCCTATGAAACGTCCACAGCTTGAACCATTGATTGGTTTCCAGGAAAAGAGAACAGAAAAATGGATGAGATCTTAAACCAAAATAAGTAACCGATCCAAATAAATAGGAATTAATATACCAAAACCTTATATAAGCTCCACTGCACTGATTGGCTGATATCATATATAGAAGAAGAAAGGCTTCAGTACCCCCTCATCGGCTTCCGTGGCTGCCGTTGCACATGCATCGACGGAAGCCTTTGAGGGTTATCAAAGGCTCTCTTCTTTCAAATCCCATGCCACACCAACAATTTGCACCTTGCCAAATGCACCTATTTATAGAAGTGGCTGGGACGGCAATATGCATGAATTCAGGGATGCCCGTTGCGGATTTCCTGTGGGGTGTGAGGACGAGGAGATTTTTTCACTCTTAAAGTGGAAATGGGTGAATTTTATTGCAAATAATAGAGTACTTGGCAAGTTAATATTTTAGTTCTGACACTAGACTTACATAGAAGAAGGTAGATTTGTTTTCTTCTTATCTTGTTGCTATTCCTGGCAAGTGGATATGATAGATTCGGATGAGCCACCATAATTTAAATTAGAATTTTATCTAATGCTACACAGCTATAATATTATGGTTGTGACAGATTCTGCAATTATAATTTTATTTTGTAATGATTATATTCTATTTATTTAATTATTTTCTATATTTCTTTGCAATTGTAGTTATTACAAAATTTTACTTTACTATTCATCACAGAATTCTTATATAGAATCACAAAAGATACAATTATTTTTTTAAAAGAAAAATCTTTTCATTCAAACGTACACATGCATGTCACAATTCATAATATGATTCATATTGGACTCATTATTTATTGTTCTTTCTACTAACTTGTAAACATAGGAGTTCATGTGATAATTAATTTACACGTGGAAGTGTGTCATATCAAGGAATATTAATCATGTAAATATGTTCAAGCTGAATGTGATTTTTGGTAAGATTCTTTTTTAGTGGATCACCAGATGGGACAATCAATGTAGGGATTTGAGTATTAGAAGTCTTCTTCTTTCTTCATGAGGGTCATTTTTAAAATTTGAATTTTTATTCATTAAAAAGTAAAATTTACTGAAAATCGATGTATTTTCCATTGAATCAATAACTTGATGCACACGATAAGATTGTACCTATTTATATATAGGATATAGTAAATTTTATTACATACTTGAAAAATTTGTAATTTATTTTAATGAATTAAATATATTTTATAGTTGATAAATATAAACCTGAAATGATATCTAAAAAAGCAGTATTGTGTTAATTGTGGACTTTTTTTTTTTAAAAATAAGAGAATCTGCCTTTAATTCTTCCACAAGGGTCATGGTGTCTTTATATACAAAGAAGTAAAGAGATTACTATTGGTAAAAATAATGGTAACAAGCATTGTAGTAGTGAATGAAATATTATAACTACTCAACTTATTAGTTAATATATGTGACCTGTGTTATTTATGATTGAAATTTAAGTAACTATCCTGCGGTGAAATTTTGTGCATATATACCCTCTATTTTGTTAAAAAAATATGTTAATGACTAAAAAAATAGTAAAAGTTCAATCTCGAGTGGATTTAAAGATTTGCACATTAAGAATTATGAGTGTAATTTTATTTATTGTCAGTGAAGTATATTTTACACTATCAATAAATAAGAAAAAATATGTTAATAAAAAATAATGGTAATCAAGAGATTTTGACAAATTTTTATTGACACAATAAAATATAAATGAATAATAATGTAAATTAGATTTATACTATCAATTGAACAAATTTAAATCCTAGAATTATAAGTTAGATTTATACATTGCAAATTCAATTACTTTAATGCATTCAATACAAGTAATTTTGAACTTAAGACATCGGACAAGTTACCCAAGTTCTTACTAATAAACCATATCTGGTAACTTTGCGAGGTCAGTCTCTGCAGTGCAAAAGCAACTTCTCCAAGTTAAATATTGAAAATTGCACCTCCCAAATAATTTTTTATCACATGTTTTCAAAAAATTAAATTCGCACACAGTAGTCACGAAGACTTTGCCACAATATAATAACCAAAATGGCACGTTCCGAGATTTGTGAGAACCTAAAAAGGAATTTAAATCTTTATAGAATATATGTTGCTGATAATGAGTGTCTCATTTTGCAATCCAAGAGTCAAATTATGAAGCCTAAAACCACAAAAAAGAGAGAAGGACGTTAATGGATTCTATTGCCGTACATTAAGAATGTCAAAACTTCAAAAAGATAACTATTATGTTATTGAGCCTTTGCTTTCACCTTTTCCTTTGAAATACTCGGGCGGGTTCAAGCTAACGCAAGTTGCCAAATAGGTATACAATGCTATGTTTTAGATCAATTTTTATTACATTTATTTCACTTCAATAAAAAATGATTTCAATTTATTTGTAAGTGAATATTAATATTTAAAGATAATGTTAAAAATAATTAACTTCATTTCTTTTACAAATAAAATATGATGTCTTCTGTCCTGATTGCTTAGATAAGACATGGAGCAAGAGGTCAGATGTACATGAAGAAGTAGTTTACTGAGTACATTCCCATGCTTAAGCCAACCAGTGACATAGAGTCTAACACTGGCCTGAATTTTATGTAATCTTCAAGGGAGCTAGAGTCTAACACTGGCCTGAATTTGTAAGACAATTAAGGATGTATATATGAACAAAAAGTTAAGAAAATCATGCTTGATACATACCTTATTTCAATGGGGTGAACATCGCACATCAAGTGTGATTTTAATTAATGAGAGTGCACAAATGGTGTGTACTTAATTATATTGGCTCTAATTACGCTGATCAGATGGATGCTTCTTGATAGCCCAATCGAGTGTGTGTGTGTGAACAACATTACTTGTTAGTGTTGTTTGATTAGGTTTTATGATCCAATAATGATTACACATGGATATTAATTAGCATGTGTATGTGTATGTTTATATATATATATATATATATATATATATATATATATATATATATATATATATAAGTTAAAACGGAAGAGAATTATGCCTTTAACGGATTTTAATAGGAAATCGTCTTTTAAAAATTGTTTCTTTATTTTATTAAGTTATAAAATCATTTCAGCTTTGTAAAAATTCAATTCTGAACGAAGAAAAACAAGAACATATAATGCTAGTAGAAACTTCTCTTGTATATAGCCAAAATATTTCTTATCCGTAGAAATAATAGCAATAAATTTACTATATTATTGAAAATTTAATATTATTGTCAATCATATTTTAACAAATTCATTATTTTTTTTTCTTAGAAGTAACCATATTTCATTCATAGGTAACTGTTATGTCATAATGATAAGCAACCTTAATTGAAGGAGGAACTTCAAGAATTAAGCTTAACCCACTCACTATAATAGCGAAAACCCATTTTTGCTTTAGCATGAACAACCTCAATTACCTTTTGACTGATCCAAGATATAGATAGTTGCATAGAGTGAAATAAGTAATCCTAGATATCTCTAATAATACCAAATAATTTCCATGGGATTGGACTAAAGTCTAAAATAGCATTAACTACATATTTACAATCACTTTCTATCATGATTTGAGGATAGTTCAAGCCTTCAATTGCTTGACAGGCTTTGAGGATGGCTAAGGCTTCATCTTCCTCTACTGTATTTGTTATGCATCTGCTAAACTAGAAACCTTTGACATCTATGTTTGCCTTCAAGCAATGAAGAGTTAAAGGGATCTAATGAGGACAGAAACTAATGATTGCTATTGAATGAGAAACCTAAAATTAAGCCATTTCCATAGCCAAATTTGTTTCTATGATTACAGCAAGGGCTGCCACAAGCAAGGCTTTCTGATGAAAATAAATATCATTTTTGGCTTCCTAAATTCTCTATAAAATAATAGTAGTGCTAGCCACTACATGCTGAACTTCTTCCTAAGAGCTTGATGGCAGAAGCAATAAATCATTAACCTATAACATAGCAGTGAGGAATTCTTGAGGAGTAATGAAAGAATTATAATTTACATGTATACCTAACACTATGAACCAAGGCAAATAAAAATTTTCACAACAACTTATTAGGTGTAGCTCATCTTCCTACTATTGGGTACATAACAAATAGTGTTCATTTGGAACATTGGTAAAATTTTGAATTCGCATTTATGTTGGTAGAACTCCTCGAGTATATCTTCACAACACGACCTTTAGATGGTAATGTATTTTGGATGCCCATAGTGTTTGGCACAAATTTTCTTCCATCTTGATGTTTCTTATTTCAAGCATGAAATGTAATGGAGACATAAAATTCTCCTATTGCTATTAGTGTCCAAATCAACTTATCATCACCATGTGATGGAATAGGGATTTGAATGATGCAATTAGCATCCTCTTCCACAAGGAAATGAGACACCATATCTTTCTTCCAGCATTTAGTTCCAATTGATAAAGATTAGTGATATAAAAATGAGCAGATAATATTTCTTCAATTTTTAAAGCTAGGTGAAATTGATTACAATCTAAAGCCTACGAAAGAGTGGGAGAACACATTAGAACACATTAACTATCCATTATGTATCAGGTAGCATGCACCTAGTTTGAGTGTGGGAATACTTGCATGTAAAGATAACCATGCTTATGATCCCCAAGTTGTAACTACCTCATCCAATATAGGTTTACCTTGGAGATTTTTTTATTTAAAAGTTAGGACCTCCAGCCAGTTCTCATCCTTCCCTAACTGCCAAGCTAGTTTAGCTAACAAAGCTAAATTAATATAATGGTATTTTTTGAAACCTATTCCTCCTAATCTCTTAGGAACACATAAATTATCTCAAGCTATAGGCACATAATAAAAAGCCTATCCTTTCTTACAACCCTACCAGGATTTATGACATAGTTCATCCATTTTCAAACAAACCTCTGTTGGCATCAACATTGAGGACATTGTATATATGTATATTTGTTGCAAATTTGAATTAATCATGGTTGCCTTCCCTACCCAAGACAATGTTCAGTGTCTCCATCCTTGGATACAATGTTAAACTTTATTGATTAAATACTAAAAAATTGTCATTTATTGCTTACTCAAAAACATGATTAATCCTAAATCTTTTGCATTAGAGGAATTGGGATTGGATCCATATATTGTTGAATGTATCCTCTTTGATTTTTGTTGACATTGGATGAGAAGAAAATATCAAACTTTTGGTAATTAACTTTTTGCCATGACTATCTTTCATACTTGTCTAAACAAGCATGTAAGCTCATTGCTTCTTGTAAATTTGCCCTAATAAAACGGATCACATCATTAGCATATATTAAATGATTTACTAGATAGCATCCCTAAACAACTTAAATGCTATGAATGTCACCATTGGATTCAACTTTCATCAAAAGTCAAGAGAAAACCTTCCTACCAAAATAAAAAGATATAACAAGAATGGATTGCCTTGCCTTAAACCTTGTTAGGGTTAAAACCTTCCATAGGAACTTCCTTTTAGGAGTATAAAATATTGTTCAGTGGAGGTACATTGTCAGATCCATTGAAAAAATTAAGAATTGAATCTAAATAGTGATAAGATTTTAGTAGAAAATTCCATTCTACCCAATCATATACCTTTTTTATGTTCAATTTAATTCACATAAGCCCTCCTTTTCCTCATTTCCTTTTAATTGTATGTATGATTTCTCATGCTAACAAACTATTTTCAAACATCCACTAACCTAGCACAAAAGCTGATTATATAGGAGCAATGAGTTTCCTCAAGACCAACATCATTCTATCAGTTACAATCTTAGGGATTAATTTATATAGTATATTACACAAACTGATTGGCTGATAGTCAATAAAAGTCTTAGCATGTATAATCTTTAGTATAGGCACAATATATGTCCCCTTCTAAAAAAAAATATTAGATTGCACTAACTACCTTTTAGCCCACTATAACCTAGCATTCTTTATAGAAAATACTTAACATGCCATTTGGACTTGGAACTTTTGATGGATTGATAGATTTGATGATTGTCCATATTTCATCCTGTGTGGGAATAGTGCACATGGCTTCATTTTCTTTTGGAATTATCATTAGTTGAATTAACTCTTTGAGGTCATCTTCCATCACTAGAGTAATTGAAATAAATAGGTGTTCAAAATGATGAATGAAATATTATCCTATCTCATATCTTTTATTAATTGAACTATTATCTCCACCTTTAATTCTTTTGATATTGTTCCTTCTCCTTTACATAATCATGGATGTATAAAAGAATTTTGAATTGGTATTTGCATATTGTAACCACAATTCTTTTGATTTTTGGCACCAAAGAGACTCTTTCTTGATCATATGCTCATCCAAGGAGGTCTAAATGTTTCGAACTAATAGTAAATTAGTTGGAGTTAGTTTTGCATTCCTTGCTAATTCTAATGATTTGTAAATCCATGAATTTTAACATGATAATTGCTATATATATATATATATATATATATATATATATATATATATATATATATATATATTTGTTCCACATTTTGAGCTTATGTTTAACTTGTATGATTTTCTGGACCAATTAGAATGTAAGAGAGCTAGTGACATTCTGTTGCCAAAGCTTTTGCTATCACATCTTTGCAGCTAGCGTCTCAAAGCCAAGCTTTGAAAAATCTAAAGGATCTTAGGTTGTGGTCCTTATACAAGGAAGTGTCAAGTGAAATTGGATTATGATCTAATTGTCCATGAGATAAAACTCTTACATCAATATGAGGATATTTGGTGCGCCATGTGGGCAACTGATTGCTCTATCCAAAATTTCATGAATGTGTTCTAGTTCTTTACAGCCATTTGTCCAAGTAAGAGTGTTCTCCCATGCATTGATATCAATGCCTCCAATATGATTAATGAATTATGCAAAAGCCAAGTCAAAAGAATTTCCCATTGCACGACCTCCAAATTTATCACTTGCAAAAAGAAAGTTGTTGGAATCATCAATTAATAGCCATGGCTTGTCAATTGTAAGGTCAACTGATACAAATGTTTCCAAAATTGATATTTGCTATTTTGGTATGGAAAACCATACACATAAGTCAAGTACCATTCACCATCGTTTGTTTCGTCACTGATTCTAGCATGAATGAGTGTTTAGTTTGTTCCTAAGATATCTATTTTCCATCCCTCTAACCAATATAGAGCTACTCCACCTTTAAGTTTGTTTGGAGGCACATAAAAGTGAATGGGCAAACCTAACGTTCTGTTAATATTGATACTACTTGGAGAATCTAGTTTTGTCTCATATAGGTAGATAATATTAGGGTGATGTGTTTTATTAGGAACCTAAAGGGCTCATTTTGGCATAATATTATTAATACCCTGACAATTTTATGAAAGTAGCTTCATGGTGCCTATTGGGGCTTGATAAGGCCTGCCTCCTTGACCATTTCAGTAGCACTAGTTAAAGGAGCTTCCTTGGTAGACAACTCAGATTTTCTTGGCTTCCAAGCATGATTTTTCAGTTTGGAAGCACTTACTCGTTCCTTAACAAATAGAGTTTCAGTCTACTGGTCTCCCACTATACCAGGATGGAAACAAGAGTCAGGAATAATAATACCTTACCCATATGCTTGTTTCTTGTTTGGTGATCGTTTTGAGTCTTAACACATTAAGGAGATTCGACGTTTGGTCTAGTTAGTATTGTTATCCTCATCTGGTTATGAAGAGTCCTATGTGTGTTCTGGATAGGTATGCTATTGTATGACATCAGAAGCTTTAGTTATCTATACAATTTCCATGGAGCAAAGTTCCGGAATGGTTTGAGTATTTCGCTCACCCAAGGAGTTGACATAATTGTCGTTATTTAGAGTGCCCTTTTGTGGATGACTGCCTATCGCCTTTGTGATTTGTGTAGGAGCAATTTGGACTAATTGCATTTGTTCATAATGGACAGTTATATGGTCAATCTCTTTTGGCCTAGTATGTTTTACGGGAGCCAGGGATTTGTTTCGCTCTATGCTCTAGTGTTTTCTTGGGTTAGGTGCTTATGGCCTTGTCGGAAGCCGTGGTCCCCAGTGCCTGTGAGTTTCATCTTCCCCAAAGTGGACTCTCGGCTCTGTACACTCCTTCTATTTATGCCTTAAAGTCCAAAGTCGAAACAAAAATGGTGAAGCCTTTCATATCTAAAAACTAATCAGACTTTACTTAAATCCTTGTATGGTAGGCACGCCCCTGTTTTAAGAGATTTTTTGAGTGGCCATCGGACTTGGAATCATAGATAGTTTCTCTTGATCTAACCATACTACAGGGGATCCTCGACTACAAGGAGCTATCCAAGTTCATTTCCTATGCATTGTGCATTTTCCCAAGATAGGAATTCCAGGGCTATCTTATGGACTGACATCCAAAGGTCCATTGTAGAAAAATCGATTGCTTCACAATTCAAATGCCTGTCCCACATACGAGTCCCTAATGCCTTGCCTAATATATTCCATGGACTTTCATCCAATACATGGTTGATGTGATCCATCTGTTCAAACGTCACCATAAACTTGTTTAATCCCAAGTTGATGAAGTTGAAATCTATGCAAAACGGCCAAGCCCTTTTTAGTATCATTTGAATTGTATTTCGGTAGATCGTCTTTTTACCCAGAATATAACCCACCATGGTAGAGTGTTGTTGCACTTCAGCAAATACAGTAGGCTCCAAATTAATCTCGTCCTCCTTCGAAGTCACAGCATTGTTACCAGCCGGTATCACCATGTAAACCACCTTGATGCACCACAACACTTTGAATCTAGGATTTAAAAATTGGTCCGCGACTGCAATATTGCTCACAATATTGCATTTTTGGAGAAGACCGCATCCAAAATTTTAGACCGTTATAGCCATATTTTTTCACATTCATCCGCATCACGATGCTGCAATCGCGATTACAACTGCAATTTAAATCCCTGCTTTGAATAACTGCTTCAATCACTCTCCCTTTTAGACAAAAACCGCTCTCCCACATAGAGAGAAAATGCAACAATCCGATTTATTGTCAACTAATAGTGTAGGGGTGATTCATTAGTTTTTTTTCCCTTAATGATAGATTTGATAATTCACTTATTGCATATATTCAAAATTTAAGACAAATATTGGGTGCCACTATACCACAAAAATAAGAGTACTAAATTCAATATTTTGGCCTCGTAGTTAAATGGATTCTAAGACTTAGACAATATACATGATTTTAAAAATTGGATCCGTGCTGAAAAATGGTACTAAATCAATCACTAGTCTAGTCGTTAACTTTCAAAACTATTATGAGAAAAAATTCGGTGAATCAACCATAAATCGGTCAAATAGTGTGAATTAGTCAACATTTGAACGGTTGAATCGATTGTTTCTCTTCATAAGATATTGCCTTTATTTAATCAAAAGAACTTTATTTTGCTTAATATTAAATATATCGACAACACTATATGCATTGGAAATAGATTTCGAAGTTGGATTAAAATTAATGACTATCATTAAATATTGATGGTAGGTCAAATTTGTAAAACTTAAATTAATGGATATAAAAAAATTTAAACTCAATTCCAAAAGTCATTTTCAATATTTATAGTATTTTCCTAAATATATTTTTAAATTTTAAATTCCAAATAACAATACTTTATTTAAAAATTACATTATTGATTTTTAATTATGATATATTATATTTTTAATGTTGGTTTCAAATTAAGGATCAACCTTAGCCAAATCGGTAAATTTTATATCTTTTTCTTTTATAGTTCAATAATCATCCAATTTTTAAAACAACATGCTTGCAGGGCTGAGATTCTTTATTAAACGCAAGAATTGAAAATATTTCCTTCTAATAACCGGGCTGAAGTCACTTTCTGTTTGGCGATCACACTACCCTCGGCGCTGCGGATTCTATGTGTATTATTTTTGTATTTTTCTTTCGGGTACAATTAAGTTTCTATTTTTTATTTTTTGATTAATTCTGATTAAACAGGATCAGTATATTAACAAAAAGCAATATTTAAGATTTCAATTTATAAAACTCAATTGTTACAAAATGAAGATCTATTAGCTCCACTGCAAGAAAATGTACACACGTTTCTTGATGGAAAATCTATATAACTAAAATTTTTGGATGATATCTAACCCAAAAAGAATCCGAAAATATCTTGTCCAATTTTTTTTTTTTACAATGAAGTATTTGATCAAAAAATACTTTCGATGGAATTTAAATGTGACGGGTGACTTTTTATTTTTATTAATATTTTTCATAAATATTATAAAAAGATTTGTCAATAAATAAAACAATAAAAGAAAATCACCATTCCAAAATTCATTATAATTACATTGTTTTAATTAAAATATAATTAATAAAAATTGCTTGGAAAATATTTAATGGATTTAAATTTAATTTGTTATCAATATAAATTAACTTTACACTATCACTTAATCATATATTATTATGTCATTAAAAATTGTTCACTCTCCTCTATTACTATTAAAAGTTTTAAATTACTCTTCCTTTTTACATGACATTCACTAGTAGTATAAAATATTTTTATATTAACAGTAGATCAAAATTTAAATTTATATTTAATGATAAATTTTTTTATCAACATTAAACTATATTTATTGTAAAAATATAATTCATCTCATAAACATGTGAGAAATAATTTTTAGTTACTTATACAAATGTATTTCCCATTGGAAATGAACTATTTTCAATTATAAAAAAATAAAATTTCTCTTACATCGTTCCTTTATATTAAAATAAACTGTTAATAAAAAATTTCATTGTTTATGTTATATTTTCCTCTGTTCATAAAAGGACTTAAGGCGATGGTAATCCATGAAGAAAATGAAGATATATGACATGAAAATCTCAGCATACCATCAACAGAAGATGATGCGATCATTGCCACTGAGAAATATCTAACATCTTGAAGCTCAGAAAGTTGGCCTCAGAGGCCTGAATATTTTAACTCGAGTTATATTTTTTTTCTCAATTTTGTATCTTTCCCAATATTTAAGGATGAATGTGTAAGTTTTAAATATATGTCTAATGATTTAGCTATTTTTATTAAGATTTAAATTTTTATTATTAGGATAAATTAATTTTATAATATTAGTCACTCATGTATTGTCATTTTAATAAAAAGAGTATTAGAACTTATTTATTATAGTTAAAATTTTTTAGTTACTTACATCTTTTTAATCACGTTTTATTTTCTTATTCAGTGATCGGAGTGTAAAATATTTTACACTTATAGTAGATTAAATATAAAATCCTTTATTATTAAAAAAAAAGGTTGGTTCAGGAGGAGATCACTTATTCCCATAAAACAGGACAATAGCCGCTTAATTTTTCAAAATACGAAAGGAATAAAAATAATAACATAATAAATACCAGACTTTACATGCAAATTCTAAATTCAACAGAAAAATTGTGAGGGAATCAATAAAATCATTACTTTAAAACTTAACAATTACAACTTTTAAATTTCGCATAAATTCAAATTTTAATTTTCTCTCCGATAATTTTTTACTCTGATTTTATTTTCTTTCACATTATGTAATACATGCACAAAAAATACTAATTTTCTCCACTTAATATATAAATTTATATCTAATAAAAGCAACGACAAAATTTTTAATATAATTTCGAATCTAACGCAGAATTGTTACCTTTCTCCTTCGAAATTCTATCTCTTTTTCTTTTCCTTTGAAATATTTTAATTTAAGTAATAAACTCTATGCAAAGTAACCAAACCACTCCATCGATCTATCTTTCCTAAGACATAAAAAGCCTCTTAATACCCTTCATTACATGAAAAACACTTGAGTCAGAAATTTAACATGATGCATGTTTCTCTCTTTCTTTCGTCTCATCATATCAAGTTGAAAGGATATTTAAAACGTGAAAATAATTAAAAAGAGCACACAAATAAAATATACTCTCTTCTTGTGGCAAAATCTTTATTGGAGTTCTCTAAATTCAAATAAAAGAGAAAGAAAACTCAAATAAAAGCTTGGGCCAAGTTCCTGATGACCGGCCCAAATCATTAATATCATAAAACAAATTGATATTTAACTAAAATAAAGATAACGTTAACAATTTGATTAATTTTTAGAAAAGATAATTCAGTTTTTTCAGTGTCTTAACACAATCATGCGACAATATATATAATTTTGGATGTTACCACCCTTTAATTTTAAAAAGTTGGACATTATTCACTTGTAACTATACAAAATTTGAAATTAATGCTTGTCATGAACTTATTTTCTCGTATTATGAAATTATGTTATTTTGTAAAGATCCTTTTAGACAAGAATAATATAAAATGTTGATTTACTATTTTTCATGCATTTATAATTTTTCAACTTATTTTTCAATATTAATTCAAATTCTATATATAATTTAATTTCTATTAATTATGTAATACAAAATTTAGATCCCAAGAAATGAGATGATAAGTTAATACACTATTATATTATGATTTTTATTTAAAAATTATATTAAAAAGTTACATAATATATTAAAATAATAAATTAAATAGATAAATTAATTTCAAATTTTGTATAATTTAAGTTGTTGATATTCACGTTTCTAAGATTAAATTAGAGGTAAAATCGAACTATGGGAAACTTGAGGGGATGTTTTCCATTTTTATTCGATTTTAAATTTGAGCCAAGATCCTCCGTCACGATCCTGTCTAGAGTGACAACACTGCAGGTTGGACTATAGCTGAGGATTGGAGGAGGAGTTTACAAAAGCCAAGCCTTCTTAAACTATGGGAATCCCAATGTTTGAACTTCGAAAATTGCAATTTTTTTAATATTTTATTTTTCAAAGAAAATTTATATTTTACCCTCCAAATTTTAAAAGATATTATTAAAATTATATTTCAACATTTCTAGCCCTCTCTCTAACTTCCTCCTAAGAGAGGGGGCAATAACTGATCAGACTGTATACCACCATCCATGACACTTGCCACCCAGAAGAGTCGATGGTTACAAGCATGATGCTTCTGCTGCATGCAAGTGCTATTGTTTTGGTGATTAGGATCCAAAGAGGGATAATTTCTGTTGTGTCGTCATTTGCTGAATCTTAATCTGCTGTGGTATGAAAATGGTATCAATTTGAATGACCCACGTGGAGTTCATTGTCCGTTGTCTCTGATGATCCTAACCTTAAGCTTCTCTATCTAATCTTCTTTTAAAAAATATCTTACAGTGAGAAAGTTGTGAATGCATGTATTAACAACGGGATGAGCGTTATACTTTCATAAATAATCCTAAAAAGTTGTATTTATAGTTGTAAGCTTTTTTCCAAAAAAACAAAAATAAAAATTTCATGCATCATAATTTCTTTTGCTACCTAAAATGCCATATAGCCCCAAATGGTCCATCAAATGTCTTTAATGAAACAATTCAGCTCAAGAAAATGAATTATTTTAACTTCAAAGATTTCTTTATCAAAATACTTACCATTATCAATATGAGAGATTCTAAAAAGAAAGAGTAGAGTCAACGACAAGGAGGGGATTCAAGAAGCCTCTCTTCCCTTGTACTTATTAATTAGTAAGCATATAAATAGAATACCACCATGTTGGGTTGAAGTTTATAATTGATAAAGAAAAAAAAGAGCTGTAGTAGTTTTATCATTTTGGAAGGTTCCAACCTGCAACACCTATCATTGCAAAAGAATAAGAACAGCAGATAGTTGTAATTCACATCAATACATCCTATGAAACGTCCACAGCTTGAACCATTGATTGGTTTCTAGGAAAAGAGAACAGAAAATTGGATGAGATCTTAAACCAAAATAGGTAACCGATCCAAATAAATAGGAATTAATATACCAAAACCTGATATAAGCTCCACTGCACTGATTGGCTGATATCATATATAGAAGAAGAAAGGCTTCAATGCCCCCTCATTGGCTTCCGTGGCTGCCGTCGCACATGGATCGACGGAAGCCTTTGAGGGTTATCAAAGGCTCTCTTCTTTTCAATTCCCATGCCACACCTACAATTTGCACCATGCCAAATGAACCTATTTATAGAAGTGGTTAGGACGGCAATAAGCATGAATTTAGGGATGCCCGTTAGGGATTTCTTGTGGCATGTGAGGACAAGGAGATTTTTTCACTCTTAAAGTGGAAATGGGTGAATATTATTGCAAATAATAGAGTAATTGGCAAGTTAATATTTTACTTCTGACACAAGACATACAAAGAAAAAGGTAGATTTGTGACAGATTCGGATGACCCACTATAATTTCAATTAGATTTTTATCTAATGCTACACAGCTATAATATTATGGTTGTGACAGATTCTGCAATCATAATTTTCTTCTGTAATGATTATATTCTATTTATTTAATTATTTTCTATATTTGTTTGCAACTGTTGTTATTACAGAGTTTTACTTTACTACTACAATTGCAATACAAAATTTTTGTTTAAAATCGCAAAAGATACGGCTATTTTTTTAAAAGAAAAATCTTTTCATTCAAATCTACACATGCATGTCCCAATTCGTAATATGATTCATATTGGACTCATTATTTATTGTTCATTCGACTAACTTGTAAATACTGGAGTTCATGTGATAATTAATTTACACTTGGAAGTGAGTCATATCAAGGAATATTAATGATGCAAATATGTTCAAGCTGAATGTGATTTTTTGTAAGATTCTTTTTTAGTGGATCACCAGATGGGACAATCAATGTAGGGATTTGAGTATTAAAAGTCTTCTTCTTTCTTCATGAGGGTTATTTTTAAAATTTGAATTTTTATTCTTTAAAAAGTAAAATTTACTGAAAATCGATATATTTTCCATTGAATCAATAACTTGATGCATACGATAAGATTCTACCTATTCATATACATGATATAGTAAATTTTATTACATACTTGAAAAAATTGCAATTTATTTTCATGAATTAAATATAATTTATAGTTGATTAATGTAAACCTCAAATAATAACTAAAAAGGAAGTATTATGCTAATTGTGGACTTTTTTTAAAAAAAATAAGAGAATCTACCTTTAATTCTTCACAAGGGTCATGGTGTCTTTATATACAAAGAAATAAAGATATTACGATTGGTAAAAATAATGGTAACATGCATTGCAGAAGTGAATGAAACATTATAACTACTCAACTTATTACTCATTATATGTGACCTGTGTTATTTATGATTGAAATTTAAGTAAATATCTTCTAGTGAAATTATGTGCATATATACCCTCTATTTTGTTAAAAAAAACATGACTAAAAAAATAGTAAAAGTTCATCCTCGAGTGAATTTAAAGATTTGCACATTTTGAATTATGAGTGTAATTTTATTTATTGTCAGAGAAATATATTTTACACTATCAATAAATAAGAAAAAATATGTTACTAAAAAATAATGGTGATTAAGAAATTTTAACAAATTTTTATTGACACAATAACATATCAATTGAACAAATTTAAATCTTAGAATTATAAGTTAGATTTATACATTTCAAATTCAATTACTTTAATACATTCAATACAAGTAATTTTGAACTTAAAACATCGGGCAAGTTACCCAAGTTCTTACTAATAAACCATATCTGGTAACTTTGCGAGGTCAGTCTCTGCAGTGCAAAAGCAACTTCTTGAAGTTAAAATGTCAAAATTTTGATTACAAATTCCTAAACCATGTGATCATAATAATCATCTGTTGACCTAAATAGCCGTTAGTATATTCCGTAAAGGGTTTTTCTCAAACCTAGAAGATTTATTAGAATTTTTGCTCACTCAGTAATAACTCTAACTAAGACAACTTTATTTTATAACTCAAAATTGTGACTGTGATTGCTATTATAGTTATATTGTAGTAATAATACTATATGCATTAAAAATAAAATTTGAAATTGAATTCTTAATGCAAATCAATGGTTGTCATAGTGGGATGAAATCCCGTTTTTCTTGTGATAGCATGAATAGTAAGTTATTTAACATGGACTCCGCATTTTAGAGCTTAAAATAAAAACATTGAAGAAGGATAATTTCAAAAGAATGTTAAGCATTATTGTATTAGCTCTCAAGCTTGAAGATCACTGATTATCTTGATAAATATAGAAAATTGTACATCCCAAATAATCTTTTAACACATGTTTTCAACAATTTGAAATCGCACACAATGGTCACCAAGTCTTTGCCACAATATAATAACCAAAATGGCACGTTTCGAGATTTGTGAGAACCTAAAAAGGAATTTAAATCTTTATAGAATATATGCTGTTGATAATAAGTGTCTCATTTTGCAATCCAAGAGTCAAATTATGAAGCCTAAAACCACAAAAAAGAGAGAAGAACTTTAATGGATTCTATTACCGTACATTAAGAATGTCAAAACTTCAAAAAGATAGTTATTATATTATTGATCCTTTGCTTTCACCTTTTCCTTTGAAATACTCGGGCGGGTTCAAGCTAACGCAAGTTGCCAAATAGGTATACAATGCTATGTTTTAGATCAATTTTTATTACATTTATTTCACTTCAATAAAAATAATTTCAATTTATTTGTAAATGAATATTAATAATGTTAAAAATAATTAACTTCATTTCTTTTACAAATAAAATATGATGTCTTCTATCCTGATTGCTTAGATAAGTTATTTATACAAGGAGCAAGAAGTCAGACGTACATGAAGAAGTATTTTACTGAGTACATTCCCATGCTTAAGCCAATCAGTGACATAGAGTGACTATAGGAGGATAGAGATATTGTTAAGCAGATAGACCTTGACTTTTATATAAAGGAGTTAAAGTCTAACACTGGCCTGAATTTGTAAGCCAATTAAGGATGTATATATGAAAAAAAAGTTAAGAAAATCTTGCTTGATACATACCTTATTTCAATGGGGGTGAACATCACACATCAAGTGTGATTTTAATTAACTAGAGTGCACAAATGGTGTGTACTTAATTGAATTGGTTCTAATTAGGCTGATCAGATGGATGCTTCTTGATAGCCTAATTGAGTGTGTGTGTGAGCAACATTACTTGTTAGTGTTGTTTGATTAGGTTTTATGATCCAATGATGATTACACATGGATATTAATTAGCATGTGTATATGCATGTTTATATATATATATATATATATATATATATATATATAAGTTAAGAACGGAAGAGAATTATGCCTTTAACGAATTTTAATAGGAAATCATCTTTTAAAAATTATTTCTTTATTTTATTATGTTTTAAGTTATAAAATCATTTCAGCTTTGTAAAAATTCAATTCTGAACATAGAAAAACAAGAACATATAATGCTAGTAGAAAATTCTATTGTATGTAGCCAAAATATTTCGTATCCATAGAAATAATAGCAATAAATTTACTATATTATTGAAAATTTAATATTATTATCTATCATATTTTAACAAATTCATTATTATTATTTTTTTGCTTAGAAATAACCATGTTTCATTCATAGGTAACTGTCATGTCATAATTATAAGCAACCTTAGCTAAAGGAGGAACTTCAAGAATTAAGCCTAACCCACTCCCTATAATAGAGAAAACCCATTTTGCTCTAGTATGAACAACCTCATTTGCCTTTCAACTAATCCAAGATATAGATAGTTGCATAGAGTGAAATAAGTAATCCTAGATATCTCTTATAATACTAGATAATTTCCATCGAATTGGACTAAAGTCTAAAATAGCATTAACTACATATTTACAATCACTTTCAATCATGATTTGAGGATAGTTCAAGACTTCAATAGCTTGACAGGCTTTGAGGATGGCTAAGGCTTCAGCTTCCTTTACTGTATTTGTTGTGCATTTGTTAAACTAGAAACCTTTGACATCTATGAGAAACCTATAATTGAGCCATTTCCATTGCCAAATTTGTTTTTATGATTATGGAAAAGGTTTCCACATGTAAGGTTTTTTGATTAAAATAAACATCATTTTTGGCTTCCTAAATTTTCTATAAAATAATAGCAGTGCCAGCCACTACATGTTGAACTTCTTCCAAGGAGGCCTATGGCAGAAGCAATAAATTATTAACCTATAACATAGCAGTGAGGAATTCTTAAGGAGTAGTGAAAGAATTATAATTTAGATGTATACCTAATACTCTAAACCAAAGTAAATGAAATTATTCACAACAACTCATTAGGTGTAGCTCATCTTCCTACTCTTGCTACATAACAAATAGTGTTCATTTAGAACATTGGTAAAATTGTGAATCCACATTTACGTTGGTAGAACTCTTTGAGTATATCTTCTCAACATGACTTTTAGATGGTAATGTATTTTGGATGCCCATAGTGTTTGATACAATTTTTCTTCCATCTTGATGTTTCTTATTTCAAACATGGAATGTAATGGAGATAGAAAATTCTTCTATTGCTATTAGTGTCCAAATTAGCTCATCATCACCATGTGATGGGACAAGGATTTGAATGATGCGGTTAGCATCCTCTTCCACAAGGAAATGAGACACTATATCTTTCTTCTAGCATTTAGTTCCAATTAGCTAGAGATTAGTGATCTAAAAATGAGGAGATAATATTTCTTCAACTTTTATGGCTAGGTGAAATTGATTACAATCTAAAGCTTACGAGAGAGTGGGAGAACACATTAACTATCCATTATGTATCAAGTAGCATGCACCCAGTTTTAGTGTGGGAATACTTACACGTAGAGATATCCATGCTTATGATCTCTAAGTTATAACTACCTCATCTAATATAGGCTTACCTTGGAGATATTTTTATTTAGAAATTAGGATTTACAACCAGTTCTCATCCTTCCCTAACTGCTAAGCTAATTTAGCTAACAAAGCTAAATTAATATAATGGTATTTTTTGAAACCCATTCCTCCTAATCTCTTAGGAACACATAAATTATCCCAAGCTATAGCCGCATAATAATAAGCCTATCCTTTCTTACAACCCTACTAGAATTTATGACATTGTTCATCCATTTTCAAACAAAACTCTGTTGGCATCAACATTGAGGACATTGTATATATGGGTATTTGTTGTAAATTTGAATTAATCATGATTACCTTCCCTACCCAAGACAATGTTTAGTGTCTCCATCCTTGGATACAATGTTAAACTTTATTGATTAAATAGTAAAAATTTGTCATTTATTGCCTACTTAGAAACATAAGTAATCCTAAATATGTTGCATTAGGGGAATTGGGATTAGATCCATATATTGTTGAATGTCTCTTCTTTGATTTTTCTGGACATTGGATGAGAAGACAATACCAGACTTTTGGTAATTAATTTTTTGCCATGATTGCCTTTCATACTTGTTTAAACAAGCATGTAAACCCATTGCTTCTTGTAAATTTGCCTTGGTAAAAAGGATCGCGTCATTAGCATATATCAAATGATCTATTGGATAGCATCCTTAATCAACTTGAATGCCATGAATGTCACCATTGGATTTAGCTTTCATCAAAAGTCTAGAGAAAACCTTCCTACCAAAATAGAAAGATATTACAACAATGAATTGCCTTGCCTTAAACCTTGTTAGGGTTAAAACCTTCCATAGAAACTTCCTTTTAGGAGTATAAAATATTGTATAGTGGAAATACATTGTCAGATCCATTGAATAAATTAGGAATTGAATCTAAATAGTGATAAGATTTTTTTTTTGTGTCCAATTTAATTCACATAGGCCCTTATTTTCCTTGTTTCCTTTTAATTATATGTATGATTTCTCATGCTAACAAACTATTTTCAAATATCCACCAACCTAGCACAAAAGTTGAATATATAGGAGCAATGAGTTTCCTCAAGATCAACATCATTCTATTAGTTAGAATCTTAAGGATCGATTTATATAGTACATTAGACAAACTTATTGGTTAATAGTCAATACACTACAGCAAAAAAGACTTTTAGCGGCGACATTTGTCGTCGCTAAAAAGTTCTCGGTCGTCGCAAAAGAAAAAGTCGTCGTTAAAAATGTCGTCGGCGAAAGTCCGTGCGTAAAAAGGTCAACAGCGACGACAATTTGTCGTCGCTAAAAGTTTCCCCTTTTGCGACGACTCTGTCGTCGCAGAAAACAATTTCAAAATTCAAAAAAATTTGAAATTTGATTTTTAGCGGCGACAATTGTCGTCGCTGTAGGGTAAAAGTCGTCGCTGAAGGGCGGACCTTGAGCGACGACAACTTGTCGTCGCTGAAAGAGGAGACTTTCAGCGATGACAAGAGTCGTCGCTGAAGGTACGCCCTTCAGCGACGACAAGAGTCGTCGCTGAAGGTCCGCCCTTCAGCGACGACAAGAGTCGTCGCTGAAGGTCCGCCCTTCAGCGACGACAAGAGTCGTCGCTGAAGGTCCGCCCTTCAGCGACGACAAAGGTCGTCGCTGAAGGTCAGCCCTTCAGCGACGACAAAAGTCGTCGCTGAAGGGCTTAATTTCAGCGACGACTTTTTGTCGTCGCTGAAAGTCTCCTCTTTCAGCGACGACTTTTACCCTACAGCGACGACAATTGTCGCCGCTAAAAGTTTCTTAATTTTTTTTGAAATTTTTTAAAATTAAATTATCATATATTTCAAATAATGTACCTATTTTAATTAACTTGAATTATTTAATAATTTTTTAAATTTATTTTAATATAAATTATACAATTATAACACATCAAAAGTATTATTAATAATGTTTAGCAATTTGATCCAACATAGAAAATTAACACTCATAAAACAATGGTAAAAAAAAATTTTATATGAATAAACTAATAGACTATATACATCATCTATATAAATGTGCACATATAAAAAATATAAAGATACATAAACAAAATATACTACGGGGAAGTAGGGAGATGTCAATATCACAGTGCACCATAATCGTCGTCGTCGTCGTCATCATCATCATCATCATCCTGACTACGAGGCTGATAAAATGACGGTGGCGGCTGAGCGGTAGGTGCAGGCGCAAATCTACTCGGCCCAGGCGATGTAGCAGCAACAAATGGAGGCGGCGGTAGGACAATACCCTGCTGTCTAAGGATCGAGGTCATCTCAGAAAGATAAGTCCCAAACTGCTGCTGCATCTGCTGCTGCTGCTGCTGCATCATCTCCTGCTGCTGTATAATCTGCTGCTGCTGCTGATCAAGCCGCTGCTGCTGCTGCTCAATCAATCGCTGGCTCTGCTGAACCTGCTCCCGACTCTGGTGCAACTGCTCCTGCAACTCACCGAGCTGAGACACGGTCTGTGAGCTCGTCGCCGTGCTAGAAGTCCCCATGGAATGATAAGTCTGACCAGCAAGTACACGCCCAACAGCCTTCCTGTACCCTCGACGAGTGCCAAGTACCTCATCGGCAATGGCAGCCTCATCTAACTGTACAGGAGTCGTAGGCAAGCTAGTGGATGATACACTAGACTGTACATGCTGAGTCATGAGCTCAGTCATCATTGCCTTAAATTATTAGAAAAAAGTAATAAGAAATCTACCTTGGAAGATATATTTGTAAAATTTTATTTAAAATATAAAATTCAAACAACTTACATGTTGCCCCTGAGGGATCGGATGCACCCACTCCCCCGACCTGTATGTATGTCGGTCCCTAAAGTTATCGGGCACCGACTGCAGCTCACCAGTATCTCTGTTTCTCTGTTCAATTTTTGTAACAAAAAAAAAGGATGAAGGGTTGTAATGCTATTTAACAAATGGATATATTTAAAAAAGATAGAAAAAATTTAAATTACCTTATCAAAGCGATGTGCAGCAATAGACTTTGACCCATGCCGGTCATTCACGACCTTCTGTGCTCTATTATTTGTATTTCTTGCAGATAACTCCTGCAAATTAAGAGAAGAAAGTTAAATTTTAATGTTCATAATCTACTAATTATGAAATATTGTCATAATACCATAAAATATCATACTTACCCTGTACTCGTCACTATCAAAGAAATCCACACACCTCTGCCATGTCTGCGGTGAGACAGACCGAGGCACACAACGTCGAGCTCGATCCAGGTCATACTCCTGGTATCGATCACCTCCATGATCTAAGAAATACTTATTCAACCTGTACTTCCAATCTCTGTACAGGTCGGCAGCAGTCCGCATCAAACCAGAGAGCGCTCTATCCCGATCACCCTCAGAGACGCCCTGGAACTCGAAATGGGACTGCATTAAAAGAAATTTAATAAATTTATGAGTAATATATTTAGAAATTTCAATCTCAAAGACATTAATTCAAAAGGAAATGGATACTTACGCAAACCTCCTGCACAACTCTATCTCGAATCTCCTGAGGTACAGCCCGCCATGACTTATAATAGGGCGGCACGTGGGCGCGGATCATGCTGCCAATATCACGAGGGAGATGACTGGCATTCTCACCAACCGCATGCCATGTACCAGTCATATCAAACTGTACAGGCACCGGTCTGCCTCCACCCCTGCCAATCTTCTCATGCAATCTTAGGGACCTATTCGGCCCCCTCTTCTTAGCAGGTGCTACTTTATTTAATAAAGAAAAATATTAACAAAATAAATATAATATTTAATCAAGCTTAGGTATGCACAATTGATGTCAAATACCTGAGCCCTCACACTGAGCTGGAATCTGACTGGGTCGCTCCGGTGGGTCACCTCCAGCATCACCTCCGTGGTATCGTGCCTCGACATCCGCCATATCTAAAATAATACACATCATATAAGTAATTAAAAAGAACTCAATGTCCAGTTGAAGGATGAAATGGTTCAATCTCTTACAATCACATTTATTATTTTAATAATCATGCTTACATATTGGACAGTTGTAATTGTAGTTTGAATATGTTATATTTTCCCTAGTCAGAATCAGTGTCAGTGAACCTAACAGACTGATGGTCATCGGATTCTCCTTCATTATCAGATTGTGTGGGCTCCTCATCCATATAATCATCAATTGTTTCGTCTTCAAGGCTCTCGTCATCATCCATTAAGATGTCTTCTCCATGAGCACCAAGTCCAGCATTCCTGTGCGTTGGAACAATTGAAGGACTATTTCTTTCGTTACCTAGATGTACTAGATGGAAATCTCCCAGATTAACTGTGAGGTTGAAGTTGGACGAGTTACTATCCTGCAGAAATAACAGGTCTTGTGCATTATCTCCATCACTAGGTAGATCCCATATATCGCGATGTACCATATTATGGACGACCCTCCAATTTGGTCCATTAAGGAGATCCTCAATGTAAAACACTTGTTTTGCTTGAGTAGCAAGTATGTAAGGATCATCCTTGTACCATTGTCCGTTGATGGAGATACTTGTGATATTCTTGTCAGTATAAAGTTTCTTCTTTGTTGGATCAGTGTTATACCACTTGCATTTAAATAAAGTCACATTGTACTTATTTAAATAAGTCAACTCAATTATTTCTTCCAGTACACCATAAAACATGTTGCCATCAATCCCCGGGACAGAAATGCCACTATTTTGCGTTTTATGCTTCTCATCCCGAGCTTTGGCTACAAAACGTACTCCATTCACAACACACGCAGAGTATACCATGTTAGTGAAACTGGGACCGGATGCTTATGATAGTAACTCTTCGGTGGCCTCCGGGGAACCGTTCCTATGTAAATAGTACATCTACAAAAGTAGCAATTATTCCAAGAATTAAATTAAATTATCAACGAGACAAATGAACAATATTTAAGATATCCGTTCAATGGATTTGGGAAGAAAAATTCCTTACCTTCGAGTAAAACCAGGACGGGAATTTGGTTCTCTGTAAGTTATCAATATCTTCAGCACCACTTCGTTCGAGTTCCAATCGATGCTCACTGGTGAACATAACAATCTTAGTCTATTGTTATTAGAAAACGGAGAAGAACATAACTGAATTTTAAGATACTCACTGGAGATATTTTTCTATCTCAGAACAATTATTCAAGATGTACCATACTGCAATATCCCGATCCTTCCTATCAAAATGAGAAATTGTCTTCTTCCCTATCGGTCGACATTGGGACTGGAACACCGATAATGTCCTTCTTGTTTCGTGGGTCGGTGTTACATCTTGATTTCTATCAGAGCGATTGAATCTAGTTTCCACCCCTTCCAAATACATGGAGAAAAATGTTAACGCCTCATCAACAATATATCCTTCTGCAATTGAACCCTCCGGTCGAGCACGATTTCGAATGTAATCCTTTAACTTTTTTATATACCTCTCATATGGGTACATCCACCGAAAATGAACGGGTCCTCCTTCCAATGCTTCGTCTGGCAGATGCATCACCAAGTGAACCATTATGTCAAAAAATGCTGGGGGGTATATCCTCTCAAGCTTGCACAAAATTATGATGATGTCTTGTTTGGCTTGCAGAATATCCTCCCTGTTGAGAGTTCTAGCACATATTTGACTGAAGAAATTGCATAACTCGACAAGTGGATAGGATAATTCCTTTGGCAAAAGAGCCCGGACACCTGGTCCTAACAGTCTTTGCATGATAACATGACAATCATGTGATTTCAACCCCTTTAACTTCAAGTCACGATCTGTGACATTCTTACTAAGACTCCCAGCAAAGCCATCTGGAAATTTCACATTCTTTATATACTGGCAAAATCGTTTTCGCTCTTCTTAGTTAAGCGTATATCCAGCATGTGGCTTGAAAAGTTGACCCCTCTGCTCGTACAGATGCAAGTTAGGCCTTATCTTCATGTCTGCCAAATCTCGTCTTGCATTGTCTGTATCCTTTGTTTTGTGCTCAATCTCCAATAATGTACCTAAGATGCTATCACATACATTTTTCTCAACATGCATGACATCAATGTTATGCCTTAAGTTCATTGTTGGCCAATAAGGAAGATTAAAAAATATACTTCTCTTGCTCCAATTAAGTTCATCGGCACCTCTCTTTCGCTTTACACCACCAAATTCAGCATGTTTTCCTGGAAGTCTCTGTGGCACTTTGCCCAACTGTTCCATGATAACATTATTGGTAAGAGGTCGAGGAGGGGGTGTCCTCTCCGACCTTCCATTGAATTCCTTCATATTTCTCCATGCGTGACTTCTTGGAAGCCAACGACGATGACCCACGTAAGCTATTTTTCCTCTAACTCGAATCGATGGAGTATCCGAATTACATGTAGGACATGCTTTGTATCCTTGCCCGCTCCATCCAGATAGGCTACTTCGAGCAGGAAAATCATTAATAGTCCAGAGCAATGCTGCCCGCATATTGAACACTGTATTTGTATTTGCATCTCGAGTTTCAACTCCTCTCTCCCAGAGATCCCTCAACTCTTCTACGACCGGCTGCAAGAACACATCCATATCTTTACCTGGCGATTGCGGCCCTGGGATTAATAGGGTCAACATGAAGAAAGATTGGTTCATGCATATCCATGGTGGCAAGTTGTAAGTAGTTATAACCACTGGCCACATGCTATAAGATAGGTTCCTATAACCAAAAGGATTAAATCCATCTGCACTTAAACCCAACCTGACGTTTCGTGGGTCAGCGGAGAAATTAGGATACCTCTTATCGAACTCCTGCCAAGCTTTTCCATCCACGGGATGTCGCATTACCCCCTCTTCTTTTGATTTTCCAGTGTGATGCCATATCATGTTTTTGGCAGTATGTCTCGACCGATATAGACGCTGTAGTCGAGGAGTTAAAGGAAAATATCGAACCACTTTTTGGGGCACCTTCTTTCCTTTTGTAGTTTTATTTACCCATCGACTCTCCCCACAAATTGGACAATTATCTTTGGAAGCATGATCTTTCCAGAAAAGTGCGCAATCATGTTTGCATACATTGATTGATTCATACCCCAACCCCAACTTGTTGAGCCATTTCCTTGCACTATAGTACGATTCAGGCAATTTATTATCGTTTGGAAGTGCCTCTTTTAATAATCGAAGAAGAGCATCAAATGACTTGTTTGTCCACTTATGCAGAACCTTCAAATGCATAAGTTTCACCAAGAAGTTCAATGCTGAAAATGTTGTGCAACCTGGATACAACTCTGTTTCTACTTGCTCGAACAGGTTATCACAGTCACTATATTTTGTTCCAATGTCTTCGCCAGCCGCATTCTCACCCCTGTACTCGTCATTGTGAAAATCAACTTCAGTTGTCTCAGGGCCAATGAAATCATGTATAATATCTACCAGCTCATCTCTATTGTTAGGGGATATCTCACTAGTTCCTTTAGAACTCGAAACATCTACTTCACCATGATGTACCCAATTTATGTATAATGGATGAAATCCATTATCTATAATGTGCGCCTCCAATGTCAGTAATGTCTGGAATATTAAATTCACACACTTTTTGCATGGACATCTTACCATACCCCTTTCGTCGGTAAAGTTTTTTGCTCTTTCAACAAATCTTACTGCACCATTCCAATACTCATCTGACAATCGATTTGGTAGGTGTATCCAACTTTTATCGACAGACATTGTATCACTGAACAGGAAGGAAATTGCTTTAGGTGAAATGAAGTATGTTGATTAATGTTTGACATTCACCCTAAATGCACCGTATCACTCCAATTTTGAAGGGTAGGATCCTATCCCATTCGAGATATTTCTATAGTTATTATTTTTTTCAATTTATCCACGCTCATCGATTGACTCGTGCAGAAATTTCGGCAGCATCTCCCTATGGTTCTCCAAGTGCCTAAACTATACACTTGTATAGTTTATACCCGGAGAACAGTTAGGATGCTAAGATATTTCCACAATATCAAACAAGAGCCAGATAAATTGTTAATAATAACTACATGATAATATCCCAAACTGTCCAACTTCTCAGGACAATTCAAGGGTTGACTGATGTTCGGAAAACAATCAACCCTTGAACGGGTCTAAGCTTAACATTTAAATGTAAATGTAGTTCTAATTTAAATTATTGTAAAAATATATTTACAATAATTTAAATTAATGATACAACAATTTATAAGTATGGTCCATTAAGTGTCAGTACTATTATTTACGTAACCTACTTGACTATATTGATGAGGTACACAATTCAGCTTCTTTATAGAGATGTCTATACTATGAATATGGACTTTCTAATTGTAAATTTAAGTAAGTTTGATTTTATAAGGTGTATATTATTTATAAGATGCACAATTCAACTTCTTTATTTAAGTAAATGTAGTTTTATCCAAGAGGGGTGTGATTTTTAGGTGAACTTCCTAATGTTTTGAAATTTTTAATTTTTATGAGACGTAAATATCATAAAAATTTAAAGGCTAGGGTTTCATTTTTATGTAGTCTCTAGTTTAATTGAATTTTTCTTAGTATGTGAGGTAAATACTAGAATTTGAATTGTTAAGTTTCAATCTCAATTAAAAAATAGACTATATTACTGTAATCTCTTACTGAACCTAAGATAGATTTATATATTTATTATAATTATCTATCTTACATTATTTCATTGAATCTAATAAGTTTGAAGTTTCCTAAATTGCATCACAAATGGATACATTTTGTGAATGGACTTCCTAATTGTAAATTTAAGTAAGTTTAGTTTTATTAGGTGTATATTATTTATAAGATGCACAAACTCAGCTTCTTTATTTAAGTAAATGTAGTTTTATCCAAGAGGGGTGTAATTTTCATGTGAACTTCCTAGTGTTTTGAAATTTTTTAATTTTATGAGATTGAAATATCATATATTGAATTGTTATGGTTTCATTTTTATATAATCTCTAATTTAATTGAATTTTTCTTAGTATGTGGGGTAAATAATAGAATTTGAATTGTTAAGTTTTAATCTCAATTAAAAAATAAGCTACATTATTATAATCTCTTACTTTCTAAGATAGATTTATATATTTATTATAATTATCTATCTTACATTATTTTATTGAATCTAATAAGTTTGAAGTTTCCTAAATTGCATCACAAATTTTAGATTTTATGAATAAATTATCATAACTATTTTATCTTAATTAGTTTAAATGAATAATATACACATATATTGTATACTTCAAAATTACAAATTGAATGATGCATAATAATAACCAAATTTATATTTATAAAATTAATGCTAAGTTAAATTCACATAAATAAATTTAAAATTTACAACATACAAAATTAAATAATACAAAATTTCATATTAAATTAAACACACTATCAATTCAATTAATTCAAATTAAACATACTATCAAATCTATTTATTAAACCCTAAATTATTTGAGTAAATTAAATATATTAGTACAGAAAAAAATTATAATTTTTTATTTACGTACCTCAGTGGCAAAAATCTACTGATCAACTGTGAATACTCCTCGCAAACTACGTCAAGTACTAATAATAACTAACAAATTAAAAAATACAACATACAAATTTAATACATATAAACATAAAAACAAAAATAAATATACTAAAATTAGAAAAAATTAAAATAGAGAGAAAGTTTAGAAACTTACCTGAATTCCTGAAACTTCAAATGCACAAATGAGGAGGAGGAGGCGGCGCCGCGAATAAATAGGCACCAGCTTTCAGCGACGACACAAAAAATTCGGTCGTCGCTGAAGCTTTTAGCGACGACCGAATTTTTCTTCAGCGACGACATTGTCGTCGCTGAAAGTGGAACCTTCACCGGCGACAATGTCGTCGCTAAAGGTCGAAATTGTCGTCGCTGAAAACTGGAGGACTTTTAGCGACGATATAGTCGTCGCTGATGTGTCAACCTTCAGCGACGACAATGTCGTCGCTGAATATTGGACACTTTCAGCGACGACTATGTCGTCGCTGAAGGGTGAAATGTTGACCGTAAAGTTTTAGGGCTTCAGCGACGACTCGGTCGTCGCTGATTGGTCCACCTTCAGCGACGACAATGTCGTCGCTGAAAGCCTTATGTTTTCAGCGACGACAATGTCGTCGCTGAAAGTGAATTTCTTCCCGCCCTTCCGCAAACTTTGCCGCCGAAATTTTTTTTAGGCTTTTAGCGACGACTTTTGTCGTCGCTAAAAGCCTAATTCTCCTGCCCCAGTTTCCATTTCCCTCTAAAAAAATTTCCATTTTTTACCGACGACTTCGTCGTCGGAGATACTTTTAGCGACGACCGAAATTTTGTCGCCGCTAAAAGAGTCGTCGTTATTGCTGATTTTTGTTGTAGTGATAAAAGTCTTAGCATGCATAATCTTTAGTGTAAGCATAATATGTATCCCCTTCTGAAAAAAGTATCAAACTGCATTGACTACCTTTTCACCCATTGTAACCTAGCATTCTTTGTAGAAGATACTTGACATGCCATTTGGACTTGGAGCTTTCGATGGATTCATAGATTTCATGATTGTCCATATTTCATCCTGTGTGGGAATAATGCACATAGCTTCATTTTCTTTTAGAGTTATCCTTAGTTGAATTAACTTTTTGAGGTCATCTTCCATCACTAGAGTATTTGAAGTAAATAAGTGTTCAAAATGATAAATGAAATATTATCCTATCTGTTATCTTGTATTAATCCAATTATCATCTCCACCTTTGATTCTTTGGATATTATTCCTTCTCTTTCATATAATCATGGATGTATGAAAGAATTTTGAATCAATATCTACATATTATTGTTGGGATTGAGATTCAAACAAATGCAACAAAAATTAACTAATCCCAGCCAAAGGATCCATGCAAAACATGAGATTAGAATAAAGATTCAGTTAATACCTTTTTGATGATTTGAGGACTCATTTGCTAATCACATTTTTGACTTCCTTTCAACCAAAAACTCCAAGGTATCTACACGAACTAGTAGATCACTAATGAACATCCATGACCATTGATTAGAATTCTCCTCTTTTTCCTTATAGTGCTAGCTACACCTCTTCAAAGGTTATGGTCAAGGAGGGCTGCTAGGGTTTTCATGCTTTGAGATATGTGAATAATAATAATTATTACCCAACAAACCTATTTAAATAAGTGCATAAAAAATCCTAACGAATTGGGCTTTGTTTCATCTATAATTATAGGCTTATTATTGGGCTTTATAATTATAGCATGAAATTCTCAAATATTAGGACCAAACAATTTGATTCATCAATTCAAAATCCACTAGGTTTTAAGTGTGTGACCCTACGGCTCTCATTACATTGGTAATGATCACAAATCACATTAATGATCATAAACAATAAGTGGTGTCTAGCAATACATCATTATTACCTAGGTAATGATCATAAATAGGTGTATAGAAAATCCTAACTAATTAGATTTTGTTCCATATATAATTATAGGCTTATTATTAGGCTTTATAATCATAACATGGAATTCCCAAATATTAGGCTCAAACAATTTGGTTTATCAATTCCAAATCCACTAGGTTCTAAGTCTGCGACCTTATAGGCTCTCATTACATTGGTAATGATCATAAATAATGAGTGGTGTCTAACAACACATCATTGTTACCCAAGTAAAGAGAAAGTTAATAATTTGATTGAACCTTTATATGTGATCATCATTTATGTCCTTTTGTCCTAGACATCTAGATTCTAAGTGTACGACACTATAGGTTCTCATTATGTTGGTAATGATTACAAATCACATTAATGATCATAAATAATAAGGGGTGTCTAGCAATACATCATTATTACCCAAGTAATGAAAAAGTTCGTGATTTGACTAAACTTTTACATATGATCATCATCTATGTCCTTTTGTCCTAGACATCTAGATTGAGCATGAGATATGGATTGTGTCATTCTTGTATATCCTAATCTAAAGGTTTCTTAATTCCTAAGTAAGTTGACAGAAAGAAATACAATTGACATCCCATGTCCATTCATCTAAGCATGACCATGCATTTTTCTTAGCTTTACTTAATTAAGGGGTTTAAGGATGTCACTCATGTTATATAGGAGGGAAAAATTCCATCTTGATCATACAAATCCCTCTGTATGATATGTGACATATCTAATAATTACTATTGTATTCACTCAACCATGAATGACATAAAGTAGTATCAAAATATGAAACTCATATGTAAGGAACCTTGGCTATCTCAAGTTAAAGGACTATATTAATAATGATCACTAAGAATCACTCATGACACTCATACAATGATTCATGTAGTGTTCTTAGGGTGGATTGATCTATTATGTAAATTTTCTAACTTTTACTCATGTGTAGACTTAATATCTCATATAAGTCACCACACATGCTATTCTCAATATATCAAAGCAACCCAATTTACAATGATATATGACTAGAGACATTTAAGAATACAATTATTTTAAGGTTATTTTCATAATTAAATATATTACACAGATAATATATGTATAAATATGATACTTAGAATTACTATTAAAATAATATGATTTAAATTTACAATCATCAATATGATTAGTTTTATGGCATATATACTAACAATTGTAACCATAATTCTCTTGATTTTTGGCACCAAAAAGACTTTTGCTTGATTAGATGCTCATCCAAGGAGGTTTGAATGCTTCAGACTAATAGTAAATTAGTTAGAGTTAGTTTTGCATTCCTTGCTAGTTCTAATGATTTGTAAATTCATCCATTTTAACATGATAATTGCTATATATATATATATATATATATATATATATATATATATATATATCTTTGTTCCATATTTTGAGCTAATGTTTAACTTGTATGATTTTTTGGACTAATTAGAATGTAAGAGAGCTAGTGACATCTTGTTACTAAGCTTTTGCTATCACATCTTTGCAGCTAGTGTCACAAAGCTAGACTTTGAAAAGTCTAAAGGATCATAGGTTGTGGTCCTTATACAAGGAAATGTCAAGTAAAATTGGATTTTGATCTGATTGTGCATAAGATAAAACTCTTACACCAATATGAGAATATTTGGTGTGCCATATGGGATAACTAATTACTCTATCGAAAATTTCACGAATGTGTTTTAGTCTTTTACGGCCATTTGTCCAAGTAGGAGTGTTCCCCCATGCCTTGATTTTAATGCCTCCAATATGATTAATGAATTTTGTAAAAGGGAAGTAAAAAGAATTTCCCATTGCACAACCTCCAAATTTATCACTTGCAAAAAGAAAAGTGTTGAAATCATCAATTAATAGCCATGGCTTGTCAATAATAGTGGCCAACTAATACAAATTGTTCTAAAATTGATATTTGCTATTTTGATATGGAAAACCATACACATAAGTCAAGTACCATTCACCATGGTTTGTTTTTTCATTGATTCTAGCATGAATAAGTGTTTGGTTTGTTGCTAAGATATCTATTTTCCATCCCTTTAACCAATATAGAGCTACTCTACCTTTAAATTTGTTTGCAAGCACATTAAAGTGAATAGGCAAACCTAAAGTTCTAGTAATATTGATACTACTTAGAGAATCTATTTTTGTCTTATATAGGTAGATAATATTAGGGTAATGTGTTTTATTAGGAACTCAAATGGCTCATTTTAGCAGAGTATTATTAATACCCTAACAATTTTATGAAGGTAGCTTCATGGTGCCTATTGGGGCTTGATAAGGCCCGCCTTATCGACCATTTTAGTAGCACCAGTTAAAGGAGCTTCCTTGGTAGAAACCCTATATTTTGTTGGCTTCGAAGCATGATTTTTCAATTTGGAAACACTTACTTGTTCCTTAACAAATAGAGTTTTAGTTTACTAGTCTCCCGCTATACTAGGATGGAAATAAGAGTCAAGAATAATAATACCTTACCTATATACTTTTTTCTTGTTTGGTGATGGTTTTGAGTCTTAACACATTAAGGACATTTGATGTTTAGTCTAGTTAATTTTGTTATCCTCATCTGGTTATGAAGAGTCCTATGTCTGTTCTGGATAGGTATACTATTGTATCACATCAAAAGCCTTGGGTATCTATACAACTTCCTTGGAACAATGTTCTAAAATGGTTTAAGTATTCCACTCACCCAAGGAGTTGACATAATTATCATTATTTATAGTTAGAGTGCCTTTTTGTAGATGACTACCTATTACCTTTATGATTTATATAGGAACAATTTCTACTAATTGCATTTGTTCATAATGGATAGTTGTATGTGTTTATAGTATAAATAATAAAAATAAATCAAACAAATTGATGACAATAAAATTATACATATACTTGATGCATAATCTGATGAAGCCATAATTGATTTGAATGATGGTGATGAGTAGAGTTATAACCACTTCGCCCCTTAGATTATCTAGATAGAGAGAAAGAAAGAGAGAGAAATATTTTAAGAGTGGTAATCCTTGTTGTGCATCCTTGAATGATAACCTTGATCTCTTTATTTAAGGTTAGACTTGTGATAGGAAACCACTGACTACTAAAGGGCTGTAGGCTAGGACCTTTACTCATATGGGCATATGCATGATTCAACTTATCACGAATCATACACATTGAATTAAGGCCTAATCTGTTCCATGTTTAATGTTAAAATATAAAATTAATTATTTAATAAATATTCTATTAAATTAAATAAAGCTAATCCATATAAATATATACAAATAAATTATTTATTTTATTTTAATATAACAATCTTCCACTGAGATAATATTAATTAATTACATAGAATATTTGAAATAGCAATAATTAAGCAATTACTATACATTAAGTTTTTAACTTAATTCAGAGAATAAGATCATACTAAATCAGTGAATCCGATAAAGAAATAAGTAATGCTTAAATATAATTGTCTCATAATCTGAAAAGAATAGAATAAAATAGTCTTTCGACTATAGCTCAAAAGAGAAACAACTGAAAATCATTGAATCGATAGGGAAATAAATAATTGATATATGTATAAAACATATCACCAATGTTTTAATATCCAAATTGAGCAATTATTACATAAGTGGTCCCAGACATCAATAAATTAAAGTTAGTCTTTCAACCACAGTTTAGAAGAGAAACAACTTAAATCATTGAATCTGATAGGGAAACAAATGATATATTAAACACATTACTAGTGTTTCAACATCTAAACTAAGCAATTATTATATAAGTGGTCTTAGACATCAACCAAGTAAAATAAGCATATCTTAGACTCCCACTAAGCTAAGGCTTCATCAAAAGATTTAACAAGACCCATATGAGTTACTTGATTCTTAAATACTCCTACAGATAAGCCTTTAGTCAACAGATCCACTAGCATATCTCCACTAGGGATGTGTTTAATGCGAGTATGAGATTCAATAATTTTCTCTTTAATAAACAGGAATTTAACATTAAAATGTTTAGTACGATTAGAAATCCTGTGATTCTGAAAGAAGTATATAGCAGAAGAATTATTGCAATAAAATTGGTAGAGATCATGATATGAAATCAATCAATTGCATGCTAGATATTAACTTCCTCAACCATATAGCTTGACAAGTGGCCTTATAACATGCAGTAAACTCTGCTTCCATAGTTAAGATAGTTGTGAGTGTCTGTTTAACACTTTTCCATGAGACATCTTCTCCAGACATCATAAAAATGTATCCAAATGTTGAATTATGATCATTTATATATGAGGCATAATTAGAATCCGAGTAACCAACATCCTTAAGTGAATTAGATTGTTTACAAGTCAACATGTGATTCTTGGTGCCTCAAATATGCCTTATTATCTTCTTAGCTGCTTTCCAATGATCCATCCCAAGGTCATTCAAGTATCTTCCAAGCATACTAATAACAAAAGCTATATCTAGATGAATGTAGACCTGTGTGTACATAAGACTACCAATAGTGGAAGCATAAGGAATCTTGTCCATTTTAGCCTTTTCAACATTAGTTTGAGGGCACTGCGATTAAGACAACATATCGCCTTTCTAAATAGGCAGTAGACTAGATACATAGGTATCCATTTTAAATCTTTTAAGCGCTCAGTCAATGCAATTGGCTTGGTACAAACCCAAAATACTATGAGTTTTTATCATAATAAATCTGAATTCCAAGAACAAAAGATGCGTTACCAAGATCCTTTATATTGAAATGGCATGACAACATACGTTTTAACTCATCTGGAAAATTAATTGAGTTGTTAGCCAACAAAATGTCATCAACATAAAGCATTAAGATGATAAAATTACCGCATTAAATTTATTAAAATTCTTGCAACTACACTATATAGTCGTTTAGTATTACAAGTCTTCAAACACTTTGAGATTGTCTTAACTCAATAGTTAGCTAATCATGCTCTTCAACATAAGGTTCTTCATTTATATGATTTGAATTTTGAACATTATCTCCTCTAGTAGGTGAAGGAGTCAGAATAGGTATAGGCAGAATGGTGGTCTCATCATGCAGATTGATAGCCCTAGACATCAAACTCCCATTATCCAAGCCATTTTTAAAATAGAATGCTTGATTAGATTCATGATCTTGGTAGTATGAGTGGGATAATAAAAATTTACAACATCTTGATCCAATACAGTACCTAATAAAGAACCTATTGATTGTTCTAGAGTCTAATTTTTTCAACTAGGGATTATATGGTCTTACCTCTACTTTACAACCCCACACTTAAAATGTTTCAAAATCTGAGAAATTTAGCTCTAACAACACACCTTATTTTACCAATCTTTCTAATCTCTCTTTAGAAAAGTGGCTTAAACATCGATCCCATAAAATGGAAGAATTCTCACTCATTCTAGAATGTTTATGCCCAATCACAACATTGATAAGAATATCGAAGGGCACAACATGACAATCATTCAAATTCAAATGATATGGATCATTTTGTAATATGGCATACCAATAATAGTAAAATCTAAATAAATTTCAATCTTTCCATTTTCTTGTCAAAAGGAATAACTATAATTTTCCAAAATAGAAGTAGAAATCAAATTCCTTCTTGCAGAAGGTACATAAATGACATTATTCAAATTAAAATGTGTCCAGAAGATAAACATAAAAAAAATGATCCTATGTATTAAATTTCAAGCCTACTTTTGATTATTTCTAATACAGTATTCTCCCTTTCACTTGGGATCCATATGTTTTTGAGCTACTTCCTGTTCATGCTTATTCTTTAGCTTATTACACTTAGACATCTTGTGTCCAAGGATCTTGCAATAATTGCACTTGCCTTTAAATTTCTTTTATTGTCCCTTGCCCTTATCACTACTTTTCTTGAACTCAGGCTTTTCAAATATTTGCGTCTCTAGTTTCTTTCCTTTTTTATCATTATCACTTGACTTACTATTGGATCCTTGAGATAAGCAATTGATAGAAGGTGGCTGTGAGTTACTCTTCATAGTCTCCTCCTCTTAAGTTACTATAGAAATCATTTGGTCTGTTGTCCATTCTCCCTCTTATGAATTATAAGAAGTTCTCAGGTAACTATATTCAACTAACAATGACTGAAAGACTCTATAGACCAAAGTGCTCTCTCCTAGATTAACCTCATATGATCTCAGACTATTGTAATAGTGAATTATCTTCATGATATGCTCCCTAACACCTAAAACTCCATCATAATGAGTGTTATCAAGCATAGAGAGGTAGTAGATTTTCTAAGTCTTATTAAGCTTCTTGAATTTTTTACCAATAGCTTTCATGTATTCTATAATAGTGTCCTTGTTTGGGATACTCTCTCTGATTGCTTTCTCAATAGTGAACTTAATCATTGCTAAATAGATTTGGTTTGACTTATTCCATTATTTTTAATAGGTCTCATCTGTAGTGCTAGACTCAAGTAAGAGATCAGCTAGCTTCGGTTCTCTAAGAGCCAAATCTTCCTTAGAAATTGTCAGGTACATGTTCAAAGACTTTTTCCACTCATCATAATTTGTTCCATTAAAAGTCCTCATCACAAATAGTTATTGAAAGGCCGAGACTGATACAGCAAGATTGAGAAATTTTAATTATGCATGCATAACATAATTTTAATACAAGATTTCCCAAATAAAATAAAATCAGTCAAACAACTACATGACAAAGTGGCATCAACAAAATTACATATACCACGTGATTTGGCTTCTACAAGATTCTATACAAGAATGTAATCAATATAGCCATACCGATAGGGTACAAGAAATATTGAAATATTATAAATGCTGCATGCTTATTCAAAAGAATTCAAACCCTAAAATTATATTAATAACATCACATTGATAGAGTGCATCCACCATTAATGCAATATGCTCCTAGAGACCTTCCAGAAGAACAATATTTTCATGTAAAATAGTTTCACTATAATCCTAATCTATCATTAGTGTGAATCAAATAATTTTGGTATCCATACATGTATAAAATTACACAATTAAGGATTTAATAATTTATCAAATATAGTTATACTCACAACAAGAGAGAGTGACTTTTTATCAAGCCTAGAAAAAATGTGAACAATATTCATGAATTTTTACAAGCCAAAATTCTATAAATAATATATATTTTTATATAGTATAAATCATGCAAAATTTTAAAAGATAAATATTTAACGGCATAAAAATTTTGGAAAAATTATATATAAATAAAAAGTTAGATTTTATTTAAGTTGGCCAAAAATGGGCCCATAGGTCTAGCGTGTGAACCACACGCACCAGCACTTGCGTGGGCCTGCACATGTGCTTGGATCCTCTCTCGGACCATCAATGTCATTTGCTGCTTTTGGGACCACCAATCAGTAAAGATCTTAAGAAATCCTTTTAAAGTAGTAGACATGGAAGCACGAGCACATGCTCAACATAAATACATGGCATACCTCTCTTCGCTTTAATTTCCTCAATAATCCTAAGCTTCAACCATAGATTTCGTTCCAATTATATAATTTTTTATATTACTTAATCTTAGAGTCAACAAATTATATGGGCTACTGGCACATGTGAAGAACACGCTCTCTCAAGTGTGTGTTGCCTCATGTTGTGAACCACTGCTATTGGGTTGCCTTCTACCCATGTTTTACTAGTTCATCCTTGGTATTTTTTTCTGCCATTGGCGTAGTTTTCAAGCTCCAAAAAATTATTTTCAGTCCTTTTCAATGTAAGAAAAAATTTATCTAGTCTATTTCCAATATAGATTTATGTATTCATAAGAAGAGAAGGCTTCAAAACTATGCAATCTCTCTTCATAAATTTTCCAAAAAAATTCAAAGTTTGATATGATGCATAATAACAAGATTGAATATAGTCGAATAATAGAATAATATTCTTGATGTATATAAGAACAGGATTCATGATTCAATTGAAAGAAAACAAATCCAAATTACTTCAAAATCAATATCCCAATTTTTGATGCATTTTCACATGCAGAACAATGCATACAGATACATGCCAAAGAAATTAAATCTGATGCATTAAGGAATAATTAAGACTAAAAAATTATATAAAACAAATTGTTTACTCACAAGAAAATTTTTCCTAGACCTTAAAACCAAATCCAAAATTAATTAAAGTACTCATAATGAGATGATTAATATTAATCATACTATTAACATCATTTTGATACCATCTATTGATAGTATGAATAATAAATATAAATCAAACAAATTGATGACAATAAAATTATAAGCGTATCTGATGCATACTTTGATGAAATCATAACTGATCTGAATGATGGTGATGAGTAGAGTTGCAATCTTCTTTGCCCCTTAGGTTATCTAGATAAAGAGAGAGAGAGAGAGAGAGAGAAATGTTTTAGGAGTAGTAATCCTTGTTGTGCATCACTAAATGATAACCTTGATTTCTCTATTTAAGGTCAAGCTTGTAATAGGAAACTACTGATTATTAAAGGATTATAGGTTAGGACTTCTACCCATGTAGGCTTATATATAATCCAACCTATCACAGATCATACGCACTGAATTAAGGCCCAATCTATTATATGTTTAATGTTAAAATATAAAACTAATTACTTAAATAAATATTCTAATAAATTAATTAATACTAATCTATATAAATATATCCAAATAAATTATTTATTTTATTTTAATATAACAATATGGTCGATCTCTTTTGGCCTAGTATGTTTTATGGGAGCCAGGGATTTGTTTCGCTCTATGCTCTAGTGTTTCGTTGGGTTAGGTGCTTATGGCCTTGTCGGAAGCCAGGGTCCCTAGTGCTTGTGAGCTTCATCTTCCCCAAAGTGGACTCTCGGCTCTGTACACTCCTTCTATTCATGCCTTAAAGTCCAAAGTCGAAACAAAAAAGGTGAAGCCTTTCATATCTAAAAAATAACGATACTTTTCCTAAATCCTTGCATGGTAGGCACGCCCGTTTAAGAGATTTTTTGAGTGGCCATCGGACTTGGAATCATAGAGTGTTTCTCTTGATCTAACCATCATACAGGGGATCCTCGACCACAAGAAGCTCTCCAAGTTCGTTTCCTATGCATTGTGCATTTTCCCAAGATAGGAATTCCAGGGGTATCTTATGGACCGACATCCAAAGGTCCATTGTAGAAAAATCGATTTCTTCACAATTCAAATGCCTGTCCCACATACGAGTCACTAATGCCTTGCCTAATATATTCCATGGACTTTCATCCAATACATGGTTGATGTGATCCATCTGTCCAAACGTCACCATAAACTTGTTTAATCCCAAGTCGATGAAGTTGAAATCTATGCAAAACGGCCAAGCCCTTTTCAGTATCATATGAATTGTATTTCGGTAGATCATCTTTTCACCCAGAATATAACCCACCACGGTAGAGTGTTGTTGCACTTCAGCAAATATAGTAGGCTCCAAATTAATCTCGTCCTCCTTCAAAGTTACAGCATTGTTACCAGCTGGTATCACCATGTGAGATGACGGCTCCGCCATGTAAACCACCTTGATGCACCACAACACTTTGAATAACTACTTCAATCACTCTCCCTTTTAGAGAAAAACCGCTCTCCCACATAGAGAGAAAACGCAACAATCCTCTTTATTTTCAACTAAGAGTGTAGGGTGATTCATTAGTTTTTTTTTTCCTAATGATAGATTTGGTAATTCACTTAATGCATATATTCAAAATTTAAGACAAATATTGGGTGCCACTATACCACAAAAATAAGAGTAGCAAATTCAATATTTTGACCTCATAGTTAAACGGATTCTAAGACTTAGACAATATATATGATTTTAAAAATTGGATCGGTGCTGAAAAATGGTACTAAATCAATCACTAGTCTAGTCGTTAACTTTCAAAACCATTATGAGAAAAAATTGGTGAATCAACCATAAATCGGTCAAATAGTGTGAATTAGTCACCATTTGAACGGTTGAATCGATTATTTCTCTTTAAAAGATATTGCTTTTATTTAATCAAAAGAACTTTATTTTTCCTAATATTTAGTATATCCATAACACTATATTTATTGAAAATAAGGTTCAAAATTGGATTAAAATCAATGACTATCATTAAATATTTAATGGTAGGTTAAATTTGTAAAATTTAATTTAATGGATATAAAAAATTTCAAACTCAATTTTAAAAGTCATTTTCAGTATTTATAGTATTTTCCTAAATATATTTTTAAAGTTTAAATTCAAAATAACAATACTTTATTAAACAAAAAATACATTATTTATTTTTAATTATTATATATTATATTTTTAATGTTGGTTTAAAATTACGGATCAACATTAGCCGCATCGGTAAATTTTATATCATTTTCTTTTTATAGTTCAATAATCGTCTAATTTTTAAAATAATATACTTGCAAGGCTGTGATTCTTTATTAAACGCAAGAATTGAAAATATTTCCCTTTAATAACCGGGCTGAAGTCACTTTTTGTTAGGCAATCATGCTACCCTCGGCACTGCGGACTATGTGTATGATTTTCAGTATTTTCTTTTCGGGTACAATTAAATTTCTATTTTTTATTTTTAATTATTTCTGATTAAATAGGATCAATATATTAGTAAAAAGAATTATTTAAAATTTCAATTTACAAAACCCAATTGTTATGAAAAGAAAATCTATTTGCTCCACTGCAAGAAAATGTACAGACGTTTCTTAATGGAAAATCTATTTAACTAAAATTTTGGGATGATTTCTAACCCAAAAAAGAAATCAGAAAATATCTTGTCAAAGTTTTTTTTTTACAATCAAGTATTTGATGATAAATACTTCCGATGGAATTTAAATGTGACCAGTAACTTTTTTTTATTAATATTTTTCAGAAATATTATAAAAAGCTTTGTCAACAAATAAAACAATAAAAGAAGATCACCATCCCAAAGTTCATTAGAATTGCATTGTTTTTAATTAAAATAAACTTAATAAAAATTGTTTCAAAAATATTTAATATATTTAAATTTAATTCATTATCAGTATAAATTAACTTTACACTATTACCTAATAATATATTATTTTGTCATTAAATAGTGTTAACTCTTCTTTATTACAATTAAAAATTTCTAATTACTCTTCCTTTCTACATGACATTCATTGACAATATAAAACATTTTATACTAGCAGTAGATCAAGTTTAAACTTGTATTTAATGAAAAAAATTTCATCAACATTAAAATATTTTTTTTGTAAGAATATAAATCCTGTCATAAAAAATAAACTTATACAGATGTACATCCCATAGTCAATGAACTATTTTCAATTATTAAAAAAAATAAATTTTCTCTTACTTCGTCCCTTTATATTAAAATAAACTGTTAATAGAAAAAATTCATTGTTTATGTTATATTTTTCCTGTTCATAAAAGCATTTAAGGCGATGGCAATCCATGAAAAAAATGAAGATATATGAGATGAAAAATCTCAACATACCATCAACAGAAGATGATATGATCATTCTCAGGGAGAAATATCTAACACCTTGAAGCTCAGAAAGTTGGTCTCAGAGGCCTGAATATTTAACTCGAGTTATATTTTTTTTCTCAATTTTGTATCTTTCATGAATGTGTAAGTTTTTAAATATATGTCTAACGATTTAGCTATTTTTATTAATATTTAAATTTAATTTATTATTAGTATAAATTAATTTTATAACATTTTTCACTGATGTATTACCATTTTAATAAAAAAAGTATTAAAACTTACTTATCATAGTTAAAAATTCTGAGTTACTTACATCTTTTTAATAACATTTTTTATTCATTGATTGGAGTGTAAAATATTTTACACTTACAGTAGATTAATATAAACTCCTTTTACTCTTAAAAAAAAGGTTGGTTTAGGAGAAGATCACTTATTTCCATAAAACAAGACAATAGCCGCTAAATTTTTCAGAATGCGAAAAGAATAAAAATCATAATATAATAAATACCGGACTTTACGAGAAAATTCTAAATACAACACAAAAATTGTGAGGGAATCAATAAAATCATTACTTCAAATTTTTGAAATTACAACTTTTAAATTTTTCATAAATTCAAAATTTAATTTTTTTTCAGGTAATTTTCTTTTTCATTATGCAATACATGCACAAAAATACTAATTTTTTCCAATTAACATATATATATATATAATAAAAGCAATAACAAAATTTTTATTATAATTTCAAATCTAACGCAGAATTATTACCATTTTCCTTCCAAATTCTACCTCTTTTTCTTTTTCTTTAAAATCTTTTAATTCAAGTCAAAATCTCTACGCAAAGCAACCGAACCACTCCATCGATCGATCTTTCCCTAGACAAAAAAAGCCTCTTAATACCTTCAACACTTGAAAAACACCCAAGCCAGAAATTTAACATGATGCATGCTGCTCTCTTTCTTCGGCCTCATCATATCAAGTTGAACGGATATTTAAAATGTGAAAATAATTAAAAAAGTACACAAATAAAATACACTCTCTCCTTGTGACAAAATCTTTATTGGAGTTTTCCAAATTCAAATGAAAGAGAAGGAAAGATTAAATAAAAGCTTGGGCCATGTTCCTTGATGACCGACCCAAATCATTGATAACATAAAACAAATTGATATTTAAGTAAAATAAAGATTACTTATAACATTTGATTTTTTTTGGGACAAGAGAATTCATATTTTGCACGTCTTAACTCAATCACATGACCATATATATTGTATGTTATCTCCCTTAAATTTTGAAATGTTGGACATTACTCTCTTGTACTATAAAAAATTTATAATTAATGCCTATCATCAATTTAATTTCCCATATCTTAAAATTATGTGATATTTTTAATAATTTTTCCGAAAAAAATATAAATTGTTGATTTACTATTTTTTATACATTATTTTAATACTTATTTTTAAATATTTAATTAAAATTTTATATATAATTTTATTTCTATTTTTAAATAATATAAAATTTAGATGCAAAGAGATAACAAGAGAAACTAATATATTACTATTTTGCATTTTTATTTAAAAACCATATTAAAAAGTTATATAATTTAATAAAATTATATATTATAAATGGATAAATTAATTTCAAATTTTGTATAATTTAAATAGTTAATATTCACATTTCTAAGATTAAATTAGAAGTAAAATTGAACAATCGAAAAGTTGAGGGGATGTTTTACATTTTTATTTGATTCCAAAGATTTAAAAAAAGGTACGTGAACACAATATTGCATAATATATTATGGTTGCAGACCATATCACATCCACTTTTTTTGCAATCTTATGCTATGACGGTTGTATTTTTTTTGTATTTGTCCATATCGTCAAAAATCGCAACTGCAAGAGCAAGTGCAATTTAAATCCTGATTGATTTAAATTTGACTCACGAAGCTCAATCATGATCCTCTAGAGTAACTACACTGCTGGTTGGACTATAGCTGAGGATTGGTGCAGGAGTTTAAAAAGGGCAAGCCTCCATGAACATTGGGATGATTTTAGCCATCCCAATGTTTGAACTTGGAAAATTGTAAGTTTTTTAATATTTTATTTTTCATAGTAAATTCATATTTTATCGTCCAAAATTTAAAATATTTTTATGAAATTATGTTTCAACATTTCTAGCCCTCTTTCTAACTTCCTTCTAAGAGACGGATTAACTGATTTGACAGATACCATCATCAATGGCATTTGCCATCCAGAAGAGTCGATGGTTGCAAGCATGATGCTCCTGCTGCATGCAACTGCTCTTGCTTTGGTGGTTGGTGTCCAAAGAGCGATTTGCCGAATCCAAATCTGTTGTGGTGTGAAAATGGCATCAATTTGAGGGACCCCCGCGGAATTTATTGATGTCCGTGTCTCTGGTGATCCTAACCTTAAGTTGCTCTATCTTCTTTTCTTTCAAAAGATATCTTGCAGTGAGAAAGCTGTGAATGCATGTCTTACCAACAAGATGAGCGTTGTACTTTCATAAATAACCCTAAAAAAATTGTATTTATAGTTGTAAGCTTTTTGAAGAAAAAATTTTAAAAAATTTCTTACTTCGTAACTTCTTTTGTTACCTAAAAGGTAAGTATAGCCTCAAATGACCCTTCATTTGTCTTTACTGATACAATTCAAGCCTAAGCTCGAGAGAAGAATTATCTTAACTTCACATATTCCTTTATCGAAATACTTATTATCATTAATATGAGAGAATCTAAACAAGAGAAAGAGGAGAATCAATGCATGACGAATAGGGGATTCAAAACCCTTCTTCCTTCCTTGTACTTAATAATTATTAAGCATATTAATAGAGCGCCAACATGTTGGCTCGAACTTTATAATTAATATTTTATTTTTGATATGATGAGGCATATAAAAATAAATAAAAAGAAAGAAGTTAGATTTGTTCTCGCCTGTTCTATTGTTATTCTTGACAAGTGGATGTGAGAATTTTAACTTATGCTCCACATGTAAATATAAATGTTGTGACAGATTCTGCGATTGTAATTTTCTTTTTTAATGATTGTATTCTATATATTTAATTATTTTTTATATTTGTTTGCTACTATAGTTATTACAAAATTTTACTTTACTACAATAATTACAATACAGCCTTTCATTCAAATGTACACATCATGTCACAATTCACAACATGATTCATATTGCACTCATTATTTATTGTTCATACACAATCAGATTCTAATAAGTCGTAAACATAGATGGCCATGGGATAATTAGAATTTGCATGTGGAAACGTGTCATATCAAGGATTTTATTACATGTTTTAAAAATAAATTTTATTATCTACTACTTGTTCATACACGAAAAGATTCTTTTTCAGTGAATCACTAAATGGAACAATCAATACAGAGATTTGAATATTAAAGGATTTCCCATTTCTCAGGTTATATTCAAAATTCAAACTTTTATTCATTGACAAAAAAAATTAAGAATAAACATACTTTCTATAGAGCTAACAACTTGGTTCGCCTGATAAGATTCTTCCTACTTGTATGCATGATATAGTAAATTTTATTACATATTTGAAAAAAAATGTACTTTCATGCATTGAATATATATTATAGTAGATTAATATATACCTAGGATAACAAAAAAAAATGTAATAATGTATTAATTGTGGACATTTTTTTTAAATAACAGAATCCGCCTTTAATTCTTCTACAAGGGTCATGGTGTCTTTATATACAAAGAAATAAATAAATTACTATCCGTAAAAGTAATGATAATATGCCTTGTAAAAGTGAATGAAATAGTATAACTACTGAACTAATTAGTTATTATATCTATTGACCTGGGTTATTGATTATTGAATTTTAAGTTACGATCCTGTGGTGAAATTATATGCATATATACCCTCCATTTTGCCAAAACGGTCTTTTAATGACTGAAAAAAATAGTAAAAGTATAACCACGATTGAATTTAATGATTTGCACATTTGGAATTATGAGTTTAAATTTTTTTATTATTAGTGTAAAATAAATATGCTATTAAAAAAGTAATAGTAATTAAGAAATTTTAATGCTAATGTAGAAATTTTAATAAATTTTTATTGATATAACAATACATGAATGAATGATAATAAAAAGTAAATTTATACCATTAGTAGAAAAAATTTAAATTCTAGAATTATACATTAGACTTATACGTTGCAAATTTAATTATTTACTACATTCAATACAAGTAATTTTGAACTTAAGACATCGGACAAATTACTCGAGTTCTTACTGACAAACCGCATCTAGAAACTTTGCGAGTTCGGTCTTTGTAGTGCCAAAGCAACTTCTTGAAGTTAAAATGTCAAAATTTTGATTATAAATTCCTAAACTATGTAATCATAATCATCGGTTGAACTAATTAGCCACTAGTAGATACCGTAAAGGGTTTTTCTCAAAACTTAGAAGATTTGTTAGATTTTTTACTCACTTAATAACACTAATCATGACAACTTCATTTTATATTTCAAAATTGTGACTTGTTATTATAGTTATATTGGAGTAACTATAATTTAAATGTGTTGCTAAGTAAAATCATAATGTTATATACACTGAAAATAAAATAGAAAATGGATTCCTAATGTAAATCAATGACTATCATTAAATATAATATGATGAAATGAATTTCTAAAACTCAATTGAATAGATATAAAAAATATGAAACTTAATTTTAAATTTTATTTCATATACATACAATATTTTTGTAAGTGAAATCTTTTTTTTTTGTGATAATACAAATAATAAGTTATTTTACAAGCAGTCTCCATCTTAGAGTTTAAAATAGAGACATTGAAGGAGAATAATTTCAAAAAAATATCAAATACTACTACACTGTTAAAAGTACCAAATCTTCAGAGTGAACATGGAACTGAAATTATGGAAAAAGCTTAGTCGTCAAGCTTGAAGATCACTTATTATCTTGTTAAATATTGAAAATCACAAATAATCTTTTTACACATATTTTCAAAGAATCAAAATCTTACACAATGGTCATGAAGATTATGCCACAATGTAATAGCCAAAATGACACGTTGCAAGATTTGTGTGAACCTAAAAAGGAATTTAAATCTTTATAGAATATAGGCTGTTGATAATGAGTGTCTCATTTTGCAATCCAAGCGTCAACACGATAAAGTCTAAACCGCAAAAAAGAGGGAAGGACTTTAATGGATGCTATTACTGTATATTTAGAATGTCCAACTTCATATAGATAACTATGATATTGACCCTTTGCTTTCATCTTCTCCTTTAAATCCATGGGCGGGTTCAAGCTAATGCAAGTTGTCATATAGGTATCCAATGCTATGTTTTAGATCAATGCTTATTACATTTATTCCATCTCAATACAAATCATTTCAATTCATTTATCAAAGTATATTAGTGTTCGAAGATAATATAAAAAATAATTTACTTCATTTGTTTTGTGAATAAAGTATGTTATCTTCTGAAAAAGTTGCTCAGTTAAGTTGCTTATGCAAGAAACAAGAGGCTAGATATACATGGACAAATAGTTAATTAAGCACATTCTAATATTTAAGTCAATCAGTGTCATAGAGTAACAATGATAGGAATATAGACATATAGTTGAGTAGATAGACCTTGACTTTTATATAGACTTGAAGGGAGTTGAGTGTGACTTTGCATCATAAGTCAAACTTGTGACTTAATTTGGCAAGACAAACGAGCTTTGATTTAGACAAAGTTTTGTACAAAAATCAAGTATCATGTGAATGTCTTGTAGTGCAAATTTGGGAGGATTTCGACTTATGTACTAGTTTTAGGGTTTTCCCTATTTTGGGGGCATTTTTATAATTTTGATCAAGGTAACTTGTTTAGTATGAGTAGATAAGTACATGATTGTGATCCTTGGATTTTTATCTTCCTTTTGATGTATTATGAGATATTAGATCCATCTCAAGTTCTAAGAAAAGGCCTTATGATAGTTTAGAAAAAGTGTGCCCACTCCTATGAGTAGGACTTTTGTTTAAAATGTTCTTTTAGAGGGGGAAGTGTCTAGTGACCTTAGTGGTCACTTGGCACTAGTCTAGGGATTAGAGTGTGTAGGTTAGTAGGCTCCCTTTCACAATTTAGAATATGTAATGAGGCATATCATGAATAACAGAAGTAGTCCCTCTTTTACTACAATTGGTCCACTTTAGTGTTCATTTTTTGTTGCATCCATCCCCATTCCTTGATCGTTCATCATTACCTTATTATGTGCTTTTGTGATTGGTTGCCAAGTTGTTATGTGAGATTGACTTAATGTGCTTATTATTATGGATGTTGCATGTCATTTTCAAAACTTTGAATGGTGAATAATCAATCAGCTAGCATATTCTCAAGTGGTAAGAGTCTAAGTGTTGCATGCTCCTTAATCTAAGTTGTTGGATTATGACATCTAGTATCAAAGTATGGTTTCAACCATGCTTTTTGTTGTTCCACTACACCTTACTCAAGTCACTAAATGATATTGAAGAAAATAATTATTGCTAAAAGGTTCGATGCTATTAAGAATGCACTCAAAATCTTGAAGGATATGTCAATATTATGAAGGGATTGCAAACCAAGAAAATTCTTGAACTTTTTCAAAAGGCCCAAGAATAGAAGGCACTTGAGCAATGAGTTTGGACTCTCTAAGTGAATAAAAGGGTTGAAAGCTTAGGGAGTAGCTATACTCCATAAGTTAGCAAATTGCTTATTGTGATCAAGACCACCTAAATGGAATTAGGAAATACTTTAAATGGCCTTTCCAATGAGATAAAGGTTATTGTGGTGGCTTTTTGAATGGAAGTAGGTGACTTAGTTATTGTAGTGAAGATAATGATAATGGCCTTTGGCAGTGGTCGGCTGGAAGGTGGTGCCTTAAAGTGGAGGGGAAAGTTAAAAATCCCTAAACCAAGGCCATATATAGGTGAAAAGGACACACAAAAGTTAGAGAACTTTGTGTTTAACTTGGATTAATACTTCCATGTTGCTAGCATCAAGTCAGAGGAAGTGCAACTGAATCATGCTATTATGTTTCTTGCAGACAATGCAAAGGTCTAGTCGAGGACTAAGTACTAAAAGATCCAAGTGGGAAGGTGCCATATCAACACTTAGGAAGAGTTGAAACAAGAGTTAAAGGAATTCTTCTATCTTGGGAATGTCGACTATATTGGCCAGATGCAAGTTGAGAAAGTTATAACAAACAAGATTAATCCAGGAATATGTGAAAAAGTTCATAGTAGTGATATTGGATATCTGAGATATGATTAAGAATGATTCACTTTTCTATTTTATTAATCGTTTTTCATGAGAAGCTGCTATGAAGTTTCAAAGGAGAAGAGTTCAAACACTTTTAGAAGCAATGACAGTTAATGAGCACTTGTCTGACTATGATTTCCCTAATTCTAGCATGAAGTCCATTGGAGGAAATGAGTCTAAATCTAGTGAGGGAGTTGGATAGTTAGGTAAAGGTAATAAGCTCAAAAGTAAGGGAAAGGCCTTAATAATGCCTATGTACATGGAAACCTCAACATTGTCTCAGCCATCTAACAACAAAGGGAAAAAGACCTTTTCCTACTTCTTATGCCATAGAGCACACAAGGTGGCAGAGTTCCTACAGAGAGCTACCCTAAATGCCTTACAAGCCAGACTTCATAGAGAAGGATTAGAAGGCAATAAGGGAAGAGTTGATGACTTAAATAAGGAGCATAAGACCAATGCTAGGATTGGAGCACTCTATCCTAGAACCCCAAGAGTAGCTAGAGATGGAGTAATAGGGTAGATCCTTTTTCCTTACTATATGGGATTGCTAGTATGAGCCTGCATAACAAGCAAACTAAGTAGTAAAGGCAGCAAGGAGGAGTCTTTGGCATGAGTTTCATCAGATGTGATGAGGAGATAAGTCTTTTCAAGGAAGAGTCTATGGAGTTATTAAAGTGTATGGGTGTGTGTTCAAGGAGAAGCTACCTAACACATAGAATTTTCTTTTATTATAATTACTCTTTACATGTAGAGATTCACTTAGTTGAAAGTTTTTACTTGTAGCAATGACAAATGGTTCATATAGTGTTAAGAGTGACAATAGTTAGTCATAGTTGTGGCAAAAGATTCAGGGTGCATGAGCATGTGCAAGCTAGAACAAGAGTGCATATGACACTTTGTTCAACCTTATCAACCATGGTAGAGGGACATCACGAGTGTCTTGTTTAAATGCCTTAGAGATGCTAAGTAGGTGTTGGACGCAAGTTCGAGGAAGAGGAGTGATTTGTTTGAGTAGTAAATGTGAAGTGAAGTGTTAAGATTGGCCAAAACCAATAGCAAGCAAACTTGTGAGCATGATTATAGGACCTATGCGTAGATCAAGTGTAAGTCTTGTCATTGGCACTAGTGGAATAGGACATTAGGTGTAAGATACCTAACAATATGCAATTTCAAGACACCAAGCTCGTATGACAACTATAAAGAAAAATAGCTCGAGAATTATGAAGAAAGTTCATCAAGCTCAATAAAGTTGAAAAGACTTTCATTATCAATAATAGGTTTAGAGAGGTGAGCATAAGATTTGAAAGCAATAAATAAAAGCTTTATAGGAGCAACATCAAACTAAAGCATTAAAGACAAGTTAAGAAGAAGTCGAGGGAGAAGCTTAAGGAACTAGATTGAAAATTCTTACAAAGTTGTTAAATTGTATCGTTCAATGATGACATTGGCATTTTTCAAGTGGGGGAGAATGTCATAAGTCAAACTTGTGACCTAATTTGGCAAGACAAATGAGCTCTAATTCAAATGAAACTTTGCAAAAAAATCTAGTATCATATGGAGCTCTTGTGGTGCAAATTTGGGAGGGTTCCAACTTGTGACAATATTTAGGATTTTTCCCCATTTTGGGCGTATTTTTACAATTTTGACTAAGTTAACTTATTCACTACAAGTAAATCCTTGTACTTTTATCTTGGTTTTGATTTATTATGAGACATTAAATCCTTCTTGAGCTTTAAGAAAAGACCTTATGACAATTTGAAAAAAGTATATCTATTATTGCCAATAGAGTTTTGCTTAAAATGCTCTTCAAGGGTGGAGTGTTTGGTGGTCTTGGAGGTCACTTGACATTAGTTTAGGGTTGAAGTGTGTAACTTGGTAGCCTCCTCCACACACTTTAAAATATGTAATGAGGCATATTATGAATAAAAGAAGTAGCTGTTCTTCTACTATAATTGGTCCACATTTGTATTCGCTTTTTTTCGCATTCATTTGCATTACTTGAACATTCATCATTGCCTTATTATGCAGTTTTATGATTGTTTGCCAAGTTATTATGTGCTATGTGCTACCTTGAGATTCACTCAATGTGCTTATTATTGTGAATGTTGCTTGTTATTTTCAAACTTTGAATGTTGAATAACTAATCGGTTGACTTATTCTTAGGTAATAAGAGTCTAAGAGCCACACATTCCTCAACCTAAGTTGCTAGACTATGACAATTTTGTGAGCCAATTATAGACGTACATGTGAACAAGAAATTGACAAAATCTTACCTGATATACACCTTATTTCAAAAGAGTGAACATCACACGTCAAGTGTGATTTTTACTAACGAGAGTGAACAAATGACATGTGCTTAGTTGGATTAGCTCTAATTGGGCTGATGAGATTCATGCCTTCTTCTTGGTCCAATTGAGTAGAGACTTGAGGTGGAACAAATCATATTGGATGACGAATTTTCAGTCAGCCAGTTGAATTTGTATTGGGTTAAATAGGGGGTGTTTATTTAGAGATCTATGGTATTATTCTCTTGTTTGAATCATATTGAAAATAAATGAAATTTAATTAATGTTAGAGTGAGGGTAAAGTTATCAATATATTATATGTTTCATTAAATAAAATAAATTTTAGTGAAAATTTTTATATATTTAATAAATTTTATAAAGATGCAAATGTATTTAAAAAAATCGTGAATAAATTATTTGAAGATGAAATGAAAATTTTGTTTTTGACCATTTCTAAAACATAAAAGCATAGTATCACGATTGTTTTTTTGGGTACAATGAGTCAATGATTGGATGGAAACTCAAACTCGAAAATAAATTAGTCAAGATTTTTATTGTTAAATCATATAATGGTTTGCGGTTGCTATTTGGATGTGTTATTTCTATACGCATCGTTTATGGTTGTGTATGTTATGTTCAAAGTTACAACATAACCAAATTTATTTATAATGAATTATAAAAGACTAATATCCAATTTTGAACATGTCCACAATTTGCATTTTTTTTCTAGTTTGTAATATGCTTTCAATAATTAGTTATAAATGAATTTTAATGAAAATCATTAGGAATTTGGGGTAAGGGGAAAAAGAAAAACTTCGAACAGATATCAACCATTTATTCATTTGGTAAATAGCTAGTTTTCTTTTTTAATATCAAAGTGGTTAAACCATTGGATGAACACATAAAAAATTTTGTGATCGAACTCAAAATATGAAGAAAGACAAAACCTTTGAGTAAGGAATCTCAATTTTGACAAACAGTCCCTAATTTTTCACTTACCAGAATTTTAACCATTCAATTCACAACTTCATACATTTAAAAGGTGCATTGTTCTTTCGTCTTTCTATTTCTTTTAATTGTTGTCAATATCTATCTAAAGTTCTCTTCAATCTAAGGTTGTAAATGAGTTAAGTTGGAATTTGTTGATTGGCTTAATCAAATTTATCTCGATTGAAGTTTAATTTGCTGAGTAAATATAATATTGGCCCCTCATTTATAAAGGTTGTAATTATTACAACTCTCAAATTTCAAAATTAACACTATTGATCACTTTTTTTTATAATTATTTGTCCTTTCATTCACTATTAATGTTAAAATAAATAAAAAATATTAAAGTTGATTGTTAAATCTCATCTTATGAATGACAAATACATACTTGCTTTTTTTTATATTCTTTTGTTTCACTATTTATTTTAATGTTATGTGTGAAGAAAGGAATGGATAATTATAACAAAAGTAAAAATAAGAGACTAACAGTGCTAGATAAATCTTGAGTGATGTAGTTATTATTACCTTTGTAAATGAGGTTCTAAAGGTTGTTTTTACACTTAATTGAATTGATACTACTATAGAAATGTAAATAGATGTTAGTTAGAATTAGCACCCATATTTATATTGACAAGACTGTATTTTTGAAATTGTATGGAAACTTAAGACAATGGTTTTTGAACCTGATTTATGTTTTCATTGAAGCCTGACTTTTTTACGTCGGTTGTTTGAAAAGCAGGTATGTAACATCATGCTAACCATTAAATTTTGCTATGATTGAGTAAACTTGGAATGACACGTATTATTAAGGAACCAACATGTTGGAGGAATCATCTTTAGATATTAGTTATTTATAAAAGATAAAAGTCTAAAGTAATCGGAGCAGAGCTGTTTTTTTAAATAAGGACACAACTTTTTACGTTGGTGCTACATGAAACCGATGTAGCTTACTGAGATATCTATTGTTTATTAAAAAAACCAATGTCGAAAGGTCTTTACCTGTATAACTTTCATTTTGTAAAATATTTGACACTTATATTAGATTAAATTTAAACTTTATTTATTATTAAAAAATGGTTGGCTGAGGAGGAAATCACTTATTTGAAAAACTAATTTACAAATATAAAAATATATAATTATATCCTACTGAATTAAAATGAGTCAGAAAGTGGAAGTCTACCTCTAGCGATTACTTCTTGATTTTGGATGGCAAAAACTCTATTAATTGCCTGTGAGTGCTTCTAAGTTCTCAGTAATGCCAGATAATGATGTATTTGTATTGTAAATTGTATTTTGCATAGAATCGAGGGACTTGTGGGTTATGTATATATACTTCTTGTTACTAACTTCTCCTATCAAGAAATCATGCAATCAGCTTGTTATGGATTTTACAGGCCACTCTCAACCATCTCTAAATGTTGGCAACAAATCAACGTTCAGAAATGGTTCCATTATTCCCATAAAACGTGACAATAGTAGCTTGATTTTTCAAAATATGAAAAGAATAAAAATAATATATTAAATACAGGAGTTTACATGAAAATTCTAAATTCAACAGGAAAATTGTGAGGGAATCAATAAAATCATTACTTTAAATTTTGAAAATTACAAATTTTAAATTTGTCATAAATTCTAAATTTAATTTTCTCTCAAATAATTTTTACTCTAACTTTATTTTCTTTCTCATTATGCAATACATGCACAAAAGTACTATTTTTCTGCACTTAATATATAAATCTATATATAATAAAAGCAATGACAAAATTTTTATTATAATTTCAAACTAACGCAGAATTATTACCTTTCTCCTTCGAAATTCTATCTCTTTTTCTTTTCGTTTAAAATCTTTTAATTTAAGTCAAAAACTCTACGCAAAGTAACCAAACCACTCCGTCGATCTATCTTTCCTAAGACGTAAAAAGCCTCTTAATACCCTTCCATACATGATAAACACTTCAGTCAGAAATTTAACATGATGCATGTTTCTCTCTTTCTTGCGCCTCATCATATCAAGTTGAAAGGATATTTAAAACGTGAAAATAATTAACAATTGCACACAAATGAAATATACTCTCTCCTTGTGACAAAATCTTTATTGGAGTTTTCCAAATTCAAAGAAAAGAGAAAGAAAACTCAAATAAAAGCTTGAGCCAAGTTCTTGATGAGCGGCCCAAATCATTAATATCATAAAACAAATTGATATTTAACTAAAATAAAGATTTCGTAAACAATTTGATTAATTTTTTAGAAAAGATAATTCAGTTTTTTCAGTGTCTTAACTCAATCATGTGACAATATACATAATTTTGGATGTTACCTCCCTTTAATTTTCAATTTACAAAATTTGAAATCAATACCTATCATCAACTTAATTTCTCATATCATGAAATTATGTGATTTTTTAAAGTGCTTTTTAGATTAGAATAATATAAAATGTTGATTTACTATTTTTCATGCATAAATTTTCAACTTATTTTTAAATAATTAATTTAAATTTGATATATAATTTAATTTCTATTAATTATAAAATACAAAATTTAGATGTGAAGAAATGACAAGATAAGTTAATATACTATTATATTATATTTTTATTTAAAAATTATATTAAAAAGTTACATAATTTGATAAAATAAGAAATCAAATAGATAAGTTAATTTCGTATAATTTAGGTAGTTGATATTCACGTTCTAAGATTAAATTAGAAGTAAAATCGAACTATCGAAAAGTTGAGGGGATGTTTTATATTTTTATTTGATTTCAAATTTGACCGATATCCTCCATCATGATATCTAGAATAACAACACAGAAGGTTGAACTATAGCTGAGGATTGGGGGAGCAGTCTACAAAAACCAAGCCTCCTTGAAGTTTGGGATGGTTTTAGCCATCCCAATGTTTGAAGTTCGAAAATTGTAATTTTTTTAAAATTTTTTTCTAAGAAAATTCATATTTTATCCTCCAAAATTTAAAATATTTTTCATAAAATTATATTTCAACATTTCTAGCCCTCTCTCTAACTTTCTTCTTAGAGATGGAGTAATAACTGATCAGACTGTATACATCCATCCATGGCATTTGCCACCCAGAAGAGTCGATGGTTACAAGCAAAATGCTCTTGCTGCATCCAAATGCTCTTGCTTTGGTGGTTAGGATCCAAAGAAGGATGCTCGTGTTGTGTCTGCATTTGTTGTATCTAAATCTTCTGTGGTGTGAAAATGGTACCAATTGGAGTGACTCTCGCGGAATTCATAGTTGTCCGTTGTCTCTGATGATCCTGACCTTAATCTGCTCTATCTAATCTTCTTTCAAAATATATCTTACAGTGAGAAAGCTGTGAATGTATGTGTTACCAACAAGATGAGCGTTATACTTTCATAAATAATCCTAGAAAAAAAATGTATTTATAGTCGTAAGTTTCTCGAACAAAATTTAAAAAATTTCATACTTTGTAATTTCTTTTCTTACCCAAAATGCAATTGTAGCCTCGAATGGTCATTCAATTGTCTTTAATGAGACAATTCAGCTCAAGAAAATGAATTATCTTAACTTCAAAGATTTCTCCTCCCTTGTACCTATTAATAGGTAAGCATATCAATTGAAGACCACCATGTTGGCTTCAAGTTTACAATTAATAAAGATGAAAAAGAATCGTAGTAGTTTTATCATTAGGGAAGGTTGCAACCTACAACACATATCGTTGCAAATGATTAAGAACAGCAGTTAGTTGTAGCTCGCATCACTTCCTATGAAATGTCCACAGCTTGGACCATTGATTGGTTTCCAGGAAAAGAGAGCAGAAAATTGGATGCGATCTTAAAACAAAATAAGCAACTGATCCAAGTAAATGGGAATTAATATACCAAATCCTGATATAAGCTTCACTGCACTGATTGGCTGTTATCATCGGCTTCCGTTTTCTCCTTATCCTGTTGCTATTCCTGGCAAGTGGCTATGATAGATTCGGATGAACCATCATATTTTAAACTAGAATTTTATCTAATGCTACACAGCTATAATATTATGGTTGTGACAGATTCTGCAATTATATTTTTCTTTTGTAATGATTATATTCTATTTATTTAATTATTTTCTATGTTTGTTTGCAACTGTAGTTATTACAGAGTTTTACTTTACTACTACAATTGCAATACAGAATTCTTGATTAAGAATCGCAAAAGATACGGTTATTTTTTTAAAAGAAAAATATTTTCATTCAAATCTACACATGCATGTCACAATTCATAATATGATTCATATTGGACTCATTATTTATTGTTCATTCTACTAACTTGTAAACATAGGAGTTCATTTGATAATTAATTTACACGTGGAAGTGTGTCATATCAAGGATTATTAATCATGTAAATATTTTCAAGCTGAATGTGATTTTTGGTAAGATTCTTTCTTAGTGGATCACCAGATGGGACAATCAATGTAGGGATTTGAAATTAAAAGTATTCTTCTTTCTTGATGAGGGTTATTTTTAAAATTTGAAATTTTATTTATTAAAAAGTAAAATTTACTGAAAATCGATATATTTTCCATTGAATCAATAACTTGACGCATATGATGATTCTACCTATTTATATACATGACATAGTAAATTTTATTACATACTTGAAAAAAATGTAATTTATTTTCATGAATTAAATATTTTTTATAGTTGATTAATATAAGCATAAAATAATAACTAAAAAAGAAGTAATATGTTAATTGTGGACCTTTTTTTCAAAAACTAAGAGAATCTACCTTTAATTCTTCCCCAAGGGTCATGGTGTCTTTATATACGTAGAAATAAAGAGATTACTATTGGTAAAAATGATTGTAACTTGCATTGTAGAAGTGAATGAAATAGTATAACTACTCAACTTATTAGTTATTATATGTGACCTGTGTTATTTATGGTTGAAATTTAAGTAACTATCATGTGGAGAAATTATGTGCATATATACCCTCCATTTTGTTAAAAAAATACGTTAATGACTAAAAAAATAGTAAAAGTTCAACCTCGAGTGAATTTAAAGATTTGCACATTTAGAATTATGAGTGTAATTTTATTTATTCATTGTTAGTGAAATGTATTTTACACTATCAATAAATGAGAAAAATATGTTACTAAAAAATAATGGTAATTAACAAATTTTAACAAATTTTTATTGACACAGTAACATATGAAGGAGTAATGATGCAATTTAGATTTATGCAATCAATTGAACAAATTTAAATCCTAGAATTATAAGTTAGATTTATTCATTGCAAATTCAATTACTTTAATACATTCAATACAAGTAATTTTGAACTTTAGACATCGGACAAGTTACCGAAGTTCTTACTAATAAACCATATCTGGTAACTTTGCGAGGTCAGTCTCTGCAGTGCACAAGCAACTTCTTGAAGTTAAAATGTCAAAATTTTGATTACAAATTCCTAGACCATGTGATCATAATCATCTGTTGACCTAATTAGCCGTTACTAGATTCCGCAAAGGTTTTTTCTGAAACCTAGAAGATTTATTAGAATTTTTACTCACTCAGTAATAACAATAACTAAGACAACTTTATTTTATATCTCAAAATTGTGACTGTGGTTGCTATTATAGTTATATTGTAGTAACAATACTGTATGCATTAAAAATAAAATTTGAAATTGAATTCTTAATGCAAATCAATAATTGTCATAAAATAAAGGATAGTGGGATGAAATCCCCTTTTTCTTGTTATAGCATGAATAGTAAGTTATTTAACATGGACTTCGCGTCTTAGAGCTTAAACTAAAGACATTGAAGGAGGATAATTTCAAAAGAACATTAAGTATTATTGTACTCTCAAAAGTGTCAAATGATAAATAGGATGATATTGGGACTGGACATGGAATAGAAATTATTGAAAAAGCTTAGCAGTCAAGCTTGAAGATCACTGATTATCTTGATAAATATTGAAAATTGCACATGGCAATATAATCTTTTAAGACATGTTTTCAAAGAATTAAAATCGCACACAATAGTCACAAAGACTTTGCCACAATATAATAATCAAAATGGCACATTCCGAGATTTGTGAGAACCTAAAAGAGAATTTAAATCTTTATAGAATATATGCTGTTTATAATGAGTGTCTCATTTTGCAATCCAAGAGTCAAATTATAAAGCTTAAAACCACAAAAAATGAGAGAAGGACTTTAACGGATTCTATTACCGTACATTGAGAATGTCAAAACTTCAAAAAGATAGCTATTATATCGATCCCTTTGTTTTCACCTTTTCCTTTGAAATACTCGGGCAGGTTCAAGCTAACCCAAGTTGCCAAATAGGTATACAATGCTTTGTTTTAGATCAATTTTTATTACATTTATTTCGTGTCAATAAAAATAATCTCAATTTATTTGTAATTGAATATTAATATTTAAAGATAATGTTAAAAATAATTAACTTCATTTCTTTTACAAATAAAATATGATGTCTTCTATCCTGATTGCTCAGATAAGTTGTTTATACATGGAGCAGGAGGTCAGATGTACATGAAGAAGTAGTTTACTGTGTACATTCCCATGCTTAAGCCAATCAGTGACATAGAGTGACTATTGGAGGATAGAGATATTGTTAAGCAGATAGACCTTGACTTTTTTATATAACGGGAGTTAGAGTCTAACACTGGCCTGAATTTGTAAGCCAATTAAGGATGTATATATGAACAAAAAGTTAAGAAAATCTTGCTTGATACATACCTTATTTCAATGGGATGAACATCGCACATCAAGTGTGATTTTAATTAACGAGAGTGCACAAATGATGTGTACTTAATTGGATTGGCTCTAATTAGGCTGATCAGATGGATGGCGTCTTGATAGCCTAATTGAGTAGAGACTTGATGTGGAACAAATGATATTGGTTGAGGAATTTTAGGCTGGCCAGTCGAATTTGTATTGGGATAGATAGATTTGGTCTGTTTGGGGATTTAAGGCATTATCGAATTCTCTTGTTTGAAGCATATTGAAAATGAATAAATTTTAATGAAATCATAATAAATTAATATTTGAATGAGGGTAAAGTTAACAATATATTATATGTTTTATCAAATAAAATAAGTTCTAACGAAATTTTTTATATATTTTATAGATTTTATAGAGATACAAATTTATTCAAACAAAAATCGCGAATAAATTAAAATGATTTCTTCTTTGACTTAAATTTAAATATCCTATAAAAATAAAATGAAAAGTTTGTTTTTTAACCATTCCCAAAAGTACAGTATCACTATTGCTTTTTCGGTACTATGAGTCAATGACTGCATGGAAACTCCAACTTGAAGCCTAGTATAAACTAGTCAAGATTTTTATTGTTAAATCATATCATGGTTTACGGTTGCGATTTGGATTTGTTATTTCTACGCGTATCATTTATGGTTGTGACGCTATGTTGAAAGTTATAACATAATCAAATTTATGTATTGTGTATAATAAAAGACAAATATCCAATTTTCAACTTGTGCACAATCTGCATTTTTTCTAGTTTATAATATCCTATGAACAATTAACTATAAATGAATTTTAATGTTAATCATCAAGAATTTGGAGATAAGGGGCAAAAAAACTCCTCGAATACAAGATATCAATCCTTTATTCATTTGGTAAATAGTTATTTTTATAATATTAGAGTAGTTAAGCCACCAAATGAATATGCACAAAATCTAGAGACCAAAGTCAAAATATGAATAGAGACCAACCTTTAAGTTGAGAATCTCAGCTTTAATAAACAATCACTAATTTTTCACTTATTAGATTTTTAACCATTCAATTCACAACTTCACACATTTAAGAGGTCTATATTTCTTTCCTCTTTCTTTTTTTTAATTGTTGTTAACATTTGTATAAAGTTTCGTTTAATCTCTAGTCGTAAATGAGTTGAACGGCTTAACAAAATTTATCTTGATTTAAGTTTAATATGATGAGTAAATATAATATTTAATCTCTCATCTATAAATATAGTTATTATTGCATCTCTCAAATTTCATAACTAATTAATCCCTTATTTTGTTTTGTTTTATAATTATTCATCTCTTCATATATTCTTACTTTTAAATTAAATGAAAAATATTAGAGTTGATTGTGAAATCTCACCTTAGCAATGTCAAATACATGCTTAATTTTTTGATATTCTTTCTCTTCACAATTTTTTCTGTATTATGTGCAAAGGTAGGGATGAAAAATTATATGCTAGTTATAAAATTTAAGTGATGTAATAATCACCACCTTTATAAATAGGGGATTACAAGTTGTGTGTACTCTTAATTGAATTGATATTATATATAGAAATGTAAATAGACATTGATTAGAGCTAGCACCAATGTTTATATTGATATGACTACATTTTTAAAATTATATGGAAACTTAAGATGATGCCTAAACTTAACCAATATTATTTTTAAAGCTTGACTTTTAGATGTAGATTATTAAATAAATTGGTAGGGAATGTCATGCCAAATGTTAGGTTTTGTTATGATTGAATAAACTTAGCATGATAGATATTTTTAACAAATCAACATGTTGAAGGAATCATCTTTATATATATATATATATATATATATATATATATATATATATATATTGTTGTAAAAGGTAAATGTCTAAAGTATTAGGGGCAATATTGTTTTTGACAATATGGGTGTAATTTATATGAAATTGACATGGTTTATACTGAGTCATCAGTTATTTATTAAAAAGCCTATGTCAAAAGGTATTTGTTTGTATAACTTTCAGTTGCATCCTTTGTTTTGCCCTCGTTCTCCATTTGAAACCCATAATCCTTTGGATAACATCTAGTTTCATCACTTTTCTGATGATCCCCAAACCTTCTCCACATTCTTAGTTTCATTCATAATGAACTTTAAGCATTATTTTTTTATCATCATTATGATTCTCAAGTATGTTGTCCTATCTCAAGTTTTATTATTTTTTTAATATTGATATATTATTTGACTTTATTTCGTTATGATATATATATCTATGTTAGCCTTTTCATGGCTAAGCCTTATATTATTTATTAGTTTTGGTATGGATTTTAGGGTATAGTCTCTCTATGCATATATATATATATATATATATATATATATTATATATATATATATATATATATATATATATATATATATATATATATATATTAATTATGTTGATGCTCTATTTGGCATCAATGCTTAGGGATATCTTTATTCTACATTGCTACCCTTGCTATTGCATGCTCTTGTGCTGACTAGAAGATTTAAGGTTATTATACCATGGAGTAAATTCTATTTGTGCTCTAATTATGTAAATTAGTGGAGATTTCTGTTAATTTAACTTTAAGCATGATGATTGTTGTAATTTAACTTCATTTGTTTGTCATCCAAGTTATGTGTTTTGATACTCCTACCATGTAGTATTTATATTAGTATAATTTATATAATTACCACTTTCTTCATTATTAAGTAATGTTAACCTCTAACTTTATTTATATATAATTATACATGATTGACACTTATTTTTTAAAATAGCCACTAATATGGATCCTTTTGGAGAGATAACTAATTCTAGCCAAAATAACCAAGATGGGTCCCACAATTATAAAGTCCATTGCTATGACTTGAATTAAAGGTGAGAGGGCACATGCTAAGTTCAAGGCCAAGAGGTAGCCAACTCATCTAATTGCAACTTCCAATGAGTAGTTAACACTAGTTAATAGATGTCTAATTATTATTATGATCAACATCTATATGATGTCAGTGGAATTTTATAAATTATATGAAAACCTAAGATGAAGTATATTGATTATAACCAATGCCTTTAATTATGTAGTGATATTTCTAATGGTAAACTTATAACATTCATTAATAAAGTAACTAACATCTAAAGAAGGGCATTTTCATGCTGATAGGAATGCACAAAAACATATGACTTTGGTTTTTTGCATAACATCATCCAAAAGGAATTTAAAGCATTATGCTAGGAAAAAATAAATATTTCATAGTCAACTTTAGAATTAATCGACTTCTAAAGATATGACAAAGGGTGATGCATAAGATGTCAATCTTTCATTAATAATCAACTTGCATTGTTTTGCATCGTTTCTATAAATTTTGTTTGCACTCTTTTTTGTTTTGTTTGGTTGGGATTTGAGCACATCTCACTCATTCTTGAAAATGCTTCAAATTTTATAAAAGTTTCCCATCTAGGAGTCAAATGTCTTTTACTTAGTAGAAGGCATTAAAGTCTTAGATAAGATGTTTTCCCTTAAATTTAAATATTTTAAAACTAGGAGTAAAGACGAGTGTATTATCCTTATATGCCACTTGATACTCTAGAGTTAATAATGAAGGTTGCTATTTACAAAATTTCATAAAGCACTTCCTCTTATCTCTGCTTGAACGTGATTATGAGAATATTGGTGTAGTTTTCCTATAGGTTGTTTTCTTTTTTGGTATATATATATATATATACACACACACATTAATGATTTGGAAAGATATAAAATTATAGATAAATTTGTGAAATTGTTTGTCTTTGCTCATCTATGTGTACTTTCATAATGAATTATTTAGTGACAATTAAATTTAACATTAAAATTGTATTATCAATATTTTGGGAGCAAAGATTGCCTCAAGGAAATCATAGAAAAAATTTAACTTTCTTTAATATTTGCAATTTCAATATAAATATATAGCAAAAATGATATGACAATTGCTCGTAATGATAAGACATTAGTTGTAAATGCATATAGCATCAATTTTTATAGAATAAATGTTCAATGATATTCCAAAAGTCTTTGTTACAAATTTGCCTTTTAAAGTCACTCCATTTATGTTAGTTAAAGTGAAAACTGATGTATATAATAATGTGGCAACATTTTTAAAAAATAAGTACAATTAATCATGTCAATTAACATAATAAACTAATGTTATAAAGCCTTACTTTCTAATAGTGAGAAAGGTATAAAATAAGGAAACTTATGACGATGGTTGTACAGTAAATCAATGTTGAACATAAATATCGTGAAGATTTTCAATAAACCATCATCTAAATGAATACCATGTGGAATACTAGATGCTAGGTGAACACTGAATTGACATTTAAATAAATGTTAATAGTTAATTAATATTTATATTTACAATGTTATTGGAAACTTGATGCACATTGCTTATACCAAAATTAAATATGAAACTTGCTAAAAACATAGTAAAGGGGAAGTTGAAGTTGAGCTCAATGGAATAAAAGTAAATTGGCAAAATAGAATATGAAATAGGGGGTTTTCAAAAAGTAGAATTAATTGAACAATTAACAGAAGAATTAAAATGTGATTAATAGAAGAGAAGGATCTTGTCAAAAGGAACTCACACTCAAATTTACAAATTTAGCACTCAATACTTACAATTCAGTTACTGAATTGAAAAATATCTTGAAGTGAGGTAATAAACATGCAAGTTCCTAATGCAAACTAACTAGAACAAGGGCCTTATCAATCCCTTATTGCTAATTCAATTCAAAATAAATGCCTAAATCTAATTAGTAATAGTATCAAGCTGTCAAAGCTAGATTAAGGTTGAATTTAACAATTCTACAAGTGGCTATTAATAAATTTGTTCTCTATTTTCTTGAGGCAACTAATGATTCACCAAAGTATTAAACCGTCAAAGTCTATTTTCTATTAATTTCAATCAATTACAACTAACCTCCAAGCAAAAATTAATTATAATTAATCATTTGGTTATAGACTACAATAGATAATTAACTAATCAATTATCATATTTAGCAAACTATCAAAGCAATCATTCATAGTAAGAGAAGAGAAAAAAAGAGATAATTGAATCATGAATAAATTGAAATGAAGAGCCTTAAAATCAAATTATTGCAGTGCCTAAACTCTTGAGTTGTAAAAAGAAACTAGCCACTCATGATGACTTACAAGAGAAAGGTATGTTACCTTTGGAAGCAAAAAATCCTTTAAAATCTTAATTCTTGAAGTAGAAAAGCAAATGAGCCAAGTAAATGTGTCTCCTAAGGCTACAAAGAATGGAGTCTTACATAATTTTAAAGCTTATAGCCTAATTTACAAATTAAATTACTAACAATGTTTATTATAGTGAAGTTTCACAATTCAATTTCTAGCCTAAGTTTAACCACAAAAATGGTGTAGTTTCACTAAACTCAAACATGAAATTTGTTAGGCTTGTTTTATCTAACTTTAGGAACTTGTTTCACTTCAATTAGAGTCCTAGAATTTCATATATAGCCCAAAAACCATGACTAGATCAACCAAGACAAAAATAGAGCTTTGTCTTCATGACCAAAATTGACCTTCCAAATGTTTGAATTGGGCTTCTACTAAAACACATAAGATTTATAACTTCATCTTAGCTTTCCGATGACATAAAATATGATCCAATTTAGGTCTTCAAAACTTAATTTATAGTTGAAAACTTGAAATAGTAAAAAAAAATCTAACACTAACTAAACAATTTCAAAACATTGTAAAATTATAACTCAATTACAAAATAAGACTAATTTTATGAAATTTAGGATTTGTAACTCTCTATAAGGCATAAAATAGAAGCAAATAACATAAAAAATATCTTGTACTTCAAATTTCCTTATATAACACTATTCAAAACTCTCTTACAAACCAAAACTTATTGAAAGCTAAAGAGCAAAAGACTAATCTTCCAATGGCTACAAAATAACAAAATTCACAAGGAAAAGGATTATTAAAGCTATCAAGAATCATAACACATCACAAATGAAATTTTTTAACAAACTCAAAATTAATTAACATAGCAATTTCCTTTAAAAAGGAAAGATCAAATTGGTAGACTTTCACATAATTCATTCTCTATCTCTCAAGTTTTTAATACTAATGTTTCACTCAAATTCATTCCTTGAAATTGCTTTATCATAACCTTGCATGTCATTTAATCTCTATTACTTAAATTATATGTATAGCACAAATCAAATGGGCTTTATTAATTGTTGTAATGTAGCTAAGAAGAAAAGAAAAAATAATTAAAGATGTGAAAGGCGTAAAAGCTAAAGAAATCAAATAGAGCACTTGAAACATAAACATATGGGCAAATCATGAATAATTATAATTTCAACACAACAACGAACTTTTTATTCCAAATATTCATTGATTTCTTTTTTTTTCCTTTCCTAATTGTTTTTGCCTTATTTTTTCTTCACTTTTTGGTCATTTTTGTTCTCTTTTCTTCTTTTCTTTTGATCATTCTTTTTCCTTTTTCCCCCTTTTTCAACCATACCTTGAAATTGAAATTGAATGATATTTTGAACACACAAACACACATATACATTTTCATACTTATTCAAGACACATCTCACAAAGGTTTCAAATACTCTACTAATTCTTAAAGTCATATAAAGACACTTGTTTATCACTAAAAAATATGTTAATAGAGTGAACATCAAAGAAAAGGAAATTTGCCTTAAAAAGGCTTAACAAAGATAACATTCCATGATTGGCTATTTGATACTAACTTATTCAAGGAATGCCTTTATCATATTTATGCATACATGTAAAAATGTGATATTAAAAAGAATCAAAGGAAGTTCTAAAGAAATAAATCATAGAAAAATATCACAAACAATAAAGGAAAGCATAAATTTTTAATAAGATGGCTTCAAATCTCACAAGGTAAGCATGATAACAAAAATTTAATCTATCAATTCAAAATTTATCATTGCACTAATCAATTTTAAGAACTAAGACAATTCATTTAATTATATTATAAACCTATCAAACTCAATTTCTTTAATTTCTTTCCACTCATGAAAAATACAAAACTCTTTATCAATGGAAAGCAACTAAAATGACTTAAAAGAATTCAAAAACAAGCAGAAAGAATATTTTTTAAATTTTTCCCAATTTTTTAAAGAACTCAAAAGCACAAAAGGAAATATGAAGGGTTAAAAGAAAAACACAAAAGAAATGCTAGAATTCTCTCACCCATACTTAAATTTTACATTGATTTTCAATGTAAAGCTTATCATCAACAAGAGAGATAATAGACAATTAAAATAAAAAAAGAGGGAAAGAGAAATGTAAATTTAAAAACTTAGGCATCTAGTACAATATTAATGATTTATGTTAGTTGATAAATATTACTTTAAAAAAAGATAATTCTTAATTTGACAGTGTGATGTGTGTCGCAATGAACAAAATTAGGTATTACTAGTTTGATAAAAAAATTGTAGTAAAGGGTGACAAAATAGGTCAAACTCTTAGTGATCCATTTAGGTATTAACCTTTCTCAATGATTTACTAACAAATAGAATGTAAATAGAATGAAAACAAAATAAAATGTAAGAACAAAATGGAAGAAGATGTAAGAATGCAATGTGTAGAAAATGAAACAAAATAGAATGAATACAAATAAAACTAAATTGGGGGGTTTTTGAATTGAAATTTAAATAGAAATAAATAATTAAATGTAGCTATAATGAAAAAAATAAAATCGACACAAAAATATAGTTAATTCAAGGATTTGAAAGCTCTTGTATGGATTAATCACATATTACAAATAAATTAATACTTCAAATTGAATTTTTAGCCTTGAATTATCCAAAATCCCTACAATAATTCATGAATCCTATGCTAGATAACCATTTAGAATTTGATCAATTAAGATTAGTATAATTGAGCATTTGCTATAATCTATAAAGTCAATCAAAATTGATTTGAAAATAAAATTTAGTTGAATTAAAGGATTAAAAGTAGAAACCTCTGACTTAATCTCTTAACCCTTTCTTCCAATGTGAAAAATCATAATTAACTAATTGCAATTCAACACAAAAATAGATAAACTTTAGAAATCACAAGGTTGAATATAAATTATACCAAATTAGCATTCAACTCATAGCATTTCAAGCAATCAGCACCAGGAATAAGAAGAAAAAAGGAAAATCAATTAGAAAAATATTAATATGATAACCTAGGATATCATAATCCAATTACAAATGAACCTCAAGTTTCTTGAATTAACTAGAAATATAGTATTCCATGGCTGAAGAACATTTTAACTTAGAAAAAGAGAATGCTATTAGTTTAAAATTCTGTATTTTCTACCTTTGTATGCATAAAAACCTTATATTTGGTTTCCTTTTCCTCTAAAACTATAGTGGATCAAGATCATATGCCTTCTAGGGCTATAAAGAATAATGCTTTGCTAATTTTAGAAGCCTAAAACTTAATTTACAAGATAATGAACTATAAAGGTTACTATAGTGAAATCTCATAGGATCTGATTTCTAACTAATGTAAAACTACCAAAACTACATAGGCTCACTAAACTTAAAACATGAAAGTTGTAAGGCCAAGTCTTATGAAGCTTTGGGCACTAGGACTTACCTTGATTAAACCTTTAGAGCTCTAGAAATTATCCAAAAACCTAAAGTTAGCTTAGCTTGGACAAAATCAAAGCTTCAAATTTTTAGCTAAATTAGACCATCTATACATCTAAATTGGGCTTTGATAGAACAAGAAATTTATAGAGCTTCCTTTAGGCTTTCTAATGATATAAAGATCACCCCAATCTAATATCAAAAACTTAAAATATAGTAAAAAATCCTAAAATAATGTAAAAATCTAACATTAAACAAATAATTTCAAATAATTGTAAAACCAATTTCCAAATTATAAAATAAGGCTGATTTTATAAAATTAAACATATATAACACATTAAGAGGGATTCAAATAAAAGGAAATAATATTAACAAAATCTTACATATCAAATTCTCTTAGACCTTATCTCTTGCATGACTTAGGAAAAGCATAACTTTATTCAAAACTAAAGAAAAAAAAATCATAAATCCACTAGTAAGAAATAATTACCGCAATCAAGAGACATAACATATCATGAAGAAAATTCTTGATAAACTTGAAACTAGCTAACATAGCAACTTCATTCAAGAAAAGTAGATTAACATGATAGATTCTCACAAAATTCACTCTCTAATTACTCAAATGTTTAGGGTAAGTATTTCACTGAAGTTCATTTCATAATATTGCTCTATCATAAGCTTGTTAATCATCTAATATCCACTGCTCAAATCATATGCATAACACAAATCTAAAGGACTTTATATTACCATAAGCTTGCTAATCATCTAATCTAATCATATGCAAAACATAAATCTAAAATACTTTATTCAAGGTTATAATATAACTAAGGAAAAGGAAGGAAAAAAAAGATATAAAAGGGTGAAAAACAAAGAAATCACTAGAGCACACAAACTATGGTTATATGGAGTAATCATAAACAATTGTAACTTAACATAACAAGCCAATTTTAAATTGAAACACTAATCCAATTCTTTTTGCCTTATTTTTTTATTATTTTCTTTTTAACTTTTTTATTCTTCTTCTTTTCTTATTGACTTTCTTTTTTTCTTTATTTTTTATTTTTTATTTTAATTGCAACCAACCTTTGAACTTGATAAAATTTGACAATGTATAGACACTCCCATACTTATTCAAGAGCTTATCTTATAAAAATTTCAAATGCTTTATTGATCCCTAAAGTTAGGTAAAAACACTTGTTGTTCATTAGAAAAATATTCATGGGCTACTCAACAAAGAAAAAGGTAATTAAGATCAAGGAGGCTCCACAAAGACACAATTTCAAAGATGACTATTTGTCTCTAGTTTAAATAAAGAAATGATGTCTTTATCATTTTTGTACATGTATGTACAAATGTAATCTAAAAAAAATAAAAGAAAGTTTTTAAAAAATAAATCATGGAAAAACATCATATAAGAAGGAAAATGAATAACATGAATTTTTAACATATGATCGAAAATCTGATAATGAAAGTTATGCTACCAAGTTTAGTCTACAATTGAAAGTTTATCACTACATTAGTCAATTTCAAGAAGTATAATCATTCATTCCATCATATTATGAATCCCACCTAATTTCAATTGAATCATATTTATGAAAAAAATGCAAAATCTTAACTAATGGAAAGCAACTAAAATGACCTAAAAAGACTTCAAATCAAGTAAAAACCACACTTTTTTTTTGTTTTTAAAGCATTGAATGAAAATACAATAGACAAAAAAATATCCTTGAAGTCTCCTTGCACACTTAAATTTTACATTGTCCTTAATTTAAAGTATATCAATATCAAGAAAATAAAGGACAAGTGAAATAAAAGAAAAGGTTAAGGGAAAATGAATCTAAAAAACTTGGATTGCCTCCTAAAAAGCAGCTTTTTTTTAACATATTTTATTAGAAATGACTTTAATTTCATCATCTAGGACCTATATGATGACTAACCACCTCCATTATTTCCAAATTGCTAAACTCTAAATCATTCATTAAAGAGGCCTTTTGCAAATTAAGATCATCTGGCATAATTTCTCTAAGTGCTACCTTTAAATCAATCTTTCTTAAAAGTTCATAATTATCTTTTATAATCAATTCAACATGATTAGTAGGAAAGCACTATTTTCCCTCTAAAAATTTAAATTTGATATCATTAGTAAAAGGTACTAAGTTAGTGGTAGAAACCACAAACCAATCAAATTTAGCCAAATAAATTGCTTAAAAAGCATTAATAATTGCCTTTAATTTTTAACTTATTTACAAATTTACCAATGGATTTCTTTACAAAATTTTGGATCTTATTTAGGCTTGAATTTTTTTTAATATCAAAACCATATTTGGGCCAAAAATGGTTGGGTTAAGTCAGCCTAAGTGAACTAAAATAATTTCAATTTTGGTACTAATCTCTTGAATTTCAGGTCATATAGGCCAATTTTGAGTTACCCAACCCTTAATTTCATATTAGGGTTTTATAAAATTTTCTCTAACTTAGTGTTGGAATTTTTAATAATATTTGATCCATATTAATGCCTAATAGCATTTCTATAAAAAATTTAGCTAAATGAACCCCTAGACTATCTTTAGGATTTGCCCGAACCTTACCCGATTATGTTACTGTATTTCTATGAGAAATTTTTTATCCAAAATTTCTTCTTGGACCTTCTTGTTCTTTTAAGGCATTACAATTTGCCATCATATGAAAAATATGAGATTGTTGACTAAGCTTCTCTTTAAATGATTAAATTTTAATAATGTCAAATGCCATTTTGAAATTATGCTTTTCTGTGAAAGATTTTAGAGAATAACTTCAATTTTTTTGTTAAAGAAAAGTGATTACTTTGAAGTTTTTTGGCTTTAAGATTTGTGAATTTTAAAGTTTTCAAAGACTTTAAATATTAGTTTAGGATGTTAGGGTATTTAAATGTAAATGGTTGATCGTAAAGTATTATAGATCAAATTATTTCAAAACATTGATAATTTAGGAATTTTGAGCCTAAAGTATTAAGAGGATTGAAAACTTTTCTAGTAGATAGTTCTTGATGTTAAAATTTGTTTTAAATCAAATGGATTTGGATAAGGAGAGGTTATTTTGATAAAAATCTTTGAAAACCCATGTTTTGCTTGAAGAATAGGCGTTCCTTTGCTTATAGTTGCATGTATATCGTTCCAAAGGTAAGTCTATTGGATCCTACTCATGTATATTGATCTAAAGAAGAACTTTTTGGACCATACATGAGTATATATGCAAGTATCAAGGTACAAAGGCAAATTCTTTGTACTATACTAAAGTATTATTCAAAATTTCTTATTCTTAAGTTAGCCATACTCAAGTATCTTATGGTGAGTTTTTAAAATAATTTAGCTCTAAGTGAGTAATAGAACTTACTCAATTCCAACAAATATATAGATGGTTTTACCCTATATTTTTTTACTAATAAAAGGCATAAAACCCCTAGAATTATTAGAGTTCTTATTTTACTTTCATCTTTTCATACCTACCTCAATGATTTAAGCCATTTCTTTTCATGATTGAACCATACTAGCCATTTCATTTTGTATTTGTGCAAAAGGTACACTAAAATTTTTCTCAATCTACTCAAAATTTTTAGTTTTGCATTGGACAAAGGATCCCAATAATTGCTATAGTGTATGAGATCTTTAAGGGGATTATCTTGTGTGAAGAAAGCACAAGGAAAGGATTGCAATAATCTAAAGCAATTGTAAAATTTCTTAAAAGCCATCAATCTTAAGGTATTTAGTGTACTAGCCATATAATCAAAGAAGATTTTGATTCTAGAGAGTGGATATATATGTGAAGCATAATTTCTTCTTGGTGGAACCACCATACATGTATTTACATCTTTCTTTCCCTAACTTTCTTTGAATTTTAACAATTTTATTGTTGTTCACATAATTAGATTGTGGTACTTAAATATTAAGTCATAAGTTAAATTTTTGGACGATATACTCTTGCTAGAGCTCTATATACATTGTTTCCAATTATTGTTTTACTGTCTTGAGAATCCAAAAACTTTATTTTTATTAAGAAAATCACTACAAGAAAAGTTGCATTTAGGAATGATTATTGCTAATGACTTTTTAAAAATGGAAGTAGCAATGAAATATATGCTAGTAAATGAGAACTTAAGAACCAAAAACAAGTTATGGAATTAGTCATAGAATTAATGATAAGTACTACACTATTAATCAGTATTTTCACTACTAAATTGTGAGATTTCTAGAATTATCCATCTTAAAATTACATCAATTTGTTAGTGAAAGGTATTGATGAAATTAATGAAAGAATAAAAATTTAAAATTTGAATTAATAAGGAACATAATGGTAAGAACATGCATGAAAATTTTAAAACTTCCTTGGTGGATTAATGAAATTTTCTATCATTTAGTGATGAAATTATGAAAAAAATCTAATTTCATATTATTAAATTTGTTGCTAACTGAAACACATCATTTTTTTAAATTGTATTAGCAATAAAATAATCCATCGGTAAATTGAATCTTATAACATATCTCGACACTAGATCCTTACTTTTCCTTTTCTCTTTCCTCCTTTACTTTTCACCTTCTCCCTAGCCATTGTCATTATTTTGCATTCATTAAGCTTCCTCTACTACCATTGTTGCCTTTTACCATTGCTGTTAGCTTTGCCACTAGTTATTATACACTTTAATTGGTAAGTTTTCTTTAATGCAATGCCTTTTGTTTGCTTTTTTCTTTTTAATTATTTTAAAGTTTATGTTTTGATATGTTTAAAGATAAAAAAAACTTAATTTAATTCTAATCTAATTTCATTTGAATTTATACATTCCCAAAATTTTGAAATTAATTATTTCATACCTTAAATAATGGATTGTTTGTTTGTTTCCATTAGAATTTGTACTTTGGTTGAAATTGATAATAGAAAATAATTTAATTGGATATATACACCACTATACCAGTGAAACATTGTCTAAGTTGAAGAAAATAATTCCATTAAATATATAATATAGACTAGTAAAAAGTACAATTATGATATAAAGGAAGGTGCATGAGTAGTTGTTTTTTGTAATTTTTTAAAATAATATGATCACGTACTTGTATATGGTGTATATGGTAAACTATTGTTTAGATGCTAAGTTATCAACCATGGTCTCATTTTTCTTATTTTCAAAATTACATTAGCAATAGCAAAATACTAGTAGCTACTATTTTTTTGGCATGTAATTATAGCAATTATTACACTTAACATTTTAATTAAGCCATAGATACATATTAATTAGAGAGCATCATTATGCAAGTGACAAAATGTAGCAAAAATATCAACTTGTTTTATAAGACAATAATAATATATTGCTGATATTGAAAAGGATATTAGGGTTAAGTTAAGAGTTATAGCCTAAAACTATCTTGATGCACTAAATTTAATGTAATTTTTAAAGGCTATTATTGATATGTTAAGTAGGTATGGCTATTAAGGATTTCTAGTCAGGAAGTACAATAGCATTCTTTACTAAAAAGAGAATGTCTGATTCACGTGAATGTGGTAGATTTACTTCTAGCAAGGGTGGTAGTTACATTGTTAAAGGGCATAGTTTAGAATCGTCAATTCTATCTTCCTTTACCACAATTAGCACCGCCCAATCACTCCTACAGCTGAGTTACAAACATCCTTGTAGTAACATAGGTAAGATCTCAAGCTTCCCTGTTTCTAACCAATTAACATATCTATATTGATCCTCATGCCTAGGACCCCATCTAGAAAGCTGCATAGCACCTAACTCTTCTTTTGGACATCCTCTAACTTCTCCTTAAGGTAAGGACCCAACTAACAACTAAATTTTAGTGCATTCAAAAGGTAATTTATTAGTATTTTGCACATTTAGTTATTTACATGTAATAAATAATTCTATTCATTCTATTAATTTGTATGAATGTTTAGCATTTGTGATAAATTTATCATGGTTTATTTGCTTGCAGTTTGATTAGAGTCCATCCATGGTCCTATAAGGGAAATAACTTGGCTGATTTGAGGATATGTCATAGGGTCAGCCCTCACCTACACCAATGTCCCATAGCAGCTAAAAGATGATCAGTTCAAGTAATGGGTCGTATTTATTTTTATACTTTAATTTATATTTAAATTTGCATTTATGTTTAATAATCTAGTCATTGTGTATTAATTTATATTTATAATTTAATTTGTTAATTATTTGTATTTGAGTAGGATTTATTCAATGTTTATAGGCTAGGTATAAGTGGTATCCTAAGGACACATACATGATTAAAAAAATTATTCCTACAAGACCATAACTAATTATAGTGGCATGATGGACCTATTGAGGAAAGGCCTGACAAAGAAGTCAGAGTGGATGCCTAAGAATATTTTTTTGGGCCTCAAGAGGAAATGAGCTTAAGATGCTTACTTCAAGAGAAAATAAAATGTTAACAAAAAAAGAATGGAATCTATTATTAGAGGGAGCATGAATACTAGCAGTTCCATCTCTATTTCAAGGCATAAGAGGAAGATAATGAGTTTTCATTAATTTTTGCTTAAAATGTTAGTTTCGGTGTAATCATTCATTACACACCTTAACTTTATTTTACTTTTGATTGTATTTTAGGAGAAGGAATTGGGCTAGAACCGCATAGCTCTGGAGATATTCCTCTACATCCATACTCATCTCAATCAATGAGGCTGCCAAACACTTATAAATGAGAGATCTGAGAGGATCTAGGTAAGATTTTTTTAAAAAAAATTTCTTTATCATATGCAGCCATATTATAAATGTTATCTATGAAAATTATTCAACCTTTACATGCTATTTTATAGGAGGAGTACTCTCGTATGCTGGAAGTGTAGTCGTCCTAGGCAACTGCTAATGTTAGTGAGGTATCCGTAACATAGGTTAACAAGAGCGTACTCTTGGTGAAGACAGCAGTTGAAAAATAAATATATTATAGTATGGTAGAAGCACTTAATTTAAATTAGTGTCCCATGCTTAATAGGTACTAATTAAAAAAAATGAAGAGGTTGATAATAAGATTTGAGTTCTTAATCTTTTGATTAATCGAAGAGACTCTAGCCTATAGTTGGCTACAAATTTTAAGTCACTAAAAGAGAAAAATAAATATATTATATCTCTGAACTATATCGAATGCTCTTCTAGACAAAATGGACCTAAATTTAATGGAAGTCACAGTACTTGAATGTCAAATGCCTAATGCGTCAATCATTTTGACGACAATATGAACATGTTTTCTCCTTTCCTTTTTCTAATTCTTTGACTGAACTAACTTTAATTCAATTGTTAGTTAACTCAGTACAGATGCAAGTTTGTGTATAAATAATTGCGAAAGTGGGCAAAACTGAGTGATAGAGTTATAAGGAAATCAAACTAAAATAAGACTAATGGGTCATAGAGTGATTATTTCACATTATTTTGTAATTTCATTTTTGACTTTTTTCTTTTACTACTTTCATCATAGGAAAATGCTTGAAGCTCGAGTATCTATATATCTATAAAATGCACGAACGTTTTGGAATAAATTTAACGAAGCAATTGGCGCTTCTTTCCCTTTTCTTTACAATAAAAGTTATTAGATGTACATGCACAAAGATTATAAATTAAATTCTGAACATCAAAGAAGACACAAATTCTTTAAGAGACATTAAATACAATTTAAATTAAAGGCTTTTTGGATTGACTTCTTCGTAGTTATAATATACAGGATAAGTTCTTAGGGGCATAAGGGGAGCATGACGTTTAAACATATTGATATCATTTAATTATATGATAATTTTTTTAAATAAATGTTTTAGATATGTCATTTGGGTGCTTCAAAAAATTTTAAACTCTTTGGATATTTCAAAAATTTTATAGAGTAAAGCACTAAATTAATCCCTGAAAAAATGTATGCTATATCAGATTTTTCTCAAAAATTTGTTTTACATCAATTAAGACATGACAGAAAATTGGATGTAACATCTATCTTTCATGACCGTATTTAATTTAGAAATTAAATGCTTATATACATATACAATGTAGAAAAATTAAAAAAAAAACTAATTTAACATATACCTTTTAAGGATCAATTTGGTGATGTACTCAATTTTATATCAAGATCTTTGCTGCCGCCGTTAGCAATAAAGATGCTACGTTTATCAAATAGTAAGCTGAGGTGTGGAATTTATCAAAAGCATTTTTTTTTTTCAATTTGTTGAAGAGATTGCATGCATGTAGAGTTCTTTATAATCTTACCTGTCTCAATATATTATTGTTTCGGATTATTGGAGCCATAGAAATTTTTAATTTAAATTAGGGTCCCATGCGTAAGAGGTATTATTATTATTTTTTTAAAAAGAAGAGGTTGATAATAAGATTTGAGTTAATCTTTTGGTTAATCGAAGAGATTCTAACCTATAGTTAATTACAAAATTTAAGTCACTAAAAGAGAAAATTAAATATATTATATCTCTGAACTGTACTAGATGCTATTCTAGACAAAGAGGACCTAAATTTAATGGAACTCACAGTACTAGAATGTCAGATGCCTAATATAATAACAGTTAGTGTCCCCTATATGAATCCTTGCAAGTTGATCTCACTTAATTGAATCGTAAATGGCTAAATGCCACCTAGTATGAAATGTTATAAAACATGCATAACAGGAAACATTCTTTTATGAGTCCATTATTAAATATGGGCATCTCAAGTCGCTTCATATGTCAGATTAATATATATATATATGCTTTGTCAACGAATCCAACAAAAGAAATAAATTAGATGGGATATCCATCCTCCTTGTTTTAATTACTTTTTGACATGTTAGAGAAAGTTTGGCAAAAAATTTTGAGCCATAATATTATACGTAAAAGAAGAGTTTTGGATCTCATTGCACATTAGAACATTGCGTTTATAACATGATAAGACATAGACAAAACAAAAAAGAATTTTCTATTGATTTCTTGTGATTTGGTGTAAAAGGAATTCAAGTCTTCAAGAGGAGTTATAAGACATGAAAATACCATCAAAGAGTGGTGGAAAGGGTTCCTTTGTAACCTTCTGGCACCAAAGTCAGTATCTTATAGGAAAGAGTAATGTAAAATAAGAATGAAAGCGAAGACCCCTTTTGCAGGTTGCATACATAGGGCGTATATAGGAAGTTAGTGTAAATTGAAATATCAAGGGATAAATTAGAAATAACTTACTATAGCAATTGTTGAAACATGCCCCATTTGGTACAAAATGTAATTGGGGTTGATACTCACTAGGTCATTAAGGTGAGATGTGTTGATCATGGATTAGTTCAGTCAACTATGGCTAGTCAGATATAAGCTATGTCAAGTAGATTTCCTCTAAGTCAATTAGACATTTTAAGTTTTATCAGTTATGCTTTTTTATTCTAGGAGAGAGGAGGGAAACAACAAAAGCAATTAATGCCATTTGAGACAAAGTAGTTATATGTTGAGAACATGCTTTGTAAATGTAACTAAGGCTTGCTTAGCCATCAAAATATTGCTGAAACTTGCTTGAGCTTTGAGACATACTAAGGAAACTGCATGTTTTGAATATTAAATTAGTAATTATTCGTGAATGACATATATTGGAATTCAAATGTGTTGTAGAATGAAGGATGTTACCTACTATACTCATTCCTTAAGATCTTTTATAGGCTGGGAGGCCAATCTTTTGTGGAGTTTTTAAGTTGATCAACTTGGGTTGTAATTGGTATTTTTAGAATTTTGTCATCTTGTATTTTGAATATTCTATCATTATTCTTTTGCTTCTTGTCATATTTTTTTGGTAGAATGTGCTTTGATGATAAGCAATGGATTTGGCATATCATTGTTCCCTCACCTAAAAAAAATGTCAATGAATTAATATATGGATGTGTAAGCAGGACTTTCTATATGACATTCAATAGTAATAGGATAAGTTATTCATAAAGCATGTTCAAACATGTAGAAATGATACTATGAAGGTTCTAAGAGTGTCTCACTCTCCTTTCAATTGGGTTCACAATGAAGGTGCAATATCAAACTTCATTCCCAAAAATGTGTATTCAAAGCATTCAAACAATTCAAGGATTAAATGTAGTTTTTGAATCATGGATATTCCTTGAAGTCAAATCTGAAATATATATGTCAGAACATAGCTTTTTAAAGCATTACAAGAAAAATAAGGTATGTCAGAACATATAGCTTTTTAAAGCATTACAAGAAAAATAAGGGCAATTTCAAACCTTTAGGAGTGCTTGACGCTTAGTGTATGATTTTTGCATAAAGTACATGAAACTATCAAGTATGCCAATTAACAACATCATGCCTAGCCTTCACCGTTATGTTGGCACTCGTATTAGCATAATTTTAATAAAAAAAGTGAAACTTTCATTTATGAACTTTAAACTTCTCCAAGTATATTTTAGTGGCCATAGACATAGGGCCGAGAGACGTTTAAAAAATAAGCAAAAATATTGGTACACATACCTATGAAGAATAGTATTGAATAAGAAGCCACCTTGGCTGTCTTGACCTTTTTGGCTTCATTATTTTTCAATTCATATTGGATCCCTTGTCACACGTGTAGTTTACTATGCGTTCCAAATCAAAAACTCCAGTTGCATTCATGGAAAATGGTATTGTATGAGGATGCTTTGATATTGATGGCATGTGGAATCATGGAAGGAGATGAAGTCACGTGGAGATGTCTTGAAAAGGATGGCATACGAAATCATATGGAGTGTTTTAACATTAGTGGCATGTGGCACCGTTCAAGGATGTGAAACGACATAAGGAATTCCTACATTTGAAAACTAACTTGACTTGGTTACCAGCCAAGCTTATCTTTTATTTGAAAGAAAAATCAAGCAGTTTTTGCGCGCGTTGTCATTTGGATGGAGTTCACTAGTGAAATTGTACTAAGATTTTATGAAGTCCTATTTGAAGTGTAGAGATCCTATGAGCTAATATTGTAAGTCATGCTAGTTCCTAGATGTTTAAGTTGTGTGTCTACATGTATGTCAGCGTGACAAATACCACAAGTAATGTATATGTAGTAGACATCGTGGTCAGGATGTATGAGGAAATTTTTGTGTGCTTCTTACATAAGCCAAAGGATGATGCCACGAGCCTTGCACAATTCTTACACAACTTTTCTTTCTTGGTATCTGTAGAACTGTATCAACAGAGTGGAAACCTAGATGACACTCCTTGTTACATCCTATTTAAATTTTTTAATAATTTTATTTTATAAAGGGAATATGTTATCTCTCAAATTTTAAAAATTTTTATTTAATTGTTAAAGCATAGGTTATTTATTAAATAAAATTACTTTTTTTGGGTGATGCATCTCAAGTTATAAGAATGGATAAATTGTAATAAAGAAATACGAATAAGATATTAGGTAAGATAGAATTTGGTATCCTAGTTACACTTGGGATAAGAATTTTATGTAAAATAAGTAAGGAAAGTCAAATAAAATGAAAAAAAATTAAAAGTTATAAGTGATTGGAAGTGAATAACTATGGAGGAGATTTAGGGCAATATACTCATTTTGCTCCTATACTATTTCTCATATTTTCCCTTTCACACATCCATTCTTCAATTTCCTTAAGTCCCTAACGCGTCTTTCTCAATATCTTAAGCGCATTCCTCCTCTTCCTTCAAACCAAGCACCAATGAAACTAGAATCTACCAAATTTCTCATACCAACAAGGTAAGTTTATCAATCTTAAACAACATCCTTCCTTGAAATGAGAAGGTTAAGTAAGTTAGCTTTAATAATGTATTTCCAGCCTTAACTCAAGAGATTCTAAATTTAGATGATTAGGGCTAAGGAAAGAACAAATTCACCATGTAGATACCTCTTCCATATTAGGCGAGTAAATATTTTAGTCTTACTTTCACTAAATTTGAGGATTTTACTTAAAAATCATGAGTTTTTTGGCTTCCTATGTTTATGTTCAAAATAATGTATTTGCATTAGTTGGTGATGTTTTACTTAATTTAATAATGAAATTAGAGGATACGAAGTGTTTTAATGGTGCATTTATAGTGTGGTATGGGTTAATGGTAGAGTTAAGTGGATTAATTGATATCTAAGTTGTATAAACAATGAAATTTTTTAGGAAAAACTACAAAGTGCTTTTTGAGCCCATATCTCATTTGGATAGGAAATAATTCATGAAGCGATTCATTGCTTAAAAAATGTTATTGGAAGTCTCAAAGGGCTTTGTGAAGCACTTTATTTCTTTCAAAATGTTATAGGAACAGGCAAAGTGATTCACAAAGCATTTGTTGACTTATTTTACAAATGTAACATAATATTAATTAAAATGGCTCATTAAAGGTTGTTTATAGATGGGATTGACTTAAGAATACCACTAATGATATTTTGTTTTCTCTCTAACATATGAATGACTTATGTTTCTTAAATTATTTAAGAATTAATTGTGAATGAGATAATTGGAATCCTAACTTATTGAGGCTATGCCATAAAAGTATGGCACTAATATGATGAATGAACTATGCTTAATGTGATTGGTTTGCTATGGTAATAATAACATTAATTATGAAACGAGGTACATTATGAAATGGTTATGATTGATGAATCGGGGGTGGAAAATGATATGTTATGATTTCATTCATTAGTATTGTATATTAGCTTATGAAAGAATAAGGCTAACCTTGGAGGGACAAGAATGGAGATTGAGAGGGGATAAAGTTGATTTTAAGGCATGACGAGGATCCTTGTTATGAATTGTATTTATTTATATGTATTATCTATTTAGTAACCTTTAGATTACAATCTAGCTAACAAAAAGAGTGAGAGCTACAATACTCCAAGGTGTCAATCTACAAGCACTTGTTTTAGGAACTATTTTGTTAGCATTATTTATTGAAATAGGCTCATGCCTTATAAGAATGTTCACTTGACCATTTTTATCTCCTTGTAAATGCTAGATTGCAATTTCTTCTTTATTTCAAGTTGGCTTAGTAACTTTTGGGATTTTTTTGGACATGACCATAGATATCTTAAGAAGACATCTTGTGGATTATGTTGCTAATTTGTAAAGTGCCCAAATCCACACCTATAGAAATTAACATAATACATGGTCAAATTAAAAGAACTATACATATAAAAAAGAAAAGAGAAAAGAAAAAAATAAAAGAAGAAGAAGGAGAAAGTTGAGGCAACATTCTAGGTGTTGTTAACACTTAAAACACCTTAAGGCTCATTGATGATTAAATCAGCAAAAATAAATATAGGTGTTAATAACAAATATGTATATTTTATGGAAATAAGGAAAGAACTTAAAAAGAATGCATGAGAAAATACAAAGTGACTAATGTAACAATGTAATGTCCCAAAATTTTAGTTTCATGAATTTCTATATTTATGAATATTTCTTTAATTAACTAATAATTGAATTTGAATCTCTTTTATTTTAAAAATTTTAGGATGTTGAAGTAATGTTGATGATGAATTTAAAGTATATTTATTTTATGATAATTACTAATTCAAGATTTGATTTAAAATAATTTTATGAAAACAAATTATTAAAATAAAACTAATGGGTAGAATGAATGAAAATTTAAATGAATGGTTGAGATCTTGAGTATAAAGTGACTAATGTATACGGAAATCACATAATAGAACTTCCTTGCTGTAACCTTCTTCTCTCTCTGTCTCGGTTTGTGTGATGCTTTGCTATCCCTCTCTTTTCAACATTTTTGGACAGCAATGTACCCACGTCACCGCCTTTGACATTTCTTCCTTTTCTGGACAATGTGGCCGCTGTTTCGGACTCTTTCTCTCTCTCTTTCGGATTTTTCTGCAGCTTCTAAATCATTTTGCCATCAATACTGCTACTATTTCTAGGAAAATATATATATATCCCTCTTTCACCGACTCTTCCCTAAGTTTCCAGTAAATTCCTCTCCTGCACTTCACATACCGCACTTTTATTTGTCTTTTTCCCAGCTGATATAGTAATACACATCTTAGCTTTTGGCGCCTTCCATGTTCCTTTTTTTTAAGAATTTATACACGTGGACAACAGCTTTTTCTAGATTTCTCAAGCAATTGTGGCTGTCTCCCTTTTTACTATTGCACCGCCATATCTCTCTCTATTTATATATATATTCTGGGTACAATATAGCTATTTTTCTACATCTTTCCTGATATCACTGCTTCTTTCTCCCCAGTCTCTGTTTTACCGCCTTCCTCCTCCTTCCTGGATTCTTTCTTTTGACCGGTTGTCGCTGCTTTTCCGTCTGGCTACATTTCTCATGCATCTCTCTCTCATGTCTTTCGTCTCTCTCTTGGTTCAACAGCCATGCCAACAAGCCTTCATCTTCCCTGCTTCTATTTCTCTTCTCGGCTGGTTGTGCACCGCCATTAGTTTCCTTCTTTTAAGACCAGCTGCTGCTATCTTATTCTCTTAGTAAAAGAAAAAAAAAACTTACTGCCTATCTCTGCTGTGTTCTCCTTTTTCCTCCCCCTGCTGCTACTCCCGATGAGGCTCGACATTAGTTTTCCAGTCGGTACCAACCTCCAACAGTTTAGGAACGTTGCCAACAAGAATTGAATAGGACCAAAGCAGCTTCCTCTTCCATCACCGTTGCTGCTCTGGGTTCTGTGGTGGGCTCCGTAGTTGCTGCCACTTCTAGTTAGTTTGGTTGCTGAATCTTCAACACCGCATGAAGCGTGAAGCAGCTCCACCGTGTGATGCTTGGTTGTGTGGAACAGAGGAGTTATGGTTTTCTTCTTCTCTTGGTCCTTCTTCGTGTTCCTTCTTCTGTTACTTCTCAAAACTTCGGCTCCATGTTTTCTGGCGATCAAGTGCTGGCAGCATCCCTCTTCTCCTCTGTTGCTGGTGATTCTGTTTGGCTGCTACGGGCACAATGCTAAATTGTAGCGCAGCTCGCCACTACTTCTGGTCGTGATCGCACCCTACGTTATGAGAAGAGCAAATGACGCACAGGGAGCTACACGAAATCTTTGAGGACCGCTGTTTGCTTCAATTGGTCGATGACCAGTCATAGGACGCCTTAATAGTGGAGGAAAATATAAAAAGATGACTATGTCCGCTTCAAAACCTCCAACGGCACGTATCGATATCTCCAAGTGAGTATATATCTCACCACTTTTTCTTTATTATCTCATCCAAAGCCAATTTAAATATTGAGTTATGCTTTCATCACTATTAATATCAATTCTATATTTTGGTATATGTATGATTATATACGAGTATTGTGAATTGAGTCTTTTGAAACCTTAGAAAGCAATGAATGATGCTAAAATGATGATATTGAATATTGCAATCAATGATAAAGAAATGGTATGAAAGTCGGATGGAGAATTTTCGTTAAATTATATAAGGTAGATATGATATCAATTCAAGTGTCAGGTGAGGAACTACTAGCTAATAGTTGATAGAGGTATAAGATTGATCTTGTTACCAAAGAGTAGCTATATGTATATATATTGTATTTAAATATGTGACATCAAGTGCCTATTGCGTTTGATTTGCATTGATGATGTGATTGAGATGATCTATTTGTAATTGAGTCTTAATGGCTGTTTGTGTATGATGTCTACTCGGAATGAGTAGTAGATGATCTTGAGCTCTAATAGGAAGTTGAGATTCCTATCGTTGTGTTACGTGAAATAGAATTCTAGTCATGTACACATGAATTTTTCATATATTTCAAAGAATTTAGAAATTTATTTGGTATTATTGTTATTGGTAATGTCGATTTTATTCTTATTATTTGGAATTAATTTTGTGTTATAAGAATCATTGGTTGATAATAATTGATGGTGGGTCAGAGTGGGTAGCAAAAGTACGGCTATGTCATTAGTAGTCATTGATTGATTAATTGTGAAAGAATTGCAATGATTATGTTATATGCTTTAATGGTCCATGATGGTTGGATAGTTATTTATGTGAATTTACACTGAACTTAATGAGAAGATTAGAGTAAAGCTTTAGCAAAATTGCTACATTATGAATTGAGCCCTATGAGACATATGGAAAATGGTGAAATGTACTAGAGCAATGATATTGAATATCATGATCTATGATGAAGGGACGTGATATCCGGATGAGAAATTCCCGGTACACAGAGATGGAATAGATATATAATCAATTTTAAAGCCAGTTGAGAAATTCTTGGCTAATAATTTAGAAGATTGTAAGGAGTATTTGAGAGTTAGACAAGAAATCTTTAACTAATAGCTAAAGAGTATAGAAATGATTTAGATACCATAGAATAGTGATGTGTGTGTTCATTATATTTAAATATGTGACATAAGATGATTATTTGTGATTGACTCTTTATAATAATATAATTGTGAAGATGAGTTAAACTTTAACGGTTGTTTGTGTATGATGCCTATCCGGAGAGGTAGTATATGGTTCAAATGTTGATAGAAAATTAGGACTCTTATGATTGTGCCACAAACTTCTATTTCGGGCTATGGTTTCATATATCTTCAGAATTCAGACAATAGTTTGCTATTACTTTTTAATATATTTAAGTTGATCACTTACAAGATTGTGGTAGTTATATGCTCATTGGGTTCATAGAACTCACTTTTTTATTTTTATTTTAATATTTTCAGGTCTGCATTCATGGAGAATCAAAGACGGCCTTAGTAAGGGATTTGACAGTTGGGACTAGAGTTAACAATTAAATAGAATTTTGATAAATTATATAATGTGATGAATTAATTGTACGTGTACAAGTGTGAAATTAGATTGTTCTATATGTATGTTGATCTTATCATATTTGAATATTCTCATTAGTTTGAAAGAGTAATAATAGTTAAGGCTAGTGGAAACCGATAACGGGATCCACGCCGGTCACGATCAAAAGTGGGTCGTGACAAACAATAATTGATTAAAAATGTTTTAACAGGGCAAGCTCATTATAGTCCTCTTGGAAAGCAAAATGACCAATTGATATATGTAAGTAAGCTTGATTAAACCCATTTTTAGGCATAAACATGCGCCCTTGACACTTAGAAGTGTTAATTAATGCAAAAATGTTAGGACTTGTGTGTAACTCTATAGAAGAAACACGTTCATCTATGAGGTAAGCCAAAGGTTGTGGAATTTAACTAGCTTAGGGTAATGCAAAATAAGGGAGTCCATAACACAAATTAAGAAAGGTTAGATGTTTACCAAGCACAATATTATATGGCTCTGCTTCATCTTTCCCTCTACAAGCTTAAGCTTCTAGTGCAACCATGTCCTTTCCGATAGTTATGTGATTGTTTAATGAATTATGTTCATGATTACTTTCCTCTACTATGATGGGTTCAATCCTTACTAAAGCTAGCACAACATGTTAAAAAGTTAGTAAGTGCTTTACGTGAAAAAAGAAGAAAAAAAAAGGTAAACGTGTTTACTAAAAGATGCACCAAGCATGGTGGTTTTAACTCTCTTTCTTGAATTTCACTTAAAAGGAAGCTTCAAGTTGATGCTTGTAGCATTTGCATCCTTTAAGGTCATTTCATGGTTTAATGCCTCCCTCTTAACATAATTATTTACCTTTTTTTCTTCTTCCACTTCTAAGTCCTTCTCCTTATCTTTCTCGTTCTTTATTTGCAATGTTATTACCCATAAAAATGTATAAACTATGAGTATACAAAAGGAAAAGAATCAAGAACAAAGGCAATAAAGCAAGCTATGTAAAAGAAAGCATACTCTAGTTGCCCATCAAAGTGGTTGTGTAATGAAACGTTTACCTTTTCAAAACTTAAAATAATACATCTTACAGCTTAAAGCCAAATTAGCTTGCCACCCTATCTGGTCATTATCATATAGGGAATAATGTGCCTTAATAAAAATAAAAGGTTTCTATCAAAACAAAGCCCACCAAAGAATAGAGCAGGGTAATAAGTTGCCATCAATCATAGTTTCCTTCAGTTTAAAAGTCTAACTTTTCTCCATCATTGCCAAGCTTGGCAATAGATTAATTTTTGTATACACTAATAAGGTTTCCATATAATTAACCACCTTCTAGCCTTTTATAGTAATTCATTAAGGAGTAAAGCCAAAAGGATTCATCAAATCTAACACTTAGTTCAACAAGCCTACTTTTAGTGAATCATACGATGCCCATACTCATAGTAGCATTATATCTACAATGGGAAGCCTCAAAGTGGGTGCGTAAGTCTTGAAACATTCAAACAAGGATAAATGAAGAAAATTAGCATCCACATACAAGTTAGCTATGAAATAAGGGGCCAAAGAAAAGCACATCATTTTTCATGAAAGCCATATAGAAGAATATACTTTGGTTTATGCTATTTATTAGAGACTTTATGTCGTAAGCCAATAGTTATGAGTTTCGATAGGAAAACATGCTTGGATTAAGATGAGAGTTAGTGGAAAAATCCAATGTATTGTGGTGGTCCCATGATTGAAATTTAGGATCAATCTAGCTATTTTTATCTTCGTGTTAGCTAGTTTTCAAGTAAAACAAACATTTAAATCTTTAAGAAAAGGGCTTATGAGAATTCAAAAAAAGTATGTCTACTTGTTGGTGGAAAGACTTTTACTCAAAATACTTTTTAAAAGGGTGAAGTGATAGAAGGCTTGGTGAGGTGTTTGAACATTGAGCTAGGGATAGGAGTGTGTTGGCTTGTGGCGATCCCTTGCACACTCAAAATTATGGAATAAGGCATAAACTAACCCTATTCAATTGTCTCTTTCGACCTGTAGTGCTCGAAGGCTTCATCTATGGATATATCTTATGATCTGGTATGCATGAGCATTTTGATGACATTTGATTATGGCTTGTGGACTTGTAAGTTCTGTGATTTTTACTAAATATGCCTTGAGTGCATTTAGTGGCAAGGTTGAGATGCTCACTAAGAGTGGTAAGCATGCACCATATAGTATTGATGGTGTGATTGCTATAGACTTGACCAAAGGGTATAAGAGATTAGAGTGGCCCAAGAAACTAGTGTGCTAGTGAAATGATGTATTCAAGTGATCATGGCTTAGTATATCGAGCCCAAGCATGTGTGCTAGAAAGCTATCTTACTTATATGCACAGGACGTTGGTTATGTGCTTATTCATAGTAGTAGCATTGAGGGATACAAATCACCATCTAAAGAGACGAATGAATTAATGACCTATCCAATGGAAGAGGCCTTAGTCTTACCAAAAGGCTTAACCACTTGAAGGATCGATGAAATTAAAGGGCAAAGCCTTTAGTCATATAGAAATGTATGGCTATAATTAAAAGGCATCAGATTGCTTTAGCAAGAATGGTCTAAAATCATGTCGAGATAGTCTAGAGGGATTGGTCATATTACTTAATAGAGCATAGCTAGAGGGCTTAGCAAAAATTCATAAGAATTGATGCTATGTGTATAATCTGTGGGTTGGATAAAGTGCATGTAATCTTCCTACATAATTTTTTGATTTAGTGTGTTAAGCTACATAATTACTTTGCAAAGTAGTTATAATGACTTGGAGAAGTGGTAGTTAACCAACATTACATAGTTGCTTGGTTGAAATGGCTTCACAATATTGGGTTCATGTTTACTTATGCACATGCAAAGTATAGTTCAAGTTAGAGTGGATAATGCTTTTACCTAACCCCTTTTAAGTTATTGAAGTGGGGGAGCCATTAGAAGATGCACTCAAAAAAGTCATCAGAAGACACACAAAAGAGGTTTCAGAGGATTACAATGCTAAAGAGCGTAAACTCTAAGTAGCTTAGGGTAATCGATGAGATGCTTGAGGGTATTAATTCATAGAAGATTAGAGGATCTAATCTAGTGTGAAAGTGGCATTGCAAAGTGTAATGTATTGACTAAAAATGAACTAGTGAACCTCAAAGCAAGGTTATAGGGCTTTTTGCATAGATTAAGCATAGGTCTTGTTTCTTGCACTAGTGGAATGGGATATTAGGTGCAAGATACCTATTAGTAGGTAATTCAAAGTGCTAAATATTGGTCATGAGCTAAAGAGTTAGCATGCACTTTTGTTACTACAGAGGTAGCATCCATGCAAGTTACAAAGGTAGTGAGCATAAAGTTATAGAGGTAACTACTCAATGAACAAGTTATAGAGGTAATGAGTTCATATTATGGGGTATTAGCACACTTTGAAAGGAGTCTATAGAGGTAGCCTTTTGAGAAATTTGTGAAAGATAGATTTTGCTAAAAGAATATCGATGTTATAAATGTGACAACTCAAATTCAAGATAGGAGAAACATTCATAGCACTCAAAGAGATAGACATTAAACACTTGAGGGAGTAACTCAGAGGAATAGGTTGAAAATATCAAAGCATGGTTTAGATTCCTAGTGGCAAATGGGTTGGAAAGGTCCAATTATCAAATATGAGTAAGCAAGCTGCTTATAGTAGAAGGCGCATCTTTAAAGATTTCCATGAATTTTTTGTTATGTGTTAGTCATTAATATTCAATTAGTTAAATTTCTTTATAGTTTATCTTGTAGGATGAACTATTTTCTTGATGAATTGTTTTCAATCTAAATATTGGATGCATGTGATGATTTGAATTGTGGTTTATGATTTATTTGACAAGAGATTTGTTGATTAAGAAAATAGATGTGCTTGAGAATGTGTGTTATCCTATGTGACTCATTAACATGAAATGATTGATAAAATGAGAATAACAAGTCTTATTAGTAAAACTCTTATGGCATAATTGATGTTCTGACCATATCTTGTGATATGTGATCATGAAATGAATAGTTGATGCATATAGTATCTCATTGTGATGATGTGATGCCTATTGTATCCTATCATTGATCATCAATATATGAGATAATAACATAAATGAATGATGCCTATAATGGAATTATGAGTATGAGTACTCACTTTGCACATGATATATGATAGAGGGAGATAAACATCCTTCACAAAGAAGGAAAGGAGTGGTTAATAGTGGAGGGAAAAGGTTGGTAGCCTTATGCCTAGGATTGCGAGGGATAAGGCTAGATTAAAGATAAAAAGAAACCCTAGATATCAACTATGGCCATTCAATGATTTTTTTATTAAAATTACTATAACCATTCTCTATATTATTGTGCATTGTATGCTAATATTGATATTTGATTGATCTTACATGACTCTGTTAGATGTGACATGATTGAGTCTAGTTCATTATTTGAATGATTAATGCTTACCCAGGACACATTGTGTGTGAAGTTAGTGTTTGTGATAATGCTTAATGATGAGTATGATTATGTATTTAAATGAGGTTAAGTTACGAGCTTATTTGTTGAGCTCATTGTGTGATTGAATTTTTTATTGAGATCTGTCATTATGAATTGTTAATTATGACTAGTCTTCATGTTAAGTGCTAAAATCACTTAATGTATTGAGATTTACATGGATGATTAATGCTGATGTAAATAATGTTTTTAGTAAATTAGATAGTAGATAAGATGTATCTCTATAGATTACATATTGAACCTTAAGATTGGGCCCTAGATACTTGTTTGAGTTTGACTTTCCTAATTGTGCTTACCATATAAGTAAATAATTTAGAGTAAATAATTTAAGTTAAGTTTGGTGGAAATGGTTGCTAAATTGTTAAAGTACTAAAAACTTGTGTGGGTGTTCAAATTAAGTAGTGCATGAGATCCCTTAGAATACTTTAGCTCACATGATGATAAACATAATTGATACATAGGGTTATCAATAATCCTAAATGATCATGCTTGACCACTTAAAAATTCAAGGACAAATTTTCTTAAAAGGAGGAAAACTTATCATACCCCAAAAGTTAAGTTTTAGAGATTTCAATACTTACGGATAATTAAATTTTTTATAAAATTTAATATTTCTGATTTTTCATTTTTATTTAATATTTATTTGGCCAAATTTTAATTTTAAAGGATTCTAAAATATTAAATAATATTGATGAAAATACTTGGAAAATACTTGTTTTTATATGGTCATTTTTTTAAGAAATTTCTTATTCGTTGGAATAATTTTATTGATTATGAATTTAGGATGTTATGAAATAAATTGTTCGAATTAGACAATTTATTTTACAAGAAAGATTAGATATAAGGAAGTTAAAAATTTTATTTTAGAAAATTTAAGTAAAAGTTTATAAGGAAATTAAGTTTAGAAAGGAGTGGCTAAGATTTAGCAAAAAAAAGTTAGGTATTTAAGATGAACGATTGAAATTTTTAGGTATAAAATAGATTCTATACTTCAGCAACATAAAGGGGAAAAAGTCCAAAGTTGATTACTCTCTCTCCATCTCGATTTTAGTGCCCATTCCCTTCATTTTTTTTGCTACTGGGTGTGTTTCTTTCTACATTTTTATACAACCCCTTCTAGTAGAAAGTTCGAGGCTCCTTCTTTTTAATTTATTTTAATGGTTGTTTTTCCTCTATATTGGCTATAGCTTTTCTTAAAAAAGTAATGATAAAATATCGTCAGGTGTTGCTGCTATTTCTCTTTCTTCTCCAACTTCACTACCTTTCTCTTCTTTTTGAAATGGATAGCACACACTCCTTTCTTCAATGGCGGTTCTGTCTCTCACTTTCTATTTCCCTTGTTTGGTTCTTTCTCATTTTCCTTCCTCTTTTCCTTCTCCTCATCGGCCATAGTTCCCTCACCAAGTTATTGTCGTGCACACCACTTAGTCAAAAGCTATCTTTTAGTGAATAGTGATAAGTGCGATTTCTTTCTTATTTTGGCGGCATCCTTTTTGGCCACCACTGTCTGCAAGTGGCTCTTTTAGCTCACGGTGGCTAAAGGCTTCTAGAGGGAAGTTGTTTGAAGCTGAAGCATGGCTAGCAAAAGTTAAAGCAAGGCCACTTGACTCTTCTTACCTGCCAACATTACCAACACATTTTGGCCATCAGCAAAGCTCTGATGAGCCCTTTGGAGAGTGGTAGGATAATTTTTCATTATGAAACTATATGGTTTTTGTTGTTTAAAGAGTGATCCATAAAAGGAGAACCCATTTGGGGATTTCTCACATAGATAATGATTTATACAATTATATATATGATTGTTATATTATTAAAGGCTAAATTAGAGAAACTAAAATATGAATGGAACATTTTATCTTATTATTGTGAAAGATTAATGCATAAAGCAAAGAGACCCATTTCCATTAGTTTTGGGAACTATGATAATGGGTTGGAAATAAACGATAATTTATGCTATAGAATAATAAATTATAATGATTTCATATGAAAAGCCTTTTATTTTTCTATAGTATTTTAGTCATGGTAGAGAAACCATTTAGATAATTTTGATATGTACAGTGAAGCATAAAAATATATATGATTTTTCATGTTATGGAATATGAGATAGAGTTAAAACTATTAGGAATTTAATGTGTAATCTTATAAATGGTGATAATGAAATATTCTTGAGATAAGGTTCTAATATATGTACTATTGGAAACTTGATTTAGAGAAACCCGTTTACGAAAGTTTTTAATTTCCTTATGATAATTTCTTAGGTATATGAAAATAGTGATATTTGATAGGGGATTGGATTTAATAGTAATTATTATGGGATCAAGTTTTACTATTTCATTTATATAGTTTTGATTCTAAATTTCCCATGACCTGATATATTTTTGGGATTCCTATCATTACTTAAGAAAAAGAGATAGTAAAATTACAATAAAGAGGATTGAAATATTACAATCAAATTTTAGAATAACAATTGAGAAGGAGTAAATAATGTTATGGTATTTATTAATCATTATAAATTATGAATAGGAAGGAAAGAAGAAAAGGTGAATGCGTACGTCTTGAAGCCTTTAAAAGTGAGCAAGCAATTGTAGGTGAGTATATATCTCATCACATCTTAATATTTTATTAAAAGATAGTTTAATTATTGTGAATTGTATTTTCTTAATACTATAGATTTCTTATACATGCATATACATTCCTGTGTAAGTTCAATATTGTAAAATAAGAATGAGTAGTTATTAAATAAATATTAATTGATCAGAGTGCACAATGGAAGCGTAATGTTATTATTAGATACAGACTAATTGATTATGATAGGGCTATAATGGATCAAGTTATGATTGTGTCATATGCTTTAATTGCCTATAATTATTGAATAGTTTATCTGTTAGGTTTTGGGTCAACATATGTAGCATAATTTTTAAATTTTTTTATCCAAATCCTACTTAGGATCCATGCAAAAAGGGCATAAATTAGTATAACGTTTTTACCTTATTTGTGCTCGTGTTCTTTCTGAACAAATCCTTAAGAGAACAGATAAATCAAATGCTAACCGAAGGTACAACATCTCTACGGTATCCACACAAAGTGAACAATGACTTCTCCCTCTACAAAGCTGGTAGGATTCGTCTCTCTCTTTAGGATTAGGCTTAATGCATTTTTCTTAGGTGAATTAGTGTTTAATGGTAGCTCATGTGTATTAGGTGCTACCTTCAAGTTTCTTTTTATAGACCTAAGGCATTCCACATTCTTAGTCCTACTAGGATAATGCTTCTAGAAACCTAATCTCACTTAACAACTATTGCCTTATCCTTATCATAGAGAAAGTGAGGAGAAATAGGACTTATCTATTAATTATCTAATATTATATAATAACTTTATCTCATAATATAGTTATCTAATATTAAATTGGCATATAATTATCTTATATTAGATGATAATATTATCTCATAATATAATTATCTAATATCTAATAACATAATTATCTTATATTACTTTAATATCATTAATATATTACATATATATTATGTGAATAAATATATTATTATCTTAATAATATATATATGCACGAAAATAAATTTAATTAATTGAATTTTAGTCTAACTAAAATCCAATTAATTATTGTCTCATTTCAAATCCTTTTATGTGACCCTGCAAGTTCTTACTACATTGATAATGACTCATTTTAGGCCATAGACAGTAAGCAATATTTAGCAATACATCACTGCCACTCAAGTAGTAAGAATGTTGGTGATTCAGTATTTACCTAATATATGATTAACACTTTGCATCATAATCTCTTTTGTAATAATATCTAAATCGAACTGGAGACATGGAGTGTGTCATTCTTATCAATGTTTAATTTATATTTCTTGATACTAAGTAAACTTAAGACAAATGATCAATATCACATATTAATCCATTTGAGCATGGCCATATATTTCTAAGTCTCACTCGATTAAGGGGCCCAAGCATATCTCTCTTTTATACAAGAGTAACAAAATTCCATTTACATCACTCACTTCTCTCTGCATGATTTGTGACACACCTAGTCAATGCCTTACTCATTATCCCGATTAAAAGTGATATAGGACAACATCAAAATGAGTAACTCCTCATGTAGGGAATCGTAGTGACTTTAAGTTAAAGAATTATGTGCATTTGTGGTCATATGAGAATAACTAATGACACATTTGTTCATACAGTATTCTCATAGTGGGTTAGTCCAATACATTGTTCACTAATAATGTACTCATGTATTGACTTGATATCACATATCCATGATTTATAATCATTAGTCACTATACATGCTAGTCTCGATGTATTATTACTATCCTTTTCGTGATAATACTTGATAAGGAGCATTTTAAGAATAGCAAAACTATTCCAAAGGCAATTATTATATTTAAGTTATAATTTGCACAAAATAAAACAAAATAAAACATAATAATTGTATTGCCAAAACTAAGTATAATACATTGTGTAATATTGTAATCATATCTATGATTGGCTCTTAGGACATACACCAACATTATCTATATGGGCTTGTATTGGATTTGGTAATGTGAATAAAGTGAGGATCTCGCAAATTGACAACACTGTGAATCAAGCCTTATGAAGGATTGGAAAATCATGAATTATGCTAAAGCAATGATATCAGATATCATGATTTGTGATGAAGGGATAATATGATAGCCAAATGAGAAATTCTAGGCCAATAGATGTGGAATAGATAAGATTGACCTAAAAGTTAGATGGGAAATTCCTGATGAACAGTAGAGAAAAATATAGTGTTAACTTGCAAATTAGAAGTGATGTTGAAATTGTTTGTGAGATTTTGTCATCATTTAACATGATTGCATAGTCTTGATGTGATTGTGATGATTTATTTGCATTAAGCCTTAATAGTTGTTTGTATGAGTGATACCTACCTAAAATGAGTAGTATATGACATTGAGTTCTTATAGAAAGTTAAGGGTCCTATGATTTTGTCATGAGAAATAGAGTTTACGTCATGTGTAGGTGAACTTCCATTTCAGGGCAAGGTTGCACATATTTTAGAAACCTAGAAAATGGTTTGCCAATGTTTTCTAATTGAGTATATGATTATCATGTGATTTTTTTTACATATAAAATTGATCACTTACAAAATATTGATAGATATATGCTCACTAAGTTTTAGTAACTTACTTTGTTGTATCTTCAATGTTTCAAGTAATGATGAGCATATTTGAGCTTGATACATCCATAGAGATTTAAAGACCATTTAAAATGGAAGATTTGACAATTGAAGTTTCTTTTAGATTAGGATTAACACTTGAAATGGAAATGCTATTGATCCACTATTCAATATGTTGAATTATTTGTCTGTGTATCAGTTTGAAAATTGTGAAGAACTATGTGTATGTATGTGATTGCTGTCATATTTGGGAATTTACAGATTTTGAATTATAAGTCATGTAGCCCTTGAAAACTATCCAAAAATAAAGGAGACTCTATTTTTTTTGGTAAAAATTTTAAAATAATTTTAAAGTCCCCTTAGAATTTGGAAACTTTTACTAGATAGTTAAATAATTTTAAAATAATAGGATTCATGCTAGGCACGATTGGATTAGGTTGTGACAGAAGACCACTATGAAGTTTAAAGAGATTAAGTAGATTCTTAATGGAGTTGTGTTAGATTGAAATGTCAATAAGGGCATTGATAATTGAAGTGAGGAAAAGTATCCCAAGCTAGTAGTTATGGCAGTTTAATAGGCAAACGTGCTCATATTAAGATGAGACTTAATGGGAAAATCCATTATAATGTGGTCATCTTATGGTTGAAAATTGGGATCGATCTAGCTAATACACTATTTTTCTCGATTTTTTCAAGTTTAGGGTTATTTTGGTTATTTTAGATTATTTAAGAATTTGGAGGAGTTTGAAAAGTCTATATTTGTGATCTTTATATTTTTATCTTCATGTTGGTTGGTTTTCGAATGAAATTGACACTAAGAGCTTTGAGAAAAGTGTTTATGATAATTTGAAAAAATTATGTCTATTCCAGGTGAGATAACTTTTGCTCAAAATGCTCTTTAAAAGGGTGAAGTGCCAAGAAGGCCTAGTAGGGTGCCAAGACATTGAGCTAAGGATGGGAGTGTGTTAATTTGTTGCCATCCTCTATGCACTCAAAACTATGAAATAAGGCATAAAATAAGTGAATGAAGTGTCCTTCTCCTTATTTAAATGTCCCTTTCGACCTATAGTACTCAAAGGATTCATGTGTGAAAGAATTTTATAGCCTAGTATGTACTAACACTTCAATGATGTTCAATTGTGGCTTAGTGATATATGAGTTCTGTGATCTTTACCAAATGTGCCTTGAATGGGTTTGGTGGGAAGGCTGACATGTTTGCCAAGAGTAACAAATATGCACTGCATGATATTGACTAATGAGCTACTAGCCCATGACACTTTGGAACACAAAATAGCTCAACCAAAAATTCATAAATGTAGGGAGGTGAAGGTCTTCTATTCTACCCTAGAACTAGGTTTTAACCTTCTTATATTACACCCAATGTGGCTATTGAAAGTAAAGTTCAATTCACCAAGGATACATTCAATCTAAGTTTGGAAAAAATGTTTCTTTTGGGAAATTTTAAGAAAGGTAGAAGCCTTTTGCATTCTTTGCCTCATTGAGTTATTCAGTCAAGCATTATTCACCCAAACTCTCCTTCAATCTCTCCATAACTTTTGTAATGTCATGGTCCAAATGCACATCGACCATGCTGCCCTATTTAAAGACATGAAATTTGTATAATGTGCAAATGTCTTTAGTAGTGGGTGTGAATCCACCCTACACTACCAAAAAAATATGGCTAGTAAGACTCCACTGTCTCACCAAAAAACCTAGCCCCTCAATGTCATAAGTAACCCAAAAGTGTCACAAAATCTTAATCACATCCCTGATGCCTATACCTTCTAAATAGTGTGAATAGTCATCATTTGCCAACACCATGCTCACCTATATAGGCCAAGTCTTAAGTAGATGATCATGCAACATGAATTGTATATATGGCTATGTATAAACATTTAGGGTTTACAATCAAACCTAGTATTTTCTAAACTTGGTTTGTAATAGGCTATATGGCCATATTATGCATTTACTCTATTCTAAATATTTGCATATTTCATTTCCATCATATTTAGAGTGTTTACCTTACATGATTTTTCCTATTGCTTAATTTACATAAATTTATATTTAAAGTTTTGGTACTCTTGTATTTTTATAAAGAATAAAAATATTATATATATATATATATATATATATATATATATATATATATATATATGATTATAGATACCACAAGAAGTGAGAAAGAAATGTTATATGAAAAGTTCATATTTTTATAGTAAGATTTTAGGAACTCCTGTAATTTGTTGTTATAAAATCCTCCTTAAAGATTGATAATTCTCTTGGAAGAATCATTCAAAAGAAAAATCTTAGGGGAGTCATTTTGTGGAAACCATAACTCCACTCTTTAAAAATAGTAATTTGATTTCAAATAATGATATTTAAATTTCTCGGGTTTCACTAACTGAATCCTTTTTTTTTTTAATCTATTTGACAATAAGAATTACTTCTTAGAAGTTAGAAAAGTCAATCATCTTTCTTATCTTGAATTATATTTTTTCATAAATCAATCTTTCATCTATTTCATCAAAAAATAGTCTATTTTGAATTTGAAAAATTAATAATATTTTCATCTGGGTGATCCAAGCTCATAATTTTTCTCAAAGAAGATGCAAAAACTTTATGATATTGGTTTTCATTTAGTATCAAGATGAGGTTCCATCACCTACTTTTAGGAAAGCCCTTCGTTGTTCTTATTATCACACTGCTCAATAAAAAGATGTTTCACCTCTTGTTATGAAAATATTTTCATTGTCAAATTAATCTTCTTAAAAACAATCACAAGTTTTCTATTAAATAGTACTCTTTTGAAGTTTTCATCCACCATAATATTTTACAGAAAGGTTTTCAAACTAATGATTTCTCAAGTATAGTTGCCTACATGGCTTTCAAACTAACTTAGTTCTTAGAAGTTTTTCTCACATGAGTTACTTGCATGTAAATCAATTTGTCTAAAGTTATTTGAAAAAAAAATTGCCAATAAAAAACCTCCTCAAGTCCTAAAAATATCAAAAGTTTCAAAGAGAGTTTAGCAAGGTTTGTAAGTATGTCTATATAATGTCTTTACACCGATTACTATTGGCTAGAAAATGGTTCAAAACAGATTCTCACTCCTTGTCATATTTTAGAAGTTTTATATCGTGATGACCGAATCTCCATAGATTTGATACATTTGAATATCTAAATTGTTTTGAAAACAATGAAATATTCAACTCATTCTTACATTCAACTATTGATGCAGAAAATAGTCCTAACTTACACAATTTATCAAACACTTAATGTGCAGAGTTAATTTTGCTCAACTCATTTAAACTCTGTCTATTGATGTTATGTTTAATTTGAGAATGGAAACAAAAATGAAAGCATAAAACAAAGCAAAGAAAAAGCTCAATCAATGTATTATCTATGCTCATTTTTGTTTATTAGGAACAAAAATAAAACTTCTAAGTGTTGGAACTTCAGAGTTTGAGATTGGTGACAAGATTGTTTCAAACTAACACATCTGAAACTTACAACAATGTACTTGTTTTTTGCGCCAATAGTTTGACCGCTTTTTCCATCTAATAAATGCACAATCGGTGGACAAAAAAATATTACGAGATATATAATAGACTTGAACCAGCGATAATCTTAAAGATACTCCATATCAAAAAAGCCGTTGATGATTCGAATCAAAACTAGTGCCAACTACAGTGGCGGAAGCTGCCTGTCATTTCTGAGACGCTGATATGTCGCGGTGGTCCATCTTCTACTTGCTGGTGGCAAAAAAGGCAAGGAGCCACTTCTCACTTCTAGACCTGAGATGAACAACGCATTTCATATGTGATTAGTGTCGAGAAATGAAGAGCAATGACATGAAATCTGACAAATTAAGTGTCGAAGAACCAGGACGTCTGGTCTTCCCTCTTTTGTTTCCCGAAAAGTTCGATTTTTTTTTCTTTTGAAATTCTAAGAAAATAATGATTATAATTGTGCTTTAATTTTGTGTATTTGTAAAATTATTGAGTAAAATAAAATAAATAAAAATTAAAATTGAATTATATATTAGATAAATAAAGTTAAGATTTAGACATTGAAAATTATTTAATTTGTTTAATATAAAATTTAATTATTTGGATATAAAAGTATTAGAAGCTGAAAACTAATTAATTTACTTACCATGAAAATGCTAATGTTTTAATGTAACATTATTGATGGTGTAAAATAATTTACAAGACTAACAAAATATGAATTGCATGTTAATTTTGAAAATACAAACTATTCAAGTGTTGATTATTAATTAAATTTAAGCAACAATTATATAAGCGTTGTTTATTTACGGATATTGCAACAGATTCTTCGCTGCATGTACATTATAATTATTTGGCAAAAGTTTTGCCAAAACTTAAAATAAAAGGAAACACTTTTAAAACTGTTGCCTATTTTAAGCCTTAAGCAATAATTCTTAATCATTGTGAAATTTAGCATTGCTATAGGTAAAAGGTCACAATTGTAACGAATATTTCGGTTACAATGACCACAACAACAGCAATACAATATTTTTTCTTGCAAAATAAAACTCAAAAATCATAATATTTTACTTATAAATAAATTTTAACTCATATGATATAATATTATTTTAAATTAAAAGAATTAATATGAAATAATATAATATACAATTTTATAATTTTAATTTTATATTACATGAATAAAGAAAGACTTCACATTTGCAATGTCTAAGATTTACATTTTTACTTCAGCAATATCTGGCGTCGCAATAAATCTGTGCAGTCGCGCAATTCATAATCCCCTCTCAATTATCGTATCACGATTTTAGAGAGTTGCCAGTGGTGCTGGTATAATTCCCCTAAGCACGCCTGTTGTTTTCTGAGCCATAGAATATGCGAAATGAAATGGGATTTTTTTACAGATATGAGTTTTTTTTTTTTTATCATGGTTATGATAATTGGCTTTTTGATTTTTTATATAGATTCTAATCCATTAAAGCTTCTTTTATCATGAACACCGTACAACAATGCTTCATGGTATCAGACGTTTCTCATGTTTCTAAACAGTGATTGCACTTATAATTATAATTTTATTGCAATTAGTAAAATTATAGGTAAATATAAAAATATACAATTAGTGCAACGTAAAATTTTAAAAAATTGTGCATGTAATATAATTCATAGCAATAATGTTATGCATATTAGTTGTAGACCACATTTTAGAACTGACTTTTGGTATGTGCTATTTGCATTCCTAAACATGCCATCCACGATCAAACGCAGCATATATTCGTGGAAATCACCTTTCTTTCCTAAAAGCATTATCAGAAAATAGGGACCTGTAAATGCATTTGTTCTCTTCTATGAACTGTTTATATTTCCATTTTGGTGACAACTTTTGGAAGCAGGCAGCTGCAACCTGGTGTAATTACGCTGACTTGTAGTTCTAAACCAGGCAGGTTCTTTAGACCTTACTTTTTATTTATTCTTCATCAATGTAATTTTCAGAATCATTTACCAAGAGAAAGAAAAAGTAATTTGCAGAATCAATCCCCAAACGAAGCAGAATGAGAATTTGAGTAGGTCCTGCAACTTGCTATCTTAATTTATGAGAAGTGGTACTTCAAACATTGTTTACAGACCGTCAATCAATTTATAATGGGTGTGGCCATTTTAGCTGTGCTGCAATTTGAACAAAATTTTGCCCTTTTTTTAAAAAATGGAATAGTTCGCTATTCTTGTGTCTTATCTTAATTATGTCTAGATATATTTTTTATTTAATATTATGGTTATATTAAAATTATCGTTTTTATAAAAATTTTGACATATAAATATTTATGCTACGTAACATTTTTTTAAGATGTTAGTGATTTTGTTTTGTAATCTCTGTGGGAGGGTTGAGACTATATTTTATTGTTACTTTCTTATGAAATTATTTTATATTTTGTAGAGTGTATATATTATTAATGAAAAAAATACCATGAATTAAATAAATAATATGAAGCATTTTTAGTGTAATTGGAATGCTGGTCATAAAATATACAATGTAATAAATCAAGAAAGGTGGTACTTCTAGTATCAATCCATGTATAATACGGGCGGCGGCTCTTTTAGTTACAGTGGAATTTGGACAAAATTTATAGTTTTTTTTCAATAGAATAGTCCCTATATGTTTCTTCATCATAATTATGTTAGGATTGTGATAATAATTTTATTCAAATTAATTAGATATACTTCATTATTTAATATTGTGCTCAAGTTAAATTTATTTATTTGTAAGATTTTTTTATTTATAAATACTTGTGTTATGAAATATTTGTGTGGGAGGCAAGAGATTTTATTTTGTGCCTCTTGTGAAAGGATTACTTGAGATCACATATGCACTTTATTCTTATTTTTGTAAAATTATTTAAATTAAAAATGAAGAGTATACATATATACCATTATTGAGTTCAATTTTCATGTATTTAATTAAAATTTTGTTTAATTAATTTACTTTTTATTAATTATACACACTGGAGTTTTTTTTCCTCTTAATAAAAATAATATTAGACCCAAAATTAAAAAAATAAACTCTAACTAGAACAATAAACCCTAAATTTCCAACATTTAGAGTTTTAGGGTTTTAGTTTATGCTTTACGGGTTTGTGATTTAGCATCTTATCTTATAATTTAGGGGATCAACGGGTTGTATTTTAAACAAAAAATTTTATAATTTTAATTTTATATTTTACGTAAAAATTGATGAGATTTTAGCATAAATCCGATTTTTTGTAAAATGGGATAATATCCAATTTTTATCTTTATTTTATTTAAATCTGAATTATGATGAAGTAAGAATTATAATCAAGTTGGATATATTATATTATTTAATATTATCATCAAGTTAAACTTATTATTTAGCAACAATATTTACATGTATTATAAAAGCTTACTTGAGTGAGGGAAAGAGGGTAGAGAGCTTGTTTTTTAGCTCCTGTGGACAAAGTTAAAGAAAGACTATGAGATATTTAGGGGTTTGGGAAGCGGATTTCAGAATAATTAAATGTTTTATATTTTCTCTGTAATTCCTTTAGTTAATAAATGTGGTGTGGAAACTATCGCTCTTGCCTGGTATAGTGTCCTAACTCAATCAGCATGATGATATACAGGCCTTCAACTGAGATGATTAAATTTTACCTAATTCAACAATAGAAATTTAAAAATTAATTTCTTAAATTTTACAAAAGTTGAAAATAACACACATCTTTCGCTTAATTAATTATTTTAACAAATTATGTAATCTTATATAAGTACTTAACTAAAATTCTAGATATATAATTTAATTTTTATTAGTTATATAGCATAAAAATATATATTAAAAATTACTAAAACATTATACATACTATAATATTTTGGTTATTGTTTAAAAACCTTATAAAAATATATAATTTAATAAAATGATTAAGTGAATGATGTATGTTAATTTCATATTTTATGAAGTTTAAAGGGGTAATTTGTATTTTTCCCTAATATATATTTTTTTGGATGCTACTTGTTCAATTTTATAAAGTTAGATATTACTCTCTTATATTATATAAAACTTGAAATTAACATTTAGCACTAACTTAATTTCCCATTTATGAGATTAGGAATTTTTTAAAAATCTTTTTAGATAAAAATAATAATTTTATCGAATGTAAAGGCAAAGCCTCCTTGAACTATAGCTGAGGATAGGTGGAGGAGTTTGCAATGTCCAAGCCCCCTTGAAACTTGTGATGGTTTTAGCCATCCCAAAAGTTCAAACTTCGAAGACTGTATATTTTGTTTAAGAAAATTATTTTTAAACAAAATTAATATTTTATCCTCCAAAATTTAAAAGATTTTTATAAAATTAGATTTCAACATTTCTAGCGCTCTCTGACTTCCACATAAGAGACTGATACCCTCATCAATGGCATTTGCCATACCGAAGAATCGATGGTTGCAAGCATGATGCTTCTGCTGCCTGCAATTACTCTTGCTGCGGTGGTTGGAATTCACAAAGGGATTGCCTGTGTCTGCATTTGCTGAATCCAAATCTGCTGTGGTGTGATAATGGTATGTATTTCAGTGATCCATGTGGAATTTATTGTTGCCCATTGTCCTTGTTGATCCTAACCTTAATCTGCTCTACCTAATCCTCTTACAGAATATAAATTGTAATGAAAAAGCTGTAAATGCAGGTATTACCAACAAGATGAGCATTATACTTCCTTCCATAACCTAAAAAGATTGCATACGTATACCTTTTGAAAAAAAATTAAGAAATATCATAATTCATAACTCCTTTTATTAACCAGAAGGCAACTAACCCCCAAATAGTCCTTCAACCGTCTTTGACGATAAAATTCAATCGTGAGTACAAGGAGAATTATTCTCTTTTCTAAGATTTTTTTTTTATCAGAATACTTACTATAATCTCAAGAAGAATCATTTCCATTTCAAAGTTTTTTTGGTCAGAATACTTATTATTATCAATATGAAAGTCTCTAAAAAAGAGAGAAAGAAGTGTCAACAATGGGAGGGGATTCAAAATCCCTCCCCTTCCTTGTACTTATCAATTAGTACGTCAGCATGTTAATCATGGCTCAAACATACAAAAATATTGAATTGATGTTGCGTAGCCCTTTTGTAATTCTTTAAATATGAATTGCAAGATTTTCAATAAAATTTAATGTAATATTGCAAAAGAAGTCACGGTTTCGCCAAACGTGCACCCAGATGTAAACAAAACCAACAAAGCAAAATGAATCTTTTAAAATGGTACAATTATATCACATCAAGAGAATAGATTGTAGCAGTTTTATCATTTGTACAAGGTTGCAACCATCAACATATCATTGCAAAAGAATAAGAGCAGCAAATAGTTGTAACTTACATCAATACATGGCTAAGAAATAGCCACAGCTTGAACCTTTGGTTGGTTTCCAGGAAAAGAGAGGAAAAAAAATGGATGAGATCTTAAACCAAAATAAGAAACTGATCCGAGTAAACAGGAATTAATATACCAAAACCTGATATAAGCTCCACTGCACTGATTGGCTGATATCATATATAGAAGAAGAGAGGCTTCAATATCGCCTCATCGGCCACCGTCGCACATGGATCGACGGAAGCCTTTGAGGGCAATCAAAGGCTCTCTTCTTTCAAGTCCCACGCCACACCTGCAATTTGCACCTTGCCAAATGCACCTATTTATAGAATTGGTCGGGATGGCGATAGGCATGAATTTTGGGATGCCTTGTGAGGATTCCCTGTCGGATGTGGGGGTGAGGAGAATTTTGACCATTAAAAGGGACATGAGGTGAATTTTATTAGTATGAAGTTAGTCAATATTTGTCTTTGACAACGGAAATAAATAAAAGAAGGCAGATTAGCTCTCACCTTGTCCTATTGCTACTCTTGACAACCGGATATGATACATTCGGAAGACCCACTATAATTTAAATATGAATTTTAACTAATGCTATAATGGTTGTGACAGATTCTTCGATTGTAATTTTCTTTTGTAATGGTTGTATTCTATTTATTTAATTATCTTTTTATTTTTGTTTTCTACTGTAGTTATTAGAAAATTTTATACATCACTACTGTAAGTGCAGTACAGAATTTTGATATAAAATCACAAAAGATAAGAATTTTTTTTAAAAGAAAACACTTTTCATTAAAATTTACACTTGCATGTCACAATATGACTCCTATTGGACTCATTTTTTATCATTCACACACAATCAGGTTCTACTAACTAGTAAACATAGATGATCATGTGATAATTTGAATTTACAAGTGGAAACGTGTCATATCAAGGAATATTAACCATGCAAATATGTTCTACTTGAATGTGATTTTATTATACATTTCAAAAATGAATTTTATTATCCACTACTTTCTACACCGGAAAATATATTTTTTATTGAATTACTAAGTGTAACAACAATTGCTGTCATTAAAGTATTAAAAAATGTCTCCTTTCTCTATAAGGGTTATACTTAAAAGTTGAACTTCTATCTATTAACATGTGAAATTTATTAGGAATCAGCATATTTCTCACTGAACCAACATTTTATATACACAATAAGATTCTATCTACTTGTATACATGATATAGTAACTTTTATTATCTATTTTTTTTAAAAATGTACTTTATTTTCATGTATTATATATATTTTATCGTAGATATTTCTAAAAGTGGAACTTTGTGACCAAAATTATTAAATGGGCTAATGCGTTGACTTAAATATTTTGAGGTCAATTCCAACATCCTCCAATTATTAATTATTATTCCAGTTCAATAAATCCCGTCTATTCACAATTTGAGCATATATAATTTTAGTCCTAATGTGTAAAATGTTATCATATTACATTGAAATTATTGTGTTGTGTTGAAATGAACACGAGGTGTCATATATCCATATATAGATGAATACATTGGTCGAACGTTTGCATATAATTTCGGTTAACTAGCATATTTCTCATATTTCATTGAATAAAGCTAGTTGCATAACATACCGAAATTCTCACTCAACTTTGCCTGAGGACTGATTCTGCAGGTTACTTTGATCAAGAATAAAAAAAACGTAAATGTCTTAATTAAGAACTTGTCCAACATTTAAAGTTACAATCTTCAACCCAATAAGCATGTATTATTATTGTTGCAAACCACCACCACAACTACAATTCTATACTCCATTCCATATATTAATTTTCGGCAATTTTATTACAACATAACCGTTATTTAAAATCATAAACTTTTCCTGATTCAGAATTACAGGTCAGCATAATTGCATCGGGTGGAGCTGCCTGCCTTCAACAGTCGTCACCAAAATGGAAGTATAAACAATTCAAACTAGGGAAGAAGGTTTCCTAATATTTCTGGTGATGGCTTAGAAAAGAAAGATGTTTTTTTTGTTTTGGAGAATATATGCTCAATTATGACTGTCCAGGGCTTATTCTGCATGGCAAGAGACAACCCAAAAAGCCTATGCCCCTAAGAATTGTTTTATGCTATCCATGATTAGAAGTCCCTTTAATGGATTAGATGCTGCTTATCTCTGCGTTAGAATGTCAAATGCATATATTTTTCGTTCTATATTCTCTTTGATCTGAAATCCATGGGCTCGCTGGCATAGCATATCTATATCTTATTACTGGCTGTCCCTTTCATTGAATATTAAAGGCTACCATTTTTATTGTGAGAAGCATGCGTAAAACATAGTTATTGGGATAGAAGCTTTCCCCCCCCTTTTTTTTTAATTATAGGTGACTAATTCACTAGATGCATACACATAAGAATTTAAAATTGAATTTAAGATACAATGAAAAATAAAACCTTAAAAATTAACTAAGCTAAAGACTCTTGGCAAAAATATTTGTTTAATCTGTTATCTTTAGAGAAATGTAAGATACATACATATATATATATTCTTCTAGGAATCTAGAAAAAAAAATTAATGAAGCACACTTATCAATTCATTATTAACACCATAATTTTAAATTGTGGTCTTGACAGTAGTTACATTATCATTAGTAAAATTATGGATGAGTGCATGAAAAATACAATCCCAGCATGACATAGTTGTAGAAAATTGTGGATGCAAGTCATTATGCACAAATTATTGTTGCGGAATATAATTTAAAGCCTATCACTTATCAAAACTACTTTTTAGCTACTACTGATGAAAAAATATTACTAAAATAATCTTCTAAAAATGAATAGAGAAAATAAACAACATTAACAACTATTTCTTGTGTTTTTCACCTACGTTTGTCATACCTATTTCAAAATGGGTGTCGTCAATTTGACTAAATTTCTTCATTGATGCTGTTGACTATTAAATTGTACAAAAATAACTAGTTTGTAGTATTATTTCACACTAAGAGATGCTTGCTTCTCTGACAGGGATGCAAGGTTTGGTCATGACCTTAATAAATAATATAGGAAATTGGAATCTAAGCTTGTGAAGTGATGGTACGTAAGATAATATTGTTAGGGAACTTGAGGAATAGAGTTGAAAATATAAGTAAATCTTGCGTGCTTTAAGAAAATGATCAGGAAGATGTAGAACATGTGGGCATTCAACATTTCATTGAACATGACAATGGGGATAACACTGTATTAATGATTAGAAATTTTGGATTATCCTATATCCTTGCTTGTTCTTCCCCTTCTCACCGATCAGCACCGTCGTCTTACGCTACCACTCCAGCCCACAACCTTATTTCCACCGTCCATCCCTTACATTACAACTATGATTTTAAATTACAGTTATGGCTGCGTTTTTGTTGCAATTATTAATATTATTGGCAAATGAGATTACTATAGCAGTGAACTTGATATATAGAAGATAAGTTTTCATAGAAAGTTGATTTTGAAAAAAATATTTAAAATCATTTGGTTGACACTAAGAAATTGACATTTCCTATTGATTAACTTCTTGCATTTTATTTTATTCAAATTTGAATTAATTCTTAGGAAGTATCATCAAAACAACTAATATATTTCCCAAAATTGTTATATAAAAAATATAAATAGATTTTAATTGCCTTTGGTAATCTTTTTTTAAATCATCTTTCTAATCTCCCTTTTCAACATAATTTTTCTAAATAGCTAATTTTTTATTTTTAATCTACTATAAAAATGTAAAATAAGTTTATATAAAAAACTAAGATGTCTTATATGTATATATCTTTTAAATTACATTAATATCATGAAAAATGAATGTAAATTAAATAAAGAAAAATAGTGGCTAAATAACTAATACAACAAATAATTAATTCTGTCAAATTTACACAAAATTAACAAGAAATGCACAATTTTTTATTTCTATAATTCAATATTAAAATAATAAAGATAATAAATGTAAGATAATATAATGGATATATTATATATGGAAAATATAATTATAAGTACGATTATATTTAAAATTTAAATTTTATAATTATGATATAATATCTAATATTTATTTTATAAAATGTTTTTAATTACTATACAATTAGTAATTATATTTATATTTTATAATTAATGAATTATAGTTATCATTAAAAATTATAATTATTATAATTTTAAATAATAATAATATATTCAAATAGTCATTAATTAGATTAAGTCGAGATAATTTTATATTTTAATTCAAAAAAATGAGAAAATTTTTTACCGAAGAGATGTTAGTAAATAATTTCTCATAATTCATAGAGAACGAAACTTCCTACTTCTTTCGCTTCAGTGGTTAATGGCCTACCAAAAAAGTAAAGAATTTTTTACTTTTCAAACCAGTTTATATATTTCACATTTCACTCAAGTCCACGAACAAAGTAGGTGTGAGACTCAATTGGGTCCTTTTTTTTATTTCTTGAGGGAATAAATTGATGATCGGAATATTGTAGCAAAACTGTATTCTCCACATTCTTACTAATGGTTCAGATTTGCTGGCACAAAGAACCAGGCATAGTATCAATTTTCCCATAACTAATATAAATATGTGCTAATTTAACCATCTCCGTCAGATTTAGACATATATATAAAAGTAGGTTGTTTCCCACCTCCTTTTATTATAAGTAATATTTTTATAATTTATCATGTGTTAATTTATCATTCTTAATGAATGAATGAATATTGTGCTGCAGTGAGTTACATTTATGCAATTATTGCAATGAATAGAATCTTTCATTTATATATTGTAATTTATATTAAATTAAAAAATATTAATTTTTCTTATTTATTGCATTTTCATAATTTCTCTAATTTCCTTCCTTAATTTACTGAGTTTTTCAATTTTCTTCCTCTTTAAAATAATTTTCTTGATTTATTTTCCATATTTATTGTATTTTCATAGTCTGTCTAATTTCTTTCCTTGATTTATCTAAATTTCTAATTTTCATACATTGTCTTCTTATTTCGAATAATCTTCATGACTTCTTTCTCTTATTTATTGTATTTTCATAATTTATTTAATATCTTTCCTTAATTTAATGCATTTTCTAAATAGTCAAACTCCTATTCTTAACAACAAGTCAAGTTATATATAACTTCACAAGGCCAAAAGAAATGTATCTGAACTCTTTTTTTCATTTTCCCCTATTTTGTCTGATTTTTTTTTTCTATTGAGAAATTTTCCATGAATTTTATTGATAGTTCTAGGAAGCAAGTTTACACATAGCTAGGTTATGCGGACTTTGCTTCAATTGCTACGATATGAATAATCTCCTTGACTTCTTTTCCTCATTCACTATGTTTTCATAATCTCTTTGCTAGTTCTTCACACATGATCATATAAAATTTATTACTTTGCAAATTATATAAAAGTTACACATGATCCAATGTATTTTTGTACTAAATATTAAGTTATTATAATTTATAATCATTCATTTAGTCGTATTTTAATAATTGATTGGCAATTTTATACAATTTTTGTAAAAATTGTATATAATCAAATTGTTATAAAATTTGTGATAAAAGTAGACAAAGAATACCACAATTAATATAATATATATATTATACATGATCTGATAAATTTTTAAATTTAATATTAGGTTATTATAATTTATAATAATTCATTTCATCATATTATAATCATTGATTGCTTATGTTGGATGTATGTGCATTATTTACAAATGATTAATTTTCTAAACTATTATTTTAAAAGAATAATAGCACAACTTATCGTTTTTTTCTTGATTTTTATATAGGATACAATCTCTATGTTAATATGGATTACAAATTTAATTAGCTTTTAGATTCACTTTCAAAAAGGGCAATTGATAATGTTTCTAATATTACACGAATTGAAAATTCAATAAAATCAAGATGATTAACAAAAAGGAGATCAACAAATTTTTTAATTACTTTGCAACTTTAGTAATTTTAGAACAATTTAATTTCTTTACGCGTTTCTAGATTTAGTAAATTAGATATTATTCATTTTTAATTATATATTATGGTCTGCATTTATATAAAATTTATGGAGGAAGATGTACATATTCAATTTTAGATAAAAATATTATTTATTTTTATATTTAATTTTATATTATTTTTTAAATTTGATTTGTTCTAATAATGATCATTATTAGTATAATAGTACAATAATATAACAATTTTATTAAATAAATAATGATTTAAAAAGAAATATTATACCTCCTCTTATTTAATTTAAATATAATTATGTCAATTATATTATTATTTTATTGATAAAATATGGCAATAAAATTTTCATTAATTGCTTAAATACTTTATAATTTAAATTCTAAAAATATAAATATATGTTGTTAATTAATACCATTTAAAATTAATTTGTAATACAAGTAGCAACTGGTGGAATAAAATAAATAAAAAAGAAAGTTCTGATCCCCGAGTGTATCAATCATATTGAAGACAATATGAACATATTTTCCCCTTTTCTTTTTCTAATGCATGGAATGAACAGACTTCAATTCAATTATTAACTAACTCAGCACACATGCACATAAATAATTGCGAAAGTGGGCAGAACTGAGTGATGGAAAGTTATAAAAAGGAAAATCAAACTAATAAAACTAATGGATCAGATCAAGGGTGATTGTTTCACATTATTTTGTAATTTCATTTTTGACTTTTTACTTTTACTTCTTTCGTTATAGGAAAATCTTGAAGCTCATCTATATATGAATAGAATGCACGGACGTTTTGGAATAAATTTATCGAAATAATTGGTTTTTTTATCATTTTTCAGTATCAGGAATTATTAAACGTATCTTAAACATAGAAGAAGTCATGAAATCTTTAAACAACATTGGATACCATTTAGGCGAAAGACTTTGGGCTGAATTCTCCTTTAATCAAGGTCAAAGTGGGATCATAACCTTCAAATTCTTAAACAATATATTGATATCATTTAAAAATATAATAAATTTTTTAAAATAATATTTTAGATAAATCATTTAGCCTCTGTAATTCTTTTTTTGTTTTTAAAACTCTAGGGCATTTCAGAAATTTTGTATCAATATTCGATCCGAAAATATAGATGCAACGTTTCTCAAATAGTAGACTGGAGTGCAGATCAATTTATTAAAGTACATTCTTTAATTTTGTTTAAGGGATTGCATGGATGTAGACATCTTCATGAATCTTGTCCCTCTTAATATATTTTTGTTTCGGATTCTAAGAGCCATGGAAACCGGCCCTTGATTTATATTAGGGTCACCTTCTTAACAGTTATAACAAGATTTGATTTCTTAATCTTTTGATTAATCGAAGAGATTCTAACCTACAGTTGATTACAAATTTAAGTTATTAAAAAGCGAAAACAAATATATTATATCTGAGAACTATACCGGATGCTATTCTAGACAAAGAGGAACTTAATTAATGGAAGCCACTGTAATCATAAATGCTTAGTAACAACATATAATTAGGATACCCTATATATATGTGTGTGTATATATATAATGGAAAGTTGTCTCACTTAATTGAACAATATTAAATTTAAGTCATTAAAAATGAAAATTATCATACTTATTTCAAAATAGGTGTCGACGGTTTAACCAAATTTTTTGTATTAAATTGTATAAAAAATATCTAGTCTGTTATTTCACACTAGGAGATGCATACTTCTCGGACAGAAATGCAAGGTTTGGTCATGAACAGTGTACGTATTAATGGTTGAAAAGTTGGATTATTCTATATCCATATTTGCTCTTCCTCTTCTCCCCAACCAGCACCATCGCCGAACACCATCAGAATCCACAACCTTATTTCCACCGTCCATCCCTTACAGTTATAATTATGATTTTAAATTATAGTTGTGATTGTAATTTTGTTGTGATTATCAATGTTACAGATAAATGAGATTGTTATGATCCCAAGTTATGAAAAATTGTGAATTAATACTGCACAAAATGATGCGACTATAATCGTGCATCTTTGTCACCAATTATATATAATTATTTAATTTGACATTTGATTTGTGTAAACAAATGTAATATAAGTAAAGAAATTGTTTTACAAGTTGATATATATAGGAGATAGCTTACAAGTTGCTATATATGGTAAAAATATTTGTAGGTTATTTTTTAGTGCCAAGTTTTCTATAAAAAATTCTAATAACTTGTTATTACGAGGGTTAAACTTCAAATCAGTTTTTAAAAGATTAATCTTACACCAAATTTGATTAGGTTTGGATTAAATAACTTACAATAATAGTTGAGAAAATTTAATATAATATCTACCTTTTTGAAACGAAGTTTACATCGAAATTAGAAATTTATATACTTATATAATATAATATATAATACACTTTTAAGAAAAGTTTAATGCAATCTCTATCTTTCCAAGGCTGATATAGTATTTTGCTCTTCAATTTTTTCCTCCATTAATTCATGGATTTTTATATTCCTTTTAAAATCATGACATAAAATAAAAAATATTAAAAATTTTAATTGTCTCTCATTATCTTTTTTAAAACCACAATTCTAATCTCCTATTTCATCATAATTTTTCCAAATTTTTAATTTTTTAATTTACTATAAAAATTAAAATAAGTTTATATAAAAAATTAAAATGACTTATATATATATATATCTTAAATTAACTTAATATAATTAAAAACAAATATAAATTAAATAAAGGAAAATATTAGTTAAAAATTAATACAATAAGTAATTAAGTTTACTAAATTTTTATAAAATAGATAACAAGTGAACAACTTTTTATTTTCATAATTCAATGTTAATAAAATAGTTATAGTTTTTAGAATTAGTAATTATATTTAAATAATTATATTTATAATTTATAGTTAATAAATTATGTTTATTATTAACAAATTATTTTTTGGCTAAAATGTACTTATGCCCACTAACTTTCATTCAAGTTTCAATAATAGCCATTAACTTTTATTTGAATCAACTATATCATTTAACTTTTAAAATAAATACAATGTTGAAAATTTCGAAAAATCATCTTTTAACTTAATAGAAAATTCCTACATGGATTGATAGGATGCTAATTAAGCTTTGAAGTTGTTAACTGGATTATAATATCTTCCTACTTTTAATTAACTTATTTTCAACTAATTATATCTGTAACGTTCAAAATAAACTTTTTACCATCTAGCTTTCATTAAGTTTCAATACTACTCATTAACTTTTATTTAAATCAATTATACCACTTAATTTTTAAAATAAATGCAACATTGAACATTTTGAAAACATCTTGTTTATTTTCTAACTAACTCGATGTTTAACAATACTCATTGACTTTTATTTTGAATTAATTATACCACCTAATTTTTTTAAAAAAGCAAAGTCAAACATTTCGGATTGCCTCCAAAGCCTGGAGCACTGCTTGGTAGGTGAAAAATGTGGTGTGTTTGGCCAGAATACTAAGTCATTTAGGAAAAAACCTACCAATACAACAAATACTATTAATACAAGTGCAAGTTCAATAGGAAGTAGCACAACTCCACTTCCTGCCTCAATACAATTTTGAGAGCACCATTTCAATCTTTAAGAGCTACAAACCAATGTCCAACAGCGCCAACCATGTCTAGAAATGTAACAACATTACAACACAAACCAATAAGCATAAGATTATCTAAACTTGAACTACAAGATTCAATGCTATAATAAGGAGAACACAAGATGCAAGTCAACCACATAATTCTATTAAATAAATAGGGTGCAAGCCAAAAGCAAATATCTAAAAAGAGTATTGTTTGCATTAGATCTAAGTTTTGTAGTTGGTTGAAAATAATTATTATTTATTTTTTGGCATTAGAGACTTGATAGAGTACTTTTAGCACATTTCACTTACAAGGGAAGTTTGTGTGTTACTTGACAAAGCCTAATTACTATTGCAAGTGGGGTGGTCACTTCATAAAATTCAATCAATGACATCTCTTGAATGTTATTCCTATTTAATTTTTCATGTTTTTTCATTAGTCCATTACAATGATTTTTTGTTATGTCCTTTTATTAGGCCAATATAATACCTTTTCTCAAAATTTTACTATATTAATTTATGACTTCTCTATATTGAAGTTTCAATGGTTCATATTTTTCATTTATTCAAAATGTAAGCATTTTGGTTATATCAATGAAATAATGAATTATTTATAATTTCATTATTATTTTATAAGATTATTTATTTCTTCACCTTCAATGTGTAATTCCATTGCCATTTTGGAAATGAATGTTCTTCAAAATGTCCAACATTGCATTTATTTTGATAGTTAAGTGGTATAATTGGTTCATTCAAAATAAAAGTTAATGAATGCTATTAAAATTTAAGTGAAAGTTAAAAAATAAAAAGGTTGTTCACAAAATATCTAACGTTATATTTATTATGAAAGTTATATGATATAATTGATTCAAAATATATGTTAATGGGCATTATTGAAACTTGAGTGAAAGTTAAAAGTTATACAATAAAAAGGAAGTTAGAGAGTTATTTAAATACAACTAGCAACTTTTGAAGCTTAATTAGCATTCCTCAATCCACATAGGATTTTGGTAACAAATTATTTTTTATAATGTCCAACATTATGCTTATTTTGAAAGTTTGGTGGTGCAATTGATTCAAAGAAAAGTTTGTGTGTATTATTGAAATTTAAATAAAAATTAAAGGGTAGAAGAATACAATATAACCTTATATTTATTATAATTTTCAAATGACAATGATTAAATGTTAAAGTTATCATTAGTTAAATCAAGTAGGGTGATTTTTGTATTTTTATCCCTAAAAGATATGAGAAATTCTTTTTATTGATGTGGTGTGAGTAAATGACTTCTCATAATTTATGGGAAGTAGAACTTTAAAAAAAAATTCTACTTATTTCATTTTAGCATTTAATAACTAACGAAAGGACCAAAAAAATTTCTACTTTTTAAAAAAATTACAACTTTTATGCTACTTCTATGGATCAAACCACCTATATTTCAAATTTCAGTCACTTCCACGAATAAAATAGGTGAGATACTCAATTGGATCCTATTTATTTTGGGAGAGATTAAACTGAGGGTGGGAATATATGTAGCAAAATTGTATCTTCCACATTCTTAGAAATATTTCATATATGTTGGCACAAAAAATCAGGCGTAAGATCAATTTTCACATAACTAATTTTAAAAATGTGCTAATTTAACTTTTCTCACTAGATTCATTAGACAAAAATCTGTATGTATATGTGTGCATGTGTTAATCATGATATTTCTTACCTATTTTTATTATAAATATCATTCTCATAACTTGTCATACATCAATTTATCATTCCCTTCTAAATGAATACTATATTGCGGCAAGTCATGCTCATGCCATCAAACTCTTCTTAACAAATATTCCATTACTGTGAGTCAGCAGGTCATGCTCATGCCATCAAACTGTTCTTAACAAATATTCCATTATTGTGAATCAAATTATGCAATTAATGTAAAGAACTGAATCTCTCATTTATATAAAGTAATTTATATTAAATTGAACAAAAAAGTTCCTAATTTCTTTCACTTATTTGTTGCATTTTATAATCTCTTATATCTTTCCTTATTTTACTAAATTTTCTAATTTTTGTAAATTTTTTATCTCTTTAAAATGATGTCCCAAAATTCTTTCCCCTATTTATTCTTTTTTTTTTTAAATCTCTTTGATCTCTTGCCCTAATTTATAATGTTTGCTAGGATTAAATCTCTCATTTTACGTAACAATTTATATTAAATTAAAATGAAAAATTCTTAATTTCTTTCTCTCATTTATTACATTTTTATAATCTCTCTAATTTCTTTCCTTAATTTACTAAGCTTTCTAATTTTTGTTAATTTTCTTCCTTTCTAAAATAATCTTCTTAATTTCTTTTTCTTATTTATTGTGTTTTCATAACCTTTCTAATCTTTTATTGCATTTTCTAAATAGTTGTACTCTCATTTTTAACAACTAGTCAAACTATACATAACCTAACAAGATGAAAAGGGATGTGTCTTAGCTCTTTTTTCTTCCTTTTTTTTTCTATTTTATCTGATCTTTTTGCTTGTTAAGAAATCTTTTTCGCATTTTCTTCATAGATTTAAGAAGCAAGTTTATATGCAACCAAGTCATGTGGATTTTGCTTCAACTGCTAGAATGTTTACAAGCTTTGAGATAATCTTCCCAACTTCTTACCCTCATTTATTGCGTTTTTATAATCTCTTCACTCTTTAATTTATATATGATCAAATAGAAATTAATACTTTACAAATTATATAAAAATTGCACATGATCTGATGTATTTTTCCACCTAATATTAGGTTATCATAATTTATAACATTTATTTTGATCATATTATAATAATTGATTTGCAATTTTTTACAATTTTTATAAAAAATTATAAAAATTGTATATAATTAAATGATAATAAAAATTGTGATAAAAGTAGGTAAGGAGCATTACAACTAATATATAATATATTGATTACACATGATCTGATAAATTTTTACACTTAATATTAGCTTATTGTAATTTATAATTGCTTATTCGATCATAATCATTGATCTTTTATGTTAGACATATGTGCATCATTTAGGAACAACTAATTTTATAAAGTATTATTTTAAAAAGTAAGTAAAATATTTAGTCCCTTATTAATAATGATAGTAATTATTATATTTCTCAAATTTCATAACTAACACCATTAATTCTTTTTTTTGCATTTTTTATAATTATTCATCTCTCCCTTCACTTGTTATGTTAAGATGAATGAGAAATAATGAATTTCATATTAAATCTCATCTTAATAATATCAAATACAAACTTGATTTATTTTTTATCTTTTATATTAGTATTACATATGAAAAGAAGGGCAAATAATTATAACAAAAGTAAAAATATAAGACTAATAGTGTTGATTAAAAAATTTAAGGAATGTAATAGTACCACCTCTGTAAATGGGGAATTAAATGTTGTATTTTCCCTATTTTAAATGAATAACAATGCAACTTATAATCTTTTTTTCTTGATTTTTATAGGACACAATCATTGTGATATTTTAGATTGCAAGTTTAATTAACTCTTAGATTGGCATTCAAAATGGACATTTAGTAATATTTTAGATATTACACCAATTAGAAATTTAATTAAACTTTAGCTGTCATGCAACAAAATTAGGAAGATTATCAAAAAGAAGATTGACCATATTTTTTATATTAAGTTCATAACTTTAGTATGTCAATAATTTAATTTTTTCTGCTTTTTTATATTCAATAAATTAGATAATATTAATTTTTTAGATAAATTAAGGAGATATATACATTCAATTCTAAATAAATAAATACTATTTATTTTCATTTATATTTAATTTTATATTATTTTTCTAAATTTAATTTGTTCTGATTTTTAATTCTGTATGTATGTAATAGTACAATATTATAACAACCTTATCAAATAGTAATGATTTAAAAGAAAATAATACCTCCTCTTGTTTAATTTGAATAATTATGTCAATTATGTAATTAATTTATTGATAGAACTATGGTGACAAAATTTACATTAATGTCTTCAATACTTTATAATTTAAAATCTAAATGATCTAAATAAATAATATAAATTAATATCAATTAAAATTAATTAACCTCATCCATCGCACAATTTCCAGGCTAGCTATAGAGATACCTAACAATTGGAAAATTTAAAAAAAAAAAAGAAAAAGGTTCTGATTCCTAAAGCATCAATCATTTTGACGACAATAAGAACATATTTTCTCCTCTTCTTTATCTAATGCATTGAATGGACTAACTTCAATTTAAATATTTATTACAGCACATACACTTTAATTTGTTTAGGGGATTATATATATATATATATATATATATATATATATATATATATATTTGGGATTCTAGGAGCCATTTAGGTCACATTCTTAGGAAGTACTCAGAAAGAAATGAAGAGGTTGATAATAAGATTTGAGTTCTTAATCTTTCGATTAACGATGAGATTCTAACCTACAGTTGATTACAAAATCTAGTCATAAAAAATGAAAAATAAATATATTATAACGTTGAACTATGGCAGATGCTATTCTAGATAGAGAGGTTCTTTCTTTTAATTGAAGCCACTGTATTAGAATGTCAAATGATTAGTAATATGACATATAATTAAATCAACGTGTGTTGGTACAAGTAGTGGAATTTTAATATCACTTAAATAAGGTTTCGCGTTTGAACCTTATGAATAGAGAACACAGGAATCAGAAAAGCTTTTTCTTCACATTAGGATCCTACTCAATTCAAATCTTAATTAATCAGGGCACAATATAGCAGTTAAATACTGAGGTCTGAGCAAAAAAATAATAATAACATATAAATTAGTGTCCCACATAGTTGTGTCACTTAATTAATTGATAAATATCACCTATTCTGAAAAGGAAAAATCACATACAGATGGAAACATTCTAACAAGAGAGTTTGAAGTTTGTTCATATCTTACATAGATTATCTACTATTTATTCTTGTCAACGCATCCTATGAAAGAAACAAATTAAATAAGATCTCGATGCCTATCATTTCCCTTTTTTTTTTTTTTTGCTATGTCAAAAAAAGTAGGTAAAAAAATTTTAATGAATTCTAATATCATGCATAAAAAATGACTTTAGATTTAACTATATCTTAAAATTTTATGTCTCTTTTTAATGACAAAAAATAGATAATACAAAAAGGAAAGGATACAAATTCATTTGACCTGGATTCTCCCCTCTTTCTTTTGATCATTCTCCTATTATGCTATATTGGAGATTAAAAGGAACCTTAAATTTTTTTTAATGAAAAATTAGGATTCTAGCGTCTTATTGCATGTTAGAATGGTTTGTTGGCTCATATTTAACCGAATGGTTAACAGGTACATGCGATATTCTATTGGAATTAGTTGCGCCTTAGTTCATCCTTTGTAAAAAGGGCCACATTACTGTGGACTGTACAGAATTTGAGATGATGGGATCACACGTTTTTTTTATCTTAAATAAACTTAAATTAATACCGATTTTGTATTTTACCTAGAAGAAAAATCTTTTAGTCTACATTAGTACTGGAAACTTAGTACTACTTCCATGCAAATAATAATATATGTATTTTTTTAACTCAAAAATAATAAATTGTAAAGGTTTCAACATGTAAGCTTGGAATTTGATGCTTTGTTTTTATTTTTTATTTAAATGTAATTTTGGCCTTTTCAAAATATACATTATTTGATTTTGATTCCATTTATTTAAAATAATTTATTTTTATTCTTCTAAATATTTAATTATATTAATTTTGGTCCCTCCGTTACTTTAATTGTTGAGATTGCATTAGTATTATTATTTTGGTCCTAGCTTCTCTTCCATTTGAGTAAAAATGGGATAGAAATGCGCAAAAACAATGTTTTATCATTTTTTTTTTGGCGAGATTCTATCCCATTCATTTTGTAGCTCACATTTTCTGTGTCAAGTAGAATAGATTCGCGACTGTGCTTCCTTATGGCTGCAATACAAAAGGAGAAAACTAAATTCATGGCTGCAATGCTAAAGGAAAAAAATAATTTAAAAATGATGACGCTTAAAAAAGTGAGAAAAAGAATAATCTTACTAAAAGTTAAAGTATTTGATTAAAATTTATAAGAAAAACTCTGTATTAATGTAGAAAACATTTCTTAATTTGATTATTCATAGATAATCGAAATAGCAAAAACTTCAGTTTTTGCAATTTGCTTGAAATTTTGTTCGAGAGTATTAATTAATAGAATAGAATTTTCAGGATACCCTGCGGACCGGAAACGAAACTTCACATTTTTCAAATCTACAATAAATTATAATCTGTGCATTCGAACCAGATAAAGGCAACAGTCAGCAAAAGTTGAAAGTATACTTTTTACAATTTCATTTTGCCAACTGCTCATTTTCAAATTAATTTAAATATATTACTATATACAAGGGGCTTTCTTTTTCAAGGATCTTCAAAATCCAAAAATTACATTTGAATTTTTGTTTGTTTATATTTTCCTACAATCTACCCAAACTAGACATAGTAACACAATAATGAATACTCCTACAATCCCAAGCTCAAATTATAGCCGAAAAAAATAAAAATCCATTATTTTAGGTATATTATATTTTAGAGAATCAAAATTACCTTTGAATTTTTGTTTGTTTATATTTTCCTTTTGAGTTTCCACGAATCCTCATGACAGGCATTGCAGTTAATATTTTTTGTCACCACCGTGTATTCAATTCCCCTAAAATATAAAATTGACATTAAAAAATAAAATTCAAAATTATAATCTTCTAAAAAAAATTAAAAGTTGAAAATTTAATGAATAATAATAAATTAAAAATAAATTTTAAATTTATAACATATTCCTTTAATTTTATCCTCTAAAATATATCTCTTGCTTTAAAGGATTATCATCCTCAACCCCATGACGTGGAAGATGATGTAGGTTGGTATTATATTCAGGAACATAATAAATCATCAATTCAAAAAATTAAATGAAAATTTATTTGAATTTAAATAAAAAGTTATATCCTTTTAAATGATAGAAGTGCTCTTTTTGAAAATGTAAACCTTTTTTCTTATCTTAAAAGTTAAGTCAGGTCTGTTTCCATTTTGACTAGTAAATAAAGAGGATCTACATATTATTTATTGCTAACACATGAATAATAGTAATGTTTAAATTCAATACGACAGACATTGCGGGTATAAATAGAATTTAAATATTATCCATGTAATAATATAATTTATTTTATACTATCAGTAAGAAAGATATATTATTAAAATAATAATAATCACAGTATTTTAATAATAATAGAATAATTTTAATATTTTATTACTGTAATAATATATGATGAAATGATAGTATAAGATTGATTTATATTACTAGTAAATCAAATTTAAATATTTATTTATAATCTGGTTCTTATTAGTTATGACAGCCACGTCGCGAATTGCGAGAGGGGCGAGAGGAACCGGCCGGTATAATTCCTTTAAGCACGACCACAATAAACGCAAAATGAAATGGGTATACATACTGCCTGCGTCCATCCCATTTTTTATGTGGCTTAAAACCATTTCATAGAGATTATAAAATTTAATTTATTAGTTTATTATTTTTAATTTGACTATATTTTCTTAAATTACCATTTATTTTAATAATTAAAATTTATTCCATTATTCTAATCACAAGTTTTAGGGTGGTTTGGAGTGGAGAGAAAAATATAATAACATAAATTAGTTGAAACTTTTTATGATAAATGTGTGAAGTAATTAAGCATTTATTAAACATAAAGAAGAATAAAATTGACAAGAAAAAATAATTAACGCTTTATTAAGTTTTAAATTAAAAAGGGACAAAGAAATATATATATATATATATATATATATATATATATATATATATATATATATATATATATATATATACATATACATATTTGTCACAAATTGGATTTTGAAAATTGATTTTTTTTACTTTGATGGTAGCTAGTTAGCTTTTTGACATTTTATATACATTCTAATCCATTAAAACTGCTTTTATCAAGAACGCCATACAACAATGCGTCATGCTATTAGGCTTTTTGCATGGTTGTAAATTGTGATCGTGTAGGCGGTTGTGATCTTGCTGTCATTTGTAAGATTGTATATAAATATTAAAAAATTATGATCATTGTGATGTAAAATTATAAAAAAATTATGAATGTGAAATGGTTTGTAGTAATAATATTACACATAATATTATAGTTGGGATCACAATTAAGAACCTTGACTTTTGGGTCTTGCCACTTGCAATATTCCAAAACATGCCACCCACGATCAGCCCCATCATATATTCGTGGAAATCCCTTTTCTTTCCTAAAAGCACTATCAGAAATCTTAGGAACCTGTAATTGCATTTGTTCCTTCGTATGAACCGTTTATATTTACATTTTGGTAACAACTTTTGGAAACAGCCAGCTCCACCTTGGTGCAATTACGCTGACTTGTGAGTCCCAATCAGGCAGGTTCTTTCGGCGTCAACATTTTATTTATTCTTCATCAAAGAAATTTGTTGAATCATTTTCTAAGAAAAATGGAAATTTGCAGAATCAATTCCTTGACCAAGAGTGAGAATTTGTGCAGGTCGTGCACCTTGCTATCTAATAAATTATGAGAAACGGTACTTTTAGCATTGTTTACAAACTGTCAATCAATATATAATAGGTCGGATGGCCATTTTCGCTGTGTTGGAATTTGAACAAATATTTTAGTTTTGAGGGAAAAAGAATAGTTCTCTAATATTGTGTCTTCATTGTAATTATGTCTGAATTTTGGTTAAATAATTACTTTAATTAAATTAGATAAATCTAATTATTATTTACTATTGTGGTCCAATTAAAATTTTCTATATTGTAAAAATTTTTGCTTGTAAATACTTGTATCGTACGTAACATATATTTAAAAAGTGAGAAGATTTGTTTTGTGACCCGGGTGGGGGGCTAAGATCACACACTTTGCACTTAATCTTTGTATTTTTGAAGAGTCCATATAGTATTGATGAAAAAAAAAATTATAACGTCAGTTATTTCAAGATTGTGACATAATTTTAGCCTTTATTTTATTTTTCAGAAGATAATTTTTATAGAAAAATCTCAATTTTCATATATATATATATATATAATTGAAAAAATATTATATATCTTTATATTTTATATTTAAAAAATAATTTTTAAAACCATGATAATGGAAGAAATAACTTCCTATTAAAAATTATTTTTTTACCAAACTTTTTACATTTGATATTGAATATATCAATTATTTTTTACTATTTTGATAGTTTATAATTGCATTTCTATAAAAGATATTTTCCAATCAAGTATGCATTTAAATTAGGAGAGGTATACCCGTATCACTTACAAACTGTCAATCAATGGGTAGTACGTGCGGTGGTCATTTTAACTGTGCTGGAGCTTGGAAAAAACCTCCTTTTAATTTAAAAAAAAAAAGAATAGTGCCCAATTTTTTTATATAGGTTTAGATATTGGTAAGGACTTTATTTAAGTTAGATATATTTTATTATATAATATTATAGTCAAATTACACTAATTTTTTATAAGAATTTTGACATATAAATATTTATATTATAAAGTATTTATTTGAGGGATGAGAGAGTTTATTCTTCTTTGTAGGAGGGTTACTTTGAGATCACTAATGCATCTACTTTTACTCTTATAGTAAAACCATTTATATTTAAAGTGAAAAGTAAATATACTATTAATGAGACCAATATCATATATTGAATTAAATTTTGTTATAGCTAATTTACTTTTTCTTAATTATATATAAAAAATACCTTTTTCCTCGTAGGAAAATACTATTATTCCAAAAAATTTTAGTAAAAAATAAACTCTCTAACTAAAATTATAAACCCTATATTTCCTATAATTAGAGTTTTAGGGTTTTAATTTAAGTTTGCAGAGTTTGTGGTTTAGCATTTTAGAATTTAGGGGATATCGAGGAATTATATTTTAAACAAAATTTTTATAATGTTAATTATACATTTATAAGTAAAATTTATTAGGATTTTGACTCAAATCCTATTTTGGTCCAATAGGATAATGTTCTATTTTTATCTTCATCTTATATAAGTTTGAATTTTTATTAGATAAGGATTGTAATCAAGTTATGTATATATTATACAATATTATATAATCAAGGATTAGATAAGAATTATATTATTTAATATTATGGCCAAGTTAGGATTATTCTTTATCAAGAATTTTGGACTACGGACACATATGTTATAACAAGGTTTATTTGACTAAGGGAAAGAGGAGAGAATGTCTTGTAATTCCTGCAAGGGGTTATTTGAGAATTTACAGTTAGCTATTAGTTTTGTGACGAATATTAAGAGTGCAAAGTGTATACACTGTTTGAGAAATTATACTAGCGGTTAGAGAAAGATTTTGATATATTTGGTATTTAGGATGAGTTTCAAAGTAATTAGACACTTTGTATTATTTATATAATTCTTTTTATTTGATTTGTTTATTATTTTCATTTGTGAAGTAGGTTAAAAGTTAAATCACATTAAATATCTATAACATTTTTTCTTCCTTGATCATGAATTATGTGAATACATTTTCAACATCATCTAAAAATATTCTTCCCAATAAGTAGTATTAGAGCTTAGTTCTATTGAGTTTAGGTGGTGTTCCTAATTTGCTGATCTTCATTGCTTTTATAATGTGTTTTGTTTGAGTCAAAAAGTTTTAGCATAGTTTGGTTTTGGAGTTCTACGAAAGAGCCCATATTTTTTTTTTAGTAATGTATTACTATAGATTTGTCCTTTAACATCGGTATATCAATTTAATTAACTTGAAAAATGACTTATAGAAAGGTGCAATAGCATTTTTGTAGATAATTCAACTTATTACTTTAGTTCAAATAAAGAAATGGTGTTTAAAGAAATGAGATGACACTTTAGACATTGATTCTTGAAAAAAAATTATCATCTTTTTTTTTCATGAGACTTTAGATGTTAAAATAACTGATACTTAATGTCATGAGAGTAGTGCCATTTTTAAAAAATACAAGGACAAATTAGACATTGATTCCTTAAAAAAAGCATATTTCTTTCTCATGAGACTTTAGATATTGATTGACAAAATAACTAATATCTTATGTCATGTGAGCAATGCCATTTTTGAGAATATGAGAACACTTTAGCATCATAAATTAACCAACCTCAACTAAAGTTATGAGAGTGGTGCCACTTTTAAAAATACAAGGACATTTTAGATTTTTTTAATACAAGGACACTTTAGATTTTAAAAAAAATCAATCATCTTTTCTTTCCACTAGATTTTAGACATTGGTTAGTTGGTTTGTAAAATAATCGACATCTAAAGTTATGTGAAGAGTGACATTTTTGTGCTATAAAATAAAACCAATCCTACTTTTGTCTTTATTCATTGTCTTTCTTATTTGCTTCCAAACCTGCAAACCTAATCTTCATCTCCATTTAGCTCTCTTTGCAAAACACTAGATCTCACTCTATCTTTTACCATAGGTCAATGAGCTATCGATGTTTCTTTAACTTGCATCAAGCATGAAGCAAGTTCTAAACATAAGAACTATCTTTATTACTTCTATTTCCCAAATCAACATCTTTTCCATTGTTGCAATAATTTACGCATGTTTTCTAAGAGATTTTTACTAGTATTTCCTTTGTATAACTTTTGTTGTTATTTTTTAATTTTAGATGCTTATTATATATTTGATAAATGTTACACAGAGATTAAAGTCAATTGAATAACAACAAGAAATGCTTATTGCACAAATTTTTAAGAGATTTTTATTTTTATTGTCATTGTATAACTTTTGAAGTTGTATTTGAGTTTTAGAAGCCTATTACATATTTGATAAAATGTTGTAGGGGAGTTTGAAACTCGTCAACAATGACAAGAGATAGAGAAAAAGTGAAAAAAGTCAATAAAAATGGCTATTTTTTACCCTTTTTGGTTTTGCAAATGGATTGATCTTGAAAAGTTACCTGTAATCAACATAAAATTTGCTCCAAACAAATAATTGAGCATGAAGTTATAACCTTTCATAGTTTTTAACTCAGAATACATGTTTTAGCAAGATGTTTAGTTTATTCAGTTTTTCCTACAAATATTCTTACAAGGATATGAAGAATTGACATTAAAAAAGTTATTCTGTAAACATTTTGCATTTAGGCTTTAGTAAAAATTGATGTGAAATGTGAAAAATTAAAATGTTTTTGAAAGAAAACACATAAATTTCATGCCTAAGAAATCAACATTGAATATATTGTTGGTGTGTGTCCTAGAACCAATCATATAAGATGATTAGAGTTATACACAATGTATTATATTTTATTTTAGGCAATTTAATTATTATATTTTGTTTTTATTATTATTATGCGCAATTTATAACTTAATATAATAATTATCCTTGGAATAGCTTTGCTATTCCTAAAATGCCCCTAGTCAATTATTATTACGAAAAGGATAGTAATAATACATCGAGACTAGCATGTATAGTGACTGATGATTACGAATCATGGATATGTGATATCAAGTCAATACATGAGTACATTGCTAGTGAACAATGTACTGGACTGACCCACTATGAGAATATTGCATGGATAAACGTGTCATAAGTTATTCTCATATGATCACAACTACACATAAACCTTTGACCTAAAGTCACTACAGTTCCCTACATGAGGAATTACTCACTTTAATATTGTCCTATGTCACCTTTAATCAGGATGACAAGTAGGGCATTAATTGGGTGTGTCATAAATCATGCAGAGGGAAGTAAGTGATGTAAATGGGATTTTGTTACTCTTGTATAAAAGAGAAATATCCTTGGGCCCCTTGATTGAGTGAGACTTAGAAATGCATGGCCATGCTCAGTTGAATTAATATGTGATATTAATTATTTATTTTAAGTCTACTCAGTATCAAGAAATATAAATTGAACATTGACGAGGATGACACATTCCATGCCCCCAGTTCAATTTGGATATTATTACAAAAGGGTTATGATGCAAAACGTTGATCATGTATTAGGTGGATGTCGAATCACAGACATTCTTACTACTTGAGTGGCAGTGATGTATTGCTAGATACCGCTCGCTGTCTATGGCTCAATAATAAGTCATTGTCAACGTAGTAAGAACCTACAGGGTCACACAAAAGGAGTAGGAATAAGACAATAATTAATTGGACTTTAATTATATTAATATCCAATTAATTGGACTTATTTTCGTGCATATATATTATTAAGAATAATAAATTCACGTTTTATATATATATATATATTATGTGATATTATTTGATATTAAAGTAATATCAAGTAATTATCTTATCAAATATTAGATAAATATATTATGAGATAATATTATTCTGATATTTGATAACTATATGCAATTATCTAATAATTAAGATATTTATATTATGAGATAATATCATTATCTAATATTAGATAATTAATAGATAAGTCTTATCTCTCCCCATTATCTCTAGGATAAGGATAAGATGAGTTATTAAGTGTGATTAGGATTTTGGAAGCATTATCCTAGTAGGACTAGGATTATGGCTTGCCTAAGTTCTATAAAAGGGGACTTGAGGGCAGCACTTAATAATCACGTTTTAAGCTTCCACATAAACCCTAAATCACTCAGAAAACATCCAATCCTAATTCTTAGAGAGAAAAACGCATCCTAGCAGACGCGTGGAGGGTGAGAGGTCGTTGTTCACTCCGTGTGGATACCGTAGAGACGCTGTACCTTCCGGCCGGCGTTTGATTCATCCGCTCTCAAGTTTTGATCAGTAGAAACACGAGTGCCCAATAGGTAAAACCCTAATCATTGACTTATGCTTTTGCATGGATCCTAGGTAGAATTCGGATCAAAAATTTTAAATTCCGCTGCATGTGATAATCCGAGTTCCCAACATCTTATGTTTACAAAAGGGTTAGTGGGAGCACAATTATTTTCCTTGTATTGTATGTGGATGACATACTACTCATCGGAAATGATATCCCTACACTGCAAACAGTAAAGACTTGGTTAGGGAATTGTTTCTCGATGAAAGACTTAGGCGAAGCTGCCTATATATTAGGTATTAAGATCTATAGAGATAGATCAAGAAAATTGCTTGGCCTAAGTCAGAGTACATACATAGATAAAGTGTTAAAATGGTTTAACATGCAAGAATCTAAAAGAGGATTTTTGCCTATGTCACATGGCATAAATTTGTCCAAAACTCAGTGTCCTTCGACACAAGATGAGAAGGACCGCATGAATAAGATACCATATGCGTCAGCAATTGGATCTATCATGTATGCCATGATATGTACTCGTCCTGATGTCTCGTATGCTTTAAGCATGACGAGCAGATACCAGTCAAATCCAGATGAACCTCACTGGACTGTCGTTAAGAATATCCTTAAGTACTTAAGAAGGACTAAGGATTCATTCTTAATATATGGAGGAGAGGAAGAACTTGTTGTAAAAGGTTACACTGATGCCAGTTTCCAATCCGACAAGGATGACTTTAGATCGCAGTCAGGTTATGTATTTAGCTTGAATGGTGGTGCTGTATGCTGGAAGAGTTCAAAGCAGGAAACAGTGGCTGACTCTACTACAGAGGCTGAGTATATTGCTGCATCTGATGCGTCAAAAGAGGCTGTTTGGATCAAAAAGTTCATTACTGAACTTGGCATTGTTCCTAGCATTGCAAACCCAGTGGATCTCTATTGTGACAACAATGGAGCCATTGCACAAGCCAAGGAACCCAGATCTCACCAGCGATCCAAACATATACTTAGGCGCTTCCATCTCATTCGAGAAATCATCGATAGAGGAGATGTGAAGATATGTAAAGTACCAACAGATGATAATATCGTTGACCCACTGACAAAGCCTTTAGCGCAGAAAAAGCATGATGGTCATACTATGTCACTTGGTATTAGATACATGAGTGATTGGCTCTAGTCTAAGTGGGAGATTGTTGGTGTGTGTCCTAGAACCAATCATATAAGATGATTAGAGTTATACACAATGTATTATATTTTATTTTAGGCAATTTAATTATTATATTTTGTTTTTATTATTATTATGCGCAATTTATAACTTAATATAATAATTATCCTTGGAATAGCTTTGCTATTCCTAAAATGCCCCTAGTCAATTATTATTACGAAAAGGATAGTAATAATACATCGAGACTAGCATGTATAGTGACTGATGATTACGAATCATGGATATGTGATATCAAGTCAATACATGAGTACATTGCTAGTGAACAATGTACTGGACTGACCCACTATGAGAATATTGCATGGATAAACGTGTCATAAGTTATTCTCATATGATCACAACTACACATAAACCTTTGACCTAAAGTCACTACAGTTCCCTACATGAGGAATTACTCACTTTAATATTGTCCTATGTCACCTTTAATCAGGATGACAAGTAGGGCATTAATTGGGTGTGTCATAAATCATGCAGAGGGAAGTAAGTGATGTAAATGGGATTTTGTTACTCTTGTATAAAAGAGAAATATCCTTGGGCCCCTTGATTGAGTGAGACTTAGAAATGCATGGCCATGCTCAGTTGAATTAATATGTGATATTAATTATTTATTTTAAGTCTACTCAGTATCAAGAAATATAAATTGAACATTGACGAGGATGACACATTCCATGCCCCCAGTTCAATTTGGATATTATTACAAAAGGGTTATGATGCAAAACGTTGATCATGTATTAGGTGGATGTCGAATCACAGACATTCTTACTACTTGAGTGGCAGTGATGTATTGCTAGATACCGCTCGCTGTCTATGGCTCAATAATAAGTCATTGTCAACGTAGTAAGAACCTACAGGGTCACACAAAAGGAGTAGGAATAAGACAATAATTAATTGGACTTTAATTATATTAATATCCAATTAATTGGACTTATTTTCGTGCATATATATTATTAAGAATAATAAATTCACGTTTTATATATATATATATATTATGTGATATTATTTGATATTAAAGTAATATCAAGTAATTATCTTATCAAATATTAGATAAATATATTATGAGATAATATTATTCTGATATTTGATAACTATATGCAATTATCTAATAATTAAGATATTTATATTATGAGATAATATCATTATCTAATATTAGATAATTAATAGATAAGTCTTATCTCTCCCCATTATCTCTAGGATAAGGATAAGATGAGTTATTAAGTGTGATTAGGATTTTGGAAGCATTATCCTAGTAGGACTAGGATTATGGCTTGCCTAAGTTCTATAAAAGGGGACTTGAGGGCAGCACTTAATAATCACGTTTTAAGCTTCCACATAAACCCTAAATCACTCAGAAAACATCCAATCCTAATTCTTAGAGAGAAAAACGCATCCTAGCAGACGCGTGGAGGGTGAGAGGTCGTTGTTCACTCCGTGTGGATACCGTAGAGACGCTGTACCTTCCGGCCGGCGTTTGATTCATCCGCTCTCAAGTTTTGATCAGTAGAAACACGAGTGCCCAATAGGTAAAACCCTAATCATTGACTTATGCTTTTGCATGGATCCTAGGTAGAATTCGGATCAAAAATTTTAAATTCCGCTGCATGTGATAATCCGAATTCCCAACATATATAACAACACCTAATATGTGTAATAGATAGTAATCAATGCATAAACCCTAAAACAATCAAATTTAGAAGGCAAATATATAGAAAGGGTAGATCTAATTTGTACTTTTGATGATTTTCTCTAGAGAATTCTTTGTTGATAAGATGAATCAAATTATAAAAAAAATCCTCTTTTGATGCACATGTATAGTTGTAATGCTCTAGTGAAGGTGGAGTTTTGAATATATTTCTTATCTATATATGGAGAAGATGACTCAAATTTGGTGAACTTCTTGATTTGTAATTCTTCACCTGGAGTTTGAAAAATTTTGATGATAAATTTTGTATCAAAGATTTTGACACAAATCCTATTTCTTGTAAAATAGGATTATAATTTCTTTTTTTTCATTTTATTTAAGTTTAAATTTTGTTTAAGTAAGGTCATTAATCAGGTTAGATATATTATCTTATTTTATAATATAATCAAGTTAGATTTATGTTTTAGTAATGATATTTTCTATATATATGTTTATATTATACAAGGTTTATTTGAATGAGGGGAATAGGAGATAAAGAGTTTGTTTTGTAACTATAATGAGAGATTACTTGAAATTCCACAATTAACTCATACTTTTTTATGATGATTATTAAGAATAAAGATTGTATACAAAATTTGGGGAAAAAGTCTACTAATTAGAGGAAAATGTTTGAGGTATTTGAGTGATAGGGATATGAGTTTTGAAGTGATTAACACTTTGTATTATCTCTAAAATCACTTTACATGATTTGCTTCCTATTTCCACTAATGGAGTTAGCTAAAAGCTAAGTCACTTTAAATGTTTATATTTTGTTGATTTTCTACTTCTTAATTGTGGATTATGTCAATGTATCATCAACTTCATTCGAAAATCTTCCTTTTAAGTGGTCTTAGAGTTAGTTTTGACACTTTTAGGTAATGTTCTTAATTTGTTGATCTTGGTTAATTTTATATTGCAATTTTGATTCAATAAGTCTTGGCATAGTTTGGTTTTAGAGTTCTACATAATACACAAGTTTTGTTTAAGCAATAGCTACATTTTTGTGTTTTAGGTGATTTCATCTAGAAAATTTTTTGTCAAGGAGGTGAAACAAATTTGGTAAAATCCTCTTTTAATGCATTTATAAAGTGCTAGTTCTCCATTGAAAATGATATTTTGAAGACATTTCTCATCTATGAGAAAGATAACTCAAATTTGGTGAACTATTTAATTTAGAATTACTTAATTTAGAATCTAGAGACCTTTAATGATAAAAAAATTATATTGAGGCCTCTGTTGGTGTCTGTCCTAGAAGCTAATCATGGGGATGATTGTAATAATACACAATGTATTATGTTTTTATTTCAGGTAATTCAATTATTATATTTTATTTTCATATTTTTTTATTCTGCACAATTTATAACTTAATATAATAATTATCTCTAGAATAATTTTATTATTCCTAAAATGCCCCTAGTCAAGTATTATTATGAAAGGGATAGTAATAATATATCAAGATTAACATGTATAGTGACTGATGATTATGAATCATAGATATGTGATATCAAGTCAATACATGGGTACATTGTTAGTCAACATATGTATTGGACTGGCCCACAATGAGGAAACTGTAGGGTTCGGATCAACATACACAACGGAATTTCAAAATTTTAATCCAAAACCTTCCTAGGATCCATGCAAAAGTCATAAATTAGTATTAGGATTTTACCTTATTTATGCTTGTGTTCTTTCTGAATGAATCCTTGAGAGATCGAGATGAATCGAATGCCAACCAGAAGGTACAACATCTCTACAGGTATCCACACGAAGTGAACAATGACTTCTCCCCTCCACAAAGCTGCTAGGATTTGTTTCTCTCACTAGGATTGGGTTTGGACGTTTTCTAGAGTGATTTAGGGTTTGATGAAGCTTATGAGTGTTAATTAAAAGGTGCTACTTTCAAGTCCTTATATAGAACTAGGGCACATCACAATCCTAGTGCCACTAGGATAATGCTTCAAAATCTTGTTAGGAATTTAGATTATTACATGCAGTGGAATTTCAAAATTTTGATATGAATTCTACATAAGATCCATGCAAAAAGCATAAATCAATGATTAAGGTTTTACCTATTGGGCACTCGTGTTTCTACTAATCAAAACTTAAGAGTAGATGAATCAAACATTGGCCGAATGGTACAGCATCTCTATAGTATCCACACAAAGTGAACAACAACCTCCCACCCTCCATGAATCTGCTAGGATGCATTTCTCTCTCTAGGAATTAGGATTGAATGTTTCCTGAGTGATTTAGGATTTGTATGGAAGCTTTGAGCATGTTATAAAAAGTGTTGCCCTCAAGTCTCTTTTTTATAGAACTTAGGCAAGTCACAATCCTAGTCCTACTAGGATAATGCTTCCAAAATCCTAATCACACGTAACAACTCATCTTATCCTTATCCTAGAGATAATGGGGAGAGAGAGGACTTATATATTAATTATCTAATATTAGATAATATTATCTCATAATATATTTATCTAATATTTGATAATGTAATTATTTGATATTACTTTAATATCAAATAATATCACATAATATATATATATATATATATATATATATATATATATATATATATATATATTACTTGAATCTATTATTCTTAATAATAATATATATATGCACAAAAATAAGTTCAATTAATTGGATATTAATATAATTAAAGTTCAATTAATTATTATCTTATTCCTATTCCTTTTGTGTGACCCTATAGGTTCTTACTACGTTAACAATGACTCATTATTGAGCTATAGACAATGAGCGGTATCTAGCAATACATCACTGCCACTCAAGTAGTAAGAATGTCTATGATTCGACATTCACCTAATACATGATCAACGTTTTGCATCATAACCCTTTTGTAATAATATCCAAATTGAACTGGAGGCATGGAATGTGTCATCCTCGTCAATGTTCAATTTATATTTCTTGATACTGAGTAGACTTAAAATAAATGATTAATATCACATATTAATCCAATTGAGCATGGCCATGCATTTCTAAGTCTCACTCAATCAAAGGGCCCAAGGATATTTCTCTTTTATACAAGAGTAACAAAATTCTATCTACATCACTCACTTCCCTCTGCACAATTTATGACACACCCAATCAATGCCCTATTCATCATCCTAATTAAAAGTGACATAGGATAATATTAAAGTGAGTAATTCTTCATGTAAGGAACTGTAGTGACTCTAGGTCAAAGGTTTATGTGTATTTGTGATTATATGATAATAACTTATAACATGTCTATTCATGTAATAATCTCATAGTAGGTAAGTCCAGTACATTGTTCACTAACAATGTACTCATGTATTAACTTGATATCACATATCCATGATTCGTAATTATCAGTCACTATACATGCGAGTCTCGATGTATTATTACTATCCTTTTCGTAATGATACTTGACTAGGGGCATTTTAGGAATAGTGAAACTATTTCAAGGATAATTATTATATTAAGTTATAAATTGAACATAATAATAATAAAATTATAAAAATAAAATAAAATAATTAAATTGCCTAAAAATAAAACATAATACATTGTGTATTACTTCAATCAGCTATATGATTAGTTTCAGGACACACACCAACAAATCCTAATCACACTAAATAACTATCACCTTATCCTTATCCTAAAGAGAGTAAGGAGAGATAGGACTTATCTTATTAATTATCTACTATTAGATAATAATAACATTATCTCATAATATAATTATGTAATATTAAATTAGTATATAATTATCTTATATTAGATAATAATAATATTATCTCAAAATATAATTATCTAATATTACTTTAATATCAAATAATATCACATAATATATAATATATATATTACATGAATAAATATATATTATCATAATAATATATATATGCACGAAAATAAATCAAATTAATTGAATTTTAGTCCAACTAAAACCTAATTAATTGTTTTCTTATTCCTACTCCTTTTGTGTGATCTTGTAGATTCTTACTACATTGATAACGACTCATTTTGGACCATAGATAGTGAGCGGTATCTAGCAATACATCACTATCACTCAAGTAGTAAGAATGTCTATGATTCGACATCTATCTAATATATGATCAATATTTTGCATCATAATCCCTTTTGTAACAATATCCTAATCGAGCTGGAGGCATGGAGTGTGTCATCCTCGTCAATGTTCAATTTATATTTCTTAATACTGAGTAGACTTAAAAAAAATTACCAATACTACATATTGATCTAATTGAGCATGGCCATACATTTCTAAGTCTCACTTAATCAAAAGGCTTAAAGATATTTCTCTTTTATACAAGAGTAACAAAATCCCATCTACATCACTTACTTCCCTTTGCATGATTTGTGACACACCCAATTGACGTCCTACTCATCATCCTGATTAAAGATAACATAGAATGACATCAAAGTGAGTAACTCGTCATGTAGGGAACCTAGTGACTTCAGGTCAAGGATTATGCACATTTGTGATCATATGAAAATAACTAATAACACATCTATCCATATAGTATTCTCACAGTAGGTCAATCCAGTACATTATTCACTAACAATTTACTCATATATTGACTTAATATCACACATCCATGATTCATAATTATCAGTCACTATACATGCTAGTCTCGATATATTATTACTATCCTTTTCATAATAATACTTGACTAGGGGCATTTTAGGAATAGTAAAGCTATTTCAAGGATAACTATTATATTTAAGTTATAATTTGTGCAAAATAAAATAAAATAAAATATAATAATTATATTGCCAAAACAAAACGTAATATATTGTGTAATATTGCAATCATCTCTATGATTGACTCCTAGGACACACACCAATAGAAATTACATGGATTGTCATGTGACCACAATGCACGTAGTTCTTTGATGTGAAGTCACTACGGTTCCCTACATGAAGAGTCACACACTTTGATGTCGTCCTATATCACCTTTAATCGGGATGTATTGTAAGGTGTTGATTGGGTGTGTCATAAATCATGCAAAGGAATGTGAGTGATATAGATGAGAATTTTATTCTTATTACATAATAGGAGTGATATTCTTAGGCCCCTTGATTGAGTGAGATTAAGAAATGCATGGCGATGGTCAAATGGATCAATATGAGATATTGATAATTTGTTTAAGTTAATTTAATTGTTATCAAGAAATATATATTAAACATCAATGAGGATGATGCATTTCATGCCTCTAGTTCGATTTGGATATTGTTACAAAAGGGACTATATTGCAAAGTGTTGTTTACAAATTAAGTGAATATTGAGTCACAGATATTTTTACTACTTGGGTGACATTGATGTATTGTTAGATACTATTCACTATTTATGATCCGCAAATAGGCTATTACCAATATAGTAAAAACTTATAGGGTCATAGAAAAAGAGTAGGAATAAGATAATAATTAATTGGGCTTTAGTTGGACTAAAATTCAATTAATTGGGCTTATTTTTGTGCATATATATTATTAAAATAATAATATATTTTCACATAATATATATGATATATTATGTGATATTATTTTATATTAAAGTAATATCAGATAATTACGTTATTAAATATTAGATAATTATATTATGAGATAATGTTATTATCTAATATTGGATAATGGATAAGTCCTATCTCTCCTTACTCTCTCCATGATAAGGATAAGGTGATAGTTATCAAGTGTGATTAGAATTTTTGGAAGTATTGTTGTAATAGGATTAGGAACGTGGTTTGCCTTAGTTCTATAAAAAGAACTTGAAGGTAGCATATTGAACGACACATTAGCTGCCATTAAACCCTAAATTCACTCAAATAACGCACCAATCCTAATCATTGAGAGAGAGATGTATCTTAACAGATTCGTGGGGAGTGAGAAGTCTTTGTTCACTCCACGTGGATATCGTAGAGACGCTGTATCTTCCGGTTAGTGATGGATTCGTGATTCATCTCGATCTCTGAAAGTTTTTGTTTCGAAAGAATACAAGCGCACAAAAGGTAAAATCCTAACATTGATTTATGCCTTTTTGCATGGATCCTAGGTAGAATTTAAATCAATTTTTTTTAAATTCCGCTACATATGATGATCCAAAACCTAATAGCCTCTAATCAAGTTCGATGTATCATATTATTTAATATTATGATCAAGTTAGACTTATCTTTTGACAATATTTTTTAATATAAATATTTGTATTATACAAGGTTTATTTGAATGGTGTGAAGAAATGAGAGTTTGTCTTCTATTAGATACGGAATGAGTGTTTACACCATTTATGAATTTTGTACCATGGATTAAAGGAATATCATGGAATATTATTTTAGGTTTAATTTAGATATGAGTTTGAGAATAATCAAACACTTTGTATTATTACTTTAAATTCCTTTATCCTTTATTCTGTTGGAGGAAAATATGAGTGAAAGAAGAGCAAATTTTTAAATTTCAATAGGAGAGAAAATGAAGAAGGAAAATTTTTTTCTTTTCTTTTTATCTAAATGAAAGGATTAGATTTTAAATTTTTCTTTCTTTCCATCCCAACAAAACCTTAGTCAATTTCATTTCTTATCTTTACTTATTGACTAAAAATCAAACCATGTTAATTATTTGTGCCTTTGAAATTTCTTGCTTCTTATATTCTGAATCTTGCCAACATGCTTCTATGTCATTATTATCAGAAAAAATTTCCCATCAAAATTAAATTAAATTACTATTATGACATGCCGGAAGAAAATTCAATTCTAGCTTCATCCTTTTTTTTATCAAAATATTAAATTCATTATTCATGCAAACATTAAAATTTGATTTGATAGCTTTACGACAAGCATTTGAGAGACCTCCCTTAAGATTTGTGTAATTTTCCGTGAGAAAGCACTTAATTTGAAACTAATTAACAGAAGCAATTGACCAACCACAAATTAAATGTATTCAGTTTGGCTAATGATTAGTGCCTAAAAGACAAGAAACTATGCATAATAAACCACGCAATCGTTCCAATATTCAAGCTAGCTATTCAACTTTTCATCTATGAATCGTGGTAAATAATTGCAGGCGTTTAATTATTTTTCCAAATTCCTTACAGGGGCAAAGCTACCTTTATTTTTTGTTTGAATGAAATTTTGGTCCCTTTAAAATATAATTCATGTAATTTTAGTTCTTCTAATTTAAAATGATTTATTTTGATCTCCTAACATGTAATTGGAGCAATTTTGTTCCTGGTATTTGACTTTTATCAAATTTTATCAAATAACTTCTATTCTATTATTTTTTAGACAAATAACTTTTTCTGAAATTTAAGACTAAAATCTAAAAATAAAGATAAAAACTTTCATAGTTAATCATTTGATTTTGTTCAAAATTTTTATTACCAACTAGAAATTTTATAAGCCATTTTAGATTAATATAGAAAAAGGGCATTTAGTAGAAATGGTCTTGTAAGATTAACAAATAGATGAAATTGAAACAAAAAGATTAAAATTGTACAAATTAAATATTTAGGGAATAAAAAAATTATTTTAAGAGGGTCAGAATTGCACTTAAACCCTTCATTTTTAAGTGACTTTAACGACCTCAATATTTAAAATTTTCAATTTTTCCTCACATTTTTAATTTCTTAAAATAATTCATATTTATCAGATCAAAAATTTTAAAATTTCCGCACAATTCTTACTATTTCAACGAGCATTTTTTATCTTAGTTTTGTCCTTGATTTTTAAAACAAATTAGCCTCGCTGACATTACTGTAATTGCATAGTAAATTTGATGTGGTTTTAGAAATTTTGCTTTCCATTATATTTCGAATTCAACATAAGGCATTACTTGTATGCATTAAGTAGATTAACACACTTACCATTAAAACAAAAAAATAATAGCCACCTATCACATCAGAAGAGTGACATGAAGGGTTACAGTTTAAATCAATGAAACTAAACAAGACAGAGGCCCATTAGAGATCATGAATATACATAGTTGCCGGTGAATAATACCTGAAAAATCAACATCCACACTATAACAGAGAGATTGAAAACAAAATTATAAAATCCAATAAAGAAAATCCCCAAAGAATAGGTAAGAATTGAAAGTATTTGAAATGTGTAGAGAAAAAACCGCACCTGGCTTCATCCAAAAACTAGAAAGGACAGGGCAAGGTAGTCGTCCTCCTCAGACGAGGGACAGACAAAGGAGAGCCCTCAGAGATCAAACCCAGATGAAATAGGCAAGACAAACTTAAAAAAGATTAATTAAACCAAATGACCTAAATGCAGAGTAAAATGAAGAAAAAAGAAAAACCCTAGAATCTATACAATTTTAAATTTCAAATGCAAAGTAAAATAGAGTAAAATTTGATTTTGGAGGATTCAGAAACATGAAGACAAGAAAGCCTTAGATGGAAAAACCAAAACAACTAGAAGTTAGCAACGGAGACGCTGGGAAACTATGCTAGAAGAGATTAAAAAAGGCAACCTCATGCAAAAAAAAAAAAAAAGGAAAAAAAAACCGGGAGGATGACTACGAGCTAGAACCCAGTACTGATTCTAAATTGCAATTACGATTAAAACTGTAAATTTCTTGTAATTAGCAAAATTGAAAAATAATGGAACACTGATGCAAAATTGTGAAAATTTATGATTGAGTAGAAAGTTGAATCTATAAAAGCCATAATGATCACATGGTTGCTTTAATCATTTGAATGGCAGAAGCAATCTTCATCGAGCCAAATACTAGAGAAAAGCCTTCAGGTCGCCTCAAAGACCTCCTATCCTCCATATTTTATGGAATAATCAACAGTTCCATTCCAGTATAACATATGAAGAAGCGGAAGCCTTCGAGGCGTACCAAAAGCTTTCTCTATTCAAATTCATTTTCAAACAATTGTATACTTACTCGCAATTAACATCAAATCTGAATGTCTATATATAGTGGCCAACCGCAATGACAAGAGACATTTTGTTGAAATAGCCACTTGCATATGACCCACAAAAATTATATTATTCATTCTTTTTTAAAGATTAGATTCCCCAAATATTAAGTTATTAAGATTAATTCATCACAGCTATTTTATGCCTCAATATCTTAGATAAATTCCATCAAATGTAAATATGGGACTTGAAATATCAAAACTAGCATCAATCCATGATTTACACAACTCTTATGTGAATAATAATTTAATTATATTTAAATATCTTTGGAAAAAATGAAGTTATGATTGCAATAGTGATGGAGGAACTTTCATAGTAGCTAATGTTGGTACTTGAAGTTGGTGAGTAAGATTGATATCGAAATTCTTGTCTTGCAAGAAGATTCCGTGGTGGTTACACAAATGTCTCTCCGACAACTAAATTACTACTCTGACAAAATAATAGTATGATGATCAAAGTGAAGATTAAGATGTTACAGACATAGAGGTATACATATGTTGGAAAAAATTTTGGGATGATGATACAGAAGTAATGCATGTAAAGAGATTACAAAATGTTCGATCACTCTCAAATTACACTCTAAATACATTCAAAATACTACTCAAATTTTCTCCAACTGGCAGTATAAATTCTCACAAACAGTGTATATACTCTCCACTTCCAATAATCTCATGAAAAGAGTAAGAACCAATTGTAAGATCCTAAGTAATCCTCATAGGAAAATACAAATACAAATGATCTCACATCTCACATATTGGGACAAATTGTTTTTTCTTAAATACAATATATTTGTAGTTTTTAAAGGCTTGCTTGGTAAGAGAATCTTAATTTAAAATAAAAATAATAAATAATTGATAAAAATTCTCATTTAAATTGGAAAATCATTTACAAAAAGAAAACAAGCATAAATTAACAATGATTAGAATTTCAAGTAAACTCTATCAATATAGAGCTCGGAGGGGAGCCCCTGGTTGTCTCGGTAATTCCGCAAGGATCACACAGGCTTGATAGGCATCACCCGCTTGGCAACAGATCCAAATCTAAGGAACTTGCTAACATGGCCTAATGGCTTTGCAAGGGTCTAACGAACTAACTGTTCAGTTCTTAATCCTTCGACGAAGTACTGACTTGTCCGGTCTTTTGCTAGTTTCGGCCAATCCTTGGACCTATGCTCGCACGGCCCAAAGAGCTTTGACTTAAACTCTAACTCATTTGGATATTATTAGCTTCTTATGATGCGTTCATAGCCTCTTATGCTTCATAAATTATTAGCTTAACTTTTTGAAGTAGACTTCCATTCACTAAACTTGGTGAGATTATCCATTTTCTTAACACGTGACTGATTAGCATTTCAAACTCCTTCCATATCCTTGAATCCACAATTTCTGAATTTTGGAACTCTATTTCAGCATATTTTTATCCAGAAAATTCATTATTTGTTAGATAACCCGACAACTTGAAATTATAAAATGAAAAAAAAACTTGAATATCTGCTTTGCAGTGTTGACTAGCCATATTATTATTAGCATGAGTTATTTTGTTGAGTTTAATGAACAAAAAAATTAATGAGTGCACAATTTATAAAATTTACATAAGTTGTTTACACATAATTATAATTCAGCGAATTATGAATAGAATTGTTAATTAGAAGAGAATTTTGTGTAATTATACCGATTAATTAGGAAGGTAGGAGCTTTATTTTTTCACAGGCTTTGCCATAAATATATAATGGACAAACAAGAATGTCGCCATCCCAATAATGAATTCTAAATTTTATGCATGCTTTTTCACGACAGGTATGGTGGCCTAGTTTTAACATTAAATAAAAGGAACAATATGCCAAGCAGCCCATGGGTTTGAGAGCCATGAAAACTGATATGGAACGAAATGATACTACATAGAGACACAAAAAGATTTGACATTCTAACACATTGATATATAGCATCTAATCAATTAAAGGTGCTCTTAAAAAGAACAGCATAAAACAAAACATTAGGGTATTAGGCTTTTGGGTTTTGGCCCTTGCCATCAAGAATAAGCCATCCACACTGTGCGGCATCCGATGATTTTGAAAATTTTGTATTTTCCATTATATTCAAAATTCAATCTCAGAGTTTTACTGTGTACATTTTATGGTTTAACCATTCTAATTATTATTATTAAAAAAAAGAAAAGAAAGAAAATGATGCACGATCTATCATATAGCATATATACAAAATGAAGTGTTAATTAGGCATCGCCTTCTTCCTAATTTCTTAGTTTTATAATTGTTAATATTTTAATTTGTTTGTAATTATTTCATCAAGTCAAGTTTTCAATAAATGTGTTCTCCTGAAATTTTAGATGCTTTAATTTGTATTTCTTATGATTACATTCTGTTATCATTTTGATTGAAATTATAAAATTTTTAAGATGGTATTTTAGATAACTCTTATCTTTTTTATTTTCTAGAAAATGTAGTGCTTATTTCTAAAAATTTCAAAAACAATACAAAGACATCTTTTATATTTTTATTTCTACATTGTAACAATTTAGAATTATTTAAACTTATTATAATAAATTACTATATCAAAAACTCTCATATTCATTGTTGTTGTCATTGCAGGCATTTCCACTACCGCCACCACCCTACTACAAAAATGTTAATAGATATTGCCACATAAATGTTGGCTAAAAGCAAGACTGACATCTGTTACTGAGTGGTAACATTTGTTAAATTATGAGAAGTTTTAAAATGTTGATTTTTATAAATAGCTAGCATTTTTATTCCCATGAAAATTTTAACTGTTAATTTCCAAAATCATTAATGTCTAAACGAAACCTACGACATTGATTTTGGAAGTAATCTTCATTTAAAGGTATTGTAAATATCTACTTAGAAAATATAAAAAGTTAACACATCTATTTTGCATTAAACTAATATATAAAGGTATAGTACTTAAAGGTTACTTATAAAACCAAAAAAAAAGCTTAAAATGTTAGTTTTTAAATTCATCATTGTTCAAAGCTATTGGAAATGTCTAGTTAGGATATGCAAAACAGTAATAACTTGATTTAATTGAAAACTAATATCCAAGGTTATGGTAACTATTATGTTACTAGGAAAATAAGGAAACTTTGAAAATCTGTTCTAAGAAAAAAAATTGATGCATTTTTTCTCGGGGAGACTTTAGACAAAAGACATTGGTTCCTAAAATGGTCAATAACACATTAATTTTCTAAGAGATATTTGTTTGTGTTCCATTTTTATAACTTTTGAGGTTGCATTTAATTTTTATATACTTATTTATATATTTGATAAAATGGTGCAATGGAGTCCAAAGTTGGTTAAACAACATTGAGAGATGAAGAAAAAGTGAACAAAAAAAGTGCATCAAAATGGTCCTTTTTAGTGATTTTGTAAAGGCAAACTATCTTATGCATTTACAAATAGATGGTTACAAAAAGTTACTTAAAATAATAAAAAATTTACCTTAAATGGGCAATTGAGTGTAAAGTCATAACCTTTCAAAAAATTTAATCTAAAATACATGTTTTTTGTGGGATCCTCTATTTATTCATTTTTTACTATAAATATTTTAGCAAGGAAGCAAAAAATTGACGTGGTAATCCATTTTTTGATTATATAATTGATGCAAAAAAGTTACCAATAATGTTGCTTATATAAACATCAATTGTTAAGCAACATGATTTTATTAAATACTTAATGTATATTTGCATTTCTATAGTAATGCCAACACCATCTTTTCCATTATTGCCACCACTATCACCTTCATCACTATCGTCACCACTTTGTTATCTTCACTAGCACCATCATTACTATTATTGTCACCACCATTGCCACTATTTCTGCCTATATAGTCATTGATGATACCACTACCTCCTCAATTGACACCATTGGCTCCTCCACAACCACTCATCATTGATCATCACTATTTGAATTTCTTACCAGACTATAATTACTATTTAATTTTGAGATGAAATTAAAAATTATACTAAAATAAACATGAATCTCATTTAAAAAATGAAAAAATAAAAATAAAAATTATTTTTAGAAAATGTAACCTAAAAATGAAAATAAAAATATTTTCATAAATCAAATACAATCTGCTTTAAGGGATATTGCTTACATTTCTAACATTTCTAAGATGCTCTTAGTTCTTTCATATCCATTGTTTTTTCATTTTTTGAAGGCTTCAATTCCCAATTGTTTGTCTTGTAATGACAATCAATACATACTAAGGAAATTGCTTTCTCAAGTCAGTATATATCTTCCTAATCCATTCCTCTGGATGGTCAATCATACATTAAAATTTCAAGTACACAACAAAAGTGGATTGAAAATTTTAATTTATAACTATAATGGGTGACTATAGGACAAGAACTGTCGATTTCAAAGAATTATTTTGAAAATTTTCACAAGGTACATAGAACAATTTAATTTTAAATTATAATCGCATTAGAAAATTTATTATATACATTTTTCATTACATTACATGAGTTTCTTTTTAACATTTATCCTCATTAAGATTTAGTTTTGACAGATGATTAAGTTCATCAGATACAATAGCAAACTAGAAAATACTGAATGAATGAATATTTTAGGAGAAAATATCCAAATTGGTATATATTTAAAGTAGGGAAATATATGAGAATTTGATAAATTATGATGTCATATCATCAAATATTGGCTATAATTGTTGTCATATACTTGATTTATGGGTTACTTTGTCTTTTCGTTTCAGTTGGTTGAATTAACGGGATTAAAGCCCAAACCCCCCCCAATGAAATTAATTATTACGGATCTTAAAGACCTTAAAGATATCATCCAAAAGCAAGCTAGACATCTGGACAGGAGGCATAAGAAGACTACGAGTCTCAAAAGGCTATAATTAGCTGGCCATGTAGGACAAAAATTTCCTTCTGTTCTTGGTATGCCGAATTTCCACTTACCAACTTATAATCACTTTGATTAAATGGTTGCCCGAATTACCTTGCTTCAATAAACACGAAATATGTTAGAAAATGTAGATGGAGATGGGGTGATAAGAACATGGACATTAGAGATTGAATAAGAATGAAATAATGACAATAGATAGAATAAAAACGAAATTGATTTAATGTGTTTATTATATTTTCTTAATGATTTTTATACTCTCAAGATACAACAAAATTTAAAACTCTTTAATATGAAATAATTAAAATAATTTAGTAAAAAGCCCTATTTATAACTATTTAACAAATATGACTTCTATAGACACCTATTGCAAATTGTTGTCAATTAACACATTTCTTACTCTACATGCTAATGTTTGCCGGAAAATCTCCCAATGGCTTGTATGAGAAATGGATCCTGATCAGAATTTTGAGCTTATTAGTTAGACATTGGACTAAAGCTTGAGAGTCACTCTCCAAAATAACTTTCCAATAATATAACGAACATGCCAGATTGAAACCCTCAAGAATACCACAAACTTCAGCTCTCATTTGCATTACAACTACTCAAAATTTTTAGTGAAGTCATAAATCCATTGTCCATAGCATCCCTCAAATTAGAAGATTTTAATTCTACTTCAAAATTTCTTTCAGAGGCGAAGTTAAAATTTTTTTCCATTCTTTCATATTTTTAAAAAATAATTCATATTTAAAATCCCAAAAATTAAAGAGAATTATATAAATCCTTAATAAATTCCATTTCAACTCCTTCAACAATTTTATCCTATGTCCCCCTAGTTCCTTTTGCACAGGTTCTAATTAAAACAAATTAACCTCCTTATAGCACATTAAAAGAGTAAAAATGTAGGGATCACAATTTAAATCATGAAAATGGATCCAAATTGTGATTGTAGTTATGGTTGTGGTTTTACTATAATTAGCAAAATTGCAAGTGAATTTGGAAAAATTCAACTGTTGCAGCACAAAATTATAGAAAATCACGAATGCTGTGCACAATTTATGGTTGCAGATCACAATTTAGATCCCTAATCGTGAATATACAGCTGAAAAATCAGAATCCAAACATTACCTAGCAGAGGTGTTGAAAACAAAATTATAGAGTGTGGTACACAAAGACCCCAAAGAAGAGATTAGAATTGAAACTATTCGGAACGGAATAAGTTGAGAGAAAACCTAACCCTTGACCAGAAGCTAGAAAGGACAGAGCTGGGTAGTCCTATTCTCTTCAAATGGGAGCTCCGAGACATCGTACCGTGATCAAATAGGCAGGATAACGCTACCGAAAAAAAGGGCATTAATTAAACCAGATAACGTAAATGCAAAATAAAATGAGGAAAAAAATCTTTAAAATGCAAACAATTTTGAATTTCAATTGCAAAGGAAAATAGAGTGAAATTTGATTCAGCAGGATTTCGATTTAGAAACACGAAGAAAAGAAAGCCCTAGGTGGAAAAAACCTAAACAATGAGAAGTTAGCAAATGGTGATGCTGGGAAACTAAGCCAGAAGTGGTTAAGAAAAAATAAGAAAAGCAACCTCAAGCAATAATAATAATAATAATAATAATAATAATAATACTGGGAGGGACGACTAACAAGCTGGAGCCCTTTGCTCCATCCATTCTAAATTATAGTTGCAGTGATAATTGTGATTTTTCGTGATCAGCAAAATTACAAGAAAATGCAGAAAATTGCGGTTGCAAGCAGCAATTTAGAACTTTGGTATATATTATTGATCCAGAAACTCAAACTTGTAAAGGCCATAATGATCATATGGTTGCTTTTGTAGGAAGTCAGAATATTTAGAAGGCTGAAACTCACATTCTTTCATTCATACTAACAACCTTTAAATACAAGAAAAAAACATAACTAAA